>CM063710.1:11325953-11975953 GCA_032441835.1 Slavum lentiscoides
AATGCGTTGGTTTCTTCAATGTTTTATGTGTAAAAAAAATGAGTGTAATGCGCGCGGTCCATATATTATTATAAGTCTATGCTTCGCATATACTATTGTTAAAAACTTCGCAGTCCGAGTGAAACTTCGATAAGTCATTGCGCGTTATAATAATAATAATAATAATAATAAATGATTGTATTTTCTGGAACGCCGACGCTGCGGACGCGCCTAGAAGAAAAACAAAGTCCGGTGGTCGTCGTCGTTCGGCGTGCAGTGCTGTTGCCCGCGCCCGGGGCGAGGGGTACGCGGCGGCGGCGGCGGCGGCGGCGAACCGGCCAAACCGGTTATCTGGATAACCCATTATGTGACGCCGCACGTCCGGATTCGTGTTGATGTCTTTATTTTCTTCGGCCGTGTCCCGGGGCGAAGTTAATAATAGAGAAGTAATCCGTTTACCGCGGCGGCGGACGGGCGAAGTAACGTTCGTCGGACGGGCGGGCGGGCAACGTTGTGCGCGCCCGGTGTAGTAGGTATACGGGACGACCGGTTCGCCTTCGACCTATCGCCGCGCGCTCGCTACATACAACGGCGCGCGGCGTCCTACCCGTCCCGTCCCGTCATCGGCCGTTTTCGACGTCGCCGCCGCCGCCGCCGTTTTATTATTTTTCATCTCTCCCGAACCAGTTCGCGCCGCCGCCGCCGCCACTATACGGCCGACGACCGGTTGTTGTTGTTTTTTTCTTCTTCGTCTTTTTTTTTTTTTAAATATTTCGTGTTTTATACACACGCTGCACAATATAAATAATTACGTATAGACACGCGCGGTGACGAGGTAGAAAAAAAAAATATTCAAAAAAAAAAACGTTTCGAGCACATCGTGTGCGTGTGTGGAGTGAGAGAAATCATACTCTCTCTCTCTCTCTCGTGATCTCCCACCCAGATTATAATATATAAAATATACGAACCGAGGAGATTATATATAAGGAGCTGATAATATATACCTTACACTCGCATCTCCGCCTTGTATAATATATATATATATATTTTTTTTCGAAACGGATTTTGTTTTTTTTTTTATGTTTTCTATATCGACTTTATTTTGTGTTTCGCGCTTATTCGTTTTTGTTTGTTTGTTTGTTTGTTTTTTTTCTCGGCGATTGTCTCACGCGGTATAATATTATGTACGTTATTAAATCGTACAAATGTATAGATACGCCTACACGGTGCCGCAACTACAAGCATTGCGGGGCTGGCGTGCGAGCTTCGTTTCGGGGCCTAAATTTGTTGGTGAATAGATTAATGTTATCGACGGTGGGCAATGGTCGCCCCCCGCTGGACAGTTATATTTAATTTAAAATTTTTTTTTTTTTGTGATAGGTTTCTGGGTTTGGATATTGCGTTAGGAATTTATTGAATTTAAAATTTCTTACTAAAATACGCTATTAAAGATTGTTTTATGTTTTCGGTTAAACTCCTTAGACGAATCGTGGTTGCGCGCATTTACGCCGCTGGTTATTGAACCAAGTAAATTTCATGATAAATCTTAAATAATGCGCAAATGTGTATTTATTATTATTATTATTATTAATTATTCATACATCGATTATAAAGATATAGAAATTCCAACATTTTATTATGAAATCAAATACGACATATTATAAACTAAAACTTCCGGGGGCCTAAATTAGTTTTGGAGGGTGGGGGGGGGGCTGGTGTGCAATACAAACCTTGCACACCCGGTAGTTGCGGCACTGTACCTACGACGCGCTGAAACGACGAGTCAATGCTTTTTTTTTTGCACGAATTAAAAAAAATTTTTTATACAAAAAATATGGATAATTCGTATTAGAATTATAATAAATTATCACTCACGTTCAATATAATATAATAATATATAATATACACACAAATACCGGAAGAAAAACATGCGTCGCGCACGAGGTTTCTCGAATGGTATATTAAATTTCCAAAACGTTTATATACACCGGTGAACTGCAGGAGAACTTATTATCTGTATTTTATTTTTCATTTATTTTAATATTGAAAATTATCGAGTAGTTTTATTCGAAAAAAAAATACACTACGGCACAGATAAAATTCTCTATTCTATGTATTGTATAAAAATTTGGAAATCCTATACTATAGTATTTAGGATAACATTGTCTGTCGCGAAACAATTTTTTTTTTTATAAATATCCTACTTAGATACAAAAAAAACGATACAGTAACGGGACTATTTTTTTTTTTTTTAATGGACGTTCAAAATATATTTGAATATTTTTTATATTTTTCTTAAGATTGCCACAAAAATTGCCT
Source organism: Slavum lentiscoides (assembly GCA_032441835.1). Taxonomy (NCBI): domain Eukaryota; kingdom Metazoa; phylum Arthropoda; class Insecta; order Hemiptera; family Aphididae; genus Slavum; species Slavum lentiscoides. The sequence goes on from CM063710.1 coordinate 11,328,252, forward strand.
ATTCGGAACCACTTAAAAGGCGAGTGAGTGTTTTCTCAACGTGTATATTTCACCTATAATCTCATTATACAGCCACGATTTATTTGGCCAACACACATTCCTTTCGAGACGAACGTTTGTGTATAAAACTCTTATAGAGTATATTAATATATATAGAGTTCTGATTTTGTACTATAGTTGTACAATACCTATATAGTATATAGTTTGTGCGTGAATACGCAATTTGGTACAGAAAAAAACGTATACAAGACGAGATCTTCCGCAGCAAGCGTTCTTTATATAGTCATTGCCAGTGGTCGAAGTGAGGGGATACGAGGGGATACCATTTTTTTTCAGTTAGCACTTATTTTGTATAAAATTATTCGTCCCTTTTAGATTTAAAAACATTTTTTTTTATATATATATAATTTGTAGTCGTTATGTTGCCTAGTTTTTTTTTAGAAAAATATCTTTAAATCATTTTTTTTTCTAAAATGTTAACGTTCGGTACCACTAAAAGGCACTTAATCACAATCATAAAAAATATTGTTCATTAAGCGTATTTAATAAGGCCGGTGTTAGAAAAATACATTTTTTTTCTTCTTCTCATTTCTCAACAACATGGACCGTTCGCGACTTTGCCCACACCCGTTTCAAAACTCGAGATCCACGGCACTGCTTCCATCCGTCCGCTTATTTCGATCCGCTTCGATCACTGGTCACCGCTGTAACAACCGAATAGGCTTCGTCGCTTCGGTCAGAATCAGCGCCGTAACTAGACCATTTGGGGCCCGTGTGCAAAACTTAAATTTGGTGACCTTTATTTCTACTGATAATAACTCCCAGAGGGCCCCATAATATAATTTAAGCCCCGGGCCCGTGTGCAACGCACACTCTGCACACCCGGTTTTTACGCCACTGGTCAGAACCTAAAAATTACGGAATAAATTATAAGAAAAACAAAATATATATATATATATACGCGTCCGAGTGTTTATATTTTATATATATTTGTTTTTTTTTCTGTACGTTCGACGGTCCGTAAATAATATTAAATCGTTAACACGGAAATTATTTTCGTCCAATTTACACCGGCCGGCGTGGTCGTCGCGGGCGCAGTGGTTGCGCCGCGCGGCTACTGCGCGAGCCGTGACGTGTTAGATTCGTCGAGTGTAATTATTACACTAATTACACTGATTGAGTTGCCGTACGGTCCGAGGAGGAAATAACTGGTTTTCTCTCCTCGGAATTATAATGTTATTCGACTATATATATATATACGTATTATATTCGATTACCGCGGTGGCTGAGGTATACGACGACGAACCGTATAAAACACACAAAAGCGCGGTATAAGACGACGCGGTTACCTATATGTATGTCCGAACCGTAGGCTTGCGCAGACTCCTGAGTCAGGTATGGCTAAATTCAATCTGACCATCCACCCCCCCCCCGTGTCACGGTCACATAAGAAAAAAATTACAGACATTTTCGCTACAAACTTCGAAGTGACCATTTTGTTGGTGACTGGAAAATGTAAACAATCATTTTTCATTATTTCGCACATACAATTCATCAATCTCGACGGGCAACCAGTATATCTTTAATCGTGTAAATATCTATGGTTTTGATTTATTTTGTTATCAATTTTCTACGGCTATAATACGGCTTTATTACTTTCTAATTTCTATACACAGTCTCTCGGGCAAAGGCTCAGGTGGGGCTAAAGCCCAATCAGCTCTACCCGTGCGCACGCCTGTGTTCCGAACTCAAACTGCAAACGTACGTTCATATATAGGCGTGTGATTTCGGAATTTTCGATTCGCACCTGCGAGTGTTTAAAAAATTTTCATCCGTTGAAATCGAAAATTTAATCGCTAATCGTTTGAAATTCTCTACATACGTACACGTTCGTGACAAACCGTATGAATAGGCTTGCCATTCGTCCCGGTTTGACCGGGACAGTCCCGGTTTTAACGACATGTCCCGGTGTCCCGGCCGGTCATTAAGTTTGTCCCGGTCAATGGAAGCCGAGAGAAAATAACTTTGATATTGATGAAAACGTCGATGTAAAAAAATTGTATTGGTTAATATATTTCTAAATAAAAAAAAAACGGATATACTCATTTCCATCATATAACATATAACTATACAAAAAAAAAAAAAAGGTTTTTAATACGATGTCCCGGTTTGGTGATTTCAAAATCTGGCAACCCTACTTATGACGGACATGTGTGTTATATATATAATAATTTTACAACACACAATGTCCTATATATTCCGCTTTTACTATATAGAAAAAGAAATTCTATAAACGTCTGACAAACGGCTGAAGTGTAAACGCTATTCACGCCAAAAAAAAAACGCGTATATTATAAATCGGCTAAAAAAAAAAAAAAACAATGGTCTACAACGTTAAATCGTAATGGTCCGTTATACTACTTGCTTGCTGCCGAAATATCTGCAAATATCAAACTCTTATTCGTCGTAATAAACCGTTAAAAAATAATAGTTCCGAAGACGTTATTAATGATATTTATACAAATAGCTGGTTGCAGTTTAAACAAACCGTCGCAGTGACAGACCGTAATGAATACCGCGTATACTGCGGAGCTCATTTCGTACTCTTCCACGTATTATTTAATTTTATAATTTATAAAGTACAAAATTGTTATTTCAATCACTGCACAATGGAACGCTGTTTTTTTCTTCTTCTTCTTCTTTCCTAAGGCCGTTATATCCTACGCTTTCAATTATTTTATTTTTATCCGATGTTTCGAAGACAATCCCGTTGTTGTTTGCCTCATACAACTCTATGCTTCTTCTCTCTACGGGTCAGTCCGGCCCTGGTGCAGTGTCCCTACAGGATCCCTGCAACCATATAACGGTGACATATTGACGTGCACGTAGTAATATTATACAAATCTATTTATTTTTATTTTTCAATCGGGCATTGCGTTTTTTAATATGATGTGTACCGATAAGTCTGAACAAGTTACGTGGACGTGTCTTATGGCCGCGCGGGATTCGTTCCGAAAATTTGTCCGACACCGAGAACGTTACCGTCACGAGTAAAATTCAAAAACTGAACAAACGTATAAATCGATACACTCGTGTTTTTTAAACTTGTATAGGTATTATAAAGACGTGCCAATACACAAGTGCCCGCGTTTTAATTCAAAACCGCCCATATCGGTTCAATATAAGCTCTGTCTATACTTACGACGCAGGCGCGTGATCGTTGGCTTTTAAAACAAAAAAAAAAATAATATATGCGTATTTTTTTTAATACGGTTAACCGCGCGCCAACAGGCTGTGAAGATAAAAATAAATATATACGCATCACGACGATCGTATATATTATAATATATATATATAGGTGCTGCGTTACACTCGTTGTTCACGACGACGTGACAAAGAACACGGAGGAGGGGAAGAAAAAAAAAATTTTGAATAATATTAAACGAGGAAAAAAAAATTTAAGAAACTAAAATAAATATAAGCGTTTAACGCGCGCGCTGCTGCAGGTCGTGTGCTGCAGATAGGTCGCTACCGAACTCGAATAATACACGAACGTTTCTCGCCTTGTACACGCATTATAATATATACCTGTATATCATACAGCAACGTCTCGGGAAAACAATGACCCGAACGAATAACTAATATAAGACTTCACGTAGTATATACTTCATCGATAACGAACCCTCGGGGAATATATTATTATATGTGTTTCGCGTTTACGCGCAGAGAAAGGAGAAAAAACGAGACCAAGTCGTATGAAAAAAAAAAAATCAAACGAGTATCTTACCACTGCATGCAGATAAATCGGTACGCGTATATGTCTTGTATTATATATCTCATTTATTTTTTACACGTGACAAAAAGTTACCTATAGCTTAGTCCTCGTCTCCTCGTACCTATATTATAGACATATCTATAGATATATCCAGTGGCGTATTTTCAACTTTTTTCTGGGGGATCCAAATTTGTTGAAAATTCCAACAGGATATATTGATATAAGGCATTTAATAAAAAGTACCTTTGGATAATTTTAACAAATAATAGTACATTTTTTTTTATCGTAGTCGCGTATAGACGTATAGTGTGCCGTCTGTCCCGTTCACTTAAAACGTCATTTAACGTCGTGTTCACGGAATTTGATCAACGACCTGTGTCGATTGTTGATTTCTCGCGATAAGATAGTGTTTCAAGATTGGTTTTTACCTATATATATATAGGTTATATTGTTAGATTTACAATATTATTCCTATATAGTAGGTAATTACTAATTTTGTACTTGTAGTTAACGTATATCGTATTTTATATAACAATTATCTCGGTATATATTTCAATATCTTTACTCTTTAGTAATTTTTTTTTTTTTTGATTCTGGGGGGGGTCCAGTACCCCTGGACCCCCCGTAAATACGCCACCGGATATATCTATATATATATAGATCGCGCTGCAATCGTCGTTCCAATGTAACTGGCAACGACGGTATTGAAGTGGGGGGACCTGGCCGGGTGGTGAGTAGAGCCGGGTTCATGCGACGTCGTGGTAACGCTCTCGGTGTCGCACAAATTTATAGAAGGACCCCAACCATAAGACGTAAACATGTCAAAAAAAAAAAAACGAGTCGATTACACGCGCATCAGCTATAGTGTTGCTGCGGGTGTAGCCAGAAATTTATTTCGTACAGGACCGAATCAGAGGCACTCGATTTCAAAAAGGCTTAATTTTGAAATTTCCGGATTTCATTAAATAATTACGACGGGAGATGAAACGCGTCATTAGAAAAAAAAAATTATTTTTAAACAATATTTACAAAGCCTCGATTAGTTATATTACACGCGTGTGCGCGCGGTATTTCTCACGATTTAAAATTTAAAACGTTTTGTATATATACTCGTCAATTTTTTTAATATCGTATTTCAACCGTTTTGTGATGTGTTTAAAAAAAATGTCTTTGTCATTTTTTTTTTTAAATATAATCTATCAATAATTACATATATTTATAAGTATATTGCCTATTTCCGAAGTATAATATTTTTTTTTTTGCGCGCACGGTACAGTAATTAGGATTAGGTCATACGGGGTGGGGGGGTGGGAGGAGATCAATATTTTTTCATAAGAACAAATATAAATTTTTTTTTTAAGTAAATTTGTGTTCATTCAAACAAGACAATTAATAAAAAAATAAAAAAAATAGTTCAAATTTCAGATCTATTATTTTCGGCTACACAACTATTTCGTTGAGTATATATCCTATACTCGAATGGTATGGATGTTATACATTTTTATGAACTGCCAGCATAGACTTATTAACATATATAGATTTAATCGATTATAATGTGAACATATTATAACATTTATAGTCAATACTAATAATAATAAGGCGTCGTCGTTGTTGTCAAAACCTTTCCTCGTTCTCGTATATTTGCATAATTCTATGCGTCGACACGCAAATGCGTGTCTTTCACGTTATATCCGTTTATCGATACGAACGTTTTTCAACAGTGCTATATAGATGATTTCGATCGTTTGATCGTACTGCAAACACTTATATTTCGTTTCAAAATTCCGTCCCACTGATTAAAAAAAAAAAAGGGCCAAGGGTGCGATTACACGCATCCATACTTTCCCCGCGATTACGCCACTGGCATGGAAACGACGCTGCAGCGTCCGTATATTCGTGTGTCACATATCACGCGAGTCAAAATGACCATAGCGATACCGATAAATTTTCTTATAAACGTCCCCGAAGACGAGGAGAAATAACATTATCGTTTCGAACCGAATTTCTGTTTAAAACATTAAAAATAAAAATTTATTCGATAACTGTCAATGCGCGTTATTCTGTCTCCCAAATAAATTCCACTTTATACACACCAATCGACTTAATACTCGTTTTTCGTCGTCGTCACCGCGCGCGCCGCCGCCGCCACAATAATTTATATGTACAGCCCAAAAACAAGCGTGGAGACAAGACCGCGCGGCGGTGGTGTCGGGAAAATAAATATCAATTAGCCGCGAAAGACATTGGAAAGACGTGATTTCATATACTGTATAGATAAGATCTGTTCAATAAATATTATATCGTATAGTACGCGTGTTATCCATTAAAAAGGGTAACCCGAGTCCGTATAGATTATATAAAAACGTATAATAGCCGCATTTTATTTATTTTTTCCTAACGAGGTCCATTACATTTTTTTTACTTTTTTCCGTTTGAAAAATCAAATAAATAACGTAGTGTACATACGCGCGCGTTTAAAACGGTGAAAAAACGAAAAACAAAAAAAAAATACGTATTTTTCCTCCGTAGTGTAGCTTGGAATTAGAAAAATAAACGAATCCTGCAAATCGTTTTTTAGAATTCGTTAAAAGCGCATTTTTTTTTTTTGCGATTATTCTATATCAAACAATAGCTTAATATACAGTTTTACGTAAAATGACGTTATATTTTATAAAACTATACATTTATTACTATCGTAATTATTAAAAAAAAAATTGTTAAACATAAAAAAAGAAATAAACGAGAAAATTCTAAAAAAATTAAGCCAATATATAGTCGTCGTCAGGTATAAAACGAAAAAGAAAATACGACGACGAAAGAAAAAAAAAACGAAAAATAATGCGTAAAGAAAATTTTGATTACAATAATGAAAATCAAAAATAAATTTGAAATGTATATACAATTATTGTAGTATTTTATTAATATATATATATTGATATAAAATTGTTTAAAAAAAAAAAACTGTTATTATTTACAAAACACGCGTAATTGAATTTTTTTATACGAAAATAAATTATCGTCGTTATTTGGAGTATACGCATATATGGCGAGATTCAATTGAACGTGTTCTCAAAAAAAACATGAATTTTCCGATTATTGCGTGGCTTTAATTAATCTTTTTTTTATAAAATACCCTTTTATATACGTACCGCGGTATAGAACATTTATTATATATATATATATATATCGAATTCGTTCTACTATAATTTTTTTCATTTTTTTTTTTCAGTGTTTTATCGAATTTTTCCGACAATATAAACGTTTTTTGTATACCTCAGAATAATGTTGTACACTTTTTCACGAGAATTTTTTTTTTTTTGCTATACAATTAATATGAAATCGTCGTACGTCGCGACGCTTTTAAACCCTTTTAAAAATTATTTATTTATCAATCGATTAAATTATTTTAAATAAAATTATTGTGTATACGAATATAGCGATAATGAAAACGTTCGCGGATTTCATAATCCGTTCGATTCGCACTTATTGTATACTTCGGGGTGGCCCGCGTACCGAACTATGGGTACGTTATTCATAAAGTCTCACGGTCCGCGGCGGCGGCGGCGGCGACGTGCCACCCGGGGGAGAGAGAGAGAGAGAAATGAAATAGCGCGGCTTCCGGAAAGAAAGAACCGGAACGCCGTTAGAAAATCACGCGGTACGCCGGAAACAGAAAATAATTTTTAAATCACTCCACGCCGGCCGGCGAACGTATTGTACGTCGTATAATATAAGGGGGGAAAAAAACCGAAAAGAGAAAAAAACGTACACTTGCACAATGCGCGCGGATATCGTCGTTGTGTGGTCTCACAGCGTTTTTTTTTTCTTTTTCTTCTGTGTCTCTAATATACAGTCATTATTTCTCGTGAAAAGGCGGCCCGGCGCGTGCACAACGCGTCCGTTATTCATATAATAAACTTATTATCATTATTATTGTTTTAACGTGTATTAAAAAAAAAAAACCACACGACGCGATAGATGGAAAACGATCTCGTCGCGATACACGTCTATACGTATATAGGTACGCGGATGCGGAATACGAAACGCCATAATACGTTATCATCTCCTTCATCGCATCGGTTCCTCCGTCTCGACTTCGGCGCTGCGGCGTTATCCGAGTGAGAGAACTACCGCGCCCGACCACACGTTCCCGGCTAATTCGAAACGCGCGCGCTGTGGTATATAATTTACAAAAAAAAAAAAAATTACGATTAAAATATATTACAATGACATTGGGCGCACAAAGATACGTCGCTGCTGCTGCTGCTGCTGCTGTGGGCTCCTCGACGTCAAAATATATATGTATATATATTAGATTTTCATTGCTTTTTATATATATATATAGATACCGAGCCGAAATGGGCTTTTTCGGTTTAATGGGGGGACGAATTTTTTCCTATGGAATTATTATAATGCGTCAGAATTTAAGACTGTATTATATTATTGTCGCGCGAATCGAACAGAAAAGAAAAAAAAAACCGCTTGTTTATTATACGCGTGAATATATATTGCGGGATATTTGCGAGTGAATTTTAAACGATTCTTTATTCGGGCGTATATAACAAAACAAAAAAAAAAAAAAAAATGTGTTGTCGCTTGTGAATTTTGGTATTTTCGATCGAGTGAAATTGTATACCGCGGACGATAAAGATTTTATAGTGGAGAATGGAGAATCCGAAAAAATAGCGAGTTAAAAGAATTATGTATATCGAAGCCCGAATATTGTAGAAGACATTAACAAGAGACGACTTATCTGGGCAGGGCGAGCATGGCGTAAGAAAGGAACGTTGCTAAGAACAGTGCTCCGCAAGGAAAAAGACCACTGGGACGCCCAAGATTAAGACGGGATGATAGGGTAAAAAAGGACGTGGAGAAAGTAAAGCCAGTAGAGGATTGGAAGGAATTATCAAAGGGAAAACTGGAGGCGAATATGTTGGACGGTATACGGTCTTAATGATGGCCGAAAACCGAGAAAGAAGAAGGTAAAGATTTTAGAGTGTGTTGCGTGTTATCGCTATATAAATTTGAAAGCAAATCGGTAAACCGTTGCATTCGATAATCCGAACGGATATAGCTTCGGTGTAATCTGCAGTGTAATATTTTGGGTGTATATAACAAAAACTAACATTCTTTATGTATTATGAAATACGTCAAAACCTATAATTGCTATAAATAGTTCAAAATTAAAAGAAAATTTTTGAAAATCTTTTTATCCCAATCATTCGTCAAATTCTAAAGGCAAGGCCTTGTCGTTGTAACCAAACTTCTCTATCACGCGCCGTATTCTTTAGGTGTTGGTACGAAGTGAAACCCATTCGTTGATTGATTTATCCCAATATAATAGTATAAAGTTACGCATATTTGATGAATATTTCAAGTTTCTATATGATATATACGCATTAGTTTCAAAATTACGAAGGAACAACGATAATCGATTTTGACGAAATCGCGTTTTTATACCGGCATTTTTACGTAAGATTTCGGTAGCTTTTGAGAAAATCGAAAAATGACCTCTTTAAAGTACCAAACTAGATGCGATTCGCTACAATACTCGTCCCTCGTTCCGCTCAGAATCTAAAATAAGATGATATTATTTAAAAAAAAACAATATAAAAAAAATCTTTATAATCGTCAAGTCTATTTTATTTCTTGTGAAAATTATAGGTTTGTTCAAAACTAATGGTCCTATATAGATTCTTGAAATTTTTACAAAATACGTAACTTTCTACTATATATTATATATTAACGAAAACAATTTTTAAAAATTTTTACCAACCTATAGTGCCTGTATTATTGTAGGAAATTATATTAAAATGATTTGCTGCAGTAAGGTTATTATTGATTCTACGATGACGCGGATGATGATGATTTTCTGCAATGAAACAAGAATAATTTAACTATTCCCATATTATTAACTCGGATGATATTTTAATTGACTAATTAAATGAGCAAATCTGGTTTATCTATACATATATGTATAGATAAACGTGTTTAAAACATCGATTTTGTGAGCTTCGATGATGATCTTATAGCGAAAGCGCGAAGATTTATTGTCGGAGAATAAGCAAACACGGCACTGTAGCGTACTACGTGCGCGTGTATCGCGTTTATCCGGTTCGCTGTATACGAGTATGTGAACGTGCGGTTTTCTGAGGTTTTTTTAGCGCGTTAAAAAATTCAAAAAAAAAAAAAGAAAACCGATAATATATTCCGCGGCTCGGCGTAGACAAACGTGAAAAAAAAACACACACACAACACACGTTTGGCAAAGAGAAAAACAAAATTTGCAATCAATAAATTATCGTGGTACGAAATTCGGCACCTTTTCGTTTCGATCGGATATAAATGAATACAATTTTTTCTCGACGACTCGCGCGTATAGAACGCGTTTCGCGGGTGTATTGAATAACAGACCACGGTGAAGTGTTTACAGTTTGTATAAAAATTATTTTATTTAAATTACATTTTTTATAAGCGCAATTCACGCGTACACGCGCGTTATATACATAATAAATTAACATTTTCAAAATAATTTACGCTCCCCGCGTATAGTATGCGGCGTGTTCGTACGCGCGTAGTGGCAGTCAAACGGTTTACAATTCGATATTTCGTTCACACGTTTTTCCAGGCCAAGGCGCAATGAAATATCGTTTTCACAGGACGCAGTGGAGAGGGACGTAAAAACGATGTCGCCCCCAAAAAAAAAAAAAAAAATGTAAATATACGGTTTTGGTACAGCACTCTGATGAAGAGTAGGAAGTGAACTTGTGTACACGTATTGGAGAAGAAAATCTATGCGGACGCGTACCAAATACGTGAGATAAAGCGTTTTATGAGCGTATACGATATGAGCACGTTTCTCGTTTTCGAGTGCTGCGCGCGCGTTTAAAAGGATATATCGAAACTTTCGATGGTTTTTCGACGGAGCCGAGTGCCGCGCTATACGCAGATCGTGTATTGTTGTATTTTACGCATAAAAGAGCGTTTTATCAGCATCTGCACATCTGCACACTTCCGACGTTTTTCGTCGAGTGGTATGGAAAAAAAATATATGTAAAAACGCGAATTTTATATTTCAGACGACTCTGACGAGTCCTGCAGCTGACCGTCATGCAAAACAAGTCTCGCGTTATTATTTTTACAATATTTCGCGGCCATCCCGCAGTCCGGCGGCCGTTGTAATATGCTTTGAACGAGTAAAACGATATTTTTTTTATATTAACCGTCGGCACACCCGTTTTGCCGTCGTCGGCGCCATACACTTGGTGAAAATAATGACAAAATTTATTGTTTCATTTGTTTTTTTTTTTTATATTTTCTCACACGGCGTACGCGCGTATATTATTATTTAGCGAAAAACTATCTATGCGGTGTGTCTACAGTGGAACCGCGATAAGTGGAAATTTAAGAGAAATACAATTTTTGCGCTGGTTATTTTAAATACACGCATCTCGTAAAAAATATTATTATCTGTATGAAATTTACATAATATTCGTTGAGTATAAAAATAAAATGGAGTAATAGCTGTAAGATTTATTGAATAAAAAAAAAAAAGAAGCGTTGATCAAAGAATTAAAAAAAAAAATATATATATATACATGCAGATAAAACCGTGTACGTTTTAAATACGTCATGTTTAATATTATTATAAATCAAAACGATAAACTTATTGTATATATATATATAGATATAGAACTGGTTGAAATAATAATGATCATGTTTTATTTATTATATATAGTCGACAATTTTGAAAAGAAAAAAAAAACACAGAAATATCTTTCGTGTCATGTAAAAATATATAATATAACTAAATGTATATATCTCAGCTCGAATCCCGTAAATTAAAAATAATAAAACGGACATTAATCTAATCTAGTCATCGGACGAGAGATAATTTGGTATACTTGAAAACGTCGCGTATTTCGACCATCTTATAAAAAGAATAAAACTAATAAAAATAACCAGTTTTTTTTTTTACATTTATCAGATGTTACCGCGTGCAGTTTATTTAAAAAATATGTATGTGGAATATTTGTATAAAATTACGTTGTTTTACGAACAAACAGCTCAATATTTTCATTCTCAAAATCCTTTAGATACTATACACACGCCGAAAACAATACGCGCGTGACAATCTATCAATATAAACATTAGAAAATATTAGAAAAAGTTATTAGGACTGTGGTCGACTTCCTACACGGCGAGAATATTCTCAATGATTTATCTCCAAATCACGTGATCTCTCGAAACGGGAAATGTTTCCTCCTCTCCGTTTATCGCACCTCACAGCCTGAGAATTCTTTAATGCTTTTTTTTTTTTTTGTATACTTCCGATTAGATGAGATTCGATGACGTTGACGAGAAGAGGAGAGAGATGTACACCATAAGGTGTATCACGTGTAAAGTCGATCTGACATCACGAATCGTCCAATATTTTCTCGTCGAGAGGCGTGAAAGAATAGCAGCCAAGATAGAAGAAGCGCGCCAAAACCGTCAGGACAACGACAAAACGTTTGAAAGAGACGAAGAACACGATCAGATGCGTCTCGGAGAATGACATTCCGCAACTGTGCACGACGATCAAATAACATATTATCATTGAATATAATATAGTATACACAATATAATATTTATTTTTCAATTCCAAAAGTGAAACGCTATACTTCAATCGATCGAGAAAAAAACTATAGTATTTTGTTGTTATTTTAAAATGTATACAATTAATTGGTATTTATACGTTTTATACCTACAACTCTATAGTGTCTATACTTATTATTTACAAGTCACGCGTTGTAACGCGTGTATATTATTGTGTATACTTCGTATACAACTATAAAATATATTTCATTTCCAGAATATTTTAATAATGTTTCTTTTTTTGTTCTGAGGGTTGGGTCTCCTCGACTTCCCTGTAAATACGCCGCTGGTTAACACAATAGTCGATGAATGTTTTTAATATATTTTTCGTGGTATTAACCGAAACGTTTTTCTACATAAATAATAATAACTACGGTTCAATATAACGACGTTTCCGTATTTGTTTAAACGTGCAATATATCACGTGCCATAACTGTGTACACTTGGATTTATATTTTATTAACGTTATAAATTTATATAATATATTATGGTGTTGGTGGGGGGTTTTTTTTTTATTATCGTTAATACGATTGAAACTACTTTCCATATTATCATACGTATACGAAATTACCTGCGAGATTTCCAAGTATATATATATGCAGTAACACCCAGAATAAAAAAAAAATATACTCGAATAATAAATCTGTATTTATTTTTTTTCTTTCTTTTTCTATACAAGTATAGGTGCAGTACGTATAGAAAGTAAACTTTAACCGTCCTTATAATGGTCGATTTAAAAGGCAGATATAAAAATATCAAATATATGCGGCTGTGTAGAGTGATCGCACATACTTCCTGTTTTTTTTTTCCGTCTTTTATTCCAGTATTGTTGTCTTGACGAATTCCACGTACGACGTGTTTCTCTCTTACAAGTCGATTCTATTGCTTCTATACATTGCTTTCTTTTAACGTTCGAAGTGTTATTTTATTTGAAAGTGGATTTTTTTTTGAACCACTGTAAAAGATTTTCTCCGTGCGTTTGACAGTAACAAAAATCAACGGGTGCAGTACTCAAAAATATTCCGATTCGGGTTAACGTTAAAAAAAAATGTATTTTCATATCTTTATGGGCAATACAGTAAATGCGTATACGCTTCTACGGAAAAATAACGCAAATTGTAAATTGGAAAATTTTCAAGTAACACAATATTATTTTTGTTATAACTTCGGATACGAACGGATTTTAATAGGTTTGGCGAACCGAGTAAAAGAATAAAAGAAAAAATAATTTTTTCGATTTTTTATAAAAAATAAAATATATGCGTTCAAAAATTCAACTATATACGGTGGATCCGTTTAAAGGTTGTTTGATACCCAAATATTTAGTTTGCGTCGAATAATGGGTTATGATAAAATGATTGCAATAACGTTATTTCTATATGTTATCAAAAATGATGGGTAATTAGTTATAACTACTATCGCGTATAATTTAAATAGGTATTCTCAAAATATATACTACAGCCCAAGGGGGGGGGGAGGCTGAAGCCACTTACTCTGTTACCATAAACCCTCCGATACTGATTACTGATGAGAAATATCAATCGGAAAAATAATCGTTGGATCCGATGGGAATTTTGTTTGTATATCATCGTTGAATTTCGGAACAAGATCCGCATAACGATAAAATATCAGTATCAGACCGTTGAGTTTTGGAACGTATGCATTGTCATGTCGATTATACATAGCTGAATTTTGGAAGGAGGCCCCGGGGGCAGGGGGCCTCTTTTAATATAATAGTAGAAAAGCGATAATAACGCGTTCCAGTCGCGGCGGACAGTGCTGCTCGGTGAAATATTATGCGGTGTACGGATAGAGAGAGATGGAGATAAGTCAATTCCGAAAAACACGTTTTCGCGGCCGCATCGTTCTCCTATACAGATGATAAAATATCACACAAGATTACAGTGTTATATTATATTATAACGGAGGCTGCTGCAGTACTTCGGAGCCAACTGTCGAGATACGAATCGGGTATTAATGGTTTCATTTTTGTCGGCATCCGCACAAAGATTTAACAGCGACTCGCCGTATGTGTGCTGCAGTGCTATGTATATTACACGCGTACGGAAAACGGCACGGTCATCGTTATACGTATATATATACGAGGAGGACATAATATATATTATAATGAATCGTATGGTCCACACACGTGTAAAAAATACAAACAATTTATCATATAATATGTTATAATATACATGCGCACGGACTCGATTTTACGTTATTATTATTATTATTTATTGCGTACGGCTTTTTCGTTTATAAAACGCGTGTGGGGGATTTTCAAATTTTACCATTTATTATTACGTATACAGTGTCCTATGACGGATTATAACGACGTTATTCGCACAGTCGGAAGTCGATTTATCGAAACGAAAATAAGCAATAAGCAGTCATTTATGAAAGGAGACCGCGGTGATTTTTCAACGTCCGTGTTCGCTATAAAACGTATTGTATTTTTTTGAAAAGCGATTGTGCGTTTTTCGAAAAAACCGCGGATATTTTAAAAATGTTCGGTATGCCTATATATACCTATATATTTGCTCGCAGTTCATGTGTGTGCGAAATTTCAATAGCAGGCCTTTTTGAAATTGAGTCGTACAGGGCTAGATTTTATATATTGGCACTCGTGTACATTAACCTGCCGTTTTGATATTTTTTTTTTCCATAAATCACGAATCGCAATCGACATCAATAGTGTGGTAATAATAGCGATTATTAAAACCTAAAAAATATATAATAAATAATCGATTACTTTACCCGTGAAAACCTGCAGTAAGTATAACGCGTAAAATCTTGAAGAAGACGAATGCAGCAAAAAAAAAAAAAAAAATCCCATAACATTTACACGTTTAAAACATTTTTACAAAAATAAAGCTCTAAAAAAGAAAAATTAATCATATTTTTTAAATAAACGGATACCGGCATTTCTTTTAAAGTTTATTTACAGTATTTTCGAGATTGATATTGTTAACAAATCTTTTTTTTCAACATTACCGAAGCAGGTCCAATTGGGACTACGTTTAAAGTAATAAGGAGTGCAATAACCGCTCACTCTGCCATACACACTCATTACTCCCTAACCATAATGCAGTGTAATGATTATGTAAATTAAAAATTTCAGTGAAAACATCAAAATTCGAAATTACGAGTTCCCTTCGATCTTTTTTCTCCAAACTCTACTGTGCGTGTAACGCGTCATCCCGAATAAAATCGTTTTTATTATTTCAGCTTTTCACGATGGAATGTTTGGTATCTTTTCACCCTCCTTAACGTCTACTGATAAAGGATCTGTCGATCGTACACGTCGTTTATATGGAGACAAACAACGGCGAATATTTTCATTTTTTTTTTTTCTGAAAATGCTGTTATTTATTATGTTTTCGTTGGAAAACCTGTCCCGGTTATCTCTAATACGCCTCGTTCTTCAGCCGTATATTATCAAAAACCTAAAAAAAAAATTTGAAATGTCGATGGTTTCGCACGTCGTTTTCAACCGCGCCACAATTTCCCCGTGAAATTCAGAGAAAATACCTGCGGATCGTCGCGAGGCGAGCGAAAATTTCGTTGCAGATATACGCGTGTGATGAGATGCTTCCTGCACGTTTACCCGCAGTCAAATCATCGCAGTCCAGCGAACGGAGTCTGCGCATATTCATAAACGTCACATATAACGCGTTGCCGTCGATACGAAAAATGAAAACTGCAATAATCACCGTTTTCGCGCGTCGTCATGAGTATAGTTCTATATTATCGTCTTCATCAGCAATATATGGTAGGGGGGGGGGTGAAGAGGAAAAGGAAGAAAAAAAAAAGAGTCGTTTAACGGAGTTGCAGCGTGCTGCGCGCATTGTCGTATAACGCGAAACCAAAATAAATCATTGCGACAATATATAGCGCGTCGTACAATAAAATTACCCTCCAAAAAAAAAAAAAAAGAAAAGCCACACGGTGCAATATTATTTTCAACGGTGGCGACCAGAAGAAGAAGGAGAAGACCGCAGAGGAAATCGACGGCAATTTATCCATTAAGACCACACCGCGACTTCCCGACGGGAACGCCGTGGCCCGCTCTGCTATTATATGTGCGCGCAGTGCTCATCGTATACAGCGATTGCGCCTTATTGGCTCTTATGTCAGGAGAATTTTTATTTCGGGTCTTATTATTATTTTTTTTTCGGAAGGACCTTGCGCGATTGTGGCTTTACCACGGCCGTAATACCTATTTTATAATATATATATATTAGTCGGACCTCCCACGTCGCTGCCGAGTATCCGGAACGTGTGTGTGTGTGTGTATCTACACGCGGTAATAACGACGACGATAATAATAATAAAAAAAATAAATAAAATAAACGCGCGGGGTGTGCGCGCGCGCGTAATTCTGGGAGCAGCCGCCAACTGTTACCGGGAGTGTGTGACGATGACTATGCGCGCACCTATATTCAGCAGGCAGCGCGCTGCCGCAGCAGTGCGTTGACTTTTACCGATATTTTCTACTACGCGATAAACGAAGGTCAATTTTTTTTTTAAAAGAAACGAAAAAATAAAAAAAAGAGTCTTTTTTCCCCCTATACGTTGTTGTATTTTTATTATTATTATTGCGCATATGACATAATTTCGGCTATTGTAAGTGAATATTTAGAGAAAAAAATAAATAGCAAAAAAAAAAAAAAATTTTTAAAACTAGTCCGCTAGTACTCGATGTACATTGATGTGTAAACGTCGCGTGAGCGGTAAAAATGGAACGGAATTGTGATTGGGATTTGTGAATACCGGTACCTTTGTTCAAATAGTAATTTCGATAATAAATATTATACTATTCATGGCCGCTCGCAGGGAGGGGGGCCGGGAGGGGCC
Organism: Slavum lentiscoides; assembly: GCA_032441835.1. Taxonomy (NCBI): domain Eukaryota; kingdom Metazoa; phylum Arthropoda; class Insecta; order Hemiptera; family Aphididae; genus Slavum; species Slavum lentiscoides. The sequence goes on from CM063710.1 coordinate 11,345,521, forward strand.
ATGACCCCCCCCCCGCTATTTTATTTGATATTTGTTTAAATTTGTGGTATAATATTTTTTAAATGTCAGATAATATAATTTTCAGTGTTTTTGTTTCTTGTACGTGTAATAAAATAATCGGTTATTATTTCTACTAATCCCGCCCGAAATAGCCACGGCTATAGATAACCATATCCGTGGAAACAACTTTATAGAACAGCAATAAACAATACATTTTTTAACATAAATTACACTCAGCATAAAAACTAAAAATACACTGTATATTAAAAAAAAATTAGGGTGTACGTTTTTTGTTGGCCCCTCCGAAATTTTTTTCTGTGGGCGGCCTTGTTACTATTAGCTGTCATGATTCCGTCCCATTTTCAGAAATTTACCCTCATACCGCCCGTAATAGATGTTGACACACATAAAAAAAAAAAAAAATAAGATATAATTAATAACACCATTTACCAATAGGTAAATCAATTAGACAATAAGAACTGGCTGGTTGAAATTGTATAATTATAGTGATTATAACGGAGACGAGTTCGCTAAATCTTAGGCTATAGGCGCAGTTCTAAATTTTTCATCCAGGTGATCGCTTCTGCAGGTTCTGTCTCGTGAAGTTTTTCTAGGCCTCCATCGAATTTGGTTCTCGGGAATATGTCTGCGATATGCGTCTGACTGTCTGTTCCTAGCACCGCGTTCACAGTACTGTGATACCGACGTACACCATCTATATAAGTTGTATATTATTGTTTATAATTAGGCCACGGAATATCTATATATAATTTATATTTTATAGTGTATATAGAAAATAAATAATTGAGTTTTTTTAAAATTTACTTTAAATTTGAATACCTATGACGCGATGTTTAAATTGAAAACTCGCGTGGTGAATTAGTGACGGTGACGTCGTCGTCACTAATCTCACCAAATTGCCTCTCACCTAACCGCGAGCGCCTCACTGCGATATCCGTACACGTTAATATATCAAAAAATAATTTTGAAATTAATACAGAAAATTTTTTATATATATATACATAAAACCAACGAGTATATTGAAAAATCAAAAAATAAAAAATACGCGAAGATCGCAATTTTTAATTTTGAAAAACACTGTTTAGCGTTTACAAATAAGCGCATTTTACAATACTGCCGTAAACATTTTCATTTTTCAGTACACAGCAGTTATATGGATTTTCGTTCGTACTCGGAATCATTCGCGTGGTATTGATAAAATCTACGATTTTGCATGCAAATGAACGAATAACAAGAATATTATTACTTTTTCCGGTACACGAAAAACATTCTTAAAACTCGAAATTTTCGTGAAATAATCCAATTCAAATTTAATGATACGAGCAAAATCTTTAAACCAGCAGTCGTCAACCGCGGTGGTCCGCGAAAAAATTTTGGTGGTCCGCAGAAAAATTTGAACTTATACTAAAATTGAATTAATCGCGTAAATTGTGTAGGTAATTTATTTGAAATATTTATCTTTAGATTTTAGACAAAATCTGTGAAATAAAATACCTATACCAACCATCTTACAAATTATAAAACACACATATGTAGCACGTGTTTAAATATGATCAGCTCGCGTATGAATACGCGCCATGTGAAACCTATCATAACACGCAACAGCCGGTACCATAGGCGTTCCTAGGGGGGCTTAGCCCCCAAAAATAATATTCCTAGATTATAGTGTAATGAGTGAGTGAATTGAAAGTTGATGACCTTTTTTTTTTTTTTACTATATAGTATAATACGTGGTCCGTAGAATTTAGAGTTATGGATTTAGTGGTCCGTGAGGTCCGCAAAAGGTTGGCGACCGCTGTTTTAAACTATATAGCTATCTTCGCGTTTTACATAATTTAAACAACAAAAACACATTTTTTTTTTTTTTTAATGTTTTAACTATAAGTACGCGTATTTTATTTTTCGAAATAACTATTATCACGCATATTCCGTTGGCTTAATTCAGGGGGATGGAAACGGGAATTTACATAATATTAATAAATTAAATTACATTTTTATTCTGTCACGTTATATTATTATTATTATTGTAGTCGTGTCGTAGACGGTGCAGGCTGACAGAGAAACAAACACGTCCGCCACGACTTCGCGAGTCCTTCGAAACGTTAACCCGTGCGGAACAGACGGAGGAATTTTCGATCGCTGGAAATCCGTGTCCGACGCACATCACGTCTGTCTTTGTTTCTTTTCTTTTTTTTTCCAACCTTCAAACGGTGTCGCGCCGCGCTCCGTATACAACGATTAAAGTATGCCCACCTTAGACGTTAAATAATACTGCGTACTCTTTTCGTTTCCCTGACAGTATTTGGAAACGTTAAAAAACGTTTAAGCCGAACAAGATTTCAGTATTGATTTTTAAAATTGCGCTGCCAACTGATTCTATGGACGTCAGTTCGAGACGGATCGCTTCGACGGGCGATTTAGCGTTTTCTCATTTCGCCACCGTTTGAAAATAACCCGAAAACACGTCCTAAAATTAAAAAAAAAAACAATATTGTATAGAAATTAAATTTTTTCCAACCCGTTCGAATTACAGGTTTTGATTCGAATAACGAAAATTCCAGCTATACACTATAACAACTTCGGACCGTAGAAATAACGTATCCGATGAACGTATAGTTTTTCCTTGCGGTGCGAATCGCTTTAAGAAATAAAATTATACGCTTACTTATTGACTACACCGTGACACCACGGACATTCTGATCCGTCGCGTTTTCGTTTAGGTTTTTCTTTTAAAAATCACAATTTACTGTTTATTATTTTGTTTTGAATTCAATCGAAAATACGTTTAAAATAAAAAAAAAAAATTGCGGGGTTAGTATCGACTCTATAGCGATAATTACTCTGCAGAAAGAGGTAGTTTTATAGAGTCGCGTTTTTATTTTGAATTCACAAAAACAACGACAAATCGCGCAGTATTCGAAAAACGATATTCGAAAGTATTATTTATTGTAATTGATCAGTTACGTCGTTTTTCCTCGCGTCGAAGGCAATTAAAACGGAGAAATCGAACGAATACTAGAAGGGGTACTACGATTTTCTATCTGAACGTCATCCATAAATGAAAAAAAAAAACATAATATATTTCGGTTCGCTCAGAATGTTAAAAAAAATAAAATAAAAAATCGTCCGCAATGTTAAATGTAGCGCTGTATATATAAAAAAAAAAATTTAAGCGATAGAAAATATTTATCCCGGGGAATGGACCGGAGGTTGAATCGCCGCGCGTTTAGGTTAAATCGACGCGTTTATGATGATTATTATTGTGTGATGTCCGGCGGGCAGAACGGGTTTTCTTCGCTTTTTTTTTAACGTTCTATACGAAACGAAGAACGTATCGCAAGGTTTACAACGACGACGCGATTCAGTTATTTAATTTTGGTGTGTTTTTTCACACATTTTTCTGCGGCTCTATAGGATTTCATTTTTCAGGGGACACCGCGGGGCTATAACACGCTTTACTATTATTATTATTATTATTATTATTATTATTATTATTATTATTATTATCTTTATAATGGTCAGATTAGATATTAAGAGGCTTCCGAATCAGAAGAAAACAAATTTAGAAATCCTGAACGTTGTCTTTATCGGCGTAAAGATAACGTTCAATTTTATACGAAATATTTTAATAAATGAAATATACTGCGTACAAAGTAATAGATTATTTTTTATTTTATTTTTTTTTTTTTATAGGCGAGCATGGCCCTCCTCTAAAGCCGCCGCTTTTCTGGGAGTACAAAAAGAGCCGATGTTTTTGAAATATTTTCCCAGGCAGCGGTTCTCTCAAAAAAGCGTATATATATATATATATATGTTGGTAACTGTTATTATACTTATTCAACGATTAATGTATATATATCTGCCGAAGCGTATCGACAAAGGCCGTCGTCGCCAGTCAGAGTGTACTTTTCTCATAAAAGAAATATTTTAATGATGATTAGTGATAATTTTTCTTTTTCTTCTGTCGTCAACGCGCAGATTATACTTCGTGTACACATATTACTGCATTACCGTTGCAGACCGTCGCTGCATATTATACTCGTGCTCTCGGCGATAGCCCTTTTTTGATATATAATATATATGTAATATTCGCGGTGACAGAGCAGGAGTCGAATAGTGAGAAATGCTATGTAATATGTGCGTAGCCGAGCACATTTTTGTAAGTGTCAAGAGCAAAAAAAAAAAATAATAATAATAATATGAGACGTGTTCGGATTTTGCAATACATAATTATTACGCGCGATTCCCCACAACGAATATACGGTTCGCGCGCGTTTTTTTTCTCACAAGAACGACGAGTGACGCAGAGAAAAGACAAAAAAAAAAAAAACATAATATAAATCGACTAATTACGCGTGAGAAATAACAGCGAATTTATCGACAGCATCGTACGTAATTGGAAAAAAGCGATTCTTCGCGTGAATGTCATTTTAATTATTTGTATAATAATTCGTTAAATATTTATGAGAATTAACTCTTCTTTTTTTTGGGAGGGGGGAGGATGCCGATTATTTAACTTAAAATTTTTTTTATTCAAGATTCTTCCATAATTATACTCCGTCCGTCCATCCTGAACTTTTTGTGACGTTTAAATTTGAAAATTCGCTAAATTCAAAAAGTAAATTCTTATTTCACCTTATAACAACCGTTTCTGTAATACTATTACGAGTTGTGTTAAAAAAAAAAAAATCCAACGATAAATCCATAATTAATATATACACATTATATGCTTCAGGAACTATTTACACTTTGTGTACATTACGAAAATCTGGAAAATCGTCGAAATCCCGTTTCACCACTTCAACTTTCTGTTCGGAATCGTTGGCCAACTCGTAAAATCAAAATCGCTTTTCTATAACCCCACAAAAATAAGACACGAGTGTGTGTGTGTTTTTTTTTTAACGCCTATCGTTTTAATTTTTCTTTATACTGTATATCGAGAAAAAAAAAAGAGAGAGACCTCCCGTTATAAAGCGAATTAAATACGAATAGATCAATAATCACGACTTGTGTGTTGGCTACGAAATCAAACGTTCCTTTCAAAAAAAAAAAAAAATAAAAAAAAAATTCGTAAATTAACGTCGATTGTACTATACGACGAAGCGTATATTTAAAGCGTTGCGGAGATCGAAACCAATCGTTTTCCATACACGATATAGAACAGATATGAATTTCATTAATTTCTTTTCGAATAATTCATCATAATATTTCACTATACGAAAAAAAAAATAAAAAAATCACCCGGCGTCGCTGTATACGCTTAATATTATAGCTGTGCACTTCGTACACGCACGTTTTATAATATATAATGAATAAATATAGAGTATAAGAGGTCAGTCTCTCGCTTCTGCAGTGATGTATGACTTAACTTCTACCTGGACTTTAGGAATGCGGCTCATCAGTACGCGTCATTAGTCCCCTGTAACTATGTGGAATTATTTTTTCTTTGTACACACACACCACACACGAGTATAAAATATTAACCATTGCGCGTATAGAGTGACGAATAAAATGTCGATTAGAACGCGTTTCTTTTTACGTAACACGTGTTATAATTATAGTAACGTATGTGTGTAGTTATACTACACACTGCACACACACACACGTATATGTCTTGAAAACTCGCGTCATAAACATTAAAAAATACGAGAGGTAAAAAAAAAATTACTTTTTCGAATCTTATAATATCTCAATATTAAAAAAATATATACACTATACGCGTATAGACTCGGGTATAGTATTTCGAATATTTTTTTTCGAAATTATTTTAATACAGTATTTTTTTAATGCTTTTCAACAGTATTCTGAATACTTTTTTAAGACTCGCTCGTATTTTAAATAATACTTATTATATATATATAAATAAAAATAATAACTTTTTACTTAAACGTAATCAAAGTAACTGTTTCAGAAAAAAAAAATACTAGGTAGGAACTGTATGAGCAATATAGGTATGTTTAAAAAAAAACGTCGATTATTATTTGATCAATAATCTTGCTTTATATTTTGGTGTTCGAACTCTATATATTCAAATGATCAAGTATATTCGGAATTATACACTATATGTTATTATAATCGTGTTACGTTTTATAATTAATTGGTGTTATTAATTTATTTATTATTTATGAACAAAAAAAATATTAAACCTCCCAAATACATATCGAACACCGTTTTTGTATTCGACTAAATAATAATATGATTACGATATTTGATAATTGTATATTATTGAAAAAAAAAGGATTCTAAAAGTATTTGGAGTATTTTTTTATAGAGAATTTAAAGGGAGTACTATTGTCACGAATAATGTTCGATTACGTATTTTAAATATTATTTATTTATTTTTTTGGGTGGTAATCTGCAGTATGACCGTTAATTGAAAAAAAAACTTGAAAGGCTACAGAACAGAACTATTACCTACAGTTTGTTTCGTCGAAATCGCTCTCGTATTGTCGCGGGTTATTTTTAATCGAATTGTGATAAATACATGTTTTGTAATTTGACCACAGCCACATCGTTCCGCGGTGAAGTCAACGCCAGATTTTCTTTTCAAACGTCCAATAAAAAATAATTTGTTTTATTATTATTATTCGCTTTTTTTTTTCTCTTTTACATAAAACTCGTTTTTGAATTCTCTATTGTACTACCGTAGATCGAACGGGATGACAATCGGAATGTCACATCGTATTGCAGTGTGTGTACGTCTATAACAAGGAATAGGTTCATTGACAAAACTAGTTTTCGGAACAGTAGAAGCGATGATGTGTGTGACAATTGGCCGTCATTGTACCGCGGAGGCACGTGTAACCGTGAAGAAATATTAAAAGGGTAAAAAGCCCAAATGTGATTGTTATGTACTTCGTTTTGAACGTGAAAAAACGGACGGAATGTTTAAAATACTTTGGCTACATAATTTGGTTAAAATTCCTGAACTCATACGGTATTATTATTATTATTATTATTATTATTATTATTATTATTATTATCATCAAATTTAAAACGAGATATAATAAAGAACTCAACAACGTATGTCAATTAATAATAATAAAATATTGAATTAACGTTTTTTGTATTTTTGTTTTGTACCAAGCGACTATTCAGAAAAGTATATAGTTTTTTTATCTTATATCAGATGTATTATACAGTAGTTTATTCCTCATTTTTCGTATTCACGTCGGAATAATCAGACAGAAATAGAACTTTATTTAAGTACTTTTACGAATTCGTAGGTATATGCGATAAATGTTAATTAATAATATCTCCAATTAATATATCGTATAATATATGTAATTTTAATTGATTCAATTTTATAATTACCGTATATAATAATGTAAGTAATAAAAAATATATATATATACGTTATAAAATAATGATCGGCGTATATAAAATATCATTAATTATTCACATATAAAAATAATGACGTCTGCAACTGTTCCAAGTAATCATTTCTGTAAACACATTTTATTTTTTTAAATAATTAAAACAAATTACGAAGTACACATTTGTTCATCTATATTTTTTGGTATAGAAATTAAATTATGATAAATACAAATAATACACTACAGTTCAAATATGTTGTTAAACAATAACCAATATAATTATTGTATATTATTGTAAGATAATTCATATCTACAATTACATATTAGTACAAGTTGTCGAATTTGCATCCAGTGTTGAGAGGTCTTTATGTAAATATGTATTAAAAAAAAACAAAATAAAAATATAATTATAAATTTCATAGTAAATTTCATATTACTCTCAATTCTGTAATTCACATTGAACTATTTATTGTCTTATCCGTGTTCAAAATGGAATTAAAAAAAAATCAATTCCTACAATAAAAACATCAACAATATATATAGTGCGGGAACGTGCAGAAAAATTATACATTACTTTTCAAAGTGAAAAACTAACAGTTTTAAAAGTACATTGAGTACAATTTGGTGTGCAATAATAAACCGATGAAAAAAAACTTTAGTGAAATCGATAAAAAAAGTTTCAAATTCCATTATTAGCAACATTTAACGAAATGATAGTCGTCAACAAAGCGAAATAAAAATGTGGTAAAAAATGAATATATATTTAAACGTACTCGCAGTTTTAATTATCTGAAAGACCTAAAAGTGTTCATATATAGGTATGTCAAGAAAAACATTTCTTTATGACAACTGTAACGAAAATTATGAATAAAAGAAAATCTCGCCCGAGTGATTATAACATTTAAATTATAATAATATAATTTAACATTATTTTACACAAGTAAAATCCGCCTAAAAAAACCGCCTATATTTATACGCGTGATGTCGATCCAAATTTTTTTCTCATCTGTTTACAATTTTTCGTAGCGAACATTTCTGAATATGTTATGTACAACTATTACGTTTAATTGTAAGACTTTAAAATTGTAACGTTTTTAAAATACAATTTTTATATAACATTTATCTCACTCCAGTAGAAACGTTGAATAAAACGTATAGGAACGAGAAAAACTCATTTGTTCCGAATCTATACGCGTTATATACAAACATGTTACGTATATTTGGGAAACGGATTTTTAGATTTTTTAAAAAAATTTAAATTACATATATTATGGTGTTTTATTTGTTTGTATAAATTCAATTAACAAAACTCTAAAATATTCAAATAATAAAACACGTATAATTGTGAATCATGTGTATTAAACTAATTCGAGACAACTTTTTTGCCATTAACTCGCCTGTTTTCAGTACTATATTATAATATGCGTCAGCCAGTTGTTTTGAGTTTTTAACACTGCAATTAGGTACGCTACGCGCCTGTACCCGTTAATATACAATTTGTACGTACCTATATCTACATGGACGTGTATCGCGTGTATAATATGATTTTACATGAGCCATAATATAAAATAAAATAATATTATAATTTATATGTAAAAACGCGTGCCGTGCGTGTGTAGGAACGCAATAAAAGAATTGATATTGCAAACGATTCGCAATCACTGTATATAATATGTATAATAATATATTCAATCGTACACACCGCGTTTTATATACTGCAGTTTATATTTTATTTTACACAGTTTTTATATTAGTTACGATTCATATAGCCGTACAAGAATTTGTTTTTTTTTCTCCGGTCGCTTACGCACTATTATAATAGTCATAATATTTGATATTGTAGGTACGCGTTTATAGTTGTAATAAAAATGATACAATATAAAATAGATATTATTTAGTGTTTTTTTTTTGGTTGGAATAAAGGTAAATATAAATAAATTATACAAATTTAATATGTAATAAATTTTCATTTGCTATAATTATTATTATGATAATACTCGATGTATTACTGTATACACCTATATAGTTGTAAAAATAATTCCGTATTAATATATATATATATTTGTTTTTTGCGCGTAATATATAAGTTTAATTATAGAAGAAAAAAAAGAAACACTCCTTAGACAAAACATTTTTTAACCGGTTCAGCTCGAAGGCGTAGACGGATAAAAAATTGGCGACGGAATCGAACAAAACGAAACGAGTACATTTTACTATCCGTTTTTCGAACGAACGGAATATTGATTAACTACCTATCCGTCAGACTTGTATTGTTTTTATACTGTTTATAATATGTATACTGTTTTTCCCGGGTTGATTAAGAGGAATATAATGATTTTCTTTTCATATCGAATAATAGATGTATATATAATAGCATTGTAGTTCAGAAGAATTAAATAGAAAATACGTTTGAAATTGTTCCGGAACGACTCGGAATGAAATGTTATTCGTCCGGTGCAGGTCTGACTTAAACTAAGCGTCGTGTGCAGCCGACTAAACCCTGACTGCGACGGATGAATCTGACCGCACTGGTGGTCTGCGTTGGCTATTATCATTGTATTTTCGTATAGGAATTCAGGACGTTTAACCGCACGCTATGTATTCCGACAGGGGAGAGTGGAGAAGAAGTAAAAACAGACCGCTAGAAATAACATGCATAGAGAAAAGAATATTGTAGAGACTTTCAAAAAAAAAAAGAAGAAGAAGACTGAGACGTGAGTCCGGATACGCACTGGGAGAAGCATGTGAGATCAGCTACTGCGGCCAGTGTTGCAGGGACGGAACCAGATAAGGAAAACGCAGTCGGGATGACCGAGAAAACGAGATGAGTTAAGATGTGGTAAAGAAGCGCGTGGAAGTTTTGGGAGAGGACTCTAGGCTTTAGGAGACTTCAGACTTGTAAAGAATACTTTTATTTTGAACGACTATTCGAATGAAAGGATAGAAAAGCGTTCGGAACAGGCAATCGAATGTTAAAAAAAAACGTTCGGGATATTTATTCGAATACTTTAAAAGAAGTGTTCCAATCATTTTTAGTTTATTCCAATTGTTATACTATTCGCATTTCTCAAACATACGCTTTGTAAACGAATTTTCCGTTATTTTGAAACACACAAGTACCTGGTACAAAAGTGAATGTGACTTGTGAGAGAATAATTATGTAAAGTATAATGATTCTTTAAAGTAAATATTTCATTTAGATATTTAGTGGAACGATTCGCAAAATATTAAAAAAACTCAAAACGTATTAATTTTTTTCTAAAAAAAAAAGATAATTTCTATTCGTGGTCGATGGCGAAATAAAGTAAATTTTTTTGGCGAATACGTATTCGAATTTTTTTTTGGAAATGTATTCAGAACAGTATTCGAATACAAAAAAAGTATTTAAATACATTTATTCGAATATTTTAAGAGTCCATCGGGACTTGTATCGTGGCAACCGAAACGGATGACGGTAAACGCGTACCTGCACGTATAGTGCAGCAGCGCGGTGTAACACGTTTTATATTTATATAAAAGAATGTACGTGTGCAGCAAGTATGTATATACATAGGTACGCTGCACGCTGCACGATATTATTATAACGTATTCGAACGCGAGTCGGCGGGGGATGTGCCCGGGATAGGTGTTTGTAATAATGTCTTGATTATAGTTAGAGGTTGGCGGCAGCGGCCGATGATCAAAGAGAGTCGGCCGCCATTTTCATGCGTTCAGCCTTTTGGCGCCGACAAACATCGTTAACCGATATTTATTGTCAGCTGTACGACGAGCGAGTGGTACGTGCAACTATATCATATATATATATATATATATATAATAATATAATAAATATGTAATATTTTTCCACGGAAACGAAACAATAAGATTAATAACGTCGGAGGACGCAAGATATCGAAGAGAAAACGTGTGGACCTGATCTTTGATACAGGAATTGGAGAATGATGTGTAACAAAGGGACGGGAGAGGAAAGTGGGACGCCGTGGATTACTATTATTAATATAGTGCAAAAAAAAAGCTAAAGAATTATATGGTATATTGACGTCACGCAGTGCGAAAACACGGAAAAAATCGAAATAGACATGAATTGGAGATTTCCAATGTTAAAATGATAAGATAATATTATGATAAGATAATATTAGTTGGCGCCCGACGACGTCTGACGTTATCGCGTTTGTGGAGAATGTAGCTCTATACTAATTATCGAATTTGATCGTGTAACGTTGTAGTACGTACCACTGGATTGTCGCTCGAGTAAAAAAATAATTATCTATGTATAATATTGTAATATACTCTATGGCGTAATTGAAATAGAATAACGGGAAAAATATTTTTGTACCACTGATTTTGGCGCCATAGAGTAATGTATTTGACGCGCGGTCGACAAAATATAAATAAAGTCGCTACCATACCTGCACTGAACTCAATATACGTGGAAGGCGCTTTCGGTATAATTCTCGTATACGAAATATGGACCACAATATAGTGAGCCGCCATATGCATTCCGTTTCTATTTTTCTGTTTTCGTTACCGACTTCATTACGTAAAAATAACCGATTTCGATGCTAACATCGATACTATATTTTGTGTCGGGATAAAAACGTTCCGTGATTCTAGTAAATAATTACGATTGTTGATTCGGTTCAGTGGTCCTAAACGGGGGCAATTTGTTAGTTATCAACTAAAAATATGTTTCATGTCATCATCTATTTCAAAAAAAAATTACAAATGAAATATATGATACTTTTTTAACAATTAAAAACGGTTCTATACAATTGCCCCATTGCCCTAATACCAAGTTGTGTATCCGCCCTTGATAAGCACGTCATTTTTTGTCAGGATAAAAACGTTCCATGATTCTAGTAAATAATTACGATTGTTGATTCGGGTACTATATATAAGACGATATTGTTTCATAATTTCTTTTTATTAGTTATCGAGGAACACTGTTGATTCTGTATTATTAGGGATTATGGTAGCTGTACAGTTATTATCCGTAAATTGAAATAATATTATTGTTTATTTAGTTATACTTTTAAGGACCGCGATGAAAACCAATTCCAGAACCCAAATGAAAATTTTCAAAACCGGAATCGAAACAAAAAGCGTTATTTTCTAAGAGCCTGCAACCGGAATCAGGACCGATATTTTGTCAAGGTTCCAGTCCCTGCTCCCAGCTGTACAATAAAGATCGTTTATGCGACCCTGTGTGCGTGTGCTACATGTACGCGCGGTGACTCAGAAACACCGCGATTTGAAAATCTATAGAAAATAAAGAAAATTTTGTACACGAATGTTTTTTAGAACTTTTGTATTATAAGGTGTATTATTTTAAATAATATCCACAAAACCTTTTGTACAAATTTTCGGTATGATTCGTGATGAAATCATTTTTTACTTTTTTGTTTTATCTAACATTTCCCGCGTCGGGCGTCCTCCTCTTAATTCGATTACGCAGTAAAAGGGTCGTCGATAATACGACTTGTCCAATATTCGTGAACGCTTACCGATTTATAACGTCATTTTTTTAAAAATTTTTTACTACTCTATATATGCAGTGTATTTTATAGCGTTTAAAGCATACCGGACGACGATTCGAATTTGTGTTCATTGAGAACGCTAATCGTGTACCTACATAATGTGTGACATTATGTATTATCTACGAAGGAATGAATTACACATTATTCACTTGTATAGTCGCACGTAGTCCAATTGCGCGTGTACGCCGTTTACATCACGTATACACACTCGGTATTATGCGCACAGTCGTCGAGTCATCGTTAAACTGCTGATGTTAAAAATATCAAAAAATTTTTTTATTAAAAATCGATGCGCGGAATTTTTTGCATTTTTCTTTTTTTTTTTTTTAGACTCTAGCGTTATACCGCTGTTGATATCATTTCCGAATTTATATACCGCACCGCGCGTTTATGCGTGTGTGAAAGTAACAGGACACGCCGAATGACTAATTATTGTAAAATATCGATTTGTTTAAGTGTTTCGCGTTGTTCAATTACAATATTGACGTCATTATATTATAATCGGGGGAAAAAAAGAACACACACATGGACAGAGATTTGTGTTTCCTGAAATACTTCCGACCACCGATGAGGAAAAAAGCGCGTGTGAACAGTTTCGAAACGGGTTAATGTCATTCGATCGCATCACTCGCGGTTTATATATATATAAACGCAGCGTATATCATCATATTTTTTTATAATTATACGTTTGACAAATAACACCCTTCCCCTGCTGCAGTTATTTGATTCGTTTTCTCAAGTTATCGATACCTATATATATATATTTTTTAATATTTTTTACATTTAGATCAAATTAAATTACTCGAAGCGTTAATTTTTTTTTTTCGAAAACCTACTTTTGATTTGATAAATTTTACCGGGGTTTTTTTACTTCACTTTACTCCGCGTCAATCAATTTTAACAAAAGTGCATTTAATTTAAAGAAAAAAATTATAGTAACCGGAGTATAACTATAATGGTTACGTCAAACACGCTGTATACATACACGAGTAATTGGCGTAATTTGTTTGAATATTCTGACATATACGAAAGAACTGGACTTTATTTATGTACCAAGTTTCTGACGACACTATTGAAATTTTTTACGATTTTTTTTTCACAGAGTTATTACAAATACTTCCCCGACTCGCCTATTTTTTCGTTTTTTTTTTGTCTGAGGAGAGGACGTTTTGTACTTAAATGTTACGGTTTTACTGTAAATATGCGCGTCCTATTATACCGGGAGATGATACGCAAGCAGGAGAATTTTTTTAATTAAACACCTATAAATTGGTAGAGGCAAAATTTAAATGTTAAGGACGGATACATGACAATTGTGTAAAAAAAAATACAGCAGTATCAAAGAATTCATCCAAAATCATTCACGAGTTTTTCGAGTATTAATATAAAAATTCGTCGATATACTCTTAAATATTTGTGTCATGATTATATATGCGTATAGAATCATTTTTAAATAATAATTATTCAAAAAAAAATGCACATTTTCAAAATTGCGCACGGGCGAAACACAGGAAGATCTAGGGGATTTTTTTATTTTTAGCATTTCGTGTTGTCCTCACTACGCGATTTAAACGGGACATTTAACTCGCCGTTCGTTTTGTATATATACGAGAATCGTTCTTGGTTTTTCACCAACACGAAATTCGAAAATCCTATAATCAGTGTTTTATTACACATCATACGATTACATTACATCATACCAGCGGCGTGTGTTACACTGCAGTGTGTATGGAACGAGCATAGACCACCGCGAGAGTCGGCCACGTATAATAATTTATTAAACGTGAAAAAAATAATTATTTTCCTACGATTTTATAGTTGAAAGTCCTTCACAGTAATTTCTCTAATCGCACTTATCCTTTTTGAGGCTCTATGGAAACCGCGAGATTATATATCAAAACTTTGGTATAAAAAATTGTTTTTTTTTTTTTGTACAAGTGATGTGTATCTCTATTTCCGTTTTTTGTTCGTTCGCCATTAAAGATTATTGTTGTTATTACTGCGTGTTGCTCGAGTACACACGTAATAACTTTAATATATATATATATAAGGAATTTTCATTTGTTTCTATACATAAAAAAAACGAATTATAGAAATCAAAACGTCACGTCGTGTGCGGCCGTCATATTATATTATTATATATATATATATATATAATAAGTCTAATATAACAACAGCGATAATAATTTCTAGATAATGTATATAATGTCCGAGACGTTAACCCGGACACCGACGATTATAATAATCGTTATATAATAACGATTTATTTGAATATCGCCGATGATAATTACGTTTCCGGGATACAATATTATTATCATTAATCGACAGTGTATAAATCGTTCTGCGATTATAATAATAATTGTTCCCCGAAAGGCGTTCAACAAAATCATAGTACGGAAAAAAATATGGTAATTATTGCGCGCTTACACATTTTCTAATAATGGTTCATCTATACGGCATGATACGACACTGTTTTCAATTATGCGCGAGGCGTGTTTTTTCGAGTAAAAAAAAAAAAAAATAGAAGCTCAATTTTTTTTTTTTTTAACAACTTTTCCCGATGAATTACCGTGTTATTTTCAACGTAAAATTACCATAATAATATTATCGGCTATTGAATTCCGTGCTCATATAAATCCGCTACTCGCACGGCCGTTTTGACGTCGTCGTCGTCTGAAATGACTACGCCAGTCTCTGAGCGCTAGATCGCAGAGCTATAGAACTAGAGGGTGATCAAACAGTTTCCAGCCACAGGAGGAGTTGATCTCGGGTTCGACGAGTCGCGTACAGTGGACCGACATTGTCGTGAAGCAAAACAGTACCCGTTACCGAGCACATTTTGTTTGGCACCCTGCAGCGATTACCCCATTTGTTCCTTCAAAACACCTGCAGTCAACTGTAGGACGCGGATTTCTATGAGAACAGAATTCAGAAGCTATGGTTGTGCGCGATACGATAAGTGCAGCCGTATACTGGTAATAATTATGTTAAAAAGTGTACGGGGAGCTGGTTAAATGCGAAAATAAATTCGTTAGAAAATTTGCACTCGTTTTTTTCTTCTTCTTCGACTATATCAAAACACGGTACTCACTTAAATAAACACGCCTCCGCGCAGCCAATGTCCATACATTATTATGTACACGTCCGCGGGCGTCGGGAACGGTTATTATGAATACCGAATAGCGTGCATGTGCTTGCGCGTTATGATTACCGGCGTAGGTGTCGATAATGATAATTACTTGGGCGTTGGTATAATATTCAGTACCGCGGAGTAAATATTATACGGACCAGACGATATAATTACGCTCGTAATGCACCGGCCGGTAAGCGTTATGAAATATTACGCTCGAGAAAACAAAACTAGTGTCAATAAGTGTTATACAAGACATCCCTCGTTTGGAAATAATCTCTTTTTTGACTCATTATAATATTTTTTGATCGCTGTTCCCCTCAACGGTTTAAGTAAAGTACATTTCATTTGAATTGTACATACAGTGAAAAATCAATTGAATGTTTTTTTCTCGAAAAATAATTGATTCACATAACGATGATGATTCACGTCGATGATGTAAGAAAAAAAAACACGTATTTTAAATTGTATTTTTACACGAAACCCTGCAGTATACTTTTCAACGCATAATTATCACCATATATTAACGCAACACCTATCATATATTCATATCGTACAACCTGCAGTTTCTGAATTCCGTTCTCGCATCATATAGAAATCTGCCTCCTGCAGATTTGCCAACTGTCCAAAACACGGCCGTTTTGACGTCGTCATCTGCAGACGCTTTTTGAAATGTTATAGTCACTGAGTGCAATACAAATAGCCTAACTCTATATCCTCAGTAAATACGCCACCGGCAATAATTTTTCAACGTCGCTCCTGTAACAGTTTTTCGTTTAAAAACCGAAATACGAGTGATAAAAAGGGGAATTTTATAATTTATTATAACGTTCTCACTGGGAACAGGTGGCGTAAATACCGTTTCTCGTGCACTACGTCCCTCGAGAATTTCCGCCTAAATCGCAGTTTTCTGTAATTTTGTTACTTCAAATTCTCGTTCCGTTGCATGACTTCGAAGGAATCGAGTCCCGGAGAAGCATTATTGAAACACCAACTTTAAATGCGATTCGGTGTGCACAGGAAGACCGATGGCGGAGAAATAAATTATATAAATTCTACTGGTTAATCATCTTGACTGTGTTTATGCTTTATTCATTATTAATTATGGTTACCGCGGAATCGTTTTGTTTTTTCTATGAATATCCGCGCATCTATTACAAAAATCGATATTGAAATCGCCACTATTCCACCTTTCAACGCACCTTCCAAATACTGCGTGACCCACCTGAAGCAGTGCCATATCTACAAATTATCACATCCGGGGGCATTTTACCGTCTTTATAAATTACCAAAACATTTTTTCAAATACAAGTGAATCGATAATTTGAAATTCGCGCTCCTCTATATATGACTAGCGCTCATTAAACATTAAAACGATCACCGGATCGTTTATAAAAACAAACGGCATCTCGATATTTTCAGTAGTTTTCGCGGCCAAAAAAGAATGACGATTTTAAGAGTAAGACGCGCGGTTAAAAGGGACGTCCCGTCGAAGATTTTTTTTTTTTTAGTAGTAAAAACATGTTGACCGCGGAAATAGAAAATACTCTTCAGAACGATTTTAACGAAAAACGTCTGTATAATAAAAAAAAGATAGAGGGCAATGTTTCAAAGGGAACCTCGCATAATATGCACTTTTCAAAAAAAAAAAAATAGTTACAGAGATTTAAAAAAGGTAAAAAAAAAATATATTTTCGCGTTTATCACATCGTATATATTATGCAAAACCCTATCAAAAATGTCGTGCTCCTGCAGTCCATTCACAACTCAAATAGGTACTTTTCGAGGGGTAGGTACCTACTTATGTTTTTTTTTTCGCCTTTTAGCGAAAACGTGTTTTTTGTCGTTTTATTTTTCACGCGGCCGCTGCCCACCTATAATCGCATAATAGGGTATGTACGCTATTTTCATACGGGACCGTTTTTGAACGAATTTTAAAACGTACTTGTTTTTAAATTGTAACGTTTCTATTCTTTTCAAATTTCATAAGATTCGCCTATTCGGAAACCCGTTGAGAATCGTCGGCGAGACGTAGGTATTGCTCGGCGCGTGTGCAGCAGCCGGCAATACTTTGGAAAATAAAAACTAGTAGCCGATGCGGCGCGACGTGACGGGAAGGTGTGGGGGCGGCGCGTACGGGCGCAAGTCGGTCAAAAGTGTGGCGCGCGCGCGACCGTAAACAAATGGCAATCGGCGAAACGCGCGCGCACACTCGGTCAGTGAGCCGACACACGAGCGCGCCGGCGCGCGCGCGCACAGCCACACACGACGACGTTATAACGCGACGACGACCACCCAGAAGGCCGGGCGCCCAGTGGCCATTCACCATCCGCGTCGTCCTACATAGTCATTTCATGTGTGTGTGTGTGTGTGTGTGTGTGTGCAGTTCTAAATTAAAACGCGCGTTTTAAATACGTTTTTTGTACACTCTGTTTTTAGTCCTCCCACCGTCCGAAATGTTTACGATGTCGAATGATGACAACGACCGCGATCCGACGACGAGAAGGGCGCGAATAAAGTATACCGAGACGCCATTATGGTCGCCGTCGGTTAGGGTGTCTTAAGATCTCGACCAGCGGCGTATCCAGCTGGGGGGTGGGGGGGCTGATGGAGCTGTAGCCCCCCTCGAAATGAATAAATAATCAGTTTTTTTTTTTTAGCAAGCACCGTCCATATACCGTATTAATTATTAACATATAAATTAATTACCGGCCATCCGCACGCCAAATAAAAATCAAAGGATTTTTAGGAACACTGCATGCAGATACATCGGTACAGTGGTGGCGTTTAGGGGGGGGGGCCATAGGGGCCATGGCCCCCCCTAGACTTTTTGAACTGTACGCGTAAATACTTTTTTCCGATTTTTTCTAAAAGTATATTATAACAGGACACGATATGACACGGACACGGTAAATACACCTTTACAATATATCGGTTGACAGCACTGATGTCTGATAACACAATGATATTAAATGTGGCTGTTTCTACTGTATATGTTTTAAAATATTGGCCCCCCTCCCTTAAGCAAAGAACTAAATCCGCCACTGCATCGGTATATATCTCATTTATTTTTTTTACACGTGACAAAAAGTAACCTATATAATATAGCTTAGTCCTCGTCTCCTCGTACCTAGAGACATAACTATATCTATAGATATCTAGATATCAATACAATATCTATAGATATATATAGATCGCGCTGCCACCGCCGTGGGGGGACCTGGCCGGGTGGTGAGTAGAACCGGGTTCATGACGTCATGCATGATAACGCTCTCGGTGTCGCACAAATTTATAGAATGATCCCAGCCACAAGACATATACATATCTAATCCTGGCCGCGCCACCCGATCCCGACGATGACGACGTCTCGAGGGTGTTGTGTGGACGTGGCGCTCAAGTGCGAATTACTTGCGGATATAGATTTTAGAGTTTTGATGTGTAAACATCTATTACGGCGGTATGAGGGTAAATCTCGGGAAATGAGACGGAAATGTGTAAGCTGTTGTCGCATGACAATTAATAATAATATTAATTAATTTACAAACTAATGTAAAAATTAATGACACGCCGTGAGGACTGGAGATCCGTTGACTTCATTGGCTTCCCTTTCTCTTCATATAATGGAATTCTTCGTTTAACGTCGCAAAACCCGCCGCCAAACAGTCGTCACGTCGTGTAGACTTCTGTGGACTACTGCGAGTGAACTGCACGTTGGACCTTTTCGTCAGGGATACGAGATCGACCTGAGCGTTTCCATGCGCGAGCAATCAAACACTTTAATTCCGAACGTTTGACGTCAAAGTCGAATGCTTTTTTAAGCTTTAGTTCCATTTAACGGTTGCTGAGCTACATCGATTCGTAACCGGATGGAATGCCGTGTCTTTTTGAAATTCGAAAATTTGTCTCCGACTTCATCATTAGCTGTTCTCTCCCGCTTACACGAGTATGTGTTGGAATCCGTTCAATGCGGTCGTGAGTCCATTTGAATCAATGTCAAAACTTGCATTCGCAAGCTTTAATAACCCGTAAATATGTCTTTAACAAAGTGTTCAGGTAAACGTTTAAGGGTCCACGGCACATCCGCTGTACAGGATAGTCTCAGTCGGTTGATCAAATCAAATAGTTACAATTCTAATACGAGAAGTGTAACAATGCGTTCAAAATCAAATGAAAATTAGACAAATCAAATTTACCGAGTGTTTTGAGTAAAAGTCAAATATTTTAATAGAATTGTTACCGTGTACAGATTTCTGCAGTGCAGTTTTTCCATTTTATACGTAATAACGCAACCGTGAAAATAATAATCGGAAGTGAATCCGTATTTGTGTCAGTATATATTTTTATATACGTTGCCTCGATTTTGGTCGGTTGAAAGATTCGTTGAAAAGAAGAAAAACGTATCGTACGTTTTTTATTTTTCACTCTTCGTAATACAATATATAAGCGCCGCGTACTCCTTTTTTTTTTATTGAATCGTTTTCGTCCAAAAAAACCGTTTACATATTCTAAAGACGATGCTCGAGTTCGACATTTTCTCCGGACTCGTACAACAATAACCGTGTAATATAATACGATAATAGTGATATACGCAAATTTTCGCGCCATTCATCGGGTTATCGAAAAATCGATCGATTATTTACGCGAACAACCGCACAAATTACTCAAATTATACCAACTCTTGTTGTAGTACGTCACACGGTCGCGACGAATTTTTATTGTTCGCGCCGATAAATTGTCAAAGAAAATAATAAAAACCATAATTTCCTCAATATTATCCCACAAAAAACACCGGTTTCCTTTCAAGAGAACAAGCATTTCGTGTGAAAACCGTTTTGACCGGCGGTTTCGTTAAAAAAAAAAAAATCTTTTTATTTTTACTATAAATGTTTATAAGACGTTTATATGTATATATATATATTTTTTTTTTTACTGTCTACGAACAATTTTTCCGTGTGAACAGAGAGTTCAGTTGATCTTTAATCGATCGAATTGTTGATTTTTGCAGATTCGTTTGTATGTAAGATCTGAAGATTTATTACGAGCTTAGACATTTAAAGGAAAAAAATCGTTTGTCATAACCAAGACCGTAGCCAGCAAAATTTTTTTTGTTGGGGGAGAGATGAAAGAATAAGTATGAAATAAAATAAAAATAATAAACTAATAATAGAATATAAATCATTACATTTTATTTCAAAAAAAAATTTCGGAAGGGGTTCTGAACCCTAACCCCCCCGGCTACGGCCTTGGTCGTAACTTTTTTTTGTAAATTTTAATAAAGACGGAATTTCGAAAAACTACAAAGAATAATAATAATAAAAAGAGTTTCGCTCGGGATCGATTTTTGAACGCAATGATTTTCCTGTTGCTCGTTGTTTTTTAATTTAAAACAATAGAATAACACATATAATACAGCTCTTTTACGGAATTCAGGTTGTCTTATAAAAAATTTAGATAGTTTTGAAATCCGAGAATTGTGCATCGCGGAAGAAACCAGTTTTTTTTTTTATTTCGACTTATTATTGATTCACAAGGTTTTACTAAGACTGAGTGTATGTATTATAGACGACCAAACGGCTGCACTAAATTTAATGAACTTTACATTAATAGATTCGTTGAGGTCTGGTGAGTGTCATGGGCTATAACGATTTTCCGAAAGACATCGATCAACCCTAAAGACCAAATCTAAATTTTAAGATTCCTTCGTCGTTAACCAGACCCAATGTATACATTGGTTTCCTTGGCTAACAATCTTGGTCGTTAAAATTGTTGATTGAATCTTATTTTTTTTTCTTAGTATGATTAGTAAAACCAAAAGCCAAAAAAAAAAAAAACATCAAACGTATTTACTGTGACACGTAACCGAAGAGGAACATGAGATCCCATCGTATAGGCCGAAGGAGCAAGTTAGATCTTCTAGATAAAACAGGAAAAGAACAAGAAACGACAAGCTCGATTGGAAGGATTGAGAGAAAGAGCTAAAACAATTATGGGATACACTTATATTTGAAATCGGCAGGATTTCAATATGATCAACACACAAAAATTATCATAATAGACGATATTATAGATCACAGAGCACGCCATTTGGATTTTTCCTATATAGGGGTAAAATTCCATGATTACAAATTCAATGATACCGGGATTTATGTCACTGTACTGCAGCACGTCTATTATACGCATACATTATTAAAATTGAAGTGATTCAATATCTATAAGTGTTCACGGGATGATTACACAGAACTCGCGTCGAAAGTGACGTTAAACAAATATTTATTTTTCGTCGGTCTTTAATTATATACACCTATATAATTATATTTATATATATATTTAAACGCATTGCCAATGTAAATATTATGTACGTACACAACGAGTGTACACAATATTATTTTATACTGCATGCAGTACAGTCGCATTATATAGTAGCGCGTTCGGCGTTCTTATTTGTTTGTGTTTTCCATATAATAATATATTAAGTAGTCGTGTTTGTATACGTAGTAAAATAAATTATATTCTCGTTTTGGTATTTCAAAACGAATACGCGTCATGCGAAGCACAGACATCTCGTATGTGTGGCGCGGTCGAGATTGTACTGTATTTTTAATGCTGTCTTGTAATATTATTCTCTCGGTGTGTACCGCGTTTTGACATTCCCTTCAGGACGTTTTGTTTTTTTTTTTTTTTTTTGTAAATTACAATAACGCGTTCGATTTGTTTGCTTTTTTTTTTTTTTTTTTATACCTATGTCGCTATTGGATCCAGTAAAATTAAAAAAAAAAAAAAATATTATGTTCTATTTTTAAAATATTATTATTTTGTTTTCAGTAAAATAAGCTAAAAGAAAAAAAAATATCGTGTTAAAACATTGTGCTAATGGTTTTCTTTTCTAATATCCTTTTAACGAATATTATTGTAATTTTATTACGTGTTAAAAACACAATAATTTTATACTCGTCTCGTACCGAACTAAGCATGCATATAATGAAGACGTATCAGACAAAATATTGTTGCACTTATTACCAATTATTATTGAAAATTATATAATTTAAACGACTCTCGCGTTATTATTATATAATACTGCATTTTTTTTTTTAATAAATGTAAACCTTTTATTACATTTTTTTATGATTCGCATATAAATATACGTCTTGAAGCATTACTTAGCATCTCTTCTTTTAAAACACGAGTACGAGATACAAAAGTAGGTCGTTTTTATTAGATAGAAAAACCTTAAAAAAAAAAAAAATTGAGTGTGATTTTATTTTTTATGCCATTTAGAGATTTTCCATTTACCTATAGATACATTTTAGCCCTTACGTAGACACATTTTAATTCCGTCATCATTATCTAGATAAAATAAGAAAATACGTACTTGTCTGCGAGCTCTACGCTGTTCACATACACATCTCTCTGTTTTGGGCACGAATTTGATGCTGTGGCGCACACTGAACTGCTCGTTGATGGGTCTAACGATATTTTACACACCTGACCACCATCCAATAGACAACTAGTAGACACCCAATGCCAACCTTGCATGCATTATATTATTAATTATGATTAAAAATATATTCTTTACATTTTTAGCTCCATAACACCAGCATTACCCCAGCCACCCTTTTGAATAGGTGGGTCGATCGACCCCATTGACCCTTAACGTGTGCGCCACTGGTCAGCAGCACTCGTCGCGATAAATCGGTTTTTTGGGGGGGGCAATATTTTTCGCTGCACGCGCTCCTGTGTTAATATAATAATACGAGTAATTGGTGGTACATTTTCACGGAGACGAACCGTGAGGATAAAAAACGGGTCTTGCAGCACTCGGCGACGGCCAGATGATTGTTACACACGCGGTTTTCGTTTTTAAAAATTTTTCTTTCTTTCTTTTTTTTTTTTTTGAAAACACGACGACGCGTAGGACGACGATACACACTCACATATTTTATACTGTATACTCTGCAGCCGTGCGTATGTTGTGTCCTCCTCGGCCATCTGTTATTAATTTTTTCCCTTCGTCTTCCAGATAGTCAATTTGTTTACGTCGGCGGCGTAAAAATTCGGAAATCTGCTTCGATATATTATATATATATATATAATACATTCGACGACGGGCCGCCTTTCGGAGAGACATATGTGGTGGCCCCGCGAGAGAAACGCTTTTTTCCCCATACGAGTTTCGACTCGTAACGTCACGCGTTATATTTTCGCAGTGTACATAATAAAAACGTGTTAAAAGCGTAGGTATACGGAATAACGACGACACGTGTTTAGAAATATTTCTCTGCATTAAAATACATAAATCACGCGTTTTCAACACGCCAACATCGAACGCGTCTTATTCGTTATGATCCGTACGCGATGTACTGCTGCACATTCCGCGCGCGTTTTCTGTCTCGTTTCCAAAAGAGACACGCTCAATATTATATTGTCGTATACGAGCACTTTGTCATACACACACACGCTGCATATTTTATATACACAATGCGTACTGTAATAATTAATTAAAACATATTTTCTCCGCTATTATAAATAATATATATATATGTATACTGCGCCTATATTTATACGTATACGTGTTCATGGGCGTTAATAAATTTCTCTCTTGTCATATTATGTGTAGCTATTCAGTTATATTGTTGGCGCAACTACCGCTAAATTTTCGTGCGCTGTTTTAGCCTTCTAAAAAAAAAAAATACAAAATATTTCAATCTCTTTTCTTAAAAAAAAAAAAAATTCAAACAACGAAACGAGAATACGATCAAATTGGGCTTAAATCCGTTGGTGTTTAAAGTTTCCTTAATTAAATCTGCAGTTGTAATATACGCAGAGACGGATCCACCTATCGCCCCCCAAGGTATTTGATATTTTTGAATTTAGTATATCCCTGACCTAACAGCACCGACTTGTGACATGTAACACGATCCAATTATGTTATGTTTATGCTCCATTTTCATACCCACCCCTTTGAACATCATGTATAAGGCTGGAATTAATGCTCGACCGACGATCAGCGCGTACGGTACGCGCTGATCATCGGTCGTGATCGAGCGTAATTAATGCATAGCTGACGACAAACTCGTTCGATCGTGTACAGTGTAAACGAATAAACGTGTAAATGTGAATAAACGAGTAAACGTGTAAACGAGTGTACAGCGAAGAAAGATGAATACTTATTCATTGAAATACGCGAAATAATATTATTGTTAATTATAATAAAATAAATAAATAATGAAGATCGCATACGCGCGTACGATCGGTCGCCGCTCAGTCAGCGTCAAACTAAACACCCGCGTATACCGACATAGCGCGTCAGCCGACCGGAATAAAACGGAAAAAGAAAGTAGTCACCAGATAGCGCTACGACACGACATAGAGGGCGTGGCAGAAAGGCGCTTATAAATAGCGGTCCGAAACCATAGGACCGCTCAGTGTAGTCACGGCGGTCAGACACGTTGAACGTAGTTCGCGTCTGACTGCTGTGTGTGTGTGTGTGTGTGTGTGTGTGTTTGTGACTATACCGCTATTTATATGTGCCCCTCTGCCACGCCCTTTATGTTGTGTCGTAGCGCTATCTGGTTACTACTTTCTTTTCACGTTTAATTATTACTTCGTTTACATTTCATGCACGTTGTTCTTCCTTTATCTACATTTGCATTTCGTCTCGGTACATTAGTAGATCTTTATTCTTGGTTATTACTCGTCGTTGTGGATACTTCATTGGTAGAGGGGGTTGGCTCCATTTTCGCCCCCCTGCACATCATGTATAACCACCACTAGATATACGCGTCTTGATCGTTCAAATGTATAGAAATACATGATAACATGATATTCCGAAATTGCAGTGATACCAAGACATGACGAAAATAAAAATCGATCATCTCCAGATAAGGGGGGGAAAATGTACGAAAAAAAATTGTATTTCAACAGTCTTCCAGACACAATTATTTTAATGCGTACCTATAATTATTACACCGTATACGTAGATATATTAACGAGCGAACGGAAGAATTCGATTTTTTTCTGTTTCTATCAAATCGCGGCCATGACTTATTCTGAGAATTTTTTCCTACTGCCCGAAAACTAAATAAATTTTGTTGAGATTTATTCGAATCATAATATCCCTCTCCCTTAGTCCCTTAAAAAAATGTCGTAAAAAACTACATGTTTTTTAAAAAAAATCTTTAAATGTTCCACTTATTCTTCTAAAAACAAAGTTAGTATAATTATATTGTTAAAATGTTGATAACACTATACGAGAGATCTTATTAATTTTAATTTTGAATTAATTTAATTACTTAGGAGTACGAAATTATTACTGCCCGTTTGAAATTTCCAATTGCCCGATTTAAGTTCTACTTCCCGTTAGAATAAGGCCTGAAATAGGCCATTCGTTTTCAAATGTCTGTAACGCGTTTTTATCCTGCACCTCTTCAGTGTATTGGAGTGTAAGTAAAAAAAATATATATATATTTAAATCGTAGCGTTTACGACCGTGTATAATATACGGGAGCCAGACCGTTACCATTTCAAACCG
The DNA here is from genome assembly GCA_032441835.1 of Slavum lentiscoides. Classification (NCBI taxonomy): domain Eukaryota; kingdom Metazoa; phylum Arthropoda; class Insecta; order Hemiptera; family Aphididae; genus Slavum; species Slavum lentiscoides. The sequence goes on from CM063710.1 coordinate 11,372,053, forward strand.
CGTAAATTGTTTTATGAACCTCCGTCGACTCTAACGACTGAAAGTATTGTTGGTCGTATATAAGGACACGCGATCGATCAGAAAAAATATTGTATTGAAACGCGTAATTCGCAAACGTATCGGTCGAATAATTTTTAAATAAAAAATATGTATTTTCATTGTCGATTTAAAATCCGCAATTAATTTCGATTCGTTAATTTAAGAATGAGTAAATCGATTTTACGGTAATTATATCTATATTGATCTGTTTAATTATCGTTTCTGCCGAGTGAAACGAAACGTCGACTGAACGTTTAATATAATTGTATATGTATGAAACTACAGTTTCCGCATTTTGTATCACGTCTTTAAAAAAATGTACGTGATCCTTTATTTTTCTGCTTATTTAGCTATATTTTTTTTTCACGGATTCGTAACAAAGCGTTTTTGGCGGGACACTAAAAAAAAATCGTTAAAAATATAAAATACATCGGTATTCGTAAAAACGGGTGCGAAAGACTGTTTTTTTTTTTGTAAAAATTTTTCGGGACGTTATTATTTTACTCGTAATAGCTCTAATACAAAACAGAAAAAAAAACACACGATATTATACGTATGTACTGTAAAATACTAAAGATAATAATAACTAGAGATAAACGCTGCAGCAGCTGCAGTGATTTATTAGATCCGTTTTCTTTCCCCGAAATCGATGATCGTTATTGTGCGCGATATATCGTTTTCAAAAATAACAGCCGTTTTGCGCGCGCGCAATAAGTTAGATAATATAACGTAGTGAAACCATTTCATTTTCGAAACGCCGAGGTCAAAAATGGGTTATGTACTCATCTGGCAGGCAGAGCGTGTGTAATCTTTTCCGAGAGTTATCGATGCGCAGTGTTCGTAATATGGCCGCAGGGGGTAATAACGTGTGCGGCACATTGCAGCAGCAGCAGCAGCAGCAGCATGTGCTGAGTACTCTCCGCAGGGTGACTGAATTCTACAAAGACTTTTTCGAAGGTCGTATTTGGATTTATTATTTTCTTCCCATCTCGTCGTGTATCGAGAACACAATACGAACCACGTATTGTACTTCGCAAATGGCTTAAAATACGCGTTTAGTGCCCGACGTGTATAATGTGCAGCGTACAGTGGCCGGTTAGGTATTGGAAAACCAAACCGCATCCAATTCAAAACCGACATCTCGAAAAAACAATTTGTAATTGTATTGTTTCGTCGGCACCCGTCAAGTATATTTTGTGGAAATTAAAAAAATATAATATTATCGTCAAACCGAGACCGCTATCATGGCTTCTCCTGTTCCTATGACAACGCAAGCTATGATTCGTTTTCGTATAATTCGTTTTTTTTGGTCTGTAATTCTTTGACGCGAATAGTTTGGTTTTTTTTGGCGAACTCGTCCACTCGATCTTTTAAAACATCGGCTACGAATCCTTGCAATAATTCTTCTTATAATTTAAAGAGATTAATCAATGTGTTCGACAATTGAACAGTTTAAAGCATGAATTACACAATATAAGTCGCGTATTCGATTGTAATGCAGCCGCGATTCGGTTTGACTTTTTAATTTATTAATTTTCGAAAGACATTTTGAAAGCAATACCGTGTGTTTATGCGTAACAACAATAATAATTCGAGCGCGTTTTGTTAATAGCAAATCATATTTTAATCTGAAAGTGTGGTTTATACCGTATATACGTGCGGATGACGTTACAACAGAATCATGCCAAGTTTTTTTTCTAAAAGTTTTCGAAACGTATGAATTCGTATTTAAATAATTAAACGATAATAATACTGAACGTATTAATAGTGTAACATCCCGTGACACGAGTAGGTACTGGAGAAGAAAAAAAGACACTACTGCTTCTTTTCGCTCCGTTCACTGCAGTATAACGCTTTACTATACAAAATAAAAATACGATAGTTTCGTTCGAAAACGAGAGGACGGCGTCTGCGAAAAAATATCATTTATTATTATTCGCGGTCCAGGGAATTGTATCCGATAACGTTTTGGGAATGATCGTCAGATTAATTATTATCGAATGTCATATATATATATATATATACCTTTATGTATTATGATCGATAACCGAGTATTGTTGTAGGTACGTAAAATACGAGAGTATATAATATATGATATATCGATAAGTACGTGTCGATTGCTGGCAGTGCTTATAAAAGGTTCGTCGTTGTAACTATATATTATTATTATAAAACGCGGATACGTGCAAATATGTTATAGAAACGTATTATATTCTCTCTTGAAGAGAACTTATATATATATATATATATATGAAATAATCATTTATCATTTTTTTTTCTTCTTTTTACCTACCTCGTACATTCAAAGAGGAAAAAGTTGAAAAATTTTTCAAAAATATTTCTCGTGTAAACTAACTATACGTATTATATTATATTCGTTGTATATATATATATATCGAAATAGAATTAAAAAATTCTTTTAAAATATGATACGGTCGTACTTATCCGTGTATATATAATAATAAATTTAATTTTTTTTTTTTTGCACGTGTTTAATTTATACCTATTGTATATATAATCGTTGAGATATTTAACTTACAGTTAAAAAATTTCAATAAATAAAAAATTTTAATTTATATCCGTGTATAATATGTTATAATAATTGTGATATTAAAATCAATAACACAACGCGTAAACAGTGTAAAACTCAATATTATTTTAAGGCGATTTCCCTAATGTACTTTATGATACATTTAATTTTAACGACACATATATTATATAATATTATACATAATTAAGTATATATATAATATTCCTATGAATAATAACGAGATTATATATACATGACAAAATAAATGAAATCATATTTATATAAATAATCGTTTATTCCGCCGATTGATAATTGTTGTACATTGTGTTTTCATTAAAATATATCGTATTGATTAAAAATCAAATAAATAGAATACGACGGGAATTTTCGAAATATTTCAATTAACATTTTAATTAGAATTTTAAATAGAATACGACCGCGGTTCTGCAGCAAGATGATTACGGGACAAAAGTGACGTTTCCGATGTTTCGTGTCGGGACACCGGGACACGCTTTATAATTATCGAAAAAATACGGGACGTTTGCGATCCCTATACAACGGCTGTATTAATAATATAATATACACGACTATATTATGTAACCGCGGTACAATATTATATATTGTGTTTAACCGTTCACGGACGCATTCGGGCCCGGTATCGAATAAAAAAATTAATGTAAAAAAAAAAGAAAACGAGATTATTATATACGCGAGTGTAAGTATATTCTTATACGAAGAAAAATGATATACCTGCACTGCGTCGGGCAGACGAGGTTTTTTTTTTTTTTATGTGTGTATACGCACGAAATGCGTATACATAACCAGCTATTATCGAACACACTGACAAGCTGCAATACGCGTTCTCGAATTCCACCAACCGCTGCGCGGCACCCCGAAAATTATACATTATAACGCGCATAACTCGCGTATATAAAAACGAACATCCCCGTTCCGTATATAATATACAATGGGCGCGGGGGATGACGGGAGAAATTAATATAATTATGTGGTCGTCATAATAATAATAATAATATATATAAATTCGAGGTGGAAAAACTGTAGAGGAGACCCGGGAATCACAGCAATAACGTAACAAAAAAAAAAAACAATAATAATAATTATAATAAACACGCGTGCCCGTCGCGCCGAAGCGGTACGCGTGCTGCAGTATGTAACCAAACCGGCAGATGAAGACATTATACGTTTGGAGATTTGTTGTTGTAAGAACGCGCGTATATATCTTTCTACTGCACATCGTGGTGCGCAGAAGTCTTTTTATTTGTTGTCTTCTTTCCCACAGCGCGTATATAGGTACTCATCTCAGATCTCGCGTGCTCTGCTCCGGCGGTGTACCGCGCGTCATATCGGCTCCGTATATATAGTGTACCTATATTGAAACGCGATATTATCGCCCATATTCGCCATAAAACATATTGGACCAACTATTGTTAAATACCTACTCTATAACACCGATGTTAGTTGGCAATTTTGTTTAAATTCAACATCTGGTTAAATTGTATACAAGTTTCGCCGTTACATTATCGTCGTTAAATTCTATTTGTCTAGTGACAAAATGTTGGTTATCGCGAAACGTGACAACTGATAATATAATAATATGAAAATAGGCGTTTATAACACTGAACTGAATACGTGGAAAGCGCATTCTGTACAAATATTCTCCCATATGAAAAATGGACCCCTATAGTGAGCCGCCATATACGCATTCCGTTTCTATTTTCTTGTTTTTGTTACCAACTTCGTTATGTAAAAATAATCGATTTTTGCGCTAACGTTGACACTATAAGCACGTCGTTTTGTGTCCTGTTATCTCAAAGTAAATAATAAAATATGATAAATATCATGGAAAAAAAAACTATATTTCATCGTATTCTCCATGAATTTTATACCTTATAGAATGCACGTGGCGGCCTCCTACCGGGGATCATATTTTGATTAATATACGCACCTTCCACGTATTGAGTTCAGTGGTTTATAACCTAATGTACTATAGTGGATCTATGGCATTTTAAAATGCCGATTAAATTTTAACAAGCTGATTTCGGATGATTAACCTGACAACGTGTTAAGGTTAACGAATCTCGGTGAAAACTAATTATTATATACTAACTAATTGTTGAATACAATTAACAAAACGTCAAAGCCTTAACAAGTGTTGGTTTAATTTTTTTGGTTTCATTGTGTTTATAATATAATTCATAATATTCCTCATCGGTCTGTTACACCGGTGACCATCACCGGTCAGGTCATCGAAGAAAGGTTTATTCGTGATGTTTAAACGAAATCGCGCTGATACGTTGGTGGTCAACACAATATTTCTCACTATAGTACGGCCAGCGAAAAATGAGCCGCGATACCAACGCTCTGGGTGGCCGAATTTCGTTAGGGGTTCCACAATTGTATGGCCAAATAGTGGTCATACTGATTTGGTAGTGGATCCTTATCATATAGTCAATGCTACAATAAAAAAAAACGTGTTGCCTTAAGGGGTTTAAAAAATCGTAAGGACGCGCGTAAAAAAACGTCAGCTGACTTTTTGAATAGCGCGCCAATAGCTTCAAACGGAGAACCCCTGATTACACTAAAATCCACCACTAGTAACGTTGCGGTCGCGGCTCATTTTTCGCTGGCCTAACTATAAACAATTTTTTTTCAAAACCCTCTCTCTCTCTCCCGCTCTCCAATAATAGAGAATAACAGTATCCAAGAGTCCGTAGTCAATCCGCCCTACGGTCTGCCAACGGAAAACGGATTGTATAACACCTCGTATACTCCTCGAGCGATACACTCCCTGCGATCAAGCGATTCGCTTTTTTTTCAATTGAATGTTTAAATTAAAAATTAATAAAATTAAAATACCGAGTGTATTAAATATATGTTCTATACTTGAAGACAGTAAAAAAAAAAAAAATTCCCCCGCTTATCCTATTCTCGATATACGTACACGTCGGCGATGTCATGAAAAAAAAAATTATATATCGCGCGAGGTTATCGATCGTTTTCGAAACGCATCGTCGTGTGTAATAACATACGCGCGTTCATTGATGAATTACTAATGTAATGTACGAATATATGTACAGAAATGATATAAAAATAAAAAATAAAATTAATATACGAATCTGGTGACGTTACAAAACCGTTTAAGTATTAATTTGTGAACGGCGAGTGTCAACAAACAGTACCTATATATAATATTATATTATGTACATAAGCGTTATTTTCCATTAACACCGTGTGTATTATTATAATAATATTATATAATAATTTAATGTAATACGGCCGCGGTCGTGTTACGCGACTTACGACAACGAATATAAAAAAAAACAGCTAAAACGCCGAAAATCGACAATAGTTTTCCCGAGTAAGCGATGAGGCGCGTTTATAAATCCTCGTAGTCATACGATAGTATATATCGACGAATATCCATTTCGTTTTATTGATAAACGATTACGTTATTGTTTTTAAAACGTTTTTGTTTTCCTCGCAATTTTTCGACTTTTTTCGTTTTTTCGCGCATATTTCTTATATTAATTTTTTTCTTTTCTCACGCTTCTCCTCGCTATTTCTGATCTCGTTTAATTTTAATAGAAAAAAAAAATTATATAGTTTAAAATATAAAAATGTATTTAAAATTGTGTTCATTATTGCGACCTTCTTCTCTAGTCGAATGCATAATAATAATACAAATATTCGAAAACATATTTATTGTACATCATTTTTATATTTCGAATTTCATCATCATCTGGCAAGTCTACTCTCTAAAAGTTTTTACCGCCATTACTACATCTCGCTGCCACCTGTCTCTATCTTGAACTATCTCTCTCCAGTCCTCAACTCCTAGAGTTTTTAGGTCCTCCTCAACCACGTCAATCCATCTTTTCCTAGGTCTCCCTCTAGGTCTTCTTCCTTGTGGTTTCCACTCCAATACTACTCTAGCAGTTTCGTTCTAACCTTTTCTCATTACGTGGCCTAACCATATTGAATCTTTTGACCCTTAATGAATGCTTGTTACTGGTGCCAGATTCAGCATATCCTACAACTCTTTGTTATATCTCCTCCGCCAACTTCCTGTATCTTCATCAAAGATAGGTCCACATATTTTCCTGAATATCCTGTTCTCGAAAGTCTTAAATTTCCTTTCTGTTCGTTTGGTTGTCGTCCAAGCAGCTTCACAACCGTATGTGATAGTCGGTCTTATAAAAGCCTTATTCCGAATTTCACGCGCTTCAAAAAAAAAAAAAAAACAATATAATAACGTTTAATAAATCGTTAATACACGTCTATAAACACGAAATAAATGTTCAGATCTTAAATATCGAAATTGTACACTTTCAGTCTTTTCAATATTTAAATGAATACCAAATAAGTGTCAAAGGTGTTTGGTTTATATACGCACAGGGGCGGATTAAGGACTTTTTTTTAATGAGAGGAGCTAAGATGAATCATCAAATTCAACTGTTTTTCGTAGCAAAAAGAAGAATTATTGCAGTATAGAAGATTAGTGAAATTTAATTTCAATTTAATTTTCGTTTATTAAATAGTTTTAAAGTGGTGTTATACGCGCGAGAACGACTTTTATAATACAATCAATTTTCATTGTTTTTCCCAGATAATTTCCATAACGTTTATAATTTACTGAAAACCCGGTATATTATAATATGTCTATGACTACACACCTGCTTTTATATTTTCAATACGACCAAAAGGAATTCAAAGAAAAGGGTTGAATGTAACAATAATATAACGAATCTCGATTATATTATAATATTATACACGCGTTGTACCGCGTGAACGCCACCGAATTCGTTCTATTGCTCGGAGATCGATTTTTTCCCTGCTATTGAAACTTAACCGCAAGAGTTATTAAAAAAAAAAAAAATCAATTTTACACTTATATATATATTTTTTATTGTTATTAAAACGATGACGACTGCACGTTTTACGGAACGGAATAGAAATAATAGAAGAAAAAAAAATAAACGAAACGAACAATGGATTACTAGGGTGTATAGTAAAGTATATCATACACTAACGTGTACACTGGAACAAATGGAGTAAAACCAACTATAGGAATTTATCAGATTTTAAATATAATTTTTTTTTTTTAGTTCTCAGACATAAGAAAATGCGTTATAATATACTAATAGAGCAAGTATGTAGAAAGGTAGATTTATATTATATATATTTTTTTTTGTGTGGATTATCGTGAGAATTCAAACTGAATTCGATTTTGAAAATTAGTTGTTTTTTGAGGATTTTTTTTTTAACGTAACGAATGAGTAAAATATATTGAAATACTGTACGTACTTGAATCGGTTTTAATTAACTATGCGAAATAAACGCGTGTAATAATATTATAATATACAACCGTTTGAATTTTTTTTTTTTAATGCATCATATTTATGTAACGATTATGCGTGTTGTTATACTGAAAGTAAATGCGGTAAAAAAAATGTGTATATTCCATACGAGTGTATAATTTTAATATTATTATTATCATAATATTAATTTCAGTGTGTTTTTTTTGGGAAATATATGTAAACTTATATTTTTGTTTTAAACTGGCCAATAATACTGTATAGAGCATAATAAATTATTGCGAGAAACGTACACAAAATAATACGAATTTTTTTTTTTTAGTAAATTCGATTCACAGTAAAAAAAAAAATCAAATCAATAATTACGCGTTTATATACGTAAATATTTACATATTATAGTGTTTACTTTTACATAAATATCGTGTATATTTTATAAATACCAATTTAACAGTAGCCTAATTAAAGATGTAAATATTACATTTATAATATTTATGCTAATAAATACACGTATATAATATATATATATATATGAATACATTGCCGAACGGACGGAATTTTTATTTTTAGAAACAGACTTAATTTTCTGAAATCGAATAGGAAAAAAAAAATGAAATGAAATGTTTATAATGCGCGTTGCGCGTGTGTTATCGTCCATTCGATCTTTTCACATATTATGGGAGGCTCATTAAAACAACAAAATACTGTTCTCATTTTATTAGCTTGTATAAAACAGAGATGATCTTCTAAACCGGGATACAAGTCTCGAGTTTTTCGTCGTAAATCTACAGTGTACTAGGTGTGTTGTGTGTGTGTGTGTGTGTGTGTGTGTGTGTGCAGTACGTCTACATATTACTTTTATACTTATTACCACTTATACGCGTATAAATTATATTCCAGTGATAAACAAACATTTCAGTGTAAATCAAACAATCTTACGACGGGATCTCGAAAATAATAATAATAATAATAATAATCAAAAACGCGTTGAAAGATAATTTTTATAGTGGCTATAGAGAAAAAGAAAAAGAAAAAATTGGATGAAATCAGACGGTGTATCCATTAAAAAATATAATGATTTTCGTTTTACATAGTTGCGGTATATATATTTTGATAATGTAATGTATATATATATATATATATATATATTTATATTTTATATAAATATTCTATACTCGAAAAATTATAATATTATTATTATATTTTAAAATACAAGAGTACACACAATTTTATTTGAAACATTCAAATCCGAATTCACATCAATACGTCTATATTAAGAATACGTTAAACAAAACGCATTAATTTAATGGCAGTTTTTAATCGCGTGTACCCAATTATTGCTCTCTTAAAAATCAATTTAATATCGTCTAATCGTCTTCGGTCTTTTTAAACTATTTTAGTGTTCCGACCATAAAATGATACATTTCTATACGCGACCATTACACCGGAGGGTTTTATTTTGAAATTTTAGCAAAGCGTCGATACGCGCATTTATGTTGAACTAGAGAACACGAATATCAGATAGGAATATAATGAATAGGCGATAACGAAATATATAGAGTATTATTTATAATTTATCCACACCGTTTTATACTTCAATAATAAAATTATGATAATATTTATCGTTAAAATAAAATAACATAATATTTTATTATTTTTTGGGGTAATACACAATTTTTATTTATGTTATTAATTTAAAATTTTTTAAATCGATGCTTTTCATTGTAATATTCGTAATTTTCTCCACTTAATTTTGATCATTTTTATTTTACAATCTGTTGTCGTGTTTTTCTTTATCGCCTAATGCCCAATGATGACTTTTTGTGGACATCGCGTTAATAAATTAACGAATTTAATAGAACACTTCCTATACATTTTCTTTATTTTTCATAATAAATACTCTTTGACTCGACTGTATATTCATATAGAAATTTATTATATACGAGTATTAATTCGTATTTTTTATTTCTATTTCTTTCACATATCATTTTTATCATTTTATTTTTTTTTTGTTTTCACTATTTTATCGTCTAATACTACCGTACCCGTCTCTGTTATTTATTTCTATGTGATTTATTGCGTACGAATTTTGTTTTCTATACACAGTTTTTTTTTAAAGGACGTCATACGCAAACGTTTTCACAAAATATAGTTTGTCATTACAGCATTTCCCGCCAACTCAGTAAATCGACTGATGACGCCCTATGGTAACTAATTTCAGGAGTGGCGCATCATTCTTACAATGGCAAAAATTATTAAAACTAATTATTGTTACATTGTTTTCGTAAAGTTCCAATACTGCGTCCGCTATACGCACAACTTAGAAACGTGATTTGAAAACCTAAAAAAAAAAAAAAAATAGAGACGTTACACGAACGTTTGGCGGAAACCAAATTTTGATATTTCAAGTAGAGTGGTTATCGATATCAACATCAAAAAAAAAAATGATATTAAAATTGAACGAGCTGTATTATTATTTTTCTACATTATTTAAAAAACAACATACACTTCCTCCAAACATTCGTAGAACTTCTTATCCATCTATACATACCTTTAAATCGTGTTTCTGAGTTCAGTGTAGCAGGCGCAATGTTGGAAATACGTAGTCACTAACATTTTCTGCGAGAGGCTTCTCCTCAAGTAAAAAACAAGCCCGTCACGAGCGATGATTTTGTACACTGCGTGGTTCATCAACAGTACCTATATTATTACGGCTCGCGTGTATATATATATATAACAATATATTGTCTCAAAAAAAAAATTAAATATATGATACAACCTGTAAAGTGGACTTACTATATCCCTCGGAGCAACGGAATTTTCAAAACACTATTATTATATTATATTATAATGATATAGTGCAAAGCGAGTATACACATGTTACCGCGACTGCAATATGCTGGATAATTCAGACATTACGCGCGATTCGGCGTGGTTTTAGGCAATGTGAATGAAATATACGAAATAATCGATTTTGTTTTCAACAATACGCCCAGTCAACCCACTATTCTTCCAAATAGGCGTTACAAAAAAAAAAAAACGCCGAAGTAAAAAGGGAATTTCGCAAAGTAAAGAAATCGATCTGGTTTGCTGTTTTCTGATAATAACCGATGAGATTTGCATTCATATGAACATGTTAGTAAAAAGTACTTGTATAAAACCATAGTTATCGTCAGACAAATCGCTCGATAAAAATTTTAATAGATATATACTATCGCGGTATATACTATATATTCACTGCAGAAAATGTCGACATTTACGAAGCAATATTGTTTGGACTCGTACATTATTTTATAATAACTAATGGTTCTTAAGAAATAAATAATGCATTCGGCGTTCAATATTAGTACTTAAGAGTCCTCTAACAAAAAAAAAAAAAAAACTAGAAAAATATAGCCGAATAAACACTCACTCATAATATAGAGTACCAGAGAAATGTGAATGAAGTGCGTATTCGAGTAGCTAAGTAAAACAATTTCTAACACAGCACTTTGTATATAAACCTAATAACATATCATAATAATAAGTACTTACTTGTCTTTTAATTACACATAAGATTCTGTCTATGTGTAAAAAAAATATATTAATAAATAATTTGATTTTTAGAACTCCGTGTCGTCAACATATTTAAAAAAAGCCCATAGTCTTATATTTTCTATATTATAGTTGTTTAGGCGTTAATTTAACCATTTTAACTACAAATACATACTTTTTTTAATTGGTATTGTTATTATATTTACGTTCAGTCTTTACCTAATCGACATTTGATATTGTTACAAAATACCACGGATATCGTAGTAATATTAAATCATCATTATTATATATACTTAATGTCAATAATAATTATCGTTTGTACAGATAATTTTAACGGAATCAAAATTTAATTTAACGCGTTAATATTTCTTTCACTTTTGGCTTGACAAGTTATGGTTTTTATCTTAGACTTGACTTTAAATTAATTATTTTTACAAAAATAACTCAATTGTTTTAAATTACCAACGATATAAGTATATAAAAAAAAACAATACTATATTTGCAACAGGCCTCTGAAAATTTAAACCGCGAATTTTATAAAAACAAAATAATTAAATTTTACATCAAAATATTCAATTTTTGTAAAAAAAAAAAAAATTAAAAAAAAAACGATTTCTTAAGATTTTTCAGTAGTGCTTTGCGATTAAAATAACTACTACCGAGAAAATCGAAAACACGCCAAAGAAATTACCATTCGGGCACGATATTCAACCTGAAAATAACTACTAGGCACGTAAAGACAGACTATCGGAGCATATTATAGATTTATGTCTATCCGAAAATATATTAACAGACCGATTAAAACAGAGGAAAAAAACGCTTAATTATAAATTTCTCTTTTATTTTTGGACTAAAAAATTATCAATCAAATCTATTTAAAACTGTATTGTTGGTTAACATAAACTACGTAATAGTACTATTGATAGTAAAGCCCACATAAAACGTTAGGATGAGGTGTTCTCGTAATTTTTTACGTGTATTTTTTCTAACGTTATAATTTCTGTTTTTAACTAATTTGCAATTCTTAAAGTCGATTTTTATCCAATTATTTTAACTTATTTATAAATGTATATATATATATAAATTTAATTAAAATTAAAAAACGAAAATTAATTAATACTCTCACCTGTTCTTGCTTTGCAGACAATAATAATTCAGTATCTATACCGAACGATCGAAAAACGCGTTACGGGTTGAGCGCGTATTATTGGATTGGAAGTCTGTGGGGCATGTCATTATGCTTCGTTTGTTTTTCCGACACACCCTTAATTGGACCTAAGTCGAAAATACTGTTTTTTTTGCTGTTTTATACATAAAATAAAATAACGAAAAAAAACTAGATTTCACATACACGCGTATAATCAGATAACTCGCGTATATACCGTGAAGTATAGACAGGAGAGAATAATAATATTATTAATAATAATAATAATAATAATAATGAAATTATTATAATTATTATATTCTATAGTATTTATATTTATAACTATAAACATTAATATAGATTTTATTATGTTTATTATTTATAATATTATATTACATGATAATAACATTATTATTATTACTTTTACTATTAATTTTAGCATTACAATATTTACTATTATTATTATTATTATTATTATTATTATTATTATTATTATTTATTATTATTATTATTATTATTATTATTATTATTATTATTATTATTATTATTATTATTATTATTATTATTATTATTATTATTATTATTATTATTTATATTATTATTATTATTTATATCATTATTATTATTATTATTTTTACTATTATTGCGTCATCGCGGCCGTCCGACCATAACACAATATATATGTATTTATATTATATTATATTATATTATATATATAAAACCAATGTGGGTGGTCCAAGCGTATATATTCCACTCCTCCGCTGGCGACCACGGTCCCGGTTCGGATCTCTCATTTAAGTCCGAAACACACGCGCGCATCCAGGCCTGGTCGCACACTGCCATATTATATTTTATAATGCGAACGAGCTGGAGCCGGCACCGCCGCCGTCGTGTATATAATATCGTCTCCTGCAGGTGTGCGTGTGTGTGTGTATATACATTATAGTATTATTTTATATACATACGTATATAAGCACGTCGGGTAAAAGTATACGTTTTATACGTATACATATACAAAATCGTCTATCCGGGTGACAAATTTACGATTGCCCAACACGGCGCGTTCTTTCTTTTTTCTTCTTTTCCTTTTTTTTTTTTTCGATTATTCCGGACGTCGTTTCGTTCGTGTGCACATGTGCACGTATTATTATTATTATTGTTGTTGTGTATTATGTTAAACGTATTATAACCCGCGCGCGCGTAATCCTTTCTATATATATACTGCCGAGCAATAAACGTTTTGATTTACCGCGGCGAGCAATAAACCCGAACCCCCGGGCTGTTGTTAGGGGCTCGTAGCAGTCGGCCGAGTCGACGGACACACGCCGTACAGTTATGATAATATTATATGTTGACTCGGAGTAATATCGAGGCACGAGAATTTTTCTCGTCGGGGGACCCACCCGCATCAAAAAGAGAATAAAAAAATTTTTTGTTTTTTTTTTGAATTTTTTTTTCTCATATTTAAACGACGAGACTTTTTTTTTATGTTCTTCAGCACGTCAAAAGCGCGTTTCAATATAAACTATAATATTATAGATATATAATAGAAACGAGCTCTAATAATTTGTATAACTATATAATAGTATATGGTCGCGTTCAATAGCAGCAACGCGCTAACCATAGACATGTTAACATACGGACCGCGCTTTCCTACCCTCCCTGCCTATATAACTGTGTCCGCAGGATAAACTATTCCCTTTGGAAGAAAAAAATTGATAAATTTCAATTTTTCCATGGAATTTCATAAACCGCTATATTACCAAATATTACCAAATTACCTATCAGTAATGAAGACAGTTCACGTTTAGAAACTTTACGAACGTTAAGTGTTCTTAATGACTGATTATCACTGATATCATGGATGAAACATTTTTACACTTGTTTTATTTTCCACAGGAAATAGTTTTCGTTATCACATGATGAGCACACCAATTCCTAACGAAGCGCAGTCCATATGTTAATATGTCTATGGCGCTAACGCACCAGCACATCCGTAACGTATTTATCTTCCTATAAAATCATAGGAAGCTATATAATATACACGTATTATCGATGGTCTTTGGAATAAAAAAAATTGTCGCGAAAATATTCGTACGATTTTGAAACGACAAAAACATATCCGCGTGTATATATATATATTACTAGGAAAACGAAAACTCCCCCGCCCCCAGGACCAAAAAAAAAACTTAAAATTATACAGTTTATACTGTACAAATATTATTCGTTTTCGATTTTATTATATCATACCACATGGCTGAACAGATAGACATGATATGCGTGTATAATAATAATATAATATATCATATACTTTTAAATCTGTATAAATCTACGAATCCATTAAGAAAATTCCTAGTATTACCGATAGCACACAGCACGTTACGTTTGTTTCTCGGTCGAAAAATTACCATGTTTTATTCACAGAGTTAATTATTGTATTCGTGTAATCGTGTCCGGATGTGTTATGATTTGTGACAACTATTATATTATATTATATTATTATATACGACAGCAGTTTTATTTGGTTTATTTCGATAGTACGATTGAATTTGAAACATTACAGGGACGAAGTTTCAATGTTTTATATGAAATTATAAAAAAAAAAAAACTCTCAGAGAGAAATATTGAAAGTACGCCACTGCCTATATATATGGGAAGAAACTCTATCGGTTCGATAGCAGTATAGTAGCGTGTAACAGCAGCTGGTTTATGAAAAACGAGCGAATGGCATAAATTCAGAATGGAAAAAAAATTGTATAAACGCACAAACGCGTAATATTTCTCGAGTTAAACGACAAACGGAAGCAGTAGCCAACTTCGCGGAAGTTCTTCTTTACACCGTTTTCGCGGCGATAAATCGTTATTGATCGTCCGCATATATAACACTAATTTTTCCTTCTCCTTCCTCGGATCGGAGGACGACTTGAGAGAGAACGGATTAAACGTATATATTACCTCGTATTGTTGTAAAAATGGCGAGCTGAAAAGAGAAGGTGGGAAAAATAAGAGAAAAAAAAAATTGTTTAAATACTCGTTCGAAAACGTTACGTTCCGTTGTCGGTAATATTGTTTTTATTTTTCAATTTTTTTTTTTGACCACATATATATAAATATTTTTTTTTTACACGATGTCCAATATACAAAAAAAAAAAATACTATATATATATTTATAATATATATCTATGATGTTGGCGGTAATAAAATTAAAAAAAAAAAAACAAACAAATACGACGTATATATATTGTATATAAAAACGAGGCAATTAAACTATATGTATAAAACGACTTTGTACCAAATAGTGATCGACTTATAATATATTTATATATTAAACGAGCGTATCGAGCTTTTTTTTTTTCAACGCAATATCTAATAGTAGGCATTATATACAATACGTGTACGTATACATTATAATATATAATAGGTATAAAATTTATGTGTATAAAAAAAAAATATATATGAAAAATTGTTAACTATAGATCGAAACGGAATATATACGCGAGGAGGAAGAAATTCGAAATTCGTTTCGTCCATCCTAGCGCGTATAATATTATAACAGAAAAAAAAAATTATTTTTTCAAATCTTTTTACTATACAGAGGGCACTCAATAACAACTGAGAGTAAAATCGGCAAAAATTAAAAAACGTACATGGGCGAAAATTCTTTTTCAAAGTACCTTCCCCCCCCCCCGACTCGATGCAGCGGTCTCACCTCGAAATCTACTTTTGGAATAGCATGTATAGAAAACGCGTTTGCTTCGATGAGCTACTTGAAAAACGCTTGCACAGCTCCGTGACTGTCTCTTTGTTGAACTGAATTTTCCACCTCGGAACACCTATTTGAGTTTGGGAAACGTCTAAAACGACGCTAAGTCGGAGCTGTATGTTTCATGACCGCTATCTTTTTTTTTTCGCGAGAAATTCGTGTACGCACGAGCCGTTGTATGAGGACACGCGTTGTCATGGTGCGAGATGCAATTTCCAACGAGATGCTTCCGTTTACGACGAGCGATGTGAGTTTTTAACGATTTGAGCGCTTATCGATGTAGTGATCAGCGTTTACGGTGGTTGTACCTTATTGAGGAACTTCGTGTTGATATATGACCCCTTGATGGTCAAAAAATGCCAACATCATGACTTTGATCGCTGATTTCGGAAAAAGTTTCGGAAAAAATTCGGCCGATTCTCCGCCCTCTTTGAACGCTTTTCGGAATATTGTTGACTCGTCCAGGCAATCTTCTTCATAATAAGCTTCTTTCATCGTATGATTTGCCCAGTCGATGGCAAAATCGTATACGGCACGGCGCATTTCGTTTTTACAATCACTCATCTTGGAAAATACGTATAGGCGAAAATCAACTAACTTTCGTGGGAACGTTTTCGGTGAAAAGAAATGAATCGAAAAGATAGTCTGGAGGTTGATTCTTGTACAGTTTTTGGACGTAGAACGGCGCTTTGTAGGTAGTTATTTTTTTTTTTTTTGATTCGCCGAGTTGTTAACCCATAAAAAAATTACCCTAGGTTTTTATTGAGTGCTCTTTGTAATGCGTTTCGTGATGATCGGACGCGATGTAAAATCTTTATGAAAGAAAACGCGTGCTTATAACGTTTTTTTTTCCGTTTTAAGTCGTTTAAATTTCGCAGGATTTGTTCGAAATGCATTTCAAGACGCCTTTTACGCCGGTACGAGGAAATGTCGAAAATTTCAAATTTTTTTTTTTCTTTACTTTTTTTTTTTATACCTATTATGCACGTATACGTAGACGCGATGCGTATTCGATACGCGTAATGCAAGTTTATACGAGTCGACCGTGTGGCAAAAGTCAATGTGCGTATTACAACGAGCGTATACAGTTCTTTTTTCGAATATTCTCTGTGTTATATTCTAACGAACAACGAGTAACGCGCGGACGGTTTTCACACACGCATTAAATTAATACAAACACGTTTCCAAAGTCGTGATTTGAAAAGAGAGAAAAAAAAATAAACGTGTTTTCGTTTCGACGAGGAAAATCAACGAATACTATTAATTATATCGATCAACGAATTCCGTCGGTGAAACGCGAGTGATACCGCGCCGAAGAATATTTTGTTCGTGTTCCGTTGATTTTTAGGAAATTATTTCGGAGAAAAGTTACAAAAAGTCGGAATTCGAAAAAAAAGAAGAGATTTGTCGCGTGTCTGTTATGCAGTGAAATTCTTGCGATTCGTTTCTTTTTCCTTACGGTTTCAATAAAAAAAAAAAAAAAACGTAAAGACGCGTCGAAAACTTTTAGAATATTATGAAAAAAAAAAACTTTTGCGACCGGTCGAATCGTTATAACACGGCGATGGAGTTGGAATACATTCGGTTTATATATATATATATACAACGCTTATAATAATCTTAATAGTAATAATAGTGGGTTTAGTGATGCACCGCGGAACGACGGGAATATCGTAATTTTCTTCTTTTTTTTTTTTGTCGTTTTCACTCTGTATCGTTATAAACTGAAATCTCGTATTTTGTACAACGATTTTCGACAACCAGCTAACCGATTGCTTTATGTTGTAAAATCGTTAAATTATCTGTTTATAACGAAGTGATATTATATCAACAGCGGCGTCATCGCGGGAGGAAAAAAACCTGATGGTTCGTATCGCGCCGTTGTTTGTAAAAAACAACAATTTTTTTTTTTAAACGCTTTCGTAGTAATAGATTTTCAATCGGATAAAAAAGTTTAATTTTAGTATTTCGATTTTTTATGTATAACTCATACTTTATAAGATCCGTTTGCTATCGGAATATTTTTGGGAGCCGGAGGACAAATAACAATAATAATAATAATTATTATTATTAAAACCACAGATGAAGCCGCTGATTAATAATATATATTATTTATTATTGTGTATAAATCGGAACTAATAATTTTTTTTTTTGTAAATCGTTAAATTTTTGGCATTTCTTGAAAAATCCGTCGTTCACTAAAAAAAAAAAAAAACGTATCGCCGCGCATCACTATAACAGTAATAATAATAAAAAAAAAGTAATTACATAAAAAATGAAATAAAAAGGGCCATCGTCGCGCGTAATAGGATATACGTGTATTTGAAAATATTGCGAGGCGATTATTTTCAAAAAAAAAAAAATTCCCGGTAAATGTGAAAATTGTTTTAAAAAATGTATGTACGTATAATCGAAAACTAATAGCGTTTTCGGACTGTGTGGAAGAGAAAAAAAATGTGGACGACCGTTTGAAAATCAAAAAAATCAACCGTTCTATCGAAGACGTAGAACATTTCGAAAACGATGTAATAATAAAAAAATTCGTTAAAAAAATTCTTGTAATGAAAATAATCGCTCTACAATATATACAAATATACGTATATAATAATAAATAATAAATAAGTAAATCGCAGCTGACGATATCTAACAAGACGGGGGTAGGGGAGCAAACTCGATGACTTCGAGGAGCCTGCGCGGGCTCAGAAAAAAAAAATTAATAATAATAGACTAAAATGTATAAGTTTGGCGGGCGCGAGGAAAAAAAAAAAGAAAATTAAATAATAATCAAAAGATGAGCGGTCCTGCTCGGAGATTAATGATTGCGTGGTAAATACCCGGGGGGGAAAAAAAATTGTAAATGTAAAAAAAAAACGTTTTGAAATCATAATAAATAATAATAATAAACGAGGAAAACGGTGCGCGTATCGTTTCATCCGGTGCGACGGACGGACGGCGAGGACAACGAGCGCGTGACTAGGACGACGGCCGCGGCGGCCGCGACGGCCGCGGCGGACGGGTGGCCGGCGCGGACGCGAGGCGCCGCCGACACGTTGGCGCCGCCGTCGCCGTCGCCGAATGTGGCGTTGTACGCTTTCCATCCTTCCGGCAAAAACTCCGGGTTGGCCAACATCATTTCCACCACGGCCCGGTCCGGGTCCATGTCGAACATCCTCTGCCTGTGCTTCTTCCTGTTCTTGCGACCGCCGCCGCCGCCGCCGCTGCCGTTCCCGGACTTGTTACCGCCGTAACAGAGCCTGACCACGCGCTCCTTGTTGCGCAGACACTCGAAAGTGCCGTCGCACCGGCAACGGTTCAACTTCATCCCGCGCTCCTGTCTCATCAGTATCTCCAGCGAGTTCAAACACCGTTCCGTGCACGAATTGCCCTGCAACAACACCCGCTTGCAGTACTCCTGATAGTAGCCCATTGCCGACGCGCACACCGGGTCCGACAGGCATATCCAGTGCGCCATCTTGCACGACACCAGCGTCTCGTTCCTGGACGCCTCCAGCACCAGCGGCCGGCACACCTCCACGCGGCTCTTGATCTCCTCGCAATACTTGTCCCGGCACGTGCACTGCGGAGAAGAAAACAAAAAAAATGGTATCCCGTATAACGTATAACGCGACCGTTTTATTGTTATTTTCCAGTATTAATAGGTTCCTCTTAAAGAACTGCCGAGTTCCTATTTCAGAAAGACTCCCGGCTGGACACGACTTCTCATACGTATTGCGTAGAGAACATTGAGCGGAATAAGGCGTTGCGAGGATAAAAAGAAATTCAGTGGAAACTGGGTACCTACGTCCAAAACGATCAAATCGTATATAATGTGGACGCGGACAGATGATCACATTCTGCATTGCTCTCGGGCACCGCGTATACAAATTGCAGCGGACCGCAGAACGAGACCATCAAAAATTCTGGTACCAAGAGGGAAATTCATTCGATTATTGTCGATTGTATACGACAGAAGAAACAGGCGTGTTTTTATAGACGAATAAAGTAAAAAAACAACGAATTTCTCAACAACGCACCGGGATTCATTAGTGGAAAACAGTTGTTGTACAGTCGTTTTATCGGTGATTTTTATTACTGTTATTTGTATCGGGGAAATTTTATTCATTGTATTTTGTATATAGGAACCGTTCGGAATTTACTCCTTAAGGGGATTGAAAGCGGGTATTTTCTCTCTTTGTCTTACACACATGAAACATAGCAAAATAGACGTTTCGTACTTCCAACGTACCGATCGATCTATTGGTGCGATAAGAAATTTGAAAACAGATTTGAATTCCTCGTGAATTTTACTACAAAACGACTTTCCCACTTTTTTTATTTCTTTTTTTTTAAGACCTTCAAAAATGAATTATTAACAATTTTTTTTTTTAAATTTGTTTAAGGGTTTATGAAAAAAAAATGAAAAAAGTGGGAAAGTCGTTTTGTAGTAAAATTCACGAGGAATTCAAATGTGTTTTTAAATTTCTTATCGCACCAATAGATCGATCGGTACGTTGGAAGTACGAAACGTCTATTTTGCTATGTTTCATGTGTGTAAGACAAAGAAAGAAAATACCCGCTTTCAATCCCCTTAAATCAATTTTTTTTTTTTATTATTATTAGAGCCTATTATAGCGCGACGTCCGAACTCTAGTATTTGTTTTACGTTATCAACGGAATCGGAAACGCGCTATTCCCCCGCATGATTGTTGGACGTGAAACGGATGCCGAGCAAACACGTATTTTTTTCATTTGATCGAAATTCCCATAACAGGTACCTATAATCATTTGAAAAAAATTCGCTTTGCTACACAATCCGTGCGTATTATGTACACTGCATATTATATTATATATACGATATAATATTTTTGTAACCCGACTATATCATCTTGTCGGCCTATAATATACCGGAGTCAATTTTTCAACGTTTATCGACCCACAATGTTTTCAAATATTTCGTCTCGAAGAATAAATGCGCAATGTATAACGCTACTCGTAACCGTGAGCGCAAACATAAATCAACTAATATCCGCGCTTGTTAGTGTGTGCGCGTACGTTTATATCGTTATGAATAATTTATAGAGGTTTTTTTTTATACGTTTATTTTCCACCGTTCGAGATAAAAAAAATTGTAAATAAGTACCAGACAATAATATAATGTGAAATCATTATTAATATATTTTATCGATTGGAAAAAGTGTCCGTTTCCAAAACAAATTTATGAGAGCAAAACGACGGCGATTTGATATATTTTGGTCGCTCAGAGTATATAACTCGTTTTTTTTTTTACAAAATTCTGACTTACAAGCAGGGCTCGGAAGTTGTAGCATTTGCATATTTTTTTTTTTGGTAAGCCTTAGAACATCCTGTGTAAGATACAAATTTGTTTCACACGTCCTTCTCGTCACATACGAAATTTCTTTTGCTAATTTTTCCATATTTACGGTTTTTAAAGCTATTTTGTTAATTTAGGATTGTAAGTGCTATTTTATGCATATTTTTACAATTTCGTGTATAAATGAAAATAATCACATTTCTTTACTGTTTTTCCACTCAACACGAATGTCTATCCAAATTAGAAAATAATAAATATATTATTATGTAGGACAGAGCCGCCTGGAATTTGTTTTCTTGACTGGTATTAATTGGTGAAATTTCCCACTTTTATCCATAAATATGTATCGACATTCGACGGTCGACTATGTACCAATGACGGAATGTTTACAATGTAAAACGAAAATAAAAATCTATTAAAAAAAAAAAAATTTAATTCAAAACAAATTTAAATGTTTTTTGACAATTTTATTTTGCATATTTTGGTGTTTTTAAGTGCATATTTTGGTGTTTTTGAAAAATGAACTCTTTTAGTGCTATAACTTCCGAGCCCTGCTTATAAGTAATAAGTTTCTAAGAAATTGAGGGTTTAATTTCCATATTTTTTTAAAATTAAATTTAGACGAAAAAAAAACACGATTTAACTTTCCCCGCCTCAGTAAATTTTACACACGATGTAATCCGTAAAAATGACTTATTTTTACTCTTCAATATTTCAAAATTAAACGCCACTATAAATGTATATTATAATATGCAGCAACATATACGCTTATGGATTTCGATCAATTAATCGCGCTTGGAAATAAATAATATAAAAAAAAAAAAACACACACTTAATGGCGGTTATTTTGTTTAACATAATATCTCCGCGGCGGCGAGTCGATTTTATAAATGTTATATAACTTCGGTGTGGAGCGTGTAAATCGCTATAAATCATCAATCCGCTGTCGGAAACACAATCCCCCCCTGCCCAGGAGGCCGAATGAATAGTAGTAATACACGCGTTCGACGGCGCGTCGTGTACTTTTTTAATTGAGTTTTCAAACGTTATTCTCGAGGACGACGTCCGTCGTAAATATTATATATAATAATATATACGTATAACCGTGTACACAGTTTAATAACAATATTATAACGAAGTAACTGCACGGATTCAGTCAAATTACTGGATACAATATTTCGTTCTTTTTTTTTTCGCCCAATTAAAATCGAAAACGTGTATACCATCGTCTTAGTCGCAGCGAATTATACGAACAACCTCCTCGTATATACGAACGACGTTTGTTAATGCGAGAAACGACGTCAATGCCGACGTTTCTCTAATAATTAGTAAATATTAAAAAACGTACACGTTTGTCCCGCGGTCATCGATTAATCGGTAACTATTGGGGGGTTTATCGATTTCAGTATTGTAGTCGTACGTTTTTAACTCCCGTTGCAATATCGTACGTGATTCAGATTTTGTAAACGGAAAAAAAAACTCTTATAAGAAGAAGAAAACGATTATTATCGATTTCTAAGTAAATCGAGCAATGCCGAAACGTCTTATTCCCGCGGATACTCATATTTATCTATTAAAATACGCAGTGGTTGACTGGGGGAGGACTGAGTACCCCTTCTATATTTTCAGACATTTGAGCGTACCTCTACTATTTTTTTTTTAAAGAGGAACGCGGAGGACGGTCAGTGCTTGATTTGGTGGGGGGGGGACTGAGTACCTCGATGAATTTTTTGGATATTCTAGCGTACCCCTACTTTTTAAAATGGAACGCGTGGGACGGGTTTTATTTAATTTTATATTTTTATAAAATTGCTTAACTTACATTTTTGTATTAAATATATAAATCTTACAAAATGTTCTAATATTTACAAAATGTATTGATATCAGATATCTCATATACCTCATACGTGATAACCGATAAGCAGCCATCAACGATAACCATTCATTATCTATAAATTCAGGTACTTTAATAATTATTATATTCCTTATTCTGTTTTGTTATGATACGTGTTTAATAGTTTTATATTAATGTTTCTTAGAGGATTGTAAAAGGGGTGTGGGGGCGAAGCCACCCGCGGTAATGTGAGGGATATTAAAGTATCTAGAGTACCTCTACTAATTTTTTCCCAAGTCAAGCACTGAAAATACGTATGTACTCGGGGGCACGCACGTCTCCTTCTAACAACTCACGTACCTCGTCTCGTTCTTCAAATACTTCGGATCGGTTTTCCTTTTCCCCCCCGAAACCTATACGCTTCTCATAAATCATAATATTTTCTTTTCGCCCCGGCTTCATAATGTTTCCGCGTGGTTCTCTTCAGTGGCGCAGTAAGAAACATTTTCCGTGGGGGAGGGCTCGTATATACATTAAAAAATCGAAATAATACAATCTGCAGTTCGATACGGGTACAGGTAGTTTTTGTATTACTGTTTTGACACACGCGATTTTGTACGGACTCGAAAACGTATTTAAAAAAAATAGTATATTTTTATAATATTTTGTACTGATATCATATATATTTTTTTTTAATTCAATTTTTTCAAACACTGAATATTTCGGGGGTGTTATTCCCGACGTTATTACGCTCCTGATTCACTTCAAACGACACTCCTCGTCGTTATTCCTACGATTTCCGCGAAGGAAATGTCACTCGATTCCCGACTCATTTTTTACAAAAATCGCCTATCTCTTTTACCTAAGCGACAACAAATCGTCCCGTCGGGACGCTTTTTCTTCCATTCCGTTTTTTTTTTCGCCTCTTTTATTTCTCGTAATTATTTCGTTTTCGATTTTGTTCGGTGTTGTCCAGTCGTTCGAAAAAAAAGAAAAAATTCACTCCGCGACTGACTAATTTATACGAATATTATATACATATAATATATACTCACGTCCATCATGGATCTGCCCTTGCGGGTGGTGGTGAGCGAGACCAGCGCGTACAAGCACGGTTCGTGGCACTTGGTCGGATCGGCCTGGATCAGCGGGTCGCACTTGGCGAAGTAGTTGTGCAACGCCACACCGCATTCCGTGTCGTACGCGCATTTCGCGCGCACGTGATCGCAAAGCACCACAGGAAGAGGTTCGATGGTGACCGCGGTGTCTTCGGCCTGGGCCGATCCGATACCGCACGCCAAGAGCAACGCCGCGACCGACAACAAATGCGACGCCATCGTCGTCGCGGTCGACCGTCGACCGGTGAACGTTTTCATGTACCTAACGATCGTCACGAACAGTCCTGGAAAAGCAAAACGACCATACTGGATTCAATACGTGGAACGCGCGCGTATCAATCGAAATATGACTCTGGGATAGGAGGCCGCCATATGCATTCCACGAGATACAAAATTCATGGAGGATACGATGAAATGTAATTTTTTCCACGATATGTTTTATTTACTTTGAGACACGGTCTTAAAAGATCGGGTCCCACAACTCCTCCTCATCGATGTTCCGCTTAATGAGGCGAATACATTTCGCATCGTGACCACTATACCGTTAAGCGCTACAATCTAGACGTTTTTGAGGTTATGTAATTAAATGTTAATATACATTGTAGATTGTTGATTGATGATTATCCAGAGAAACATAAACACATTACTGACTAAATTTTCATAATATAATATTTTAATAAAAGTACATATTCTAATAAATATGCAAGTAACAAACTACTCATTATGTTACTTATACTGTGTACATAATATTTCCTACATTATCAAGAATGATATTATTTTTTTAAATTTCATCAACCGAAAAATGTTCTTCACAAATTACGTCGTTTATTTCAAATTTTTTAACTCCCAAAGATTTCACCCATTCATTTTTTAAATTTTCATTTTTTGGTACACTGAAAACAGACAATTTTTTTAACTTATTGCACCCAAAAAAGCAAATTTTATTTGGCATTGTAATGAAAATAAGAAAAAATTGTTAAGTACAATACCATACATACCTAATACGTTAATAAGCACATATTATTATGTAATAATTTAAATCGCAATCTAAAAAAAATTTTAGCGGCATACACTATACTAATTAATTTCATAACCTTAAAAACGTCTAGACTCTAGCGCTTAACGGTATAGTGGTCATGATGCGAAATGTTTTTGCCTCAACAAGCGGAACCACCAAAGTGGGCGAACGGGGTGGAAGTTGTCGGACTTATCTTTTAAGACCGTGCTTTGAGATAACACGACGCGGAACGACGTGCTCGCAGTATCGACGTTAGCACCAAAATCGGTTGTTTTTACATATTATAATGAAGTCGGTAACAAATACAGAAAAATAGAAACGGAATACGCACATGGCGTATTATCACTGTATAGGGGTACATACGTATTTCGTGTACGAGAATTATATAAAAAATACGCGTTCCGTGTATTGAGTTCAATTTTGAGCAATACATTTTCCATAACGTTTTAACGCGCGCACCATAAGCTCGGCGCTGCAATAGTGACTATAAGTGTAGGCGTATATTTTTTACGAGAAGACACAAAGTACTCGGGCTCGGACTTGGAAATCGCGGGCGCAACAATAAGGCGATGGAGTCGGCCGCGGGCGAAAATAATAAAATATTATGGAAAATATTCGTATAGAACGGTAAGGTTGAAAAAATAAATTCGTTCTCTATACGTAAAAATATTGTTAAAAAAAAAAAAAAATTCTGTGATGTGTGATGCCGCACGTGTGCGCGAACGGAGAGTATAGAAAACTATTTCGGGCTCAATAGTCCCAGTCGCCTCGAGCGATATGAAACGACCGCGCGGACCAGGACCTCGTCGTCTCATCGTCGTCGTTATCATATTATATAAATAAATACCGTGTTTATAATAAATGATAAAAAAAGGGGCCGGAATTTTATGTTTTTCCGTGCTTTTACAGAGAGTATGCGCCGCGGATCCAATTGGATGAGCTATTTTTGTCGACGATGCATTTTCCTACCATCTGATATAGAAACAAATTTCAGCGCATAAAAATAAGCACATTTCAAAGTCAGTGAATACGTGACACGTGTTTTTAGGAATATATTGACGTTTAATTGGAACATTTCACACACACACACAAAAAAAGTAATGGTTTATGAAAAAAAAAAAATGCAAAAATAATCGTGACCTCAGTCAGTTTTTACCTCTCGGACGTCATAATTAGATGTCGGATGAAGTTTACCGTTCAACTTGAACGCGACATATCAATATTATTTAGTAAATTAATTTTTTCTTTTTAGTTTGACCATGTTATTATTATTTTCAGCTCGTAATACTGAATATTACTCTTTTATTGCATATTATTGTAATACGGTTTATTGTTTTTTTTTATGTTTATCGAGTACGCTTAATAAAGTGAAATATACCTCTAAACACTATAAATCTACATCACCAAGTATAGATTAATTATTATGGCTGTTTAAGTATTTTTTTTTTTAAGATTAAAATTAATTTAACTGTCTTATAATTTTTACGAAATTGTTACTTTTGTTTTTTTTCGGTATTTAATACATTTTTTAACATCGTGTATTTCAAAAAAAAAAAAAAATGTTTTTATGCGTATAAAAGATTATTTCGACGAAATTATACGGAGCGTATAACATCTTATTTTTAGGATTTTATACGCGCATACAAATCCGCGGTCTCTATAATTGTAACATGTCGCAAAATCGAAAACGCGCGCCAGCTAGTACACACACACATAAATATTTTTATGAAATATTTACATTTAAAGTACGCGCTGTACGCGAATCCAAAAACCACTCTTATCGTCGAAAAGAAAATAATATTTAATAAAAAGACGCGAAACGAGTATAAGATAATAAAATATGCCGCCCACGGATAATATTAGGTATATATGCGAACACGATCTCTGCGCCGGAGCTTTTGTGTATAAAATAAAATTATTCGTAATAAATCGATACGCTCATTAATTATTATTATTATTATACAAGACTCGGTTTGATATGAGTATATACTATTATATTAATATATAAAATATCGTCAGTAGGACTTGGTTCGCGTATATATCACCGTAAACGCATCGTCGGTATGATCGTTTTTCCATTCCCCGCCGCGAGTCTAATAGTGCAGCATGTATATATGATAAATCACGAATGATTGCGTGCGGTCTTAATGAGATCGTTTTTACATTAAATGAAATCGTTAGGTATACGTATTATATTACGAGTTTATATTATTTATGTGTAACGTAATATAGACGTATATTATGTAAGTGATTTCTCGCCGTAAACGAATACTATAAATTATAACGTGTATTGAAAATATTTTATATCGCGTTCGTTTTACGTTATATACATAATATTATATATTATGAAAAAAAATGATAATATTGTGTACAAAAAAAAAAAAACGAACTCGGTTAATTTGTGTCGGCCTAAATGCGTTCAGTTAAAAACTTAAAAGCCGACCGGAAAAATAAATTTAACCGATTATAAGTTTATATACGGTTAACGTCGTAAAAAAAAAATATATTAACTATATATTAAATCGGTCGGGAAAAAAGTTTATTTTCACATCATTCTGTGTTTAGCGAGGAAGCTTTTTGTTTTACAACGATGTCGATGAATTTTATTTTTTTGTCTTTTCGGCGAAATAAGAATTGCTCAATTCGCGGTAGACTGTAGAATATATTAAAAGCAAATAAATTATACTTTTTAACAGAAATCGCGAATCCGCCAACAGTAAAAATAATCGACGGACAAAATTATCAACAGCTAAAAAAAAAATGAGATAATATAAGTATAGCGTCGAATGACTATAGAAATAAACGGCAAGTCGTTGTCGAGTGACGAAAATGTAAAGGATTTCCGGATGAAATCTTAAAGAAAATGTTTTTTTTCTTTTCGAATTGTTCGCGTGGTTCGCGCTACCCGTGGATTTGCCGCATACGAATTATAGAGAGTTTTATATGAAATATAAATCGGTCAGATGCGAAAAATGACGTTTCAAAAGAAACGAACGGACTCGGGTCTTCTTATTTCACATCGTTTACCCGTCCGAAGCCAATTGTGCGTGTACGCGCGCTTCGTTACTCGTCGACCGCTACCTGAATTCA
Organism: Slavum lentiscoides; assembly: GCA_032441835.1. Classification (NCBI taxonomy): domain Eukaryota; kingdom Metazoa; phylum Arthropoda; class Insecta; order Hemiptera; family Aphididae; genus Slavum; species Slavum lentiscoides. The sequence continues at coordinate 11,400,788 of CM063710.1, forward strand.
CATTGTCGTATAATATAATATTAAAACGTACTCGGTACACACTACACACACACATCGAACGAAAACAAACATTGTTCACAAAAGGATTTATTCCTCTCTCTCTCTCTCTCTCTATTTACACACACACCTTCACACATATTATTATATCCGTTTAATTTGTTTGACTTGTGTAGGACGGTAGTATAGTGTGTGTGTGTGTGTATATATATTACTGAGCAAACATTAACACGCGCGCACGTTTGAACACGGGGACAAACACTCGAGCGGACAGTCACACCCGCGGCCACGTCTGTTCGTTAGCAGCGTGCGCGAGTATATAAAATAATATTAAAAAAAAAATGTTTTTATCTCGCGCAATGTACTGAACAAATACAGCGACTCCATTGACAAAAAAAAAAAAAATTCGGCACTAAACAGGTAAAAAAAAATGGACGGTGTAATCTCTTGCCAGCGTTATTATTGAAAAGTAAAAATCACTCCGACAACAACACGAGACTATACAGTGATCTTTTTCTTCTTATTTCCCGGGTTTTACAGTCCTTGTAGGACCTTCGCCAGTGATCTGCAGTCTCTAATTTCCACTAAATTGTTCAGACCCACTCCAAAAGCGTGCGGACCACGTTTTGCGCAATGTTCCGCCTTCGAACGAGGCACTGCTCGACTATATAATGCGAACGAGTTCTTTTCTATTCTAATCTTCTATTCTGAAACAGGCGAGTCCACTGGACTCGAGCGTAATCAAACCGCATGATATGCGCCTTCAAAGCTGTTGGTTTCGCGATGAGTGCGCAACTGCTGCACACCTTTTACTCTTTCGCACTTTTTTCTAGAACGTCCACGCCCTTACTGGACTTCAGATCGGGCAGGTCGTTTATTTTCGTTAACAGATTGTTATAGTGTGTGAAAGTCGGACTACTTTGGACCGAATCGGTCCCGATATGATTCGTAGGATTTTGTAAACGTTTATTACGCTTGTGGTACGATTTACTATTTTTTAACGTAACGTACCAGCGTTTTGGATAATTTTACATAAAGCGTTTTCCATTCGGTCACGACGATTATAACCGAATTTTCGTTCAGAATGTCTCATCAATAATATATGTGTGTCGTTTTACTTGCTCATTAATCAAATTAATATTCGTGACATCCATCTCCACCCGGTCGGTAACGTTACGATACGGGCGGATTATTCAGTCAGTTCTATACTTCTTGTGCATTTCAGAATTATAATGACGTAAAAAAAAAATAAAACCGTACAATAAAAACATAAAAAAATGTGTACAATATTTAAATGGAACCCCGCATTTGTGTATAATATTACACCTGTTGTACCTATAATATATTAATAAATCCCACGGGATTTGTGTTTACGCGTATATGTGATATAAAATTTGAAAATAAAAACAACGTAAGAACGTTAATTTAATTGAGAAATCCTACGAAACAACAACTATAAACAAATGTAATAAAATATATTTTAATAATACACGCGGAATCGATCGTAAAAACAACACAATACGTTATAATCGATAATTATCGTATATTTTATGCAATAAATATACGTTTTTACTGTTTTCATATATATTATATACGGATAAAAGCGAAATAAAATATCAATAATATACACGCGCCCGTTCGAACACACTTTATTTTACGCGATATAAAGGTAAATTTACGTATAAATTTCAATCGTAAAACACATATAAAATTTAAAAAAAATCCACTTATAAATGTACGTAATTTTACTGATTTAAGATTATTGCACTCGTCGCGAGTACATCCGGATAAAAACATAAACACGCGCCGTTCTCCCAACAACCGAAGACTCACTACATACATAAGCGATACAACATTATGACTATTTCGTCTCGCGTTAAATCCTTATTATTATCGCTTTGAACATATATTACGTTATTTATATAAAATGTATATAGTTTTTTTTATTATTATTATATAAAATTGCGCGGCCTGTGTAAATTAATATCGATTCTCGAATCGTCGGGGAAACGGACGTCCGCGATTTAGTCGCCCCGAGAAATATGTGAGACTCTGCAGTCGCACGTCTCGATAACGTGTACAAAGTGTTTGAAGCGCGATTCGCGGAGTGCAGCACAATTCGTTGTGAATTTGATTTTTAATATTTCTCACGTCCGAATATATACAAATTTTGTCTAATCCGTCAGAGAATCGTTGTTAGTAAATTTCAAATTCAAACAGATCCCAGAGTCGAATTTCCGAGTCAAAAATGAAAATTAATGCCGTGAACTCGATGTGACGATTATATGAAGACATTATTCGACTTGCCCGCCGTTTATATATAAATTACATATATTATTTAGTGTAAAACGATTTGCGGCCGCGTTACGAGAATTGTATAGTAGTTTTCTTGGCGCGAATTTATACCACATTAGACGTTTCGGGCTGTTTTGTAAAGCTACTCGATTATCTTTTTTTTTCTCCCGATTCGAAACGTTTTCGTGTATTTCTCGTCACCCGATCTTACCATAACACGGTAATTTTAAACTCCTGTACAACCCTCATAAAAATAAAAAAATCCGTGTGCTGCATCAGCAGCAGATACACACGTTCTCACGTATAATATATTATTATGTATAATACGTATTGTCTCCTTTGAGTCGTACCGGGGCCGACTTCTTTTTCATTTCGTTTCTTATACGCGTATATAAAATTCGACGCGTGAAAAACCAAGACACGAGAATAAATTTCTTCTACAACACCGCGGGACACCAGCTATACACACAAGAGATTCGAAGCGCGCGGAGAAAACGGTCGCAATAATAAAAGGGGACGCGCGAGCGACAGGGGAGTGAAGAAAGAAAAAAAAGAAGAAAAATTCGGAGAAAAAAAAGCGACGGGCTACATAATATATACGTTATATATATATATATGTATATGAACAGGAGAGGAACCATTATATTATTATTATAATTCAATCTTTTCCGCGCCAACGAGATCGTATCGTTATTATTAGTCGCGAAAAAAAGTAATGATAATAAATGGAAACCCGGTCGCGAACGCCAAGAATATAACATAATAATATATAAAGAATATATATATATATATATATATATATATATAAAAGAATGGAGCGTACACTGCACCAGGTGGTGTGGCAGTCCGCGTTTCTAACAGATATATTATACTGGTGTATACCGCGACGACGGCCGTGCGGCGGATCTGTCAGACAGACCTTTTCACCTGTCACCCGTTCCTGTACAATATAATCCGTGTCGGATTACGCACGCACGGTTTGCTTATTTATTGTGCCGAGAGTACCGAGAAAGACCCGCGCGGTGGGCAATGCGAGGATTTCACCGCCCCCTTCCCATTTTATTTATATATTTTTTTTTTCTGATCGAACTGACATGCAGAGATCCACATATAATATTAAAATCGCGTTCCATAACGTTATAATAATAATAATATTCGATTAAAAGAAATAAAACAATTTTATCGGAATAACAATATTTCAACGTGATTTAATTATCCCGGAATTATAGTACGGACTTAATGCGCGTGGTCGAGCGATAAAACGAATAGGAATTAGTTTTCAAAACGGGATTATTAAATCAAGTGCACAACGTGTCTGAAATAAAACATTTAAAAAAAAAAAAAAAAAAGCTAATCCCCGTATTCGAATTTTGCGAAACGTCTTTGTGAAAATAATCGTGCTAGTAGATAATGAATTATATATTATATGTACATGATATTTATATAAATACATATTTAGAAGGATTACTTAAAAATAAAATAACTTTTTATTGAAATACGAAAAAACATATGAATTATGAAAATACACGTTGTAGGGAGAATCTTTTCGCTATTCGTGTTTTTTTTCTTTTTTTTAATGGAAGTTTACAGGAAATATCCTATTTTGGTGTTTTTGAAATTTTTTCAAAAAAAAATACAAATTATATAATATCTACACGCATTTTTTCATTCGCGCCCCGTTTATCGCAAAAGCCAAAGACGCAAAAATACAGCTCGTTCGTATATTAATTATAATTACACTAGGTATGTTTTATCCGCGATTTTTAACTTTTATTTTATAATATAGACATTTTGAAAATACAAAATGATTTATCTCGTCATAGCGAACACGCTTATTTAAATGTTTGCGTTATTATTATATTTAAAACGATTTCGTGGCGAAATTATTGGGGGCGGGGAGTAAGGAACGCGTTTTAATACACACATAATATAATATATAGTGAAAATATTTTTAATAAATCCGATTCTCCAGAAATCACAACACTTTTTTTTTGCCGCGAACTTTTCTATTCCGTATTATGTACAGAATTAATATATATTTCAAAAAAACGATTGCGCATTTTTATATCTATATATGGTTATCGATTATTGTAATACGCAGTGGCGGTTATAAGGGGGGTGCGATAGATGGCTCGCCCCCTCCATGGGATTTGATATTTTTTAATTTATTATATCTCTCACTTAGCAGCACCGACTCACGTCATGTAAGTTGATCCAATTATGTTATGGTTATGCTCCATTTTCACCCCCCATGATGTAAATGAATGTTCATCATGTATGTGACTGGAATTAATGGTCGACCGACGATCAGAGCGTACGGTACGCGCTAATAGTGCGCGCTGATCATCGGTCGTGAACGAGCGTTTAGTGCTTAGCTGACGACAAACTCGGACGGTCGTGTATAGTGTAAACGAGTAAACGAGTTAGCGTTAAGTAAATAGTGAACGTGTAAAATAAACGAGTAAACGTGTAAACGAGTATACAACGAGGAACGATGTATCCTTACGTTCATTTCATTTTATTGTATTACGAGTAATAATAATAAAGATCGCATACGCGTGTACGATCGGTCGCTCGGTTAACGTCAAACTAAACATCCGCATATACCGACATAGCGCGTCAGCCGATCGTAATAAAACGGGGGAAAAAAGTAATCACCAGATAGCGTTACGAAACAACAAAGAGGGCGTGGCAGAAAAGCGCTTATAAATAGCGGTCCGATACCATCGGACCGCTCAGTGTAGTCACGGCGGTCAAGCGTGAACAACGTAGTTCGCGTTCGACTGCTGGGTGTGTATATGTGCCACGCCCTCTATGTTGTGTCGTAGCGCTATCTGGTGAGTACTTTCTTTTTCCATTATATTGTTATTTCGTTTACGTTCCACGCACGTTGTTCTTCCTTTTTCTACATCTGCATTTCGTCTCTGTACATTAATAGATCTTTTTTCTTGGTTATTACTCGTCAATGTGGATCTTTCATTGGCAGAAGTGGTTGGCTTCATTTTCACCCCCCCCCCCTTGAACATAATTTATAACCGCCAATGGTAATACGTACACGTTTTTTTTAAAAATTTTATGACGCATTTCACAAACATAATCGTTTCGATTTATCGATTTTCGAAATAACGTTATTAATTTTAATTAAAAACCGTTTTAATCATATTTTTACTCGTACGTGTTTAAAAAAAAATTATTTCGTTGATTTTCACTGGAATCGTAAAACACATTTTTAAACGGATTTCATACTGATCGACTATATCGGTCACTTTACTGCTATCGATTTTAGTGTTTAACGAAGTATTGTTAATTTAAATTTTGAATATTTTGTTACGAGCCGCATATTATAAAAATATGTTATATACTGCGCGTGTAAGCGCGTTAAACTTTGAACATTTTTTTTGTACATATAATATACATAATTATATAAAACCATTTGAAGTGCGTGTATTATGGCTAGGGCTCAGATTTCGATGCATTCGCATCATTTTTTCTGGAACGTTGCACACTGTGCTTTCCAAATTTGTATTAAGTACACGCTATTCTAACATCGACCTTTTTTTGGGGGGTTTCGACGTTTTATAGCACTTTTTTTTTTTTTGGCGTCTTTCATTTATTTTTTACCACGATTAATTGTAATATCTATTAAAATACACTACGTGTATTTCGATTAGGGGAAAAAAAACAAAAATTGTCACAACAACGCGCTGCATTTATTTAAGCGTATGCAAGATATATTTACATATTTCAAATCGCTGCGACCACATTTTCGTGTACGAGTATACGTATGTACAGAGCGCGGAATAATTTTTTTTTGAAACTCAAAGCAATCCCCGTGATATTACGACTAAGTATATTTTATATACGCGTTTGGTTTTCGACGTCTACGAGCCCTAAAGATCAAGATAAATATTTCAGAACAGGTTCTAAACATATATAATATACATATGTATGTATACGGTGATCATAGATCCGTTGTCGTCGTCGTGCTCGCTACGCTTGTATTTAATTAGTAGTAATGTAATATAGGCGGTATACTGAAAAAAATTCTAGAATTTCGGTTCTAGACATGTATAATATTATAAATATTTTCTCCCATTTTAAATGATTCCCGCCAATTTTATTTTTCTATATACGTTTTCTTTTTTTTTACTATTCAATATAGACATTTATTCAAATGTTTTGACATTTTCTCTCTCCTTGTTTTACACACGCGAAACATATAGCAAACTACTTCCTACTTCCAACGTACCGATCGATCTAGCGGTGCGACAAGAAATTTGAAAACAGATTTTCGTATTCGTCGCGAAGTCTACTCGAGATCGACTTTCCCATATTTCTAATTTTTTTTTTTTTTATAAATCCTTAAAAAATTAATCGAACCCAATTGAAAATAAGAAAATGCTAATAATCAATTTTTGAAGGTCTTAAAAAAAATGAAAAGAGTCGTTCTATAGTAAAATTTACGTGAAATTCAAATCTGTTTACAGAATCCTTATCGCATCACTGGATCGGTCGGTACGTTGGGAAGTAGGAAACGTCTATTTTGCTATGTTTCGTGTGTGTGTGTAAGACGAAGATAGAAAATGCCCGCTTTCGATCCCCTAAACTATATATAATTTTTACTCGAAAGCGCGATACCGTTATTACCATCATCGCGGTAACAAACGAAACGTTTATTCTGCGAGTTCGAACCCAAGTTCGGGCGGCGTTTCAATCGTTTTTTTTTTTTTTGCACACTTTTTACAATTTCCCCGCACAATATTAGTGTACGTCGAATCCTTTACCGCGCGTTGTACTATAGTATTTAACGCGTGACGCTGTCGTTATTCGTAACGAATCGGAGGATATTTTTAAGCGAACGGTTTATTTTTCTCTAAAAATTATGCCGACAAATTTGGCGGGAATTTAAAAAAATGGCAGAGCGAACGCTTTTCGGCGCAGCGAATAGAAATAATAAGCGGTCTCTACACATTATCGCTCGCTCGCTCATTTCACTCGGACGAGCGTTCGTTTTGCTGCAGGACTTGTCAAAGTACTCGGCCGAGTAAAGTATATAATATATATTTATGATTAATATATTCATCACCTGCACGTATAGCCTTTTTAATATTATATTTCTTTTATAAGAATTTACATTGCTACGCTTCCTTCCAGTTTCTATATCCATTATGAGTTGTATACACAAATTTATAATTAACTTGAAATTAGTTTAATATGCCTAACTAACAAACAAATAGGTAAATTTGGGTAAAATATTATAACAAAGATTGACTTGCAATTTTTGGTAATCATAATCAACGTAAAATAATTATCACAACACTAGAAAAATTGATATCAAAATAACAGCTGATATTATTTTTGATAATAATATTAGTTTTACGCTAAACGGGCTTTAGTCCGTGACTGAAGCCCTTTTATTTCATATTTAAGAAGCGTGTTTACAATGTGTTCTAGTAATGGGACTAAAGCCATTTTAACATGAATCGACGCGTCTAAGTAAAGTGATAACGAATCTGTAATAATCACGTTTTTGATAAAATGTTGACTTTGGACCTTTTTGCATGAAGCGATTCATATAACGGGCGTAACATAACTGTCAGTTGTCACTGCGCGCGCGCGTTTATTACATTTATACGCGTATAAAAACTATAGGAAGGGCTCGTCGGAGCTATAAAACGATTTTATATACAATAAATACGCTCCTCTTCGAATAATGTGTTCATTAAAAAGGCGTTTTTTTTAAAAAAATATTTTTATTACGATTGCCGGGCAATCGTCGCGGTATTATCGTTATATTTTATACGTATAATATACACGCGTACGGTTATGCGCTCGGGCTTAATCTATTTTTCGTGTTCCGAGACGAGTTCGGGTCGTCGTCGTTAAAATCGGTATTTATACCGTATAAAATTATATGCAGCGTACGATACACACACACACACACACACGGGTTACGGAATAAGCATTTACCTGGGCATTTCGTATAAAAACGTAATAAAATCTTAAAAAAAAAAAAACAGTTTTTAAAATTTTATTGAACGCCCAATAAATAATTTTATTCTCGTACAGTAATAATAAAGCGCGTTACGGACGTCGAAGGAGAGGCGAGGCCGAGTGATTCTATAACGGCCCCTCTCCCCCAATATATATTGCACGTTAACGGGAACGTTTTGTAAAACGTTCTTCGATTTCTAATAAAAATATAACGTTAATATGTTTTTTTTTTTGAAATTTCTTTTCGACAATTAAATACAATATTTGCAAAAAAAAGTTATAACGATAATAAGAATAGAAAAAAAAAATGAATAGTACGTCAAAATTTAGTATACTACTGCAATATAAAAGATTGAAGAACATAAGAAATAATTTTAACAACAACGCATTCGCTTTTACAATAATTAAGGGTACAGAAGCAGGGCGGTCGAGATGGTATATTTTATGATTTTAAATAGGAAAACGAGATGGAACGTTTGTCGGACAGAGGAGGACTGTATATGAAATAGAATATGAGGAATATATTATTCGGTGTTTTCGAAACGTATGTAGTGACGTTATTTTTAAAACTGTGCACAAATAATTTCGTTGTATCCGATAAATGCCTACGTATTTTAATAGCGCTGGAGAAATATAACAACGCGTTCGACGTTTGCGACGAGCGAAAAATGAAAACTTTTATATTTATATATTAAAAAAAAGTATTTAACGATAATAATGCGCAAAAATATAATTTATAAATCGGTAGTGTTTTCGGGTTACGAAGAAAAACGTACTGGAAGACTCAGACGCGATATTATAGTTTACTATTTTTGGAAACCACTGTTATTAAATAAATTTTAGAAACTTTTTTTTGCCTGTGAGAAATTTTAAATTCGGAACCGCGCCCCGCACGGTCGAAGGCGCGCGTTTTACTTTTTTTTTCTGTAAAATGTACAAAACGCGATAGATTATGCGACTATGAGTATGAGAAACTTCGCACTTTGCTTTTTAAAAAGTGATTTTAACAATAATTTATTGTCGTCTTTGATTATGGAAAAATCACGGGCGAATATTATACGCGTATTATAGTTTTTTTTTTTTTTTTAAATAAATGATTTAACAATATTGTAAATATTTGAAGAAAAAACATATATCGTCTCGTCAACGGCGTGTTTATTAAAAATTATTTCGTTTCATACGATTTGTATAGAAGAATTTGAGAAATTATATATATATAATTTTATTCGACGCGCGTAATATTATACTGTACGATTATTATAGTGTCGCATGACGTTTAATAATTATTAAAATAATAATATATTTTTTAAAAATTATTCGGAAAATGAAAGAAATCTTTCTCGACGACTTTTGGCGGGAACGGCGGCGCGCGCGCGCGCGCGCGACAATCCGCTGTGAGTCAATATTTTTTTAATTTCACGCTGTAATAATAATAATAATCTAATCGTTCTACTGTGGCTGAGTACACGCGAATTACACACAACAACTGAAATAATTCGTTATTGATTTATTATATATTATCATACAGTTAATATATGACGGCCAATGTTCGTCGACTGCAGCAGCACTGCAGACGTCGTACGCAGAGAACTAAAATTATTTTCCGTTTTTGGACGAATATTTGAGGACGATTATTTTCATCGAATTCGGTAGATAATTCCGGCAGCATCACGTAGGGAGTTTTTTTGGGGGAGAGAAGGGTAAAACTTTTTTTTGTTTGAAAAAGATAAAATCAAAACGGTAAAAAACGGAGGCAAAGTACGACGAAACGGCCGCACGTAAACGCAAAACTTATAGTATTCGATTAAAAAAAAAAAATTAAACCGAATTCAAATTTCGCGAAACGCGTGTCAGAAAAATTCGCGGTGTATTGATAATGGACTTGGAAATGTTAAAATGTAAAAACGAAACGAATCGGGTTCCGGGAGAATCGCGTAGAAATTCGATAACCTTATATGTGGAAACATTCAAAACTGCTGCAGATTTAAAAAAATAATATTTTTACGTCGGTACGTTATTTGGTAATTTTTTTTTTTATTCCGTTATTTTCGAATTTTTCTGTTTCGCAGACGACGAGATTTTTTTTATACGTTAAATATAAATAACTCTCGAAATATATTATTTTATTTTTATTTCGCGCGATTTTATATTCCCGTATATATATTTTTTATATATACTTGTATTTATAAATTTACACTATTTTAATTTCATACGGATTTACGCGAGTATTATTATTATTATCATTTTTTTTATTGTTATTATTATTATTTCGGTGCCAGGACACTCTTCGCCCGCGCCGATTCACGGTTAAAAATAAAACGCGAGCGCGTCCTGCGCGCCGTTTCCGCAGTCGATTCGAGTACAACACGCGTTGTTGCTGCTGCAAGTGTCGCGACGACGACAGATATTATTATTATTATTACAATATTAAAAGGACTCCTATGATTTTTATAAAAAAAAATATAATTGTTTCGCGCGGAAAACTGTACTCTGAAGGCTATGTAAATACGCACAGTCATATTTTATGACACGGAATTTTCACACGAAATAAATATTACAATATATATACGTAAAATAACGTTGCCGTTTTTTTAAAAAAAAATACCGTTTTAATTTTCAAAAAATTATAACCGTTTTGAAAATACAATTTTTACCATTATTTTTTTTTTTTTAATCTCGCGACTCCTTAAGAATTAAAGTGTATTAAAAAAAAAAAAAAACAGTTCCGTTATCGTATACAAATAATCAATAATATTTATTTCGCGCGTAAAAATTCGGTGTAACATTAACGGGGGATTCTTTCGCCCGTGAAATGTCGCAGTAGCGTATAATATAAACAACATTTCCAATATTTCTAAACCGTTTTCTGTATTCTGTATACGCCCAAACGGCGCGTATTTCTCTCTGCGCGCGTATAAGACGTTGCGGACCTAAAACCGAACGTCCTTTTTTGCGACAAACGTATCGCTTGAAAAAATAATAATAATACGCGTTATATATGTATATATATACGTACAATTTAAGCGAATAATAATCACACGCTTCTCTACACTACACGTCAACGTACGCATTATATTCAGGGCAGTATTTATATTTTTCGCGGCCCGGGGCAACACAATTTTTATGCTAAAAATTACACTTAATATTTTATTTTGTTAACACACCATATTATGTCTATAAAAATTTACCGCCCCCTTAATAATTAAAAATTTGCCGCCCCGGGCAACAAGGTACACTTGCACCCCTTTTAAATACGGCCCTGATTATATTGTTATACTATATTAATACACGGAGAAAAAAAAAGAAATAAAAAAAATTATCAAAAAATAAAGTCATTATTAATACTATATATACATATATATATATAAAAATATTAAATATTCGACACGTCGGATCGCACGTCCGTTTGTGAGTTCGACTAGATCGCTTTAAAATTATAAAATAACTAATAACAATAATAATAATAATAATAATAATAATAATAATAATAATAATAATAATAATAATAATAATAATCAAATGCATTAAATAGCGATCGTAATCTAACGATAAATTTCGTGCGATCCGCGGACACTCGCCGTAATATACACGAGCGTATATATTTATATAAAATAAATGTATTTTATTAAAAACCAATAATATTAACGTTACTTACGCTCGCTGCAAGACCGACCGGGGATCAGTCGGTCATTTCCAGAACGGCGGGACCGATGTAAATCCAACGACGTAATAACGGATATACGCGGACGGCAAACGGCTCGTATCGTGTGGTACGAAAACTTTTTTTTTTCCCCCCACAATATCGACGGTTTATATAATATTATGATATATATAAAAAAAAACCGCGATCTCCGTACGGCGTATTTTCGGTAAATAATATTCGACAAAAAAAGGCAAACGAGAAAATGACGAAAATAAATGTAAAAAAAAATCTCTCGTTTTTTTTTTTTAAAATCTCTCGACTACGGCTTATAATTATGACTTGTCAGTGTAATTATTACCGCGGAACGCGCGCGCGCACGAGACGGTCGAAGACGGACGACTGACTGTCCGAAAAAAAAAAAACCGAAACGCTAGGAGGCCGAGGAGAGCCGAAGAGACGCGCGCGTATACAGATGTCTGCCGCCGACATCTGCCCGTTCTCCCCACCCACCCACCACCGCACCGCGCACCGGTCGCCGGCCACGCCGACCAATCGCCTGGTCGGCATATCGACGCCGCCGCGTTTTCGTCGTGCCGCACGTATACAGGACGGATCCTGGAGCGCGCGCGCGCGTTACGGTAGAGCGCGTGGTTCCTTGCCGTGCGAATATAGTTGCAGGCCCGCCACGCGATATATATTTTATGAGCTATAGTCGTTGGCAGTAGCGGATATCTGGTGGGGGGGGGATAGATGGATCTCCCACCACCACCCCCCTCTTAGAGTATATTTTTATACATATATAAATACGTGATTAAAATGGATGAAATACCTATCGTAAACTTTTGGAAAAAGGCGAGGATTTGGATGTACCACAAGGCCTGCTCAAAAAGTGTTAATGCGGAAGAGGATGTGTGGGATTTTTTTTTTTTTTTGCAATTAAAATATCTAAAAAATATGTCCGTAATTATTGTCCGAAATTGATTTGAGTCATAAACTCATATAGCCGTCCCAAGGGGGGGCAAATGGTGCAAGTGCCCTAGGGCGTCCAAAGTATAATGAATGCAGGGGGCGTCATAAAAATGAACGACAAAAAGAACAAATTTGTTGTTTTATTTTAGATATTAATTTCCCTTGTATATGATGATTTCGAGGATGAGTGTATTTACTATATTAAAATATATAACATTTTGTAATTAGATATTATACGTTAATTGTAAATTTTTTTTGGGGGTGTCAAATATTATCGCCCTAGGGCGTTATTGGTGGTAAGGACGGCACTGCATAAACTTCTAATACTGATGATAATGAGGGGAGGTGGTTGAACTCAGGCACGGATCTTTAGCCCCCCCTTTGGGCTGTAGTCATTGTTTAAAAATTATACGTATTATAATACTGTTTGTCAAATATTTATTTTTCCTCCCAATTTATAATTTCTAGATCAGGATCAGTACGCATAATTACCTAAACAGGTATATAATTTTAGGTAGCTGATCATTGTATAGTCCTCCCCATTTGTGATTTCTGGATCCGCGCCTGGTTGAACTCAATGTTCGGGGGAGGGGGAAGGTCATTGAGTTTGAGTTCGCCCCCACTCATCCCCTCAAGACTTTTATATAACCGCCACGGGTCGTTTGCAAGAATTTTCAACGAATTCGCCGTGTATAGAACGAGCAAAAAAAAAAACGAGTCTGCTAGTACTCGAGACATTGATGTGTAAACGTCGCGTGAGCTGTAAAAATGGAACGGAAATGTGATTGGGATTCGTGAATATTAGTATCTTTATTCAAAGTAATTTCGATAATAAATATTCTAATTAGTTGTCATGACAACAGCTTACGCGTTTCCCGAGATTTACCCTCATACAGCCGTAACAGATGTTTACACGTCAAAACTAAAATGAATTTGTCAATTGTTTTATTTTATTAAATTCGAACATCCGTGTTTTTTTTTTTTATATTATTATACAAAAATAATTATTTACAGTAAATTTATTTCACAAACGAACCGAATCGTCAATGATGTAGGAACAAAAATATATTAAAATCAATTCGTTTAATTGTGAAATAAATTATGTACCTATATATATATATGTATATTATTGGAGAAAATACAAATATCTATTTTATTTCGCATGGCTAACATAAAATTAAATAGAAATTTAAATTATAATATACACGAGTATACATATATATATATATATATATCAATGCAAAAACCAAATGGATGGTGACCCGCTATTATATACACTCTATATAGTGAAAGAAAAACGCTTATTGTCACATTCGGTCAACGTACATTTATATAAATGATGTAGATAAATTATGTACATATAAGTAATAATTCACATTAACAAAAAAAAAAACTGGCATGAAATTAAAAACATTTATATTTGACAATCTAAATTCGAAAACGTGAACATTTATCCATCATCTTTGTTATCCTGAAAAATTAAAAATATAAACAAGACTCAGTATCGTTTAATCGTAATATATGCATGAGACAAAAGGCCAGAAACCTAAGCAAATAGCATTAAGTATTTTAACGAATAACTATTTTTATAAAATATAATTTAAACGCAAGTGATATTCCATAAGTATTATTTCATTTTAATTACATTCAATAGAAAGCATACAATTTGAAGTATGTATTTGACACTTTCATTTCGGAAACATGAACATTTCTATATATTTTTATTCGTAACTTAAAACTACAAAAAATATATAATTTATAATATATGACCACTAAAAATGCCGATATAATTGAGAAATTTTGTTTGTAGATTATTCTCAGTATTTTATATTGATATTTGTTTTAGATATTTCTAATATAATAGGTACTTGGGATAAAAATATAATGTGTGCAATAATTGTGCTAGTATTAACATATAAAATGAATTATAACTCACTGCTTTCTAAATATTCCGTACCATAAAAAAAATAATTAAAATATTTAAAATTCGAAAAATGAAAACTAAAACAAAGATTTGACAATTTGGGAATTCTAGAATTTGATATTGTTAAATCATATATGTGTGAGAAAAATGTGCGGTTAACATGACAAAAAAATGAATAATAAAAATATTTAGAACTCATAAAACAAAATATACATTTGGAACATTTTAAAAGTTTCTATCAATTATTGCATTGATTTTAGTTTCATTTGATAAAACAAAGGCATACATTTTATATCATTTAATGTCAATTCATTTTCAAGGATATGGATATTCAGATTTATTTTTAATTTATATTATAAAACTACATAAATCATTGAAACAAATTTTTAAAAAGACTAGATAATGCCGATATGATTGGTAAATTGTATTTAAACATTATCTAATTATATGTTTATATGAAATGACATTATTTTTAGATATCATTATAAGTATTCGTGATTATGGATAACACTATAAACATGTTGTGTGCAACAACGATTGTTGTGCTACTATTAGAAAATGAAATAAATAAAACTCACCAATTCCTAGATATTCCGTACCATAGAAAATGATTAAAATATTTAAAATTAAAAACGTGCAGATTATATCGAATCGTTAATAATTTGCAATAGTGGGAAACAAATGAAAAAATTAATTAAAAAACTTTCATAACTTTTAAAACAAATGAAATTAGAACACGTCAGATTTTTAGATAATTTATTGGTATTATTTCAATTTAATTAGATTACGACAATCGTATAATATTTATAACATTTATTTACTATTTGAATTTTGATGACATGCACATTTAGATTTGTATTGATTTTATAATTTAAATCTAGTTAAAATATAATTTAATATGAACAAATACCGTTATAATTAGCATATTTTAATATATAATTATACATATATATATATATATATATATTTTTAATTTTATAATAACAATCATTTCACTTATTTTTAATAAAACATGTATTTTTCGATAAAAACATATCATGTTTAATGTGTAATATATAATTGTGCTAGTATTATGATATGAAATGAATAATAACATACCGCTCTCTGAATATTCTGTAACATACAACGTATTTAAAATTATAAAAGTGCAATTAAGTTAGGGGTAGGTATAAGCATAGGCGGAAATAGGGGGGGCTTAGGGGGGCTAAGCCCCCCAAATATCTTATAATTTATATGTATTTTAGATATTTGATTGATTATGACTGATGTTAATAATGTTAGCCCCCCCAGAAAATTTAATAGATTTCCGCCTATGGGTATAAGACATGATATTGTTCAATCATACATGTGTGTAAAAAAGCGTGTAGTTCACACTGCACATTGTACAATTGTAAATTTCACAATTTACAATTCGAAAATAATAAATAACTTTCATAACATTAAAAAACAAGAAAAATAAAAAACATATTAGAAGTTAAAATAATTTTATAGAATTTTTTCACATCCATAATATTAATCCAGTTGCTCACAAATTATAAAATTGGTTTACCATTCGAAGACAAAACATACCATCATTTAGATTTATTTTATATACGAAAACGTCATAAATTAATACTTCAAAAATTGAATAAATTCAATTCAATTCAATAACCGGAGAATACCGGAGAATTCTGATCTTTCAGTAAATGCCAAAAATCATTATACTATAATAAAAATTAAACAATTTTGGGGTGACAATATATCAATTTATGTGTAGTACTTGTGTTAATACTAGGATGTAAAATTAGTAATAACTTACGGTCTTCTGCAAACATTTCATAACATGAAAAAAAAAATTTAATTCGAAACTCTCATTAACATCACAAATTATTGAATAATAAAAAACTTTTGAATTTCTCAACATTTTTGTGTACCTACCAATAATATATAAAATTTTTAAACAATAATTTATTATTCTAGTATTAGGATATAAAATGAAAATAACTTACCACCTTCTAAATGTTCCATACCAAAAAAAAAATGAAAATAAAAAAATATTTAGTATTCTAATCTAATAAAAACATCACAAATAATTATAAAATAAAAACTAAAAAGTTAAACTATTTTTGGTAACAGTATATCAAATTTATGTGTAATACTTGTGCTAGTATCAGAATACAAATTAGGGATAACTAACCGTTATCTAAGTATTTCATACCATAAAAAAAGAAGTTTAATTTGAAACTCACATTAACACCAACAATTATAAAACATTATAAAATTTTCTAATTTTAAATTATTTTCGATAACAATATATCAAATTGCTTTTGCAATAACTAATATTAGGTTATAAAATGAATAACAACTTACCGCCTTGTAATTATTTCATACCATAAAAAGAAATAAAAATGTTTAAAATTCGAGTCTTACACTAAATATCACAAATTATTAGATAATAAATGAAAAAAATTAAACTAATTTTGGCTTAAATTACATAATATTTATGTGGAATACCTGTGGCACTTTTAGTATATAAAATGCACAATTACTTACCATTTTCTAAGTATTTCATATCGTAAGAAAAATAAAAGTATTTAAAATTTAAAACTTACAGTTAACATAACAAATTATAAAATTATTAAAAGTTTTAGAATTTAAAAATATTTTTAGTAACAATATATAAAATTTGTGCGTAATAATTTTAATATTAGAATATAAAATGAACAATAACTTACGGTCTTCTAAATATTCCATACCAAAAATATAATAAAATATGTAATATTCGAATCTTACAAAATATATCACCATTCATAATATAATTTTAAAAATCCCAATTATAAAATTATAAAAGTTGCAAATTCTATACCGTTTTGGATAAAAATATATCAAATTTGATTGCTTATAACTTATAAGTTATAACTCTGTTAGTATTTGGAAATAAAATGAATAATATAACTTACGGAATTCTAAATATTTCATACCAACAAAATATGTAAGTGTTAGAATCTTAGAAAAATATCACCATTCTTTATATAATTTAATAAATCGAAATTCTAAAATGTCTTTCAAATTCTGAATCATTATTGGATAAAATATATCAAATTTAGTTGGTTATAAGTTGTAACTCTGTTAGTATTCGAATATGAAATGAATAATAACTTACGGCCTTCTAAATATTCCATACCAAAATATAATAAAAATATGTAATATTCGAACCTTACAAAATATATCACCATTCATAATATATGTAATTTAAAAAATCCCAATTATAAAATTATAAAAAGTTGCAAATTCTATACCGTTTTTGGATAAAAATATATCAAATTTGATTGCTTATAACTTATAAGTTATAACTCTGTTAGTATTTGGAAATAAAATGAATAATATAACTTACGGAATTCTAAATATTTCATACCAACAAAATATGTAAGTGTTAGAATCTTAGAAAAATATCACCATTCTTTATATAATTTAATAAATCGAAATTCTAAAATGTCTTTCAAATTCTGAATCATTATTGGATAAAAATATATCAAATTTAGTTGGTTATAAGTTGTAACTCTGTTAGTATTCGAATATGAAATGAATAATAACTTACGGCCTTCTAAATATTCCATACCAAAAATATAATAAAAATATGTAATATTCGAACTTACAAAATATATCACCATTCATAATATAAATTTAAAAATCCCAATTATAAAATTATAAAAGTTGCAAATTCTATACCGTTTTTGGATAAAAATATATCAAATTTGATTGCTTATAACTTATAAGTTATAACTCTGTTAGTATTTGGAAATAAAATGAATAATATAACTTACGGAATTCTAAATATTTCACACCAACAAAATATGTAAGTGTTAGAATCTTAGAAAAAATATCACCATTCTTTATATAATTTAATAAATCGAAATTCTAAAATGTCTTTCAAATTCTGAATCATTATTGGATAAAAATATATCAAATTTAGTTGGTTATAAGTTATAACTCTGTTAGTATTCGAATACAAAATGAATAATAACTTACGGCCTTCTAAATATTCCATACCAAAAAAATAATAAAAATATGAAGAATTCGGATCTCTCAGTAAATACCACAAATCGTAATACAATAAAAAAATGTTAACTATGTATTTTGGGGTTATAAAGTACCAAATGTATGTATAATATTTGTGCTAGTAATAGGATATATAATAAGTAACAACTTACGGCCTTCTAAATATTTCATACCATAAAAAAATAAAAATAAAATTTGAAATTCACATTAACAACGAGAATTATAAAATTATATAAAAACCTTTTCGAATTTTAAACTTTTTCTGTAACAATATATCTAATTTGTGTGCAATAATTGTGCTAGTAATAGTAGTAATTTAAACTATTTTAGGGTAATATATAATACATCAAATGTATGTTTAATAACTTTTAGGATACATAATTAATAATAACTTAACGCCTTCTAATTGTTCCATACCATAAAAAGTAAAAAAATATAAAGAATTCGGATGTCACAGTAAATACCACAGATCATAATACCATAAAAAATTTAATCTATTTTGAAGTAACAATATATATGAAATTTATGTGTAATACTTGTGCTTATATTACGCTATAAAATTAGTAATAACTTACGGTTTTCTAAATATTTCATGCCAAAAAATAATAAAAATGTTTAGAATTTTAATCCTACAGTATTTAACATAAATCATTATATACGTATGATAAAAAAATAAACTATTTTTGTTTTATAATATATAATATTTATGACTCATAAATTATGAGTAATATCAGTGCTAGTGTTTGGATATTAAATAAACAATAACTTACCGCCACCTAAATATTTCATACAATTAGAAAAAATAAAAGTATTTTAAATTAAAAACGTAGGGTTAACATCACAAATTATAAAATAACAAAAAGTTTTACAAATATTTATTTATTTTTGGATAAAATATATCAAATTTGTTTAGTTATAACTCTGTTAGTATTAAGATATAAAACGAATAATAAATTACCGTTTTCTAAATATTCCATGCCATAAACAAATAATAAAAATATTTAGAATTCGGATATCACAGTAAGCATCACAAACCACAATAAAATTTAAAAATTCAATCTGTTTTGGATGTTAATACGTACATACAATTTTATATAGAATTATTGTTGAAATATTAGTATATTTAAATATAATAATAACTTACCGTCTTCTAAATATTTCATTCAATAAAAAAATATATTTTGAATTCGAAACTCGCATTTAATATCACAAATTATGAAATAATAATAAACTTTTCTAATTTTAAATAACTTTTCAGTAACAATATATCAAATTTATGTACAATGACTTTTCTAGTATTAGGATATATATTATAATAAATAATAACTTACCGATATCTAAATATTTCATGCCATAAGAAAAAAAAAAAAAATTTTAAATATTAAACTCTACACTTAACATCAAAAATTTTTAAAGTTGTACAGCTTTTAAATCATTTTGGTTAAAATTTATCAAATTTGTTTGGTAATAACTTTGTTATTATTAGGATATAGAATGAAAACTTACCGCTTTCTAAATATTTCATACCATAAAAAATAATAACAGTAAACATCACAAATTATAATACAATAAAAAATTTAAACTATTTATTTGGATAACAATATATCAAATTTATGTGTAATACCTATTCTAGTATTAGGATATAAAATTAGTAATAACTCACCGTCTTCTAAATATGTCATACAATAAAAAAACAATTAAAATATTTGAAATCTTAAGCTATGACTATTTAACAACTTTTGGATAACGATCTGTTTGGATTTTAAGATGTATAATGAATAATAACTTACCGCCGTCTAAATATTTCGTATCATGAAAAAAGAATAAATATATTTAAAATTTGAAGGTATATTCATCGTCACAAATTACAGAATTATAATGGACTTTCATAATTTTTAAACTATTTTAAGGTTAAAATATATCAGATTTGTACGTTATTATTGTGTTCGTATATGTACATATAAAATGAGTAATAAATAATAACTTACCGCTTTCTAAATATTCCATAACATAATAAACAGTAAGTTATTTATAATAAAATAGTTTAATTTATTTTAATAACTTATTTAAAATTCGGATCACATAGTAAACATGTTTCTATATAATAGAAAATATTATAGAAAATATCTGTATAATCATCAAATAATAAAAAAATTTTAACTATTTTTGAGTAACAAATTTTTGTGTAATACCTGTGCTAGTATTAATATACAAAATACAAAATAACTTATCAACTTCTTGATACAAATTTATCAGATTTTTGAGTTATAACTAAGGCTCGGATTTTAAATCATCAAAAGGTATTGAATTATTCGGTATAACATGATGAAAAATATCTTAAAATATGGCCTAGAAACATAAAAATTTTGAACAAATTGCAAAAAATATTTTTTTTAATTTATGAATTATAATAATCCGCGCAATGATATCGTAAATCTTGATAATTAATACCTTAATATAGACTGTACTAAGAAATATGTAATGAAATGGCAACATGAGTATTATTTATTATTTTCTTAAAGGAACAAGATTTATGAAGAATTTAAATTCAATATATATTAGGAGAAAAAACATCAAAATGATAATAACACTAAAAATCTAATATAGGCTTATAATATAAAAACTTGAAATATAAAATTTTTATACTAGGAATCATTAATAATATACCGCTTTTTCTGTTATTTTATCCATATAATATAATAATAATTAGCATATGCAATAGGATCCGAATTCTGGTTATAACTGTGGTAGTATTAGGACATAAAATAAATAATAACTCACCGTCTTCTAAATATTTCAGAACATAAAAATTAATAAAATATTTCGAAACATACAGTAATATTAATATCACATATTGTAAAATAATAAAACACTTTTTAATCTTATATGTTCGAGAACCAAGTGCAGTTATCAACATAAATAACAAATAATAAAATCATTTTAAACTTTTAAAATAATTAGGTATATGCAGAACATTAAAAAATTATGTTAATTCATTACTTTTATTTTAATTAAATTTGATATGATAATTGTAAACAAATCAAATCATTGAAAATTGTTTTAAGGTCTCAGAGAAAACTGGTATAATTGGTAAAATTGTATTTATAGAATAATAATTTTTATAGAATTTGTAATTTTAGATGATCCTTACCGTCTCCTAGATATTCCATGCCATAAAAATTAATTAAAATATTTAAAATTTCAAACATGCAAGTTATTATATCACGTGTTGACAATTTGGAAAGAGTGGAAGAAAGTATAAGACTTGATTTTGTTTAATCATATAAATATATGCATATGTATATATATATATATATATATATATATATATAGTGCAGTTTGTCACAAACAACAAATAATACTTGAATAAATTTTATAACTGTTTAAATAAATGAAATTCAAGTATTTGTAATGTTATGATAATCTATTAATACCATTTCAATTTAACTAGATTAAAAAATGCTATACCATTTAACACATGTACATTACAATTTTGTCGATACAAACATTTAGATTTTAAATTAAAATACAATCAAACCCAAATCACAAAAAAAATAAGCATCAACTATATACGTATACGTCTTTTTTCATTTATAATATTTTCTACTTAATAAGATTTTCTTTTTAGTTTTATAATTTTAAACGATGAAAATTACTGTCAAAAAATATTTTAAAAAAGACTTCGCAGAAAGTACGTAAAACTGATAGATGTATAATAGATTGTAGACTGTTTAATATTTAATATTTACATTGTTTTAAAATATTTTAAATAGTATTTGTAATTTCCGAAAAACATTTATCAAATATTATGTGTGTTACGGTAGTGCGTGAACAGGGACATAAAATGAATAAGAACTTACCGCAGTCTAGATATCCCATAACATGAAAAATAAATAAAATATTTAAAATTTCAAACGTGCAGTTTACTAGGATGTGTGGACACTTTTGAAAGTAGAAAAAAATATGAGGTTTTGCATTGTTTTATTATGTGTGTGCAATATATATATATATATATATATATATATTTTTTTTATTGATTTACAGGCCTTTAAGGCCTTTTACACTCTTCTATCAAGTCTTTTCATCTGTCACGATTCCTTGCCATTTCTATCCTTTTTCTATCGTCCAATTCTTTTGCGTCCTTGACCACTTTATCTACCCATCGTTGACGAATTCTCTACCTTAGCTGCTTTTTATTTTGATTCTTACCCAATACATTACGAATAAGGCTTCCGTCAGTTCACCAAACATAACCATAATATTATAACTGAGAAAATTTATTTTAGTTTATTTATTGTGATATAATTTCCAATATTAATATTACTGCGTTACTGTTACTGCATTAGAAAATAATAATTTTAAGTATTAATATGTAACAAATTTGTGTGTAATAATTGTATTTAAATACGATGTAAAATCAGTAAATACGAGTAGGTATACTAACCGCAATCTGTAATGATATTCCATAAAAAAAGTATTTGTTTCAATTTAATTAAATAGGGATAATGGCATGCAATTTATAACGTTTATTTTATATTTGAATTTCCAGGACATGAACAATGAACATCTAATTTTTTTTTTTGTTTTTATAATTTTAAACAAATTAAATAATTGTGAAAATTTATAATGACAAATGTTTCATATGTTTTTAATAAAATTTGAGTTTTGGATAAATCATACCGTTTACTGAGTATTCCATACAATAAAAAAAAACGAAAATATTTAAAATTTTAAATGTTCAGTTTATTACAAAATACAAATTGTCAACCTTTATTTAGAAAAATAGAAAATATAAGACTTCATTTTGAATAATCATACATATTTGTATAAAACTGAGCGCAGTCAACATTACAATTAAAAGAGTAAAGAAATTAAAATTTTAAAAACAAATATAATTAAAAAATTAAATTTATAAAATGTATTTGTTTTATTTCAATTTAATTAGATAAAATAATGGTATACAATGTAAAATATTTATTCGACATTTCATATTTAAAAATATTAATGTTCGAATTTTTTATTTTATAATTTTAATCAACTTAAATTAAAATTATTAAAAATAATTTTAAAGGGACCTAGGAGAATGCCTCGGTTGGTAGTTGATAATTATAATTAAAGATTTTTAATATTTATAACATTTATTTTATATGTTTATAATACTATTTCAAATTTAATATAAATATATATATATATAAATATAAACAATAAAAGCTTACTAATTCCTTGAAATATCATTCCATAAAAATGAATAAATTATTTTAAATTCCAAACATGCAGTTCATTAGTGTTAATAGCTTTGAAAAGTGAAAACAAATATAAAACTTTTGATATTGTCCAACCATATAACCATGTGTGAAATCATTAACATTACTCATAAATAATAACAATAACAATAACAATAACAATAATAATAATAATAATAATGACTACAGATTTAATTGAAGGTTTTTATTTATAGATTATTTTATATTTCATAATAATTAATGATAATACTTATTTTAGATATATTTTACCGAAAATATATTTTTGGATAAAAATAAGTGTAGATATCAAACTTGTGTGTTATAACTATGTTATTATTAGAATATAAAATGAGTAAAACTTACCGCCTTCTAAATATTCCATACAATAAAATAATAATAAAGAAATTTACCAACAGTTTATTATGAAATGTTGACAATATTTAAAAATAGAAGACAAATACAAGTACCTATAAGAATTTACATAGCTTAATAATATTCAAATAGGGAATGAGTGCAGTTATCGGCACAAATATGTTAGATAATTTATTGGTTTTATTTCTGTAAAAATTAAATTATAATAATCGTTTTTGTAACATTTATCTGACATTTAAATTTCGATGAAGATATAAACATTTAAAAATCTTTTTTTTGTAATTTCAAAGAAACTAAATCCTCAAGAAAAATGAAGAAATATTGACTTCGGAAAATATTGTTATGAAAAAAAAATATATATATATGTATATGTATATATAATATACGAAATGAATAAAACTTACGCGCTCCTTAATATAACATTCCATACAAAGTAATTAAAAAATTAAAATTCCATATTTGTAGTTTTTTTTACGAAGATTTACAATAAGGGAAGCATGAAAAAATATAATGTGGTTATTATTACTTAAATTGCATTTATATATGTAATTTAATACTTTATAATGATATATTTTTTATATATTCCAATATAGATTGTATAATTTTAGATAACTATTATTTCAAAATCGAGTATTTAAAATAAGCAAGAATCGGGATATAGAATGAACACAAACTTACGACATCCTAGATATTCCAGAGCAAAAAAATAAATACAAATGTTTAAAATTCGCAATATACCTATTATTATACATTTTAAGAGTAATGATAACTGATAGGCATAAATGCGGGCGTAGTGTGTTTATTAGTTGATGCACACAGTGCGTTTAACTAATTGAATAGCAAAAACTTCAAACACTTAAAAATAACATTAATACAGTTATATATATATATAAATCATAATTATAGGTCCATTTTAATGAACGAATGATAAATTATTTTTTAACTTTTAAAACATATTATTAGAACATTTTGAAAGTTAAAATAATTTATTAATATTAAATCAATTTCATTTCATTGAAAACGAAGGAATTCAATTTAATACATACAATTGACATTTTAATTTCAACGACATTAATAATAAAGATTTTTTTTTGATTTTATATTTTAAAACTATTTAAAACAATGGCAAAAAATGGTTAGTTGTAATTGGTAAAATTTCATTTTATATTCTATTAATATTTTATAGTGATATTTATTATAAAAATATAATTTTATCAATTTCTTCAAATTATTTTAATTTTAGAAAACAGTAGATCAATTTTTTTATATGTTATAATTTTGCTATTATTAGGATATAATTTAAATAATGTCTTACCGCATGCTTGATATTCCGTACCATAAAAAAAAAATGTTAAAATTAAACATTCCAGTCATGCAGATTATTATACGAATTGTTGACAATATTGAAAAGTGGAAGAAAATGCGTCTCGATATTTGTTAATCATATATATGTATGAAAACTGAATACATTTAACATTACATAGTAACAAATAATAAATTATAATTATAATATTTAAGGCGAATAAAATTAGATTTACTATTGATTTTATTTCAAAGTTTTCAATTTATTTACAAATAGATTAAAAAATAACATTGCAATTATTCAATCGTTATCTGACGTTTGAATATCGAAATTTTTGAATTTTATAATTTTATTAATTAAATTTAAATTAAATAAATACAGATTTTATTACTGAAATTGTATTTATTAATTAAATTAAATATTACATTATATTTATAATATTTTATCAATTTAATATAAGAGATTTATAGTAAATATAAATATAAATTACGTTTTTTACACGTAATTAGTAAATAATGTATCAAAAATGTGTGTAAAAATATTGTACTATACTATTATAAGGAATATAATAAATTATCACTTACCACAACCTATATATTATTTAAAAATATAAAAAATAAAATTTTAATAAACTTATAATTTATAACGAAGGGTTGACAATTTTAAAACGTGAAAAAATATAGAAGACATGATTTCGTTTAATTATACTCGTATATGTGTATGAAAATGTGATGCAGTTAACATCACAAATAACAAATGATAAGTACCTAACTGTAACAATTTTAAAACAAATTTTAAATTAAATGTAAACATACTCGTAATTTATTAGTTATTAATTTCAATATACTGAAATTGCAACAATGGCGTACTATCTCTAAAATCTATTTGACACTTGAATTTCGAGTACATCTAAATTTTTAATTTTAAAATAATAGTGTATATGTGATTCATTTAGAAACTGTTTTTACAAGACCTCTATTATAATTGCTATTATAATTGTAAAATGCATTTATAGAAAACATATTTTTGTAATAAAAATTAAATAAGATAATTTTAATAAGATTTGTAATTTAGGATAAAACTTACCGGGTCCTAGATAATTCAAACCATAAAAATAAACAACATATTGATAAATTGTATAGAAAAATATAATTCTTGATTTATATAGTCATTCACTCATATATATGTGTGTAAACAATGTGCTGTTTATATTTCAGTTAACGAACAATAAAATATAAGAATTTTTAAAAGTTAAAATTATTTATGTGTTTCATTTCAATTTAATGAGATTAAAACAGAGGCGCATATACGTAAACACTTCAGAGGATACCAGTATTATTATATTTGGAAAAATGATATTTATATTATATTTTAATGCCATTTATTTTACATTTTCTTTATTGAATTAATTATTTTCGGTAACACTATCGAAATCTGTGTGCTATAATTTTGCTATAATATTTGTGTACAAAAAAAAAAAAAATGAAAGCTTACCGCATCCTTGATATTCATCATCATATAAAATAATTAACAAATTTAAAATTCCAAAAGGCAGTTTATAATGAAGCATTGACAACTTTTAAAAGAGGAAAAAAATATTATTCTCGGTATCGGTTATTCATATATTTATGGAAACTGAGTGTAGTTAACATAACAAATAAAAAATTATTTATAGGTTTTTTTAAGTTTTAAAATAAATAAAATTATAGAACATTTCAGTGTTAAAAACAGGTGTTTATTTTATGTCAGTTTTATCAGATTATAATAATAGGAAGACATTTAGGTATACTAATTATTTGATTTTTTCAATGTTATTATTATCAATATTTAAGTAAATAACTTAATTATATCAATGGAAAATTTTTCTTAAAATGACCATGGCATTAGAAAATGTGGATTAACTAATAAAATTGTATTTCTGAATAATTTTATATTTTCTATGGACGTTTATTATTGATATCTTCAATAGAATATCTAATTTCGGATAACAGTCTTTCAAATTTTTGTGTAATAATTATTGTGCTGATATTAAAATATAAAATGAATAAAAACTTACCGCAACCTAAATATTTCACATAATAAAATAGAATTCAAAATTTTATTTAATATCTAGTTTATAAAACACGGTGTTGACAAATATAAATATTGGAAAAATTTATATTTGATATTGGCCAATCAGACCTGCATGAAAATTTAGTAGATTACATCGCAAAAACCAAATGATAAATAACTTTTAAAACAAATCGATATAATTTTAATATTTTAAATTTCAATTAGATAATTTTTAACTTTATTAATTCAATCTATTTAAATTAGAGCAATAGTTTCATAAAATTTATACAATTTATTTGATATATAAACTTCGTTAATATGAACGTGTAGATTTCTTTTACTTTTATAAATGTATACAATTAGACTATATGATTTATTGTCAAAACATGCTTTTTAAAAGACCACAGGTAATGTCGATATGATTGGTAAAATTGTATTTATTTATTTTACTTTAAATCTTAATAAAACATTTATTTTGATACATTAAAATGCATTTGTAATTTTGGATAAATAATAATAATAATAATAATAATAATAATAATAATAATAATAATAATAATAATAATAATAATAATTGAGGATATAAAGGATAAAAAATAAATAAAACTTACCACATACTAGATATTCCATATCATAAAAATAATTAAAATTTAGATTTACAACCGTATGAGTATATTACGAATTGTTGACAATTATGAAGAGTGGAATAAATTAAACTTGACATCGCTTAATCACATTTGTGAAAAAAATCACAAACACAAATAATAAATATATTTTATAACTTTAAAACAATCATAATTTAAACATATTCAATGTTGAAATAATATATTAAATTAATTTAAATTTTATTAGATTTTTAAAAACATAGTAAATGTAATATTTATTTTACATAGAATTTCTAGAACATGTAAATTTAAATTTCTTCAGATTTTTATAATTTCAAATATCTTAAACCATTGTAAAAAATGTTCAGAAATACAGCAGCATGTCTTGATATATGCGGTTCAATTTTAATTATGAGTTATAAACTACTTTATAACGACTTAGGTCTCAAATACTTTTAATGCAGTTATTCTATTTGGATCATAGTAAATAAAATTGAACTACTTAAGCTATGTAAATTATTATCAAAATTAAGGCCATATTTTACAAACATTTTTGTTTAAAAAGACCATGATCATGAAAAATGTAGATAAAGTTGGCAAATTTTTAATTGCAGATTGGTTAATATTTTATAATATTTCAAATTATATTAAATAATATTTGTAATTGCAGATAACAATATATCAAAATGTGTTTTATAAATTTGCTTGTAGAAGGACATAAAATAAATAAGAACTCACTGCATTCTATATATATACACCATACCATGAAAAATAATTAAAATATTTAAAATTCAGAACATACGTACTCGTGTAGTTTATATTACAAAGTGTTTACGATTTGGTAAAGTGGGACAAAAGATTGATATTGTTCTTCATAAATGTATAATAAATAGGCGAAGTTAGAATAACAAATATAATAAATAAATCTTTTAACTTAAATAAAAATTATTTGGACATTTAAAAAATGTATTGGTATATTTCATTTAAATAAGAATAAAACAAAGGCATACAATTTAAAACATTTTTTGACTTTTTAATTTCAGGGTCATGAAAATTATTTTATATATATATATATATGTACTTTTATTATACCTATGTTAATAATTGAAAATATTTTTTTATTTCAGAGAATTTCGAAATAATTGATATAATTTTATATTGAGATTATTGATCATTTCATAATGAGATCTTTTTAGATTTATTTATTTGAATTTGTAATTGTATATTAAGCTTACCATTATCTAAATTTTCTACAAAATAAAAAAATTAAAATATTTCAAATTCCAATATTATTGTATTATTGACAATATGGAAAATTCGAAAGATATATATAGGTATATAAACTGGGTTATTTACTGTACAGGATTTATTTCACTTGTTAGATTTTTAAAAAAATGGCATAAAAGTCACAACATTTATTTCACATGTGAATTTCGAGGCAATAAATATCTATAGATGTATTTTGATTTTATATTTGATATCTAATTAAATGAAAAAAATGTTTATAATAATCACTGGGCACTCGGTCGCATAACAGAGCACCGTGGGCTCTTAATTGTATAACACAATAATTATATTGACTCGCTAATAATAAAAAAAAGTATAATTTTTCTGGGTGATTCTCATGCGATCATGATATTTTGTCATCCTTTGTTCGATTTCTCGTTTTGTGTAATGTGATGAAATATGTTAAATGTTATATTTTCCATCACAAAAATGATTGATGAGTAAACGTAAGAAAATATATTTTTTAATTATTGATTCTGTGAAACCAGTTTCAAAGAAATGTTTTTAAAACATGGAATTCAATAATTAGGTAATGGACATTTCAATAGGTAGGCCTTATTTAAAATTTGTACTATTGGTACCATTTTAATTATTGCATCTTTTATTAATCTATTAAAAACACTTTTTTACATATCAGTTATATATATAATCATTGACACACACACATATAATCAATAGTATAACCACTCATGTTAATCATTGAACAAATTTTATATATATATATAAATATATATTTCAGAAAACGCCGATAGTAAATTTGGTCTAATTTTATTTATGTATTATTGAATAATTGGTAAAGACATTTTCTCAAAAATGTTATTTAAATTAGTAATTTTATATTAAGCTTACCCTCTTTTAGATATTCCATATCATAAAAAAATTTTTATATTTAAAAATCGAAACTTAACCTAAACTATAAACTTTTTATTGTTTATAATTGAATTTGTAATTTTTGGATTAAGCTTACCATCATCTATGTATTCCAAACCTAAAAAAACAAATTAAACATTTAAAATTCTAAACTTTACTCTAACCTTACAATTTCTAATGTTTTTAATTGAATTTGTAGTTTTAATTTTTTTTAATTAGTTTTAACTAATTAAATAATTTTAAAAATATTTATAATAAACGCTTAAATGCTGTGTCTCCATCATTGGGCATCCAATGACATCTATAGCGCTGGGCGTTTCTATTGATAACACAAAAATTGACTGGCTAACAGTAATACAAGTACAATATTTCTGGGCAATTTCCATGCGATCATGGCATTTTAATATTTTTGTTCATTCTATAGTTTTGTGTAATGTAATAAAATGCGTTAAATGTTATTTTTCGTCACAAAGATAAAAGATGAATAAATGTAAGAAAACATAATTTTTAATTGGCTCTGTAACCACTTTTTAAGAAATAAAAAAAACAGCGTATTTAATATTTAAATTGTTTTAATTGATACTAATTTTAATTGTTGCATCATTAAGAAATCTGTTAAAAACACTTTCACGAAACAGTTATATTATGTGTAATCATTGTTATATTAATCCATGTTAATCACTGAACATTTTTTTCATATACTTCAGAGAACGCCCATATATGTATGGTGTAATTTTATTTATAGATTATTATTAATCATTTTATAAAGACATTTCTTTCAATGACTGTAATTTGTATGAAGCTTACCATCAACTAGATAATCCATACCATAAAAAATAATTAAAATATTTAAAAGTCCAAACATACAGTTTAATACGTAGAATTGATAATATGGAATATTGGAAAAATATATTGATTAATAATTTTAGTATGAGGTCGATCGCGCACCAAAGGAGCAAAACTGTGTTAGTCATTTTTACCTTGGTCAACTAAAAACAATTTGTTTTATATATGCTCATATCAGTTAGTCAAGTCAAGGTAAGACAAGACAAACAATTAATTATTCATTCTTGTCTTATTGTGACTAATGAAAAATGGAGACACTTCAGACGGCATCAGTCATGACTCATGACTGTGTTTAAAGCAAAAATGTTTTTTTTTTACTATGTCTTATCAGTGTGCGTATGCAATGTAATTTCCTATGTTCTATTTTTAACAAAACTGTATTAGGCCGACTAACACTTTTTAAAGCAGTTTTGCTTTTTTGGTGTGCGATCGGACTGAGTCTCTGTAAACATTTAAAAAACAGTCCGTTTTACTTTCCTTATTTATTGTTGCTGTTGTTAATTTTTATATTGGGGGGCGTTCAAGTATTACGTTAGCACCTGGTAGGAGAGGGGGTCTGACAAATGATGACATTTGCTGTCAAGGCGAGAAACGGGGGTCAAAACTATGCTGACGTCAGCAGTACTAAATCGTTGTTATATAATTATTACGTCACTAATGAAATGTTATAGTCTAAAGCGCAAGTCAAATTATGCTGTTTTCCAGCTATTACTGAACAACGGCGGGCAGTAGCACCAACAAGCAGTGCAGGTTGGGAATCCGGTCACATCATTAGCTGCTACCCGCCAACTTCTACTAAGAAGCAGTGCCTTTGGCCTTGTAAACATTGTTTGCACCGGCACCACTTTTATTTTTATTTTGGCATCTTTTTAAGTTGTTTACAACGGGTATCCCGTAAACTTTTAATTTATTTTTTAACGGACTCCAGTAAACTTGCAGGAATCTCTGAAAATATTAAGTTACCAATAGTTATACGATTTTTCGTTGAGATTCCTATTCAAATAATTTTTAACGAAATGTCCCACAAACACGATTAGTTTTTGAAATATTTTCAAATATTGTAATAATTCATCCTCCGTCAACTTCAACTCAGTCATTGTTATGACTTGTAGTATTAGTTTGGTTAACAAAAAAAATATGTAAAAAGACCACGTGTAAGTTTACTCGCTACTGCAGATGCGCTCTGCAAATGAGTGATATAATGGTCAGACATTGTTGCCGCCCACTATAGTCGGGTGATTGAAAAGTGGCCGTTGATCTTTACGCTCCCGGTGGCGAAAACACGTCAGGTTGGGGTAAAATAGTTCTGTTATACGTGCTTAAATCGTGATAACATTGATATTATAATCACAGAATATATTATATGTGCTAATACTCTTACTCGATAGGTTATAATAGCTGTATATTATGCGATAACAACAAAATGATAACGCATTTAAGATTTTTAATTTCTTACTGATTTTGAGGACCCCTAGGAAAAATGTTGCTAACATATTGGCTAGCGGTCACTTTTCATTCACCCGACTATAGAGCCAGCAGGTGTGAGTGAGTCGCATGATATGTTTTTTGCCACTTGCCACTAATTTCTATGAAAATGTATGTTGTACGCGTGATGGCACAATCAAGGTTTAATAAAAACGTAAATTTTGATTTTTCGCCCCCTATTCTGTTGTGCCCTTGGCCTGAGGCAATTTCGCCAAGCCTTTTCTACGTCTCTGCCCGGTAATTATTAACATAATAATTATATTAAATAAATAGGTTATATAGAATTTAATAATGACATTTATTTTCAATATTTTTATTAGAATTTGTAATTTTTAATAGCAATAATATTTTGTGTGCAATAATTGTTCCAGAATTAGGATAAAAAAATGAATAAGAACTCACCGTTTACTAGAAATTTAATACCATAAAAATAATTTTAATATTTGAAATTTCATAGATACGTGCAGTTACGATTTGTTGAAAATTTCGAAAATGGGAAAAAAATATTTTTATTTTGTTGAATAATAAAATATGTATAAGAACAAAATGCAGTTAATATCACAATTACCAAACAGTGCGAATAACGTTCATAATAATTATTATAACATTTAAAGCGAATACAGTGAGAACGTGTATTATACCAATGTTATCTATATATATATATAAGAGCTCCCCGACAGACTGACAGACCGACTAACTAATGAAAAAATTCATTTATTCATTCATCATGGCCCAGCATAAAATTGCTGGACCAATTTTGATGAAATTCGGCTTCCTTTCGTTATGTAAACGCGCATTAAGGAAGGATTTTTTGAAATTCGACTCATAAGTTGGTGAAAACGAGCAATTTAGATGCTCAGTTTATTAACACGGAGCATATAAGTAATGAAAACAAATATGGCTGTTCTGCGTGCAGTCAACTCCCCTCCTCTCGCCGACACCAGACAGAGTCTACAGCAGACTGACAATGCGCGCGCCGCTGTCTCTCTCGCACGCGCGTTCACGTTATCTCTCTCATGCTATCTCTCTCTCTCATTCTCCATCTCTAACCAGAGTCCGGAGCAATGCCATCACATCGAAAAAGGCACGCCTGTATCACTCTAATAGAGCCTCTCTAACAGAAACAACGTGTCGCATTTTAGTGAAAAGGAAGTTTTTTTAAATAAAAGAATATACAACGCATTGAACATCATTGAGACGTTTATAAACTATATGTCTATATATACTATATATTTATATATATATATATATATATATATAAATGGGGACGTTCGGGAAACCAACGAGGCCTTGGACCAGGGGGTGGCCATGACCGGACAAATTTGAAGCAAGTAAAACACCAAACTGCAGTATGGCCGTGTGTAAGAAAAAAAATATTGTACAAATTGTTTCCTATCCTGTTTATACATAAATTCAATTCCAAATTCAGTAATAATGTTATATTAATCTATGATAATAGATATATATCAATAAAAGAGGAAATTACCACATCAACAGTCAAACAAAAAACAAGCCTAATCTCTTCACACTTCAATCATATTTTTTAAGCATTGCCCAACGTCCTACAGTGAACTGATTTACTTCACCTAACATACAAAACAAAAAACCCTCCAGAATTAACATACTGGTGATATCAGAATCATCTTGTGAATCAACTTACCATTTACTAGATATTCCAATTCATAAAAAAAAATGTAGTATTTTAAATTCCAAAATGGCAGTTTAAAAAAGTGTTAAAAATTTTGAAAAGAGGGAAAAAAAGGAATATTTTGTTTTATCAAATATTCATGAGAAGTGAAAGCATTTAACATCACAATCAAAAACTTTATCATTTTAAATCAAATATAATTAAACATTTTACTATTTTTAACAATTGTATTTCTTTTTAACGTTTATTTTAATTTGTATTTCGAGAACATAAACATTAAGAATTTAACTGATTCTATATGTTTTAATAATTTTATTTAAATCATTGAAAAATTAAAAAATATATCTTGGATAATACCTATATAATGGATTAAATTGAATATTTTACAATGATATATATTTCAGTTTTTTTTGTTTTATAGAATTTGTAATTTTTATTAAACTTACCAACTCCTATATATTCGGAATCACAAAAAAATAAATAATAATAATTTAAATTTTAAATGGGCCAATTATTACGAAGTGTTGACGATTTTGAAAAGTGGAAAAAAATATCATAGTTCATTTTGTTTGTTATCACATATGTATGTATAAGATCAGAGTGCAGTTAACATTGCAATAAAAAATAATAAACACATTTTTAACTGTTAAAGAAAATATAATAAGGATGTTTTAAATGTTAAAATAAATTATTCGTTTTATTTTAATTTTATATAAATTTACATAAATTTCAACGAAATGAATAATCAGATTTTTTATTTAATATGCAAATCATTTTGAAAAAAAAATTAAAACTCTTAGAAAATCACAATACTTATAATTTCCTAAATGGTATTATAGATTACTTAAAATTATATATTCAATAGTTACATGGATATTAATATATGAAATTTATATGTAATAATTTTGTTAGAATTAAAATAATAAATAAGTTACTCGTAAAGAGTTTTCTTATCATTGAAACCTTAGTATATAACTGAAATACTTAAAGGTGCATATTAATAAAAAAAAATGATAAGTTGGAAAAGTGGAAAAATATAATATGACATAATATCGATTAATGATATATTTAATAATACATATTTGACATAACATATAAAAATAACATTAATCACTTTTATATCAAAATATATAATTAAGTACATTTTAAAAGTTAAAATACTTTATTGGGTTTATTTAAACATTTTAAATTAAAATAATATCATATATGTTTAACATTAATTATTTGACATTGAAATTTCGTGGACAATGTCTTTTAATATTTATTTCGAATTTAAAATAAATAAAATCATTTAAAATTATATTGATATATTATAAAATATTAAATATTAACATGATATTTTAATAGAAAATGTAAATTTCGATTAAACCTATAGATTATTCAATACATTATATAATGACATGTATTTCAGATTTTTAAAAATTAAAATTGTAGTTTTGGACTAAACTTACCACTTTCTAAATAATTCATACCATAAAATAATGAAAATAAAATATTTTAAATCCAAATTTAGTTTATCATTATACCTATATATTGAAAATTTGGAAAAGTCGAAATAAATATAAAACTTGTAATTATTTAATCGTGTATGTGTGAAATCAATGCGTGCAGTTGATATCACAAATAAATAGTAATAATTAACATTTGTTACCTACTTTTAAAACAAATATTAGGTAGAGTAAAATATTTTAAAATTTATGGTAAATGATTGATTTTATTTAAATATAAATACATTCAAACAATGACACATTTTACATCATTTATTTGACATTTGTATTTCTGGGACATGAACTTTAAAATTTATTACGATTATATATTTTTGTACTAATAAAATCTTCGAAAAAAATGTTTAAAAGATTTCAGAGAGTGTCGATAAAATTGATATGATTATATTGGTAAATTATACAATATTTAATAGTAACATTTCTTTCTTATGTTTTTAATAGAATAGGTAATTTTCAATTAACCTTATAAATATTTAATATATTAAAATGACATTGATTTTTATGTTTTTAATTGAAATTGTAATTTTGGATTAAACTTACCAGCTTCTAGATAACCCATACCATAAAATAAAATATTTTAAACTTAAACTCGTTTTATTATTAAGTGTTGAAATGTAGGAAAGTGGAAAAAAATATAAAACTTCATATTATTTGATCATATACGAGTCTGTATTAAAATCAATGTGTGGCTAGCATCACAAATAAATAATAACAATAAACATTCATACATTTTTTTTAAAAAAAACTAAAAAAAAGCTTCATATGACATCGATAAAATTGGTAAAAACAAAATTTATAGATTTCCCGGCTTCCCGCTAATTCGTTTATCTATCGGTGTACTACCGTCGTACAGTGTTTTTCTATACGTACTTTCCTTGCCTCGCTTTATTAAGCATTTCCTCAAACAGCTTTAAATTGTTCAGCTGTTTCACTTTTTTCTCTGATCAATGTACTGTCTGCTTCTTTCAGGATAACCGTTCTTGGTTTACACTCATTTTTTACATCATTCGTTTTCTTAATAGTCCTATTCAAAACCGAGGCCGTCTTGGCGGGCCAAGTGTCGCAACCGGTACGCCGGAGTGCGCGGCTGATGCGGAATTTTCGAGAAAGTTTTGCACCTCCCACCCACCCTCCTACTCCGTTGTTCAAGTGAAGCTGCGTCGACAGCGGGTCGAGTCGGGCACCTCCAGAGCCGAGTTGACGAACTGACTTGGTTCGAGTCATACATTCTATTGGTCGGAGTTAGTAAAGTTGAGTTCCGTACAAGTTTGTAAATCAGTGTCGCGATTCGATGTAGTCATCGCGCCCTACTTGGGGTGGTCTTTGTTACGACTGTTAGGACTTTTCACCGCGTTATTGTAGTACGTCGTGGTGTGCCAGCAGCAGCCGTCATCTTGGTCGTCCGTGGTTAGTGTTGCTGTGTGACGCGATCGGAACATGTACGCGATGAAAAGGATAGAAACATCGTGATTAACGCGTGATCATGCTGAGCAACAAATTTTTTGCGTCCGGTCGCGCCTGCTCAGTGCGGCTTTCCGTTCTGCGCCCACGTTTGTATTTCCTGTACATAAAGGTGTGGCGTTCTATACGCTATTCAGTTTAAGAGTATACCAGGCGGATGAAAATTGGTTCGTGTTCGCGCAGGCGAGGTTCTATCGTTATTCTGATGGACGGAAACCGTCGTGAGCCTACTGCTGCCGACAGAAATAGCGAATGACAGAACAGCTATTAGCCACCTGGAGAAGAGCAACAGCCAATGACAGAGCAATTATTAGCCGCCTGGGGGATCTAGCATCACTTCGGCTTTCATTCAACGTGCGCGTTCCGGTATGTTCTTAAACTGAATAGCATAAATATCTCGGCTGTAAAAAATTTGTGTCGCCCAATCATCGGTTATTCGCCCACCGTGAGAAGGCATCTAACATGTCCGCTATATAGCTTGAGTATTATTGAATCGATCTTATCAAATTTTCAGTATTCAGCAATGATAAAATAAACCCTGAAATACGTCTCATCATTCATAATCAACACTATATATTTTACGTTATTACCTGCTCAATTTATTTTTAAATATTGAATTTTTTATCGCATTACGATCAAATGCAATAATACACATACGTTTAGAAAGCATTTGTCGAACAAAATATTCTACTAGTATATTACTCTACGTTCCCGTCATACTTCATACAGTATATAACGTTTAACTGACATGCGAATTTCGAGGACAAGAACTTTAAAATTTATTTATATTTTATATTTTTAAACTAACAGAATCTTTTTAAAAAAAAAACACATATATATATACATATTAAGAAAGCTTCAAAGTTCAAG
The DNA here is from genome assembly GCA_032441835.1 of Slavum lentiscoides. Lineage (NCBI taxonomy): Eukaryota > Metazoa > Arthropoda > Insecta > Hemiptera > Aphididae > Slavum > Slavum lentiscoides. The sequence goes on from CM063710.1 coordinate 11,439,195, forward strand.
TGATGCCGACAAAATTGGTAAAATTATATTTACAGAATATTAATTATAGTGACATTTTTTCCGATTTTTAATAGCATATGTAATTATGTGAATTAAACTTACCACTATCTAGACATTACATAGCACAAAAATAAAAAATTAAAATACTTTAAATTCATATTCATTTTATTAAGAAGTGTTGACAAATTGGAAATGTAGTAAGAAATATATTTTGAAATTGTTTTATAATATAATATGTGTGAAAACATTGTGCATTTAACCTCGAAAATAAGTAACAAAAAAAAGAACATTAATAACTTTTAAAACAAATATTATTAGAATATTATAATTGTTGAGGTAATGTATTGGATTTACTTTATTTTAATAAAATTTAGAGAATAGTATTCAATTATTAATTTCTATTTAACACTTGGATTTTGAGGATATAAAAGTTAAAAATTTTTATTATTATATTATTATCTTAGAGAATAGATTGCAGAAAGTAAAATTTAACAATTGATAAATAATATTTATTATTATAAAAGCAAATACGTATAATTAGACCATTTTAAAACTAAGACAATTTATTACCTTATTTCAATTTTTTAAAGCAAAAATGGTTCACAGATATTAACATTTGAATTTTGAGAACTCAAATATATATATTTTTATTTCTTGAATGCCAATATATATGATATAATTGTATGTATAGAATTTTATATTTTAAAATGAAATATATTTCTAATTTTTTCAAGAGAATTTGTAAGTTTGGATTAAACTTACCACTCTCTAAATATTACATACCCCAAAAAATAAAAATAAAAATTTGAGGTAAATATAAATTCAAAAACTTGCAATTGTTATGAAGTGTATGTATAATATTATATTATATATATATATATACAGTGTGCAGTTAAAATCAGAATTAACAAATTATAAATAAATTGCACGAGTATAACTTCTAAAGCAAATTTTAGAATTAGAACATTTCAAATTTAGGATAATTTATTGATTTTATTTCATTTTAATTATGTATATTAAAATAATAGAACAAAATTGTTAACATTTATTAGATAATTCAATTTTATGAACATGGTCATTTAGATTTATTTATGATTTACTTATTATTAACTATGTAATCTTGGTCAAAAAATTTTTTAGAAGGTATCTCGAAAATTTTCGATATAATTGCTAAAATGGTATTTATAGAATATTTTTGATATTTAATGACATTGGTTTTAGGTATTTTAAATATAATTGATCGCTTTGGGCAATAATATATCAAAGTTTTTAAATCCTGTAACTCTATTGCTCTATGTTCATTTAAAGCTTTTGTTTCGATTGTTTCTTAACAATGATTTTTACTGGGAGGAATTGTCGCCAAATGTTTAAATATAAAAATCGGATATATGAGAATTTATTAGATTAAAATACTAACGCATAGTTTATAACGTTTATTTGACATGTGAATTTCGAGAAAAGAAATTTAAAATATATATTGATTTTATATTATTAAAATAATAACATCATTGAACATTTTTTTTTAAAGAACATTGGAGAATGCCGATAATAAATATATAACTATACTGATAGATTATTAAATATTTACTAATGACATATTTTGTTTTTAAAATATTAAGATATTTGACGAAAACTCACGGTTTACTAGATATGTCATAAAACAAAAAAATAATTCAATTATCTAAAATTCCGGACATGCAATTTATTACGAAGTGTTGGAAAACTGGAAATGTGGCAAAAAATATAAAACTTGTTATTATAATCATATAAGTGTGAGATCAATGTGCAGTTAAAATCACAAATAGATAATAATAATTAACATGTTAAACTTTTAAAATAAATATTATGATATTATTTTAGAACTTATGTTAAATAATTTATTAAGACATTTAATACAGAACTTGTAATTTTGGATAAAAATATAACAGATTTATGTATTGGGTAAATAGTAGTATAAGAATAGGATAATTGATAAAAACTCACCGTTATCTACATTTTCTATACCAAAAAAAAAGTTAAATATTTAGAATTCTGAAGGTGAAATTGAGTACAGAGTGTTAAGAATTTGGAAAAGTGGAAAAAATATAATATTTGAAATGGTCTTTTTAGATAAAAACTTTAAAATTATTTGTGTAATAATTGTGCTAGTACAAGGGTCAAGGATATAAAATTGATGAAAACTCACGGTTTGCTGAATGTTTCATAAAATAAACAATAATTCAGAGATTTAAAATTCCAAAAATGCAGTTTATTACGAAGTGTTAAAAAATTGGAAATATGGAAAAGAATATAAAACTTGTTATTGAAATCATATGCGTGAGATCAATATGCAGTTAAGATCACAAATAAATAATAATAATTAACATTTAAAACTTTTAAAACAATTATTATAATATTATTTTAGAACTTATGTTTAATAATTTATTTTATTTAAATTTAATTAGAGTAAAACCATGGCAAAGTTTATAACATTTATTTGATATTTGATTTTCGAGGACATAGACAATTAGAATTTTTTTTAAACATCGTAAAATACTCATTCATAAACTTAGAAACGCGTACCATCCATGGCGTGGCAATCTGAAATGATTTAAAATAAATTACTGAATTCGAGATAATATAATCTTACATGCAATCCAAAATATATTCTAAATAAAAATGACAATATAATAATACATATAATTTTATGTAAAATGCATGAATATAAAATACACAACTATTTTTACCACAGTAAAATATAGTCTAAATGTAATTCTTTTAGACGTTTTTTTGTCGTGAAATCTACAAGTAAGGATAATTCGAAATACGATTATTGTCATTACGAGTAAATTATACAAGTACAAGAATTATCAAAAAATATAATATATATTTTATATTTTTTACTATATATTTTCACCTTCTTTAAATTTTTGTTCAATGACATTCTTAGGATTATTTTTTCGTTTCGAGCGTAAATTCCCCATTAAATATGTTTTCTTTATCAACATTTTTCTAGATAATTGCACGTTGTTATACAATTTATTCATAAATAAAGATCTTCCTTTGGCCTTATTGTTACAGTAAACCATCCATAAGTTTTTCTATCGCAAACTCTGTATGACACATATTTTCAGATACATCATGTCCTTGCCCAGAATACAACATTATTCTATATGAATAAGTCCTCACGGTTCAGTGAACATATACATTTTTATACCGTATTTGCGCCTTTTATTATCTTTACCATAAGACAATTGATTCGTCAATCGACAAATTTTTGGATGGCACGTAGATTTCTCTCGTTTATTAATTAAGGTTGTTTAAAATATGCTGAATTTTATAGAAACTATTTGTAGGAATAAGTTCACCCTCTTTGAGGTTAAGAGAAAAGTGTAAAGCCCGTGATAACAAAATAAATCTATTTCGACTCATGTGCTCGCGGAAAAATGGAATATTCATTAACATTTTTTTCTTCTAGTCTACTTAATTTTATTATACCCATATGGAAGATTAATGAAAAAAATGATTTCATTTCTAATCTATTAGAAATGAACCCAAGTAGAAATTCGCGCATTGTTTGGAGTAGTGTAAAGAAAAATTTTGATTGCATAAGCATTTGTTGCTTCGACAAGAAGATCCGATAATTCGTCCGTAAATATAAAATTTTAAAATAATCTATCGTTTGGTTTCTTTCTGGTATACATTTTAGCCCACGTGTACTTATAAAGTCAATATTCTCTACAGTCGGAGGATCAGTAATTATTTATCAGTACTTCATTTTCATAACAAATTATTATCAACACTGCTACTATATTCACATTGTTTATTTCGTTTCGTCCGGTAAATTATTACCTCTCTTCTGAGTCACTATCATCGAAACCATCATTATCGAAATTATCATCAACATCATCATTCGAATCATCACCGAAATCTTCGTCGGACGAAAACGTATCATTTTTCAAAATATCGAATAACCCGTTATCAGATCAAATATATAAATATATTTGTATTCACACTTCGTCCTTAAGTGTTAACACTCGTTGACGGACCACCGTAAAGATTCGTATAATATACTAATAATAATGAATTTATTATATAAAACGCGTTAATTAAAAGCAAATAAAAATAACAGTTGTTTAACAACTATACCATATTCATATTGGTAACGCGTTTAATAAACACAAAAATGCCGGGAAATCGAAACCAGCTGTCGTTGTTCTAAATGTTCTAATACATATACCACGGACTAAGATATTATACTTTAAAAGTTCTAAATAAAAAAAAAAAAAAAAGATATTATATTTAATAAGATAATATAATAATAATAAGATAATTACTATGATATATAGTATACGAGTATATTATATTATTCCGTGACATACTGAATGGCCGTATCAAATATAATGATCGTTCGTCACCAGCACAACTTTTAAGATAACATTTAAAAATAAATGTACTATATGACGATTACGCGTCGTCATCGGTGTTGAAGGCGTCCCAAAAAATTAAATATCTACAAGGCCTTGACAATTTTCAAAAACAAAAGTAATTTATAAAATACCATTGGGTATGCCGTATGCATTTAAATGCATATTGTGTTAATGTTTTTATTCGTTTATTATAGAATATTCTGCAATGTTTAACGAATTTCATTATTAATACCTATCTATTTAGAAATAAAAATGCACAATACAAAATCATATTATTCCTAAATCAATTTTTTAATTCAAAATTTAAATAGCTCATTCTTGTTACAAAAAAAAAAAAAAAAAGGTTTACAAATAACAGAACATTTTATGACTTGTTGGTTGTCATCTCGTTTATCCTATATTCTAAACAAGCGTTGTGTTATTTATTATTATTTTTTTAAAAAAAATAAAAATAAATTGTTATGTTAGAAAAAATAATCCTGGGACAAGTATTAATGCTTATTTATTACACGGTTCTCAAAAATAACAGAAAATTTCGTAAAATTTCATTCAAATTACAACCAAAAATTTACTTCACAATTAAATGTTAAGACGTTGGGTTTCAATAAAAATAATAACAATCGACAATATATTCCAACATTTTGTTCGGATCCTAATGTACAAAAACTACAAATACATCTATAGAGAAAAACCTGCGACAGACAAATTAATTTGAATGTATAGTAATAATATAAAATAAGTATTAGTCTTACTTGAAACAATGGTGTTTAAAATAAAATAAACGGCTAAAACCAGTACGATGTTTCTGCGTTTAAATGATTCCATCATCGTTTTTTTTTTTTCAATGCAAAGTAATAACTGTACTCGTAGGTGTGCTTTGTTTTAACACAAAAAACCAAATAACGAGAAATGTTAATTAAATTAAGTTAAATGAAATTGTAACGATAAAAAAACGTTCGATTCACGAGGAAAATGAATTGCGATTTTTTTTTTTTTTTAATATTTAAAGGTGGAACGTGTATTTAACATACGTCATAAATGTACATGTGTTGTTTAATCTATACAAATTTTGCACGCGAATATCTTTATTTTGTGAATATGCGAACAGATCACTGTAACCTTACAAATCGATACTTGTTGCGAGCGAAAAAAGAGGGTACAATCACTCACGTGATTATATTATAAAATGATCTTAACGTTTTTAGTGGACTCTATGAATTTAATTTAATTTCCCGTGTGTAATGTACATAATATAATATTTTTAACGGTTAATACGTTGCGCCGACTCTCGCACTATGTATGGTTTCTTTCGTATCTGTTGTCTTACTGCCCTGCAGAAGAGACCACAAAGCGCTCGTCGTTATTATCGATGTAAACTCGATAATATAGTACAATTACTTGGATAAATTCACAATTATTATTATAGTGCGATAGGATGCAACATGCCGCCCATCTTGAAACATTTTTTCAACAAAGGCAAAAAAAAAGAAAGAATAAATATAATAGATAAAAGTATATATATATATATATATAATGAAACTCTTAATTCTTTATTATGGGCCAGGCGGATTTTCTTCATGCGATAATGGACAAAATCTTCGATAATATTTAAACGATTCACAAATTTAAAGAAATTTAACATACGCATCATCAAGTCTCAATTTCGAATGTCTTCGCTCAAAAATAAAACTCATGTTCGTTGAACACAAAATTATATTATATAAATTAATAAGTATATTATTGAACAAATTTCATAAAATTGTTGATAACTTAAAACGTAAAACAAGCATTTTGATAAATAACGAATTTTAAACATTTATATAAAAAAAAAAAAAATAGGATTTCAAACTATGTGAAATATTTTAAAAACTTAGAATGATCTAAAAATCATCGAAAATATGGGAACATATATATATATAGAATCTAATGTGCAACATGGTATGGTTTATTTTTAATTCATTCCAGTAACTTGGGCCGACCTAGAACTTTGGTTTTCTGTATATTATTAGTTTACAAGTTCGAATAAATCATTACCACTATACGTAAATATCGGAATTTATGACGTTTACACAGCCGTTGTGAAGACGCATTTTTTGTCTTAGTCTATCATACGGTTAATGTGGCAAAATCGCATTACTTCATTGTTCAAGTGTATCGTTTGTTGGAATCGAGTTTTAGAGCGCCGTAATAAGGCGAGAGAATTCGACAACGTTATCTTTTCGGTTCTTTTCAACAACAATACTTATAATTTTTTAAGAGAGTTATTAAAAAATAATTCTATTGAATTTCTTCTTTATATTTTCTGTTCATTTACTTGATATGGACTATTGAATAGTTCAAAAACAATATTGGACTACGAAATATTATTGTTTTATTATAAGACGGAATAAAAGTCATAAATATCAGATATTATGCTAATTACAGACATCATAAGTTATGTAATTTATTCCCCAAGTCCTATATAACAAATAATAATCTAAAAGCAAAAAGTTTTATAAAGAATGTCCTACGTAAATTATAAAATAATAAAATATATAATATACATACCTATAGTAACATTGTATAATTTTATATGCAGTCAATAAGTTATCTATTTACCTAATATTATATTATATTATATATATTTTATTTAAAACTTTTTTCTCTCAGTAAATTTAATATCTGTTATAATTTTCGGAAAAAAAATTTTTATTTATTAATTATATTTACACTGATATTAGACATTACTTTTTTAGTTCCAGAGTTATATAGATATGCATATATATATATATATATATATATATATATATATATTTTATAATATGTACTTAAGTCTATACCTATTTGTCAAAATTTAATGAATAAAATGTATATTTACAATTCACTTTTTTTATGCAGACATATCATTATCATATATATATATATATATATAGTTCTTTTTTTTCTTTTACCAAATATTTAATTGTATATTTTGTGGTTTTTGAGCACATTTATGTTCGCATATTTTAGTGTTATATTTAGCGTCATTGTTTCACAGCCTATATACGTACATTTACATCTTATGTGAACCTCGTCGGGATCCTTTTCAAATAATCGAAAAAACTGCGGTATGAAAAAAGAAGAAATTAAGTCATATTGTATCAAATATTCAACAAGTCATTTGCATGAATTGGCAAGGATATTTTTAAAATTTACATGTTCATTGTTTCATTGTAAAAAAAAAAAAAAACTTAATTTTGAACGATTTCACGAAGCTAACCCAAGTAGTCCTAGAACTGAGAACTTTTAGAATAAGCACGTTATCCTGACCACGGCCCCGAGCCATGAGGTAATGACGTTAACAGGTACAAACTGCATAATAAGTGTGTATAAACAGTTTGACAGTCAGTATAGTTGGTTCGTGCTAAAAATGACAACATAGTTGTTAAAATACCTATAAGAATGTATTATTTTTTGTGACATTGGCTCATAATATTTTCTAGTTTAACTGAAAGTTCCGTCGATTTTAAGTGCATTTTTAATGTGCATATTTTAGTGTTATTTATCGCCATCAGTTTACAGATCTTATTATAAACAATTTCAATTTTTATCATATATTAATATATATTTAAATAGAATTTAAATAAAAAAAATAGAATTTAAAATGAAAAATTGCATGAAAAAAATTGTTATTTCCATATAGGTACATATTATATTCAAATTATAATAAACAAAATCGTTTTTCTAACAGAATAATACAAAATTATAGGTCCAGATATTATTTGTTATTGTTTAAAGTGCTCGCTTAGTATAAAAACATATTTGCGAAAATATGGACACTTCGTTTTTTTTGTAGGTCACAAAATAATACGTGTTCAATTGGAAGTCGGATTTCGTTACATTGCGTTCTTTCATTACCTCTACATAAATATTGTAATCTATAATGTTTGCATAGCTGTTGTGAAGACGCATTTGTTGTCTTTGTCTATGTAACGGTCAATATGGCGAAATCCCACTGCACAATATTCTTCAAATGAATCGTTTGATTGAATTGAGTTTTAGCATTTTTTTTTAAATGCGAGAGAATTTATCGACGCTATCTCATAGACTTTTCCAATAATGCTTATAGTCTTCAAAGAGGAATAAAATATTGCTCTAAATGCCGTTTTATACATTTTCTCTTCAGTTATAATATGATATGTTGACAATTGAATTTTTCGAATACAATATTGAAATATTATATTATTATTATATTAAATATAGAAAAATTTATAAATATCAGATAATATTATGCTAATTACTGATATTATAAATTACGTAACTGTATTCTCATACAATAATTATGCAATAAAAGTCCCTTATAGCAAATAATCTAGAAAAAGAACGTTTTATAAAGCATATCCAATGAAAATAACACAATAATATTAATGGTAATATTATATATGTTTTTTTTTAATTTTTAATTTTAATCTACTATTGATTTACCTATCTAAACTATAGTCATTTTTTTTAGATTTATTTTTTTTCTAGCTAAAACGAAACTTCGATATATGTACTTTTCGAGACTTGAAGAGAGGCGTTGAACATGGTTAAAGTAACGTAGAATCTTAGGTGTTTAAAATTTTGAACTTTTACACATAACCAATAATTACCTCTTTTATTGCTTAAATAGCTTAATATCTAATAATGGGTTCTTTCGGCAATTTTCAATTGTATTTTTCCCTAATTGTGCAGGTTGGCCTCAGTGAGAATATAATAATATTTTGGATTTTGGCTCATTTTTTTTAGGACTGATGATTTTTTTTAAAAATTGACCATTTCAAAACGATCTGTTTTGACATAAAATCAAAAGTGTTTTACCATTAACAAGGTATGACAGGTTACTGGTAGATACCATCATAGATAATAATTTAGTATCTATGGATATTAGATATTAATAGTTGTGTGGTAAGAATTTAAACGAGAGCTTCCCAGCAGCAAGATTTTTGGAATTTGAAGCGCATGCAGTGGAGTAATACGGAATTGTTATCACAAATTAATTCTTGTCATAAATATTATTATAAATAATAAATATAAATTGTACATTTTGTTTGTATGTTTTGATATCATTTCATGTTAATTTTTTTTTTACAGTATTCGCTAAATGCAAATATTTATTTCCAACAGCGTAAACATTTTCTCAACATCGCAAAGAACGCTCAATAGGACCTTACATTTTACTTTCATAATTTACTTAAAGGAAAAGTATTAAAAATTATCAAAAGTTGTTTGTTGAGTTCTATAGTTCTTTATTTAAATAGTTTTTTATAATGTACACAATAAATTGTAGCTCATAATATTTACTCATAATTTTCTTCTAGAAAATATATCAGTGAATTCTTAAATATCACAGTCATTACTTAAATAACAAATAAATACATTAAATATACAATTAAATGAGATCGGAATACTACTTACGAACACATATTACAGGTATATACAGTACATTAAATACAGGTAAACTGAATAATATTGTCTAGCCCCGGTAGCCAACATTTGAATAAACAATTATAAATAAATAAAAATAAATATATAAATAAATGAATGGCCCTTCTGGCCCAACAAGGCAACAAATAATAATATAACTTAAAACAATCTAAATAAATATTAAATCATATAAAAGGTAGCTGAATAATTTATACGTAACAATTCCAAATAAAAATAAACAATAATAAATTTCAATGAATACTCACAGTAAATATGACTGACCAGCCGCTACCTGTACGTAAAATAATGGCTAAGAATTCACAGGCATAAAATAATAAATGAATACAAATAAATAAATACAAAATTCGGCTATCAAAGTCGTAATAATACATCGTCGGCTATTAGAGCCTTTAATTATACAATATCTTTGTAATAGCTTCTGGCTAAGAACTCTTAATAAAAAAAAAAAAAATTATACAATATAATAATTAAATTCAGTTATTAGAACTGAGCAATATATATGTAAAATATTACGTCTATTCGAGACGATGAATCAAATATAATAATTTAGACACGACTATTTGAGTCGGAAAATTATACATTCAATAGTATGGTTATTCGAACCTATATAAACGTTAAACATTGATTTTGGCCATTTGAGCCCCGAGAACAATTTTTATAAAACGCGTTTTGATACGACGGCGAAACGAAAAACAATACAAAATATACGAACTAATAACTGATTATTAGATCGGATTAATATCAATTTTATAACAAGTACTATACGTAACCAAAAATGCTACAGACTTAACTTTGCAAAAAGGATGCGATGATAAAAAACGACAAAATACTTCGAAGCAATAATTTTTATACTGGTCGACGGTACAATAACGACAACAACAATAATATACGCTATTACGCGAATACGGTCAAGGGGATTGAAAGCGGGTATTCTCTCTCTTTGTCTTACACACATGAAACATAGCAAAATAGACGTTTCGTACTTCCAACGTACCGATCGATCTATTGGTGCGATAAGAAATTTGAAAACAGATTTGAATTCCTCGTGAATTTTAATACAAAACGACTTTCCCACTTTTTTCATTTTTTGTTCATAAATCCTTAAAAAAATTAACCGAACAAATTTTAAAAAAAAAATTGTTAATAATTCATTTTTGAAGGTCTTTAAAAAAGTAAGAAAATCGTTTTGTAGTAAAATTCACGAGGAATTCAAATCTGTTTTTAAATTTCTTATCGCACCAATAGATTGACCGGTACGTTGGAAGTACGAAACGTCTATTTTGCTATGTTTCATGTGTGTAAGACAAAGAGAGAAAATACCCGCTTTCAATCCCCTTAAACGATTACGACGACTCGGGCGGCGCACGGCCTTTGCACATTACGGGCGTTGCCCTCTTATATAAATAAAATTCACTAAACAGATAAATAATAATAATAATAATAACGGTCGCAGCTGATTATCGACAACCGTGCCGCCGATAATTTTACAATTAAATATTCATGCTTCAACAACCCCATTGCAATTGAATAATTACAATTTGTTGGTAGTTTTTTTTTTGTGCCGCGTTTAAAAACTATTAAGAAAATATATTTTCTTCCAATTATTGGGTTAATTAAATTACTGAGAAAATCGAAAAACGTTTCAAATAATATGTACCTACTAGAAAAAATTTTCAACTGGAACGTAGCGCATGACGAGAACATCCGAACATTATTTCTGGTCGAAAATTTGTACGCAGAAAAAAAACATCATTGTAAAACCAATAGCTTAGTCGCTTCGTTCAGAATCTAAAAGATCAAGTTTATAAAAAAACTTACATGATAAAAATTGACATTGAAAATTTAAAAATTAAACACAAAGTACATTAGTATGCACTATGCAGAGATCAGAATAGTTTATGTGAATAGTGTTGACGTTTTATTTTTCCCGTTCAACGTTTAAATGTATGTTTACAGCAAATACCCGAAGACGGTTAGCACTAGAATTCGCTAGTAAAAACAAATTATACCTGTAAGGGTGTTCGTAAGAGTTGATAGTGCCTATGCTTTAGTACTCAAACGAAAAAGTTCTCAATCTACTTCATCTAATATCACACTAATATTAATACACCGTTATCAATTTTATACGATCGACTTCTGGAGTTTTTAGCTTTACAGTTTAGCCGATTAATACTTTCGGGAAGTTTTTGTTTTTGAAATTTGCATCGTTCTTCTTTAATAAAACTACTTATTACATTAACACGGTAATTTTTCCGCCCATATAAAACAGTAAATTAGTCGAGCGCGTGTAAATTCCACTGACCTATTTGCACCGTTTTACAAGCAAATTCCAGTGATAGGTTTTTTTTTGTAACTATAAAAAAAAGACGTGAACTCCACCGAATCAAATTTGTATTTTTAATTGAACCGTGTAAAATCACGCAGAAAGCACCACGAGAAAGTGGATCAAATTAAATTTCAAAAATGTGTTTTAAATATATATATATAGACACACACACACAAATATATACAAAATGTATTCGTACAAATTCATGTTTTGTTTTAATAAATAATTCTAACTTATGTTACAAAAAATATTATTTTTATTAGATTCTAATAGGAAAGTATTGGTTTTACTATGATGTTTTTTTTTTTTTTTTTGAAGTCTGTACCCAAAAATTTAGAAGTGCTCTCATCTTTACAGTCAAAAGTTTTTTCCGGTAAAAAAATTAATCTAGCTGGTAGATACTTAAAAAGGTCAATTTTCGATTTTCTCAACAGTGCGTAAAAAAAAAATCAAAAAAATACCGAAAAATTACACAAAAACGCGATTTCGGCGAAATCAATTATCGTTATTTTTTCGTAATTTTGAAAATAATAATTATAGGAATTTGGAGTATTTACCATATATATAACATTATATTATATTGAAGAAAAAAACTTTCAAAAAATGTTTATAGCTATCAAAGATTTTAAGGTATTTAGTTCGTAAAAATGTAATACTATGACAGACGTACCAAACTTCAACTATATTAAAAAAAAATCTTGAAAATCTTAATTCACATTTTTTTTTTTATATATAAACGTTTCAAGTTTTTCGACAAAGTGTATTTTATTTTTTTGTGGAAAATTACATTATTTCAAAAGTTTTCAAGAGTCTTGAAATATTTTGAAATTTCAAATGATATACGTGTCACATGCTTTTAAATTTAGAGTAATAACAAAAATCTAAAAATTTTATCCAACGTCCACAACATCATTCGGATCGCTACCTTTTTAGATATTGTGATGATAATAATGATCATTAATGTATAATGAAATGGAATCTCTCCTACATAGGTAAATATTGTAATAATTCAATAAAATTATATGTATAATTAGGAATTTTTTTAATTAAGTAACAAAATATAGTTGATCGATACTACAATGAATTCGAAAACTGTTATTCGATTTCATTCGTATATCCATATCATTTCTCATTTTATATCCCTTTTCAAATAACCAATATTTCAAAAATAACTATTTGAGCAATATCAACAGTAAATTTATTTCACAAATTATTTGAGTTGACAATAATAAAAATAACAATAAATAAATTAAAATACATTTGTTTATTAACAGAATAAATCGTATATAAATAATAATTAGAGAAAATACATTTTTTATTATTATATACAGTTAACAAAAATTTAATAGAAATTAAAAAACTTCTATATTAATTATATTGTGAAAGAAAAACAAACATAAGCTATACATTTGTTATTATTCATAAAATATAAATTCTTGTAACTGTATAGATTATGCAGTTGTTTTTCTTTCAAAATATAACTAATATATTAAGAATTTATATTTTATGAATAATAACAAATTATATCTTGTAATAAAATATTCGTCAATAACTGAATATTATATAATATAAAATTATAATTGTATATATATATATATATATATATTTAGGTATTATTACTTTAAAATGTATATCGTATAGATACGGATATACTTGCGTAATTTGAGATATTTTTGTTATTTTGTATTTATTTAAAGTACATGTAATATTTCATTAAATTTAAACAGTAACGTACAATAAAAACATTTATGTTATTTATGTTACATTATAAATTCGAAAACGTGAATATTTAGATTTATTCGTCTTTTATCTTATCCTGGAAAATTAAAAAATTAACAAGAATTTATACTGTTTTGTCATGTATGTATGAGATAAGGGCCAGAAACCTAACAAATAACTAATAGGTAATAAATAGCATTAAGTACTTAAAGAATAACGATTTTATAAAATATAATTTTAACATATAAAATGTTGAGATATGTTATAAATTATAAGTATTGAATTTCACTTTAATAAGGTTAAATAAAAAGCATACAATTTAAAACGTGTATTTGACACTTTCATTTTGAAAACATGAATATTTCTATGTATTTTCATTTATAATTTAAAACTACAAAAATATTGAATTTTTTAAATTTCCCGGAAAATATTGATATATTTAACAAATTTTGTTATAAATTATTTAGTATTTTATATTGATATTTATTTTAGATATTTCTAGTAGAATAAGTACTTGGAATAAAAATATAATGTGTGTAATAATTGTGCTAGTATTAACACATAAAATGAATTATAACTCACTGCTTTCTAAATATTCCAAACGATAAAAAAATAATTAAAATATTTAAAATTCTGAAAGTGAAGATTAAAACAAAGAGTTGACAATTTGGAAATGTAGAACTGAAAATAAAAGCTTTGATATTGTTTATAATCATATATGTGTGAGAACAACGTGCGGTTAACATCACAAAAAATGAATAATAAAAAAATGTAGAACTCTTAAAATAAAATATAAAATTAGAACATTTCAAAAGTTTCCATAATTCATTGGATTGATTTTAAATTTATTGAATGTTTACAATGGCACAAAATGTATAACGAATTCAACACAAAATTCAAATAATTCAAAGGCTTGGGCATTCTGATTTTTTTTTTTTATTTCATGTATTTTAAATACTAAAAATCAATGAAATAAATTTTCAAAAAGACCTAAAAGGATACCTAAATAATAGGTAAATTTTAATTATACATTATCCAATATGTCAAATAGTAATAATTTCAGATATTATTAAAAGAAATTTTAATTTTAGTTAATACTATAAAAATGTATATATAATTATTGTGTTAGTATTAGAAATTAAACGATTAAAACTTACCAACTACTAAATATTCCCATACCATAAAAATTAATAAAATATTTAAAATTCTAAATGTGCGCTTTATTACGAAGTGTTAACAATTTGAAAGAACAGATAACAAATATAGATCTTGATTTTATATATGTACGAGAAACGAATACAGTTGAGAACACGCATATATACAAGTAATAACTTATATGACTATTAAAACTAATTAGAACATTGAAAAAGTTAAGTATAGGTATTTACTGTATTTTATGTTATGTATTTTAGTGTAAGAGTTTACTAATTTTAATTCAAATTAATTAGATTAAAACATTGACGAAACGTTTCTAACATTTATTTGACATTTGAAATAAAAAACGTATGCTTCTTATTTGCACCCAACAACAATGTACTCAACAAAAACTTGGTCCACCACTCAAGGGGATGAAGAAACGCTACTAACATTTGAAAAGAAAATACTACGTGAAATCTATGGACCCACACAAAGTCTTAATGTAGAATACGAAAAATGAAAAACACGGACTTAGATAGACTGTACGACAAACCATGTATTTTTCGATAAATATAGATCAATGTTGTGTGTGATAATTATTGTGATAGTTAGTATTATAATATAAATTGAATAATAACTTACCGCTCCCTAAAAATATCGTAATAATAAAAATTAAAATATTTTTAATTCGAAACGTACAGTTAAGTACAAAAAGTTGATGATTTGGAAAAGTAAAAATAAGAATGTACATTGTTTAACTATATGTATGTGTAAACAATTTTCAATTAACATCACAGTTCACAATTAGAAAATACTAAATATCTTTTATAAATTTTAAAAGATTTTTGAATAAAAATTTATCAAATTTTCTTGATTATAATTGTGCTTAAATTAAGATAAAATGAATAATAATTACCGTCTTCTAAATATTCCATAACATAAAAATGAATAAAATGTTTAAAATTCCAAAGGTACAGTTAACAACACAATTTATAAAATAATAAACATTTTTATAACTTTTAAACCATTTTGGATAATAATAAATTAATTTCTTGTGGTTATATATATGCGCTTATATTAGAATATAACATGAATAATCATTACCACCTTCTAAGTATTCCATGCCATAAAAAAAAAAAATTATTTTAAATTCGAAGGATACAGTCAACATCACAAGTTATAAAATAATAAACGACTTTTATAACTTTAAAACCATTTTTGGATAAAAATAAATCAATTTTTCGTGGTTATACTAGCTAGGCTTATATTAAAATATAAAATGAATTATAATTACCGTCTTCTAAATATCCATACCATGAAAAATGAATACAAATATTTAAAAGTCGAAAGGTATATCTAACATCACAATTTTTTTTATATAACCACGCAGAGCTTGATTTTGTCTCAAAATCTCCAATTTTTCCGTTAAAGTTATCGACGATACAAAGACCTGAACTCTATGCCGCATTGCTAAGTAAAAATAGTTAATCATAATCAACATTAATGTAAAGGATACTCTCAAATCTGACCGCATAATATTGTCAACAGACTCATTAATTGTACTGAGTTGGATTCGAAGCGAAAACGGAAAAGACAACAGAAACTTGGAAAACATTTGTAGCAAATCGAATAAATGAAATACGACAATTAACATGTAAACATTTATGGCGTCATATAGAAGGGGTGGAGAATCCAGCAGATTTTCTTTCTCGAGGACAAAGAGTGGACGAATTGATTAATTGTAACCACGGTTATCTAGATAACCGTGATTGTAACCAATGGTGAACACAACCAAAATGGATTACGAATCAGAAAATGAATGGCCTACGGAAACCAACTTAATTGCAAAGGAACAGCATGAGTATGTAATTATACAATAGTACAATTTATGGTGTGTTTATGATATTGATCTAATTTTTGGGGTGTGGGGCATAGGTAGCTCCCTCATAATTTGGTTGTGAGCAAAAATATTGGCCCCTTCCCCCTCTAAAATTGGTTGGCCTCAGCCTGGCCACCTTCTGCAAAAGTTCTGGTGCCGTCACTGAACGCATTAAGTACCTTACTTCACTCATACCATCAAACCCGTTCAAACTATCAATCGTATACATTCGAAGAACAGAAAATTGAAGGACCACCGGCCAGGGTCATGCCGCTTATTTAAGCCACGCTGCCGGACGCCGATCTTCTGCTCACCCGATATCTTGTAACTATACTCATATATGTATATATATTAAGAATAAACTCCGCCGATTACCGAAAACGCACCCGGAGTTCATTTACGTAACGGGTTCGATACCAAAAGGTGTCGTACCGTAACAATTATTATTATAACTATATTGTGAGTACCTCTATTTGATTACCTTTGTGTTACATATTATTTATTTTAATCGTTACGATTTTATAAATAGTATATAATTTGTTGTTTATTCTTCAATTTACACCTATGATATTTATTGTATATTATTCAATTATTGTTGGATCAAGTCATTTATTATTATTGTTACCGTCAGGGGCGCATTAAGAATCAATATTTAGGGATGGGAGGGGGGCAAATATAATTTGCCGCCCCTAAATTTACAGTACAGATTAAAATTCCAACAGAGTAAAACATATAATTCCAAATGTCCGTGATCAGTGTGCCGCATTCTAAAAATTGCCGCCCGGGGCAAACGCACCCTTTGCCCCCCACTTAATGCGCCCCTGGTTACCGTAAATTATATTGCCGTGAATTTACCTTTATTATTATTATTATTATTATTATTATTATTATTATTATTATTATTATTTATTATTATTATATATATTATATTTTTTTAAGTAATTTTCGCCTAAAGGAATAACGGCTTATATGTAGCCAAAAGCTCAACATCGCCTAACGTGGCAACACAAATCATAAAACAATAAATAACTTTTAAACCATTTTCGGATAAAAATGTATCAAATATGTATGGTTATAACCGTGTTTATGTTAAGACACAAAATGAATAATAATAATTACCTTGTTCTACATCATCTTTACCATGAAAAAAATTTATAAAAATATTTAAAAATTCGAAGGGCACAGTCAACATCATACATTATAAAATAATAAATAAATTTTAAAACTTTTAAACCATTTTTTGAAAAAAAATTTAACGATTTTGTTGTGGTTATAACTGTGCCTATAAGGATATAACATGAATAATAATTACCCTCATCTAAATATTCCGTATACCATAAAAAATGAATAAAAATATTATTAAATCGAAGGATACAATTAACATCAGAAATTATAAAATAATACATAACATTTATAACTTTAAATCTATTTTGGATAAAATTTATAAAATTTGAATAGTTTTAACTGTACCTAATACAAAATAAATAATAATTACCGCCTCATAAAATAATGAATAAAGATATTTAAAATTCGAGACGTATATTTAAATTATAAAATAAAAAATTGTATAACTTTTGAACCCTTTTAGATAAAAATATAACAATTTTTGTGATTGTAACTATGCTTATATTAAAATATAACATGTATAATAATTACCGTCATCAACAACTAAATATTCCATAACATAAAAATGAATAAAAATATTTCTAATTCGAAAGTAATAGTTAACATCATAAATTATAAAACAATAAATAACATTTATAACTTTTAAATAATTTTTGGATAAAAGTTTGTTAGATGTCTATGTTTATACAAATCCTCGTTTGTATTTCCTCATATACAGCTTATCCTCTCCATCTGTTCATCACATTTCCATGAAATCTAATATTTTCTCCTTAACTTTATTTATAACACATATTTCACAATGTTCCAGAAATATGTTGTTGTCGACCTTTTTTTACTATTTTATTTATTTTCTTCGATTCTAATAATTTGATTTTGTTAAAATAATAATCCCTGTCTGTTTCTTTTTTTAAATTTTGCAATTTTTTCGAGATTTCTATGTTTAATCTTCGCTTATTGATTCTCGTATAAGTTATGGATAAACTGTTGATTGATTGCTATAGGTATTTCCTACATTGCGATTATTATCATGCGTATTTTTTGCAAAGCAGCTCCCTCCTAGATACTCGAATGGAGAGATTTCTTACGTCTGCACTTTATTTTTGCACTGTATAAATCAATTTCCAATACTAAAGTAAAAAGATTTAATGATAACTGTTTTAATAGGAAATAATTTAGTGATTTTCCGTTGTTTTCTATATTGCAGTATATAGAAGCCGCTTGCGTGTTTCTCACGTGCGCCTTCTAATTTCTGATCTATATAGCTATACCTATTATTGGTATCCACCTGCAGCCGGTACTCGGGAAGCTGCTTCCACCTTGAGATAGTTTTAGTCGCATTTTACGACAGACAGGACTAGGATAAAAAAATGTATAATAACTTACGGTCATCTGGATCTTCAATTACATAAAAAATTATTTAAATACTTAAAATTCAAAACGTGCAGTTAAATATGTAGTTTACATGGCAATTAAGTAATAACAAATAACTTCATAGTTTTTAAAATATATTTACAACGATGGCATTATAAAAATTAATTAAATTTTTTTGGTTCTATATCAATTTAATTATATATTTTAACAATGTCATAACATTAATAACATTTGTAATTCATATGATATTTAAATTTAAATCGGATAAGCATGATATTAATATTCTTCGATTTTATAATTTAATATTAGTAAGAGAAATGAAAAACATTTTTTAAACCATGGAGAATACCGATATTAATCCGATATAATTTTTAATACACACACAATTTCATAAAACAAACACCGCGCACTCTAAAAACACCTATGCGACTCAAATCAGATGGAATATTATATTTAAAGCGTGTGGAAAAAGGCCTAACGTGAACGACTATACGCTGAGTCGACATTTATTTCTCTAACGTCGTTGCATCGATATCGAATTGACCAATACTCAAGCTGACCACCACCACCAAATATTACTTTAATCAAATATCCATAACGCACTAAAAATTATACCCTCGGCCGTTCCATGATCTCTTGTTCACGTTAGTATGTGTGCAGTGTGAACACACTCAAAGTACTGAAAACAACTTAAGAAATCGGTGTTCCTTATGGACAGGATTTATTCTGTTCACGCACTGAAGAATATGTTGAGTTGAGTTATTTCGTCGATGACAGCACGATGAGTTAAAGGTGGCGTCTCAAACTTAATTTTAAATTCATGCTCTCAAGTCATCTCATTGAGCTTCATCGCGTTGTTCAATTTGTCACACATTGTCGGAAAAGTTGAAATCCGAAATGCACCCTTCTTAACGCAAGTACGAGTCATAACGCGGACCAGTGGTGGTTATAAAGGGGGGCAATAGGTGGATCCCCCCTATGGGATTTGGTATTTTTAAATTTAGTATATTATAGTAAATTTAGTAATTTAGTAAATTTAGTCCAATTATGTTATGGCTATGCTCCACTTTCGCCCCCCTTTGAACATCATGTATAAGACTGGAATTATAGTGCTTGACCGACGATCAGCGCATACAGTACGCGTTGATCATCGTTCGTGATCAAGCGTTCAGTGCATAGCTGACGCATAGATAATACATAATGGATAGGCCATATTCGTTATCAAGCGTTCCCAAATCTTCTGTCTCACTCAGCAAATATTTAGATTACCGATACGTTGATAACAGAATACACTATTTTTCAATTATTATTCCATGGAACAAATTATTATTTCATGGAACAAAAAATAATTTCTTGCCGAGTAGGATAGAAGGTATAGTTTTAATATTGCTATCTCTCTTCTTTATTCAGGAGCGCTGCCCTCTACACATATTGTAAACACATGGCCTATTCATTATGTATTATCTATAAGCTGACGACAAATAATATCATTATTAATAATAATAATAATAAAATAAATAAATAATAAACATTGCATACGCGCGTACGATCGGTCGCCGCTCGGTCAGCATCAAACTAAACACCCGCATTTACCGACATAGCACCGTCATCCGATAGTAATAAAACGAGAAAAGGAAGTAGTCACCAGATAGCGCTACGACACAACATAAAGGGCGTGGCAGAGAGGCGCATATAAATAGCAGTCTGAAAGCATCGGTCTGCTCAGTGTAGTCACGGCGGTCAGGCGTGAACAACGTAGTTCGCGTCTGACTACAGTGTGTGTGTGTGTGTTGTTCGATACTGACCATTATTTATATGCGCTTTTCTGTCACGCCCTGTATGTTGTGTCGTAACGCTATCTGGTGATTACTTTATTTTTCCGTTTTATTGTTATTTCGTTTACGTTCCATGCACGTTGTTTTTCTTTTTCTAAATCTGAATTTCGTTTCGGTACATTAATAGATTTTTCTTCTAGGTCATTACTTGTCGATGTGGTTATTTCATTGGCAGAGGGGGTTGGCTCCATTTTCGCCCCCCTGAATATCATGTATAACCGCCACTGATGCGGACAGTAAGGTAAGTGAACTTTGTATATATATTGCTTACAATTTGGTCATTTCAATATAATAACGACAATTCTCGTATCCACGACCCCGATTATTAAAAACAAATTTAATTAACGTAATGATACTTTACCTATTTTAATATTTATGTTTTGGAGTTATTACAATATTATATTTTATAATGATTTTCATATCGGACATTTTTTTTAAAACAGTGTAATTATAGATAAAACTTACGGACTTCTAGATATTCCATAACATAAAAATGAATTAAAACATTTTAAATTCCAAATGTTAAGTATATTAAGAAATGTTAATAGAAAACGTGAAAAAAATATTGATCTTGATTTTGTTTAATTACATATTTTAAGTATTATGTGCAAATAATATAACAAATAAAATATAATAAATAATATTTACAACTTTTGAAACAAATGCTTTACTCATTTTACTTTCATTAAATTAAAACTTTTGCATAAAATTAGTAACAGTTATATTTGACGAACATTTATATATATATAAAATGAATAAGAACTTACCGCAATCTAGATATCCCATACCATGAAATATAATGAAAATATTTAAAATTTCAAACGTTGTAACTCTACGGTTACTGGTACCGACTACCGGGTCGCCAACTTAGATCCGTAGAACACCATTCTGGTAAAGTATATCTAATTTTTCTTTCTTTTAAACGAACACCAGGCTTTTACTTTTAAATATTAATTTTATTTATGGAGAAATAAATTGTCATAAATGCGGTGGTTATAAAGAATACCACACAAATAATTAAAAGTTTTAGAGCTCTCATAATAGTAATGGTCAATTCTAAACCGAAAAAATACTGGAATAGGAAGGTCCAGTAGTTATATAATGTGTACATCAAGTTGATAATTAAAGGACAACCCTTAATTGCGTAATGTGGCTATGAAACAAAAGACAGAGCATGAAGCATATTTGAGACGAACGTTCAAATAGAAATTTCTCATTGGGCATCAATGGTATGAATGATATTAAAACGAAGGTCATTGAGTGAAAAAAGTCTTTATACATAGCTGACTACCGCTACCTAATAATTTTTGTCGAGAAAAAAAATCTATTAACTTAAAACTTTTACTATTTTTTTTCTATTAACTTAACTGAGTTTACAAAAAAATCATTAACTTGCCCAGCATTATATATTATAGGTATTGTTATAAATGGGAAAATTTAGTTTATTTCATTTATTGTTATATACTTATAATTTTTAATATTAATATTACTATGTCACTGTTGCATTAAGAAATACTATTACGATGTAAAATCAAAAATTGCTTACCGCATGCTATTATAATATTTCAAAAAAAATGTTTTTAAATTCTTATATCAATTTAATTAAACTAAGAAAATAGTAATTTATAACATTTATTTTATATTTAAATTTTGAGGATATGAATATTAAAATTTTTTAAATAAAACTTACCGTGTACTAGGAAACCATACCATAAAAATAACGAAAATATTTAAAATATCAAATGTTTAATTTATTATAAAATACAAATTATCAACCCTTTTAGAAAAAAATATAAGACTTCATTTTGATTAATCATATATATATATATGAAACTAATATGCAGTCAACATCAAAATTAAAAATAAGTAATAGTTACTAACAGAGGCACTCTCAATTATTGATAGCATGATAATTATAGATTTTTAATAGGTATTTCATATCATTTACTTTTATATATTTTAATACAATTTGAAATTTTATTTGACAGTAAATAAAAAACAATCAAATCCTTACCGTCTTCTAAAAATTCCATAACATAAAAAAATGAATAAACTATTATAATTTCCAAATGTGCAGTTCGTTATACAATTTTGAACATTTTGAAGAGTGGAAAATACGAATATATATCGTCAATATATAAGACTTGACATTGTCCAATCGTGTATTTTTGAGATCATTAACATTACTCATAAATAATAATGAATAATATACGTATGTATATATATAAAGCTTTTAAAAGAAATATTATTCAGCCATTATAAAACTTGTGCCAGTTTATTGATTTTATTTCAATTTAATTAGAATAAAACAAATTAAGGTTTTTTTTTAATTTCAAGGCTACGAATACTTAGATTTTTAAATTTTATAATTTTAAAATAATACAAATAATTAACTTTTATTATTATTATTATTATTATTATTATTATTATTATTATTATATGTCCACAGATTATACCGATCTAATTGGAGAATTTTATTTATAAATTATTTTGTATTTTATAATGACATTTAGTTTAGATATCTTTAATGAAACATTTATTTTGGATAGCGATATATATGTGTATCAAAATGTGCGTGTTATAACTGTAAGTATTAGGATATAAAATGATTAATAACATACCAACGTCTAAATATTCCATACCATAGAAAAATAATAAAATAAATAATAAATATGCTATAGTTTATTATCTAGTGTTGACAGTTTTAAAATTGGAAGTCAAATATAAGAATTGACATAGTTAAATGATATGAAAATGAGAACTGAGTGCAGTTATCAGCACAAATATGTTAAATAATTTATTGGTTTTATTTCAATAAAATAAAATTATAATAATCGATTTAACAGCATTTATTTAATATTAGAATTTTGAGGATATGAACATTTAATAGTTGTAAAAAAACTAAATTTGATTTAGAAACTAAATCCTTAAAAACGGAAAAATATTGATATGTATGTATATGTATAAGTATATATATATATATATATATATATATATATATATATATATGAATCAAAACTTACTGTCTCCTTAATATAACATTCCATTAAAATAATTAAAATGTTTAAAACTCTAAATTTGTATTTTATTACGAAGTTTTACAATAAGGAAAACAGGAAAAAGTTATAAATCCGATATTATTACTTGAATTGTATTTAAATGTAATTAAATACTATTTATAATGAAATTTTTATATATATTCCAATAGAATATATAATTTTATATAAAATTATATCAAAATCGAGTATTTAAAAAGGAACAATAGAATCAGGATATAAAATGAACACAAACTTACGGCATCCTAGATATCCCAGAGCATAAAAATAAATTTAAATATTTAAAATTTTCAATATACAGTTTATTACGAAGTTTTTAAAATGTATAACATTCATTATTTAATACATGTTATTAATTCATACATTTTTAAAGTATATGTATATGAAATATATATGAAGTACATATTAATATTCTAATATATGAATGCAGGCGTAGAGTGTATTTTTAGCTGAGGAACAGAGTGCATTTAGCAAAGACTTCAATAACTTACAAATAACATTAATACAGTTTTACATAAATTAAATTAGGCACATTTCAGTTAACGAATAATAAATTATTTTATAACTATAAAAATATACTATTAAAATATTTTAACAGTTAAAATAATTTATTAATACTAATTCAATTCTATTTCATTAAAAACAAAGGAATACAATTTAATATAATAAACAATTGATATATAAATTTCGAGGATATCATTTTAAAGAATTTTTATGATTTAATATTTTAAACTATTTAAACCAATAATGGTAAAAGAAAATTGTTATTTATTTGGTAAAATTGTATTTATATTTTATATAGTGATATGTATTATAAATATATAATTGTATAATTATCATTAAATTAATTTTAATTTTAGATGACAATATATCAAATTGATTGTTATAATTTTGCTATTATTTGGATATAATATGAATAAAAACTTACCGCACACTTAATATTTCATACCACGAAAACAAATGTTAAAATGAAAAATTCCGAACTTGCAGGTTATTAAGAAATGTTAATAATATTGAACTGTAGAAAAAATAACTCGATATTTGTTAATCATATATGTATGGGAACTGAATACATTTAACATCACGAGTAACAAATAATAAATAATATTTATAATATTTAAGACAAAATTAGATGAGTTGTTGGTTTTACCTCAACATGTAAAATTTAATTATAATTAGATAAAAACGCAATAGCATAAAATTTATATAATCTTTATTTAACTTTTAAGTTTCAAAGACATGAATATCGAGACTTTTTGTATTTTATAAATTTAAAGTAAATTATACATTTTGAAGTTGCATAAAAAATACCGATTTTATAACTAAGACTTTATTTATTGATTAAATTTAATATTTAAATATAATTTGTATAACAATTATGTTTGTAATATTTTTAAATTCAATATAAGAGATTTATAAATGAATTTGTATATTTGAAAATAATGTATCAAATATACACATAAATATGTGTAAAAATATTGCATTAATATTAGAAAATATAATAAATAATAACTTACTGCATCCTAGGTATTATATAAAATAATTAAAAATTTGAATTCCAAATGTGTATAACGAAGTGTTGACAGTTTTGAAAATGGAAAATGTATAAGACATATATATGTTTTATTATATATGTTTAAAAGTTTTTGTAGTTAACATCAAAAATAACAAATGATAAATAATTTAAATATTTTTAAAACAAATTTAAAATTAAATTTGAACATATAGTTTGTTAGTTTTGTTTCAAACTATTTAAACTAAAACCATAGCCTACAATTTCTAAAATCTATTTGACACTTGAATTTCGAATACATTTTAAATTTTTATAATAATAAACTATGTAATTAATTGTGGAACATTCTTAAAAGAATCTCGGACAATACCATTTTAATTGTAAAATATATATAATATAATTGAAAAAATTGTATTTATAAACTACACATTTTGACAATTAATTCTGATTATTTTAATAGAATTTGTAGTTTTGGATGAACTTACCGGGGCCTAGATAATCCATATCGTATAAAAGTAAAAAGAAAATTTTAAAATATAAACAAAAATGTACGTCCTAATTTTGTATAATCATATATATGCCTGAAAACAATGTGCTGTTTACATCTTAATTTACAAATAATAAAATATTTAATAACTTTTCAAACATAAATTATAGAATTATTTTAAAAGATAAAGTAATTAATTGGTATTATTTCAATTTAATAAGATTAAAACAAAAGCATAAAACCCTTCAGAAGATAAAAAATAATATTTGGAAAAATTGTAGATTATTTACTATTTTATAATAACATTTATTTTGTATTTTCTTTATTGAATTAATTGTTTTTGATTACATTATACCAAATTTATGTGCTATAATTGAGCTGGTATTAGGGTATAAAAATAATAAAAACTTACCGCATCCTTGATATTCCACAACACATAAAATAATTAACAAATTTAAAATTCCAAATTGCAGTTTATTATGAAGCTTTGAAAATGTTGTAAAGTGGAAAAAAGAAATTGGTTTTGGTATTGGTCGATTATATATTGAGGACTGAGTATAGATAATATAACAAATAAAAAAAGGAGCCGGGGTGTTGTGAATGTCGCTTAAGTAAATTACTTGGATAAAGATTTTACAGTGTACTATTATCACTATAGATTTGAAAGCAATGATAATAATTCATTGCATTCTATAACAGGATTCTGAGCGGAGCTTTGGTGTAATATTTTGAGTATATAACAAATTCGAATTTTTATGAATAAAGAACCTTAAAACCTATACTTGCTATTAATAGCCCAAAATTAAAAGAAAATTTTCGAACTTTTTTATCCTTAATATAAAAAACAATTACATATTTGATGAATATTTCAAATCTTTTTTTTTTTTAGTTATATTTTCAGGTGCTTTTAAGAAAATCGAAAAATGACCTCTCTAAATAATACCGACTAGATGTAATTTTCTATACCGGAAACAAACTATGACTGTAAAGAATGGAGCACTCCTTCTGGTAGAATTTTTGGGTACAGACAACTTAAAAAAAACATATCATTGTAAAACCAATACATTCCTCGTTCCGCTCAGAATCTAATAACGAAAAACTTTTTAAGTTTTGAAACAAATAAGACAAGCGAACATTTAAAAGTTATAACATTATAGTTTTGTTTTATATCAATTTCATCAGATTATAACAATGGAAAAACATTTATAACATTTGTTTAACGTAGAAATTTGATTGATTACCAATATTAGAGAATTAGAGAATGTGGATAAACTAATAAAATTGTATTCATAGATAATTTTACGTCTTCTATGGACGTTTATTATTGATATCTTTAATAGAATATCTAATTTTGGATAAAACAAAAGTTTCAATATTTTGTGTAAAAATTATTGTGCTGATATTTGAATATAAAATGAATAAAAACTTACCGCAACCTAAATATTTCACGCCATGAAATAGAATTCAAAATTTTTAATTCGAAACTTGCAGTTTATAAAGCACAGTGTTGACGAATATAAATATTAGAAAAAAATGAAATTTGATATTGGTAAATCAGATCTGTATGAAAATACATATTGATACGTTAAAAAGCATTTATAATTTTGGACAATAATAATCATATTTATGCTTTTGAATAAAAAGTATAAAAAATAAATAAAAACTTACCGCAGTCTAAATATTCCATGCCATAAAAAATAATTTAAAATTTAAAATACCTACCTTAAGGTACCTTAATAATTATTAGTTTTCTACGAATTGTTGAAAATTATGAATAGTGGAAAAATAATTAAACTTGACATCGATTAATCACATTTTTATGAGAACCGAGTACAGTGAAAAATATTATAAAAAAACAAATAATAAATAAATTTTATAACTATATAAACAGTAAACACAAACATAATTTTAAATATTTTCAATTTTGAGATAATTTGTTCGAATAATTTGAATTTGATAAGATTAAAACAATAAAATAGCATATATCATCTTTATTTTACCCAGAATTTCTAGGACATGAAAATTTTAATTTCTTCAGATTTTAAAAATATTAAAATCTTAAATTATTGTAAAAATTTTAGAAAAATCTCTTCATATACGATTGATACGCGTATCATATGCGGTTTTAATTTTAATTATTAGTTATTAAATATTTTATAACAATTTGGGTTTTAGATGTTTTTAATGTAATTATTCTTTTGGATAATAGTAAATAAAATTAAACTATATAAACAATGTAAATAATTGTCGAAAAAAATGCCACGTTTTACAAACATTTTTATTTAAAACGACCTCGGAGATTGTAGATAAAATCGTTAAATTTTTAATTGCAGATTATAAATAATTAACACCATTTTGAATTGTTTTGATTAGTACTTGTAATTTAATTTAACATATATAAAATATGTATGTTAAAATTGTGCATGTAGAATGATATAAAATGAATAAATATATAATAAATAATATATAATATATAATAAATAAATAAATGATATAAATGAATAAGAACTTACCGCAATCTATGCCATGCAATTAAAAATAATTAAAATATTTTAAATTCCAAATACATAATTTATTACAAACTGTTGATAATTTGATAAATTTGAATAGAAAGTGCTGTTAGGATAAAGAATAAAAGAAAAAGAATAGATTTTAAAATTTTAAATAGAATTATTAGAACTTTTTAGAAATTATGATAATATTTATTGATTTATTTCATTTTAATATAAAATTAACACAAATGCGTACAATTTTAAATATTTATTTTACATTTGAATTTCAAGGATTTTTTATACTTTTACTATGTTAATTACTAAAAAAATTTTAATTATTTCAGGGATTTTGATATATTTGGTAAAATTTAATTTATATATTATTGATCATTTTATTATGACATTTTTTTCAAATTTTTTCCTTGGATTTGTAATTTTATAGAAGCTTACCTTCATATAGTGCTTCCATATCATAAAAAAAAAAATAATTTAAAACATCAAACATGCAATTTAATAAATAGAATTGATAAATTGAAAAATTGGATAAATATATTTATATAAATATTAATTTACAATCTACGTTTGAGGTAAAAGCGAATTTAAGTTTACATCTAACAAATAATTTTTATAACTCACAAATGACATTAATAAGTTAGATTAATGAATTTGTAATTTTGGATTAGACTTACCTTCACCTAAATATTTTACACCATAGATGAATAATTAATATATTTAAAATTCCAAGCATATATTTTATTACAACGTGTTGACAATTTGGTAAAGTGGAAAAGACTTGATATTGTTATTTATATGTGTATAAGAATCCAGTGCAAAAAATAACAAATAATAATAGTTAAATTTACAGTTTAAAAGTTTTTAGAACATATTAAAAGTTATGATAATTTCTTTGTTTATTTCATTTTAATCAGATTAATACAAAAGCATTAAGTTTAAAACATTTACGAGTATGTATATTACATTCAAATTTCGAATTTTTTATTTTATACATATTTTATTATAATAATCATTTAAAAAATTGTTATATAAAGAGTGCCGATATATTTGGTACAATTTTATTTATAGTTATTGATTATTTTATAATGACATTTTTTTAATTTTTCAATTGAATTCGTCATTTTAAATTAAACTTACCATCTTCTAAATATTCCATATAATAAAAAAATTTTAATATTTAAATCCCAAGCTCAAACCTTTAAACTTTCTAATATTTTTAATTTAATTTGTAATTTCGGATTAAACTTACCGTCATCTAGACATATTTATAATACCAAACATAATATATTTTATTACAAAGTGTTGACAATTTGGTAAAGAGGAAAAGAGACTTGATATGATTATTCATAAGTGTTTATAAAACAGATGTATTTAGAATCACAAATAAAAATTAATTTTATAATTTAAAATTTTTTAGAACATTTTAAAAGTTAAAGTAATTTATTGATTTCTTTCATTTTATTCGATTAATACAAAGGCATACAATTTGAAACATCTATTTGTCATTTTAATTTCGAGGACATAGGAAGTATTATTCTTTTATGTTATATCTACTTATTTTACTATATTAACCTTTGACAAATTTTTTCATATACATATATATATATATATATATAATACCGATATATTTAGTGTAATTATATTAATAGATAATTGATTTTTTTAAATGACATTTTTCATTTGAATTTGTAATTTTTATTGAACTTACCATCTTCTATATATTCTATACAAAAATATACATATGTATTTAAAATTCCAAACCCAACTAAAACTTTAAACTTTCTAATATTTTTAATTGAATTTGTAATTTTGAATTAATCTTACCATCATCTGCATATTTCATAACATAAAAATAAATCAATAAAATATTTAAAATTCCAATAATGTCCTAAACATTAAACTTTCTAATGTTTGTAATTTAATATGTAATTTTAGAATTGAACTTACCTGCATTAGCTAGATATTCAATACCATAACAAAAATAATTATAATATTTAAAATTCAAAACCTGGCCCTCACCTTAAACTCTCTTAAATTTTAATTGAATTTGTAGTTTTTGAATCAAGCTTACCATTATCTAGGTATTTCATAACATAAAAAAAATAAATAAATAATTTAAGTATATAAAATTTCAAACATGCAGTTGAATACGTAGAATTGACAATATGAAAAATTAGAAAATGTACTATATATATATATATATATATATATATATATATACTATATTATATTTAAAAATAGGTATAAATATAATTTCACATGTGAATTTCAAGGACATTAGCAAAGCTTACTTTGAACTTGATATTCCATACCATAAAAAAAATTTAATATTTAAAATTCCACAACTAACCTAAACTTTAAACTTTATAATGTCTGTAATTGATTATATAATTTTAGAATGCAGCTTACCTGCATCAGCTAGATATTCGATATCATGACAAAAATAATTAAAATATTTAAAAATTCCAAACCTGAATTTCACCTAGCTGCTTAAACTCTTTAATGTTTTTAACTGAATTTTTAATTTTTTGATCAAGCTTACCATTATCTGGATATTCCATAACATAAAAAATAATTTAAATATTTTAAATCACACACGAGCAGTAAATTATGAAAATTTTTGAAAAATGGAAAAAATATACTTTTATATTGTTATTTCATATTAATATGAGGATAAAATGCAGTTAAGATCACAAATAACAAACAGTAAATACATTTTATAACTTTTAAATCAAATATAATTATTAAGTTGAGATAATTTATTGGTTTCATTTCAATGTAATGATAGATCATAACAATTAAATACTAATTATATTTACGCTTATTTGGAATTTGAATTTCGAGGATAAAAATATTAAACATTGTTTTCTTTTTAAATTTTAATAACATAAATCATTGAAAAAAAATTTGAATACATCTGAGAAGGCCGATATAATTGGCAAAATTAAACTTAATGATACTTATTTTATATTATTTGAATTAAAATTATTATAATTTTGGATTAAACTTACCATCGACTAAACATTTCAAGCCACAAAAGAAATAATTAAATTATTTATAACTCCAAATGGCAGTTTATTACAAAGTGTTAATAACTTTGAAAAGAGTAACTTTTAATACAAATACATTTACAACTTTTTAAGTGTTAAAATAACTTATTGGTTTAGTTTAACGTTAATATGACATTTAAATTTTGAGGACATAAACACCTAGGTCTTAATAGATACTATATTTTGAAACAATTAAATTCATTAAAAAAAATTGTTAATATATTTTAGGAATTCAGATATAATTAGCAAAGTTATATTTATAAACTCTTTCATATTTTATGACTTTTATTTGAGTTTCTATAAATAAAATGTGTAATTTGTTTTAAACTTACCAACTTCTATGTATACCATACAATAAGAAAGTAATTTTAAATTTTAAATTCCAAACGTGTAGTTTATTATGAAATGTTGATGCTTTTGTAAAATGAAAAAATATAACAATACAATACTTGATATAATACTTAATAATAATAATAATGCTTGATTATGTTTAAGTAATCATACGTGTGTCAGAACAGATGAGTGCAGTAAGTCCATAATTAACAATGGGTAATTAACGTTTATATCATTTAAAGAAATATAATAAGATATTAATAATTGTTTAAGAAATTTATAAGTTTCAATTTTAATTAGGTAAATTATAATTATAGCATACTCTTTTCAATGCGTATTTGATATTTGAATTACATGAATATTCAGATTTTTTTCTTTGATATAGTAAATATTACCTAGAGTTTATACGTAAGAAAGACTTCTGAATATTTCGGTATAGTTACATAAATGTCATTTATAGATTAATTAATATTTGATGACTTTAGCTTTTTGATATTTTATATTTTATGTAAAATTTGTACTAATGTATATATGTTCTACTATATTAAATTTAAATATAATAGTTTTATTAGTATTAAGATACAAAATAAGTTAATCATAAAGAGTGTCTAGATCATTCAAATAAAATATAATATTATATAATACAGCTGGAATACATAAAGGCAATTAGTGGAAAAAAATATTAGACTTGCAGCTGATTATAATCGTGTATTTAATAATGCATTTAACATTACACATTACAAATTATTTTATTTCATTCACTTTTATCGGATATATTTATGAACATGTTAAAACGTTTAAAACTGTTTATAATTTATTTCGTTTTAATACTTTTTAACGAGTCAAATGTTTCAAAATAATTTTTAACCAAGCCGATAAAATTGGTAAAATTATATTTAGAAATTATTTAATATTTTATTTCCAGATGTTTAAAATTTATAATTTTGGATTGAACTTACCACCTTCTAGATATTTAGCAACATATAAAAATTAATTAAGTTATATTTTAAATTCCAACCGTGAAATTAACTTGGAAAGAAAGGTGGAAAAATAGTTTAAATAGCATAAGTTTATGAAACGCAATTATTAATATGTATTTGACATTTGTACTGCGTGAAATCATATAATATATCATAAGTAAATCATTAAACAATTTTTAGACTAGATACAATTAACAAATTTAAATCAATAAAAATTTTTATATATATAGACCTTGGAGAAAGCCGATATAATTAGGAAAATTATATTTATAGAATATTGAATATTTGATAATAATATTTATATTTATATAATATTTCAGGTTTTTTATTTAAATTTGTAATTTAGAATTGAACTTAGCATTTCATAAATATTATCTACACCATAAAAATTAATTAAAATGTTTAAAATTCCAAACACGCAGTTTATTACAAAATTATAACAATTTTGAAATGTGAAAAAAATAGAAATATATACATGGCTTTGTTTATTAAGATACATACAGGTATTTGTGAAAATATAGTGCAGATAACAACACAATCAATAAATAATTATTAACATTTATAGCAATTAAAGCATACATATAAGACCATTTAAAAATTAAAAAGACGTCTCACCGAAGGGGTTCTAAAAAGGCAATTTTTATGAATTTTAAAAAAAATAAAATCTATCAATTTAAAAATATTTTAATATATATTGAAAGTCAATGAAATATAGTTTTGTATAAGCAGTGTGAGAATGTTATAGGTGGCAGCTCGTGATTGATGAAAATTGAATCAAACCACAAAATACAGCAATAGTAAAATAGATAGAGGACAATATTTTCGAGGGAACCTCATATACGTTTTTCATTACATACAATATATAAGTCGATATGATGAATGTAAGAATTCATTTTTTCACTCGTTTAAAACCTCTTGAAGTCTCTTAAAACATTTTCGCTATTGTTTTTATTACATGTACTTTATCATTAAAATCATTCAGAAGAGTACTTTTTTTTGTATTGCGTGGTACATGTATTTACCGTTGAAAATCATCAGTGAAACGTCCTCTTAATAGAATTTTTATGTTTGTTTTATTTTATTAAATTAAAGTAATGTCTGCTATTAATAAAATGTTTTTATCATTTAAATTTCAAAGATACTAGCACTTAGATTATTTTATTCCATATTTTTAACAATATAAATCATGAAAAAAAGTTTTCAAAAATCTTAGGGGAATGTTTTTACGAATGGTAAAATCATACTTATAAATTATTTTATACTTTATAATGATATGTATTTCAAATTGTTTAATAGAATTTGTAATTCTGGACTAAACTTACCATGCTCTAGATATTTCATACCAAAAAAAATGAAATTAAGGTATATTTAAAATTCCAAACGTGAAGTTAACTACGAAATATTGAAAATTTGGGAAAGTGGAAATATAATGTAAGAAATGGTTTTTTTATTTTAAAATAATAATGTATTTCATACTATTAAATAAAATTATTAAAACCTAACTCAATTTATTATTACGAAATGTTGACAGATTTCAATTGTAAATATGAGACTTGAAATTGTTTTAAGATATTCATCTATACTGAAGTTATATATGACACAATAGGTAAAAAATAAATAATAGTAAAATATATAATGCTGAAAAAGTTTTTTAAGGAAGATGCAAGAGTCGAGTAAATTATGAGACATTTATATGTGCCTAATTATTCCTGTAATCTTTTAAAAATATTAAATTCTATACAATTATTTTAATATCTTCTTAATTTCTGTAATATATTAAAATATTAGGAATCGATTTTATATCAAATTGTTCAACCATAATAATAATTGGTTCGTAAATCAATTTATTTTTATTTTGTCATATATTTTATTTCATTTGATCGATATAAATGTATATTTAAATTTTATCCGTGTCGTGGCTTTTTTAGTTTTTCGATAACACAACTTAGCAACGTTTGATAAATACATGAGAAATAAAAAACAATTTGAACATTTATTGAGGAATAACTTGTATTATATTCCTGTTAGATAAAAACTTTAAATGATTTGACAACGATTTTCTTTCTTTACTACAAACATTTGAAAATTCTACTGTAAATGGAATTCAAGAAGACTTTTTCCCGCAAAATAAAATTTACCAAAGCATTACGTGTTGCGTGACGTCCTCTTAAGCATTTAATATTCCCAGTCAACTGAATCTATTTTACTTCTTATTTACTTCTTATTAAAAAAAATTTTAATAAAGTCACACTTGAATTTTTCGGAATCAAAAGTCATTATAAATAATAAAGCAAAGTAAATTTTAATTTATATCCAATGAAAGTATATCCGTTTCAGTTAAATATATAATATATAATATATATATATATATATATATACAGATATTATTTAAATAATAATAATATGTATTGATAATATAAATAAATATATATATAAATCATCTACCAGTAGATCCATAGACAGAAATCTTAAACCCTTATTTGGAATTATTCATAAAGTTAAAATGTATAGGTACCATCATTTTCATCATCTTGGCAATCTAAAATAATTTACAATAAATTACTAAATACGTACGTTACAAGATAAATTCTAAAAAAAAAAGAAACTATAATAATAAATAATATTAGGTACGTAAAATATATATGAATATGAAATACACAAATATTTTTACCAAAGTAAAATATCGGTTAAACGTCATAATTTTATACCTTCCCTGACGTTTTAATTAAAAGTAAGAACAATTTCGAAATACGAATTTAAAAAAAAAAATTTTAAATAATACTCTGCAAGATAAACGTATAATATGTACTTGTATATGAAGGTTTATATGAACTAAAAACTGACCCGAAATTAAAATGTTTATGTTGATGAATAATCGGCCATTTCGGTCCATTTTACACCAAATCCAAAATAGTATATATGTACAAAGCCTTGTAATTTCCAAAAACAAATGTAATTTATAAAATACCATCAGGTATATATATATATATATATATATATATTTTAATGTTTTTATTGTTTTATAATCGGATATTTAGAATGTTCGGCGAATTGTATTATTAATACTTAGAAAGAAACAGATAGCGCATCATCCCATTATTCCAAAATCTATTTTTTAATTCAAAGTTTAAAAAAAATGTTTAAAACAAATAACAGTACATATGACTTGGTGCGTGTAAGCACTCATCTACCATCTCATTCCTACCATATTCTAAACAAGCATTACATTACACAAAATTACAATGAAATTATAACCAAAAATTTACAACAAAATTAAGTTCATAGTCGTTGCGATCCAATAAAAATATTACTTCGTTCCGATCCTAATGTACAAAAACTACAAATATATCTGAAAATCTGCGACACGCCAATCATTTCGAATGCATAATATAAAATAAATTTTATTCTTACTTAATACAGTGGCGTTTAAAATAAAATATACGGCCAAAGCCATTACGATGTTTCTACATTTAAATGAAGCCATCGTCTTTTTTCAATACAATTTAATAACTATATACGTATAGTAGGTACGTGGATATACTTTGTTGAACACTAAAAACCAAATGACAAGAAAAGGTGTAGTTCAAAAAAATTGAAATTTTAAAAACTATTGATTCCACGAACGAAATAACTATTAAAACGTATAACATGTGTTAAACATATTGCCAATTATTAATTTACATTGATTATTTGAGCTATTCAAATTTTACAGGCGATTGTCTTCATTTTATGACCATGTGGACAAATAACGAAGAATTTAAGAATTAGCAATACAAATTTGTTTTATCTTCAACGTACACAATAAACACAATAATGTGAACCTTACGTGCCAGATGATTTGAACATGTGTTTAAACAAGTAAAACTAAACACATAAAAAATCTCAAACAATAAAATATATACACTTGAAAATTTTGAAAAATCAATGAAATAGTTATACACGAGGCCAGGTATAGATAAGGTTTAAACAATTTTTTGTTAAAAATCATGAAAATGGAATTTTGTAATATGATATATAAATATAAAATATTAGAAATTATTACTTTACAGTATTTTTTATTAGCATTTATTAGTGGTATTATAGTTCTTGACATTTTTGATCCCGATGGAGCTTAATTAATTTTTCGGAAATATTCGGAAATCCTCGAAAATATTTAAACGATTCACAGAAGAAATTTAATATACGAGTGACATTTCGAATGACTATTCCCGCAACAATACAACCCATATTTCTAGAAAAAAAGTTTTGTTATATAAATTATTTAGTATTATTGAACAAATTTCATAAGATTTTGATAAATTAAAATGTAAAACAAGCAGTTTGATAAATAAAAATTGTTAAATATTTCTAAAATAAAAGGGAGGCGAGTTACGATTGTTGTGGATATCGCAGGGGCGTATTTAAAAAAAATTTGGGGTGGGGGCTGAGGCAGGCATTGCGTAAATATCATTGTTGAATTATTTCTAAATTCTAATCCAAGACTAAATCTTAAAAATAGGACAAATTACCAAATTCTCAACATTTTAAAAGCAACTACATATGAGGAATTTATTAAAAATATCACATCCTATAGCCA
This sequence comes from Slavum lentiscoides, assembly GCA_032441835.1. NCBI lineage: Eukaryota > Metazoa > Arthropoda > Insecta > Hemiptera > Aphididae > Slavum > Slavum lentiscoides. The sequence continues at coordinate 11,476,943 of CM063710.1, forward strand.
TAGGGCATAAGAATACATAAAGAAAGTTCCTAAAATTTCGGGGGAGGGGCTGGAGCCCCATCAGCCCCCCCCCCATAAATACGCCCCTGGGGTGTCGCATAAAAAACGATTTTGAGCGGATCTTTGGTGTAATACATTTTGCCTTTGTCTTGTATTATTCGCAAAAATATCATCAATTTATCTGATCCTTATTTTTGGAAAATTATCATTATTATTTTTATTGTTAATTTTTAATCGAATCATGAAAAATTCACGTAAAAAAGGCTATAAATTTTTTCCCCGTTTTTTTTGTTTGTTCAAAACATTTGTTTTGGAATTCGAAAACATTTTGTCGGTTAGTTCATACATAATTTTGTTAAATTTAATAATTCAAAGGGGTCTGCGCCCGACCTGTATGGCTGTATTTCTAGCTGAAATACATATAATACTGGAAAAACTCTCACGCCTAGTAGAGTGATCCGATTTCCATATTTTTTTTTTTTTTTACGGAAAGAGGAAAACATTTTACAGGGCGCATTGGTCTTCGGATTCTCAAAATTTTATTTTGCACATGTCAACAGTACCGACAGACAAAAAATGAAAAGCTCGATATTATAGTCTTTACATGAAAAACTCTCATCACGCCTTCTAGAGTTGTCCGCGATTTCACTTGTTGGAAAAAGGAAGACTTCCTGCTGGGTGCTTTGGACTTCGATTCTCAAAATGTTATTTCCAAAAGCTATAAGAGTTTGAATATGAACAATTTTTACAAATTTTTCTTTTATAGTTTTTTAGTAAGTTACCTAATCTAAAATCGAAGTCTCGTTTTGTAAAATCTTGTTTTCCTTATTTTAAAAAAATCGTCCAACTAATCGTTTAAAAATTGTGTTGTGATATAAATTGGAATGTTCGTAATGAAGCGCTACCGCGTCCAGAGAAATAAACCTATATCATTGTTATTAAGATCAAAAAATGTTTAACAAAACTATCAGTTAAAGATGCAATAAAAAAAAAATACATAGATAAATTAATAAATGAACATTTGAACTAGAATTTAACACTTTTGTAACTAAAATACCTTAAATCAATAATAGACCAAAATTAAAAACAGCTTTTTGTAATTTTTTTTTTTTAATAATAGAGTACAAATATAAATATTCGTTGAAAATTTCAAGACTATAGGAGTAAATTTTTTTTTCAAAATTACGGAGAAATATTATAACGAAATCGCATTCTTATCGTTTTTATGTAGTTTTTTATTTTTTTTTATTTTAGACGCTTTTGAGACAGTCGGAAAATCACCTCTCTAAAGTACTAAACACATAAAATTTGCTACCAGAAAATACGAGTAATTAAGCATGTAATGATGGTGGAATTTTCGATTACAGACATAAAAAACTAAAACAAAAATCACATAAATGTAAAACCAAATACTAATAAATTCCTCACTCCGCGCACGGCATCTAAATTTAATTTAATGTAAGCCGATGATATTACACGAGGTCGCACGTTGTTTGCGATGCAGCGGTCGGTAAGTCAAGGCCGGCTATCGATTAATGGTGATTTCATCGGGTATAAACTACATAAATAAGGATGTACCTATATATAACGTCTGACGATCATTTGTTGGATCAGGCTGAAGATAACGGTATAGTTGTTAAAATGCTATATGCGGTTAAAGTATTTTTTTTTTTGTGTGACTTTGGTTTTCCATATTTTCGAAATTAATTAAAAGTATTTAGTGCATTTTAGTTTGCATATTTTAGTGTTATTTAGGTTTACAGCTCACATTATAAAAATTTTAATTTTTATACATTGATAATAATTTTAATTATGATGTAAATATTTTTTTCAATTTCATACCGGTCAATTTTAAGAATTTAAAATGAAAAATGACACGAAAAAAAATTGTTAATTTTATAGACACTATATTATATTCAAATTATTATGAGCAATATCGATTCCCTAATGAAATAATACAAAATTAAAGGGCCAGATATCCTAAGTTATTGTTTGAGAGGCTAGCGTAGTATAAAAACATGTTTGCGAAAATATGGACACTTCTTTTTTTTTTTTGTGCGTCATAAAATAATACGTGTTTAATTGTTATTGAATTTACGCGTTGGTACAGATTGTTACATTTACGTAAATGTTGAAATTGTTGACGTTTACACAGCCGTTATGAAAACACATTTTTTGTTTTCATCTATCTAAAAGTCAATATGGAAAAATCACTTCACGCAATACTTTAAGTATATCGTTTGATCGAATTGAATTTTAGCACTTATTAAAAGGCGAAAGGATTTGTCGACGCTAAATTTTAGGTTTTTTCAGTAATCTAATTTTTGAAGAATGATATAGTTATAAGAAACAATTCTTTTACATGTCTTCTCTACGTTTTCTGTTCATTTATGTGACGTTGAGAATTGAATTGTTTAAATATAGAATATCAACTACGAACTATTTTATCTTTTTATTAAAATATGGAAAAAAAATTACAAATATTATAATGTAATATATTGCCATGAATCCCATAAAGCAACGGGGAACTGACCCAGTGGGGATGCAAAAGTTTTTTAAAGTATTTTTAATGAAAATAACACAGTAATAAAATATATAATAAATAGTATAAGATAGCATAATTTAATGTGCATTTAATCAATTATCGATTTATCAAAAATTACATATAAACATTTATTTAGAAAAATTTTTTTCCTAACTTAATCTAATATTTAGGGTCCTTTGTACAAAAGAACGGGGATTTTGACGAGGATGTGAAACATTTTAGGATTAAGTGCGGATAGATCAAGTGGCGAGAAGCGTCTGGTTTTCTGTGCGATTAGAGAATTCCAATGAGGCTGAAAGGTAAATTCTATAAGAGTGTAGTGAGACTATGTTGTGTGATTCGTAGGCGGTTGGGCGGTGGACAAGAAAATAGAGCAGAGAATGAGTGTAGCAGAGACGAGAATGCTTAGATGGATGAGTAAGGTGACAAGAGAAGGTAGGATAAGAAATTGATATGTGAGAGTAAGCATATAGGAGTAGCGTTGATCATGGAGAAGATGAGAGAGAATAGACTTGGATGGTACAAATATATACTTAGATGGTTAACAAATGGTTTGAATTGACATTAATAGAAATAAACGGAAATAAATTAAAATCAACTTAATTATTATTAAAATAATTTATTTATATATAACTGGAGAAAATACATTTTTTTTTTTATCATATAATAAACAAAAAAATGAATAATTAATTCATCGCAAAAGAAAAACACTCATACTCTATATAGAGTTAACATAAATTTATATTACATGATCATTTAGTAATAAATGATATGAAATTATAATTATATAATCAAGGTATTATTACACTAAGTAATATGTATAGTACATTGTATATTATATTTGCATAATATATTAAAACAATAAGCGAAAACAATTTAAGATTATTTACCAATTTCTATAAAGTTAAAGTACATATACGAATATGTAATATTTTATATTTCACTATAATTTAAAAAGTGCCATACAATTAAAAAACATTTATATTTGACATTTTAAATTCGAAAACGTGATAATAATTTAAATTAGTTCATCATTTGTCTTATGCTGAAAAATTAAAAATATTGTGTTAATATTATTTAATCATATATGCATGAGATGAGAAGTCAGAAACCTAATCAAATAAATAAAAATTAGCATTAAGTACCTACTTAATGAATAATTTTTATAAAATATAATTTTAACATATAAAATGTTAAGATATTTTATAAGTATTATATCACTTAAACTGGACTATATCAGAAGTATACAATTTAGAAATTGTATTTTTGTAAAATTTAACAAAAAATATAGAAAATTTGTTTAAATATCAATTAAAATGCGGATATAATTGACAGATTTTGTTTATAGATTATTTTATATTTTGTATTGAAATTTGTTTTAAACATTTCTAATAGAATAGGTACTTCGGAAAAATATAAAAACTCGTGTGTAATAATCGTGTTAGTATTGAGATATAAAATGGATTATAACTTACTGCTATCTAAATATTCCATACCATAAAAATAATTAAAATATTTATAATTTGGAACGTAAAGATTAAAACACAAAGTTGAAAATTTGTCATTATTTTATTATATATGTGTGAATAATTTACGATTAATATCATAAAAAATAAGTAGAGAAAATTTAATACGAATACAATTGGAACATTTAAGATTTACAGTAATTTATTTGATTTATTATTTACATTCATTATATTAAAACAATGGCACAAAATACATATATGATATTTGAATTTCAAGGACACGGATATTCCTACTTTATTTCTCATATTTAGAGTACTTAAATCAATGAAACAAGGTACAAAAATGCCTAGGACTTAAAAAATATTAAAATAATTGGTAAATTTTATTTATTTGTTATCTAATGTATTAAATAATAATAATTTTATATATTATCAAAAGAAATTGTAATTTTAGACACCACTTTAAAAATTTGTATATAATTATTGTGCTAGTATTAGAAAATATAATGAATAAAAACTTACCAACATCTAGATATTCCATACCATAAAAAATGATTAAAATATTTAAAATTCCAAACGTGCAGTTTATTGCAAATTACGAGTATTGACAATTAGGAAAAGTAGAAAACAAATATGACTCTTGGTATTGTTTTATCATATATGTAATAACTTACCGCTCTCTAGAAATATCGTAATAATAAAAATTAAAATATTTAAAATTAGAAACGTGCACAGTTAAGTACAAAAAGTTGACGATTTGGGAAAAAAAGATAAAAATATAAGACTTGATATTGTCTAATCATATATTCTGTATTATGAACAATAATAAAAATATTTAAAATTCGAAACGTACACTTAACATCACAAAATATAAAATAATAAACAATTTTATAACTTTTATACTATTTTTAAATAAAATATATCAGATTTGTCTAATATAATTATGCTAATATTAGGATATAAAGTAAATAATAATTACCGTCTTCTAAATATTTCATACGATCAAAATGATTAAAAATATTTAAATTTCAAAGGTGCAGTTTAAGTCACAAATTATAAAATAATAATTAACTTTTAAAATGTTTGCATAAAATGTTTCAAATTTATATGGTTATATCTGTGTTTATATTTGGATACAAAATTAATAATAATTACCGCCTTATAAATATTCCATGCCATAAAAATGAATAAAAATATTTAAAATTCGAAGGATATAGTTAATATTACAAATTATAAAATAATAAATAACTTTTAAACCATTTTCGGAAAAAATATATCAAATTTGTGTGGTTTTAACTGTACTTATATAAGGATATTTAATAAATAATAATTACCGTTTTCTAAATAATCCATACCATAAAAATAAGTAAAAATATTTTAAATTCGAAAATAAAATTAACACCACAAATATGAAAATTACTTAATTTCCATCTAATTGCTGTTCTATGAGTAAGCGTTATATATATATATATATATATATATATATATTTGTATGTATATATACATCTTCACCAGTTCCATTTTGCTGCCGAAACCCTTATTGGTCGGACAATAGGTAGCCTTCAACATTTTTCTTCATTTTCCCTCCCCAATTATTTTTTTACTAGTATTTTAGAACTATAAATCACTAAACGTAATATTCAAAAATTTTTTTCATTCCACATTCCTATTTTCTGTATTTAATTATTCAAATGTAGTTTCTGCAGAGCAGCTTGCCCTCCTAGATATCCGAATGGAGAATTTTTTTACATACGGACTTTATTTCTTCACTGTAGAAATACATTTCTAATATTAAAGTAAAAAGATTTAATGATAACTGTTTTAATAGGGAAAATAATGTAGTGTGTTTCCGTTGCTTTCTACACTGCAGTATATATAGAAGCCGCTTACGTGTTTCTCAAATACGTATTCTAATATCCAATCTATAGCTGTAACTGCTTTCGGTATCCACCTATAGCCAGTACTCAGGGAGCTACATTCCACCTTGATATAGTTTCAGTCGAATTTCACTATAGGCAGGACAGACTATGGGTTTATTCTAATCCCCTAACCACGGGGGAAGTGCCAGTACTAGGAAAAAAAAATTAATAGTAACTTACCGTTATCTAAGCCTTTCGTTACATAAAAAAATATTTAAAATTCAAAACGTGCAGTAAAATATGTAGTTTACAGCAGAAATATGAAATAATAAATAAGTTTATAGCTTTTATACCATATAGTTTATAGCTGATTACTATAACTATAAACTTACGGGCGATATAGTTAATATAATTTTATGTCATTATTAAAATTAAATTAAATTTATTAGTTTTATATTAATTTAATTATTTAAATAATAATATACCATTTGTAATATTTATAATTTAAACGAACTTGAATTTGAATGACATGAACATTTTATTAATATTTTTGGTTTTATAATTTAATACATGTAAAACTAATCTTAAAAATATTTCAACCGTGGAGAATACCGATATTAATTCAGGTATAATTTTCAAAATTATATTTAGGCATATTATTATATATTATAATGATTTTCATGACGAATATTTTTAAAGAATTTGTAAATTATTGATAATACTTACAGACTTCTAGATATTCCATAACAAAAATTAAATAATATATTTTAAATTCCAAATGTTTAGTGTATTACGAAATGTTGACCATTTAAAAACGTAAAAAAAATATTAGGCTTTATTTTGTTTAATCACATAATATTATTTGTGATGTAATCCGCACATAATACTTAAACATATCATATGTTAAACATATCATGTTTTAAGTATTATGTGCTGATTACATAATAAATAATATCTAAAACTTTTGAAACAAATGATTTACTCATTTTACTTTCATTAGATTAAAACTTTTGCAAAAAATTATTAACATTTATATTTATTATTTATATATAATATATGTTCTAGGATATGAAATGAGTAAGGACTTACCGCATCCTAAATATCCCATACCATGAAAAATAATAAAAAAATTCAAAAGTTTATAAAATATATTGATAAACCACCAGACAACAAACAGCTCGCTCTTACAAACCTACGCAATTTAAATAAAACGGAGTATATACGCGTATGGTAAGATATAATGAACAATAGCGCTGTTGTGTTATTAACAGTTATCGCAACGGCTGCACATCATAAGTCTATACAGACTCGGCTATTATTTTACAAACCACCGCCACCAGGACCTGGTCTAAAGAAAAACACACACAACAAAAAAAAAAAAATCATCCACTCTTTTACAATTCTCCTTCTCACGACCCCGGAACTCTCCTTCCGTTAAGAGGAGTAAGGTAATAACTCATAAAGTCTCTTATTTAATAATTATATTCACTTTAATTTTCAATAACATTTTTTTTTTTTTTATAACTTTTAAGTTATTACACAGCTAAACAGTGTCATGTGGTTGCTAAATGAAGTGACACAATTAACACCGTTAACATGATTGCTACTTCTTTCGAATAATGTAAGAACCACTAAAAATTAGAAAGAATGAAACGTCAATGAAACATTTATCAATAGCTATAGCTATACGAGAACTCAATACTCAACAGCTAGAAAAAACTCCAGAGATAAAATTTAATTGAAGAAAACCATTGTGGACCAAAGCCCAGAAACTCATATTCAATCGCAATACTTCAGTAAGAAAATATGGCAGAATGGTAGGCTGAAAATGGTGATAAATAAGGAGATATGATAAAGGATACCACACAAATAATTATAAAGTTTGGAACTCCCATAATAGTAATGGTCAATTCTAAATCAACAAAAAACTTGATACTAAAACTTTATACTACTGTGTTACTGTTGCATTACGAAATAACAATAATTTTAGATAGTATAATATATCAAATGTGTGTGTGTAATATTTGGGTTTTAATTCAATAAATGCTTACCGCATGCTATTATGAAATTTCATAAAAAAAAATCTTTTAATTTTCATTGCAATTTAATTAAAGTAAGACAATGGCAAACAATTTATAACATTTATTTTACATTTAAATTTCAAGGATATGAACATTACAATTTATTTTTATAATTTTAAACTAATTTCAACTAAAAATTTCAAATTAAATCATTATAAAAATGTAATGATATTTGTTACAGATGTTTTAATCAAATCTGTATTTTGGATAATATACTTACCATTTACTAGGTTGAAACACCATAAAAATAAGAAAATATTTAAAATTTCAAATGTCCGATTTATCCTATATCATATATGTATGAAAATAGAGTGCAATCAATATCACAATTAAATAAAAGTATGTAAATAAATTTAAAACTCTTAAAACAATTATAATTAAAAATCTTTAATTTATAAAATGTATTTGTTTTATTTTAAATTAATTAGATTAAAATAATGGCATATACTTAATACAAAACATTTATTGACATTTCATATTTTGAAACATTAATACTCGGTTTTTTAATTTAATTTTATAATTTTAATCAACATAAATCATAAGAAAATAATTTTAAAAGGACCTGAGAGAATGCTTCGATTGGTAATTAATAAAATTGAAATTATAGACTTTTAATATTTAAATAATATAAATAATATTAAAGATATATATATAATTAAATGGTATATTATATATATATATATATATATATATATATATATTAATACGATTTGAAATTTTGGATAACAATATATATATAAATATTTATGAGACAAATAAAACCTTACTGTCATCTAAAAATTTCATATCATAAAAATTAATAAACTATTTTAAATTTCAAACATGCAATTTGTTATAAAGTGTTAAACATTTTAAAAGAGGAAAACAAATATATGACTTGATATTATCTAAACATAGACGTGTAGGTTCTTCAACATTATACATAAATATAATAATATAAAACTTTAAAACAAATATATTAAGTCACTATAAAACTTATGCTAATTTTTTGATTTTTTTTTTTCAATTTAATTAGATTTAAACAATTGCATTCAATTCAAAACATTTATTTGAATTTCAAGTGCATCAACATTTAGATTTTTGTTTAATTTTATAATTTGAAACTAGCAAAAACAATTGTTTTTTTATAAAGACGATATATTATGCATTTATGCCGGTCTAATTGGAGGATTTTATTTATGGATAATTTTATATTTTATATGCACATTTATTTTAGATATCTTTTATGGAACATAAATTTTTGAGTAAAGATTTATATCAAATTTGTGTGCTTTAACTATTAGTATTAGGACATAAAATGAGTCATAACTTACCGGCTTCAAAATATTCCATTCCATAAAGAGTAATACAAATATTTAAAATTCGAAACATGCTGTAGTTTTTTATATAAACCATAAATTATGCCATTCTAAATGGAGAATTTTATTTATAGATCATTTTATAAATATTTTAAATATAGATATTTATTTTGTATATCTTTTATGGAACATATATTTTTGTATAAAGATATATATATATATATATATATATATATATATATATATATATATATATATATATATATATATTAAATGTGTGTTTTAACTATTAGTATTATGATATAAAATAAGTAATAACTTACGTCCTTAAAAATATTCCATATATACCATAAAAAATAATAAAAATATTTATGATTCGAAATATGCAGTTAATTATAAAGTGTTGATAATATTAAAAAGTGGAATACAAGTATAAGAATTGGCATAGTTTAATGATATTTAAATGAAAATTGAATGCATTTATCATCACAAATAACAAATGTATATGTGTGTATATTTTACCGGAAAAGATGAGGAATTGTCATCATTCCCTAGTCATTGTTGACAATTACTGATGATGTTAGACATTGTTGAATATTTCGTAGTTGTATCTACATTTCCGTATTATTTTAGGCAATGTCGTAAATTGACACGGCTGATCGATCAGATTATAGATGATCTCAACTCGGTTTTATGTTATCGACTTCTCGATATTTATTTGTATTGCCCATAATAATTGATTATTGTATATCGAACCCTGTGTATCTGTTTATCGTTACGGTCTGTAATAAAGACAGATGCAACTGTAAAACACAATGTAAAACTAATATAGATGTGCTTGTCGTGCCTCTACAAAATTATGTAACTCTAAGTACCATAGTAGTTTACCCTGCTGTCATAAATAATTATTAATTTATTAATAATATTTATTTTAATATTATTGCAATATTTAGTATCATTGCCTTCTATTTTTGGGAAATAACGTCAATTACTAGTCATTTATGACAATTCCTCACTCGCTAAATCAGGCATTGTCGTTGTTGCCTATAGTCAGTGTCGACATTAACTGATCATCATCTTTTCCGGCAATATATACATTTGTGAATTGTACATAATAAATTTAAAAATATTAAAATTAGACTATCTCATAAGTTTAGATAATTTATTGGATATATTTTAATTTAATTTAATTATAAAATTCTTATATAATAATCGTTATTATATCATTTATTTGATATTTAAATTTTGAGGATACGAACATTTAAAAGTATCCTTTTGTAATTTTAAAGGAACATAATAATTTAAAAAACCTCGGAATATATTAATATAAAAATATATTCATATACCTATGACCTATGAATATATGTATACATAATGTTATACGAGTATGTAATGAATAAAAACTTACGGTTTTCTAAATATAACATTCCATAAAAATAATTTAAATATTTAAATTTCCAAATTTATATTTTATTATGAAGAGTTACCATGAGGAAAATGGGGAAAAAATTATAATGCTTGATTTTGCTTAACTACTCTTACATGTAGAGTACAGAGTGCAGATAACGTCATAGATATAAATTAGAACATTATAAAATTTAAGATAATTTATTGGCTGTATTTCAATTTAATGAGATTATAACAATGGCATAACATTTATAATTTTTACTTAAATTTGAATTTCGCTGATATGAACTTTAAATTTTTTTTTATTTCATAATTTTAAACAAATAAAATCATTGTGAAAATGTTTTAAAAGACCAAACGTAATGCTGATTTAACTATTTAAATTGTATTTATATGTAATTTAATATTTATGATATTTTTTATATATTCCAATAGAATATATAAATTTAGATAAATATTACATCAAAATTGATTATTTAAAGTATGAGCTAGAATCAAGATATAAAATGAACACAAACTTACGGCATCCTATAGATATATCAGAGCATAAAAAAATTATAATATTTAAAATTCCCAAAATGCAGTTTATTACAATTTTTTAAATTTATAACATCCGGATTATGGCCATAATTTAATAAAAGTTATTAGCTTATTATACATTTTAAAATATTATGTTGATAAATTATTGGCATGTTTATACAGACGTAGAAAGAGTTTTTAAATAATACACAGAGTGCATTTAACAAATAAAATAGCAAAAAATGTACTAACTTACAAATAACATTAATACGCTTTTATGTAAATTATTATTAGGTACTTTTTAATTATTGATTAATAAATTATTTTATGATTTTTCAAAATATATTATTATTAGAACACTTTGATAGTTAAAATATTTTATTAGTTTTAATTCAATATCATTTCATTAAATATAAAGGAAGGCATTTGAATTTTGAGGACATCAACATAAAGAATTTTGTCAATTTTATATTTTTAAATATAGTTAAATCAATGTCAAAAAATGTTCTCATTTATATTTAGTAAAATTGTATTTAAATGTTATGTAATAATTTATAGTGATTTTAATTACAAATATATTATATATTAAATTATATTATAAATATCTTTAAATTAATTTTGATTTTAGACAACAATATATATATCACATTTGTGCGTTATAATTTTGCTAGTATTAGGATAAAAATAAATAAGCACTTACCGCATGCTTGATATTCCATGAAAAATATTTTAAAATAAAAAATTCCAAACTTACAGATTATTAAGAAATGTTTTGAAAATATTGAAAATTAGAAAAAAGTTTTGTGATGTGTTAATAAAGTTAATATCACAAAAACAAATAAAATGTATAATATTTATGGTAAAATTTTATTTTACCATAAAATTATTAATTAATAATTTTGGCATTGAAATTGATATAAGAGTTTTATTATTGAATATTTAATTTTAAAAATAATGTATTATATAAGTGTGTGTAAAAATATTGTACTAATATTAGTTAATATAGGTAATATACAATAACTTACGGCAATCTAGATATTACATAAAAAATAATAAAAATGTTAATTCCGAACGTAAATTTATAACGAATTTCTGAGTGTTTTGATAAGTGGAAGAATGTATAAGACCTGATTTTGTTTAATTGTATATGTATGGTAATTTAGTGTAGTAAACATCACAAATAACAAATGATAAATAATTGTAATATTTTTAAAACAACTTAAAATTAAATTTAAACATTATTTATTAAGTTTTATTTCAATTTATTTAAATTAAAATAATGAAATATAATTTATAAAATCTATTTGACATTTGAATTTCGAATACGTTTTACATTTTCTAATGATAAACTATGTGATCCTTTGTGAAAATTTTTTAAAAAGCCTTCGGAAAATGCCATTATAATTGTAAAATTGTACTTTTAGACTATACATTATTTGTAATGACAATTATTTCAGATAATTTTAATGGAATTTGCAATTTTATAAAAAACTTACCGGAGCCTAGATAATCCATTCCATAAAAAAATAAATAAATTATTGTAAACATGTAAAGTCATGATTTTTATAGTCATATACTCAATACTCATATATGTGTGAGAACAATATGGTGGTTACAATTCTATTAACAAATAATAAATGACTTCATAACTTTTAAAACATAGATAAATTAATAATTATAAGAATATTTTAATAGCAAAAATAATACGAAAAATATACCTCCTATATTGGTTTTATTTTAATTTAAAAGATTACTATAAAGGAAAATAAACACTTGAAGTCTTGAAAGGATACCAATATATTTAGAGAAAATAATTTTAAAATATATTTTAAAAACAATTTATTTATAGGCTATTTATTATTTTATAATAATATTTATTCTTAATTTATTCATTGATATTCTTAATTAAATTAATTATTTTGGATAGAATTATACCAAATAAGTGTGCAAGCAAATGTGCTTAGTTTATTAAGATAAAATAATATATAAAACTTACCGCATCCTTGATATTCAACATCATACAAGATAATTAACAAATTTAAAATTCCGAAATGCAGTTTATTATGAAGCGTCTACAGTTTTGAAAAGTAAAAAAAAAATATTGGTCTGGGCATTGGTTAATCATATATGTATAAAAACTGAATATAGTTAATATAAACATATATTTATTAATATATTTATAGATAATATAACAAAAAAAATAATGAAAAATTATCTAAGTTTTGAAACAAAAAAATTAAAACATTTTAAAATTAACAATATGTTTTTGTTTTTATCAATTTCATCAAATTATTACAATGGAAAAACATTTATTACATTTATGTGACATATAAATTTCAAGGATATGATTATCAACATTTATATAAAGAAATTAATTAAGTTACTGGAAACAAGTTTTTAAATGACCTTGATCTAAGGGAATGTAAATATTATTATTGTTATCATTATCATTATTATTATTACTATTATTAACTAATGTATTGTAACTAACTATTGTATTTCTAATCAATTTAATACTTTATAATGCCGTTTATTATTGATATTTTCAATAGAATATCTAATTTTGAATAACACTTAGTGTATCAGATTTTTGAGTATCTAATAATTATTGTGCTGGTATTAAAATATAAAAACTTACCGCAACCTAGATATACCACATCATAGAACAGAATTTCAAAATTTTAATTCAAAACATGCAGTTTTATCGAATTTGTCAAAGTGTTGACAAATATGAAAAGTGGGAAAAAATTGATTTGATGTTGGTCAGTGAGATCTGTATGAAAATTTAGCATATTACATTGCAAAAAACAAGTGATAAATAACTTTTATTATATTTTTTAAAAAATATGTGTAATTATAATATTTTAAATGTTTAGATCATTTTTTAGCTTTATTTCAATCTATTTAAATTAAAAATATGATTTCATAAAATTTAATTAAATTTCAAATTTCGTAAATATGAACATGAAAACTTCTTTTACTTTTATAATATTATAAATGGATAAAATTAGACTATGTGATTCATTGTCAAAAAAAAAAATTTAGCAAGCCGCGCAGAGAATGTTGATATATGTATAATTAGTAAAATGTATTTATATATTTTACTTTAAATCTTATTAAGATATTTATTTTTGATATTTATAAAATATTTGTAATTTTGTACAATGATGATAATAATTAATATACTTTAGGCTAAAAAGTATAAAAATATGTATAAAAACTTACCGCAGACTAAATATTCCATACCATAAAAATAATTTAAAATTCCTAATGTATTAGTTTATTACGAAGTGTTGACAATTATGAAAATGGAAAAATAATGAATAAATTGTATAACTCTAAAACAAATATAATTTGAATATTTTCAATGTCAAGATAATATATTACAACAATTTCAATTTGTTTAGATTAAAACAATAGCATAGTATATATATAGTATTCATTTTACACAGAATTTCTAGGGCATGAATACTTAAATTACTTCGACGTGTGTTAAGAAAAGTAGTTTAATTTTGAGTTATTAGATATTTTAATATAATTATTCTATTTGGACTATAGTAAATAAAATTGAATTACAAAAACTACTTTTATAATCGTCAACGAAAAGGCCATATTTTACAAACATTTTTGTTTTAAAAGACCATGGAAAATGTAGATAAAATTAATTAATTTTTAATTACAGATTGTTTTATATTTCATACTGTTTCGAATTATTTTAAGTAGTTTTTGTAATTTCAGATGAAAATATATCGAATATGTGAATTATAATTGTATTTGTAGAAGGATATAAAATGAGTAATAACTTACAGCATTCTTCGTAAATACATCACAACATTAAAAGTAATTAAAATATTTAAAATTCCAAACATGCTCGTAGTGTTCGTTACAAAGTGGGAAATAAGATTGATATTGTTACTCTTATGTGTATATTCTGAACAGGTGCAGTTAGAATAACAAATAAAAAATAAATTGTATAACTAAAATAAACAATTATTAGAACATCTTTAATTATAATATAATTTATTGATTTATTTATTTCATTTCAATTAGAATAATACAAAAGCATACAATTAAAAAAATTTTTGACATTTGAATTTCTAGAACATGAAAATTATTATTATTATTAATTTTTTTTTTTTTTTTAGATACGCTTTACTACGTTTTTCATTAAAATTTTTTTTTATTATTATTATTATTATTTAAGGTAATTCCAATATACTTATTTGGTATGATTTTATATATAGACAACTGATAACTTCACAATGGTATCTTTTTCAGATTTATTTATTTAAATTTGTAATTGTATATTAAACTTACCATTTTCTAAATTTTTCATACCACAAAAAAACATATTTAAAATTTCAAACATGCAGTTCAATACATAGAATTGACAATATGAAAAAGTGGAAAATGCATTTTACATATGTATATTGATCAGTAATTTTGTATAAGGTATAACTGATACAACTAAAACTAAATATTTATGATTAAATAAAATTTAATAATTTTAATGTGTTTATTGTAATCAAATAGATATTATACAAAGAAATATTTGAAAGGGAATATTGTAAGACGTAATACGTAACACTTTGTATGTTATATTTTGTACTAAAATATCACGTATTAAAGTTTTATTTGTGATAATAAGTTAATCATTAAACATTTTTAAAGTTAAATTTTATAATTTTTCAATTAATGAGAAAAAACGAATAATTTTCATTTTATTGTAGGTGTGATAATAATAGTTAAAAGTTTAATAATTTAAGTTAGTTTCATCATTGATGAAATATGATGTATTTAATCAATGGATTCATTATATACTAAAAAATTGAATACAAAGAATGGCGTTTTACTTTTCCAACATATTTTTCTAATAACTAATAATTCCACAAACTATACACTATAAAATTCAGCCTTATCTTGGCAAATATTAAAATATTTAAAGTGATTTCCACTATCAAAGGTGAGCTGCAAATGTGACACTCATCACAATTTCGAATGCCTCGTTTTTAATTTTAACATGGATATCGCAGATGAAGTTTGCTGTACCATGTTCCAGTTATACAGTCATAAGTCACGTCGTTCAGTCATTTTGTTTTATCATATCAATTATTTATGTTATAACTATTATAGTTCCCACAATTATTTTATGTCCGTCCGTGTAGTAATGTGATCAGGGGCATAGGTAAGGGGAGAGGAGTCGGGAGGTTCAAACCCCACCCTATTTCAAAAATACCTATTAGTGAATAAATAGGTATTAATAAAAATAATTTTTAAAATTTTAATGTAATTAGGTACTACATAGTACAAAAAGGACTTTCAGTTAAATATTATTCAAAAAAAAAAATATTCCTAATTGTAGACTGAAGATTTTTTTCGTAATACAATTTTACAAAAACTCTTTATGTATGTATAATTTTCCAGATAGGTTCCTAATATTAAATTTTGATAATTATTATTAAATTAATATGCAATTAAAACAAATGAAAAATGTAATAAACTATTTTTCCCACTATTTTATAATGTTATGAAAATTTTGGCTACTCTTCCTGCTGTGTCTACTGCGAGTCCGGAAAGTTCCTTTTCGACTTTGGAGCATAATAAAAAAATATTTAAGAAATACCATCAAGAACGACTAACTAGACTATATAGCTCTTCTCAACATTTATAGAAACATCAATGTTAATCCATTACAAATTGTAAACAAACTAACATAACGTAAACAAAGATTAAATTTACTTGTACATTATTTAAAAATAATAATAATACTTAATAAAGTCTTTGATTAATGTATTTGTATGTGTTATACAATTATTTACTCAACATTTTTTTTTTCAACTGCTAATTACAATTTCTTCTTCATGTCAGCCTATTACTAATAATTGAAATTCAAACCCCCCCCCTCCCATAAATAATCTACACCTACACCCCTGATTGTGATATATATATATATGATACGTTTATGTAATAATTGTGATGGAATTTTTAAACTTAAAACTTTAAGTTTTCTTATGTTTTTAATTGAATTTTTAATTTTGGATTAAGCTTACCTTCGTCTAAATATTCCATACCATAAAAAAGTTTTTAAAATATTTAAAATTCCAAACACATATTTATTACAAAGTGTTGACAATTTGGTAAAGTGGAAAAGAAGACTTGATGTGGTTATTCATATATGTATGAGAAACAGGTGCATTTAGATTATAACTTAAATAAAAAAATTATCAGAACACATAGAAAATCAATATAATTTATTGGTTTGTTTCCTTTTAATGAGATTAATACAAATAAGGCATACAATTTAAAACACTTATTTGACATCTTAATTTCGAGGACATAAAAATTATTTTTTTATTTTATATTTCTTTTACTTCAGAGGATGTCGATATATTTAGTATAGTTTTATTTATAGATTATTTATCATTTTAAAAAGGCATTTTTTACATTTTTTTATTTGAATTTGTACTTTTGCATTAAGCTTACCATCGTCTAAATATTCCAATAAAAAAAAGAACAAAAATTAAAATTTAAAATTTAAAATTTCAAACCCAACTTAAACTATAAACAATCTTATGATTTTAATTTAATTCGTAATTTTGGATTAATCTTACCATCATCTCGATATTCCATATTATAAAAAAAAAATTAAAATATTTAAAATTGCAAAACCAACCTTAAACTTTAAAAACAATCTTTGTTTTAATTGAATTCGTAATTTTTAATTAATCTTACCATCATATTCTAGATGTTCCATAGGTACTATAAAAATAATTTAATTATTTGAAATTCCAAACCTAATCTAAACTTTAAACGTTCTAATGTTATTAATTGAAATTTGTAATTTTGGATTAATCTTATCATTAACTATTTATTCCATACCATAAAAAAAATAATTTAAATATTTAAAAACCGAACCCTCCATAAACTTTCTTATGTTTTTAATTAAATTTGTAATTTATGGATTAATCTCACCATCCTCTTGTTGTTCCATAGGTACTATAAAAAGTAATTAAATTATTTAAAATTCCAAACCTAATCTAAACTTTAAACGTTCTAACGTTATTAATTGAATTTGTAATTTTTGGATTAATCTTAGCTATTTATTTTATAACGTAAAAAAATAATTTAAAGTTTTGAAATTCTAAATATGCAGTTTAATGCGTAGATTTTACAATATGGAAAACCGGAAAATTATTAATTTAATCATAAGGCTGTATACATTTAAAATACAATCCATTTCGCTTTCTTTATTTTTTGTTGATATCAAATTCTATTTTAACCCTCGTTCGTGTATTACGTAAGCACCTCTGGTGGAGGGATCTGAAAAATGCTGAAATTTACTGCCAAAGGGAGGTCAGAGCAATGTTGATGTCGGCAGACCGAAATCGTTGCCATAACATTTTTCGATCACCATTAAAATGTTATCATCTAAAGCGCGGGTCAGCGGCGGAATTAATACAAACGACAATGTGCACATTATTAGTTGCTACTTGCGAGCTCCTACTAGCATGCAGTGCCTTTGGTTTGAAAACATCTTTGCACCGGCACCACTTCTTTTTTTTTTAATCTTATTAAGTTCTTTATAGATGCCCCGTAAACTTTTAATTTTAATTCTTAACGAACTCTATAGTGTACCAGAAATGCCTGCAAATATTAAGTTCTCCAACAGTTTTTTAACATTCCTAATGAAATTGTCATTTTACGAAACGTCTTGCAAACACGGTTAAGTTTCGTGCTACTTCCGCCGTTTTATTTTATTTTATAACTATAAATTGTTTGTCCGTCCGTGTAGTATTTTTATGTGATACCAACCTCCCCTATTTCTCGTAATATTTAAGCATTTGGTCAATATAGGTACGTGTAAAAAACAGTCCATTATTCTTTCCTTATTTTTTGTATTTGTTTGGAGGTACTTTTTGTACAAATAAATTAAATAATAATAACATTTATTCGTAATATTATTAATAGATTTGTAATTTTGGATAAATATATGTATATACAAAAAAAAATGTGTATTTAATAATTGTACTGAAATCAGGATATAAATAAATAAATAGCTCAGTTTTTTATATATTTCATAGCATAAAAATAATTAAAATACTTAAAATTCTACACGAGCAGTTTATTAAGGTGTGTAAAATAGCTAATAATAATTAAATTTTATAACATTTAAAACAAATATGATTACAACATATTAATTGTTCAGCTAATTTATTGATTTATTTCAATTTAATCAGATTATAACAATGAAATGACATTATTTACATGTATTTGACCTTTAAATTTCGAAGACAAAAACATTCAAATTTTTGATTTTATATTTTTAACAATTTAAATCATTAAAATAAAAAATTTAAATACTTCGGAGAATGCCGATATAATTGGCAAAATTGTACATAATAATGACATTTATTTTACATTTTGTTAATTGAAATTGTAATATTGGATTAAATTTACCGTCGACTTAACATATCAAGTCATAAAACAAATATATATATATATATATATATTTCCAAATGGCAAATTATCAAAAAGTATTAATAATTTTGAAAAGTGAAAAAAACTTTATAATTTTATTCATATGTGTATGAGAACCAGGTGCAGTTAGAATAACAGATAACAAATAATAAATACATTTTATGATATAAATAAAAATTATTAGAACATTTCAAAAGATAAGATAATTTATTGGTTTCTTTTATTTTTATTAAATTAGTACAAAGGCATGCAATTTAAATCATTTATTTGACATTCGAACTTCGAAAATATGAAAATTATTATTATTATTATTGACTTTATATACTTCATTTATTATGTTAACCGTAATTTTGAATTAAACTTACCATCTTCTAAATATTCCATAATAAAAAAATATTTAAATACTTAAATTCCAAGCTCAACGTAACCTTTAAATTTTCTAATATTTTTAATTGAATTTGTAATTTTAGATTTAACTTACCTTCATCTATATACAGTCCATGACATAAAAAAATTTTAAATATTTAAAATGCCAAACATATATATATATTTAATTAGAAAATTTTGACAATTTGGTAAAGTGGAAAAGGAGACATATGATATGGTTATTTACAAGTGTTTATAAAACAGGTGCAATTAGAATCACAAATAAAAAATACATTTTATAATTAAAAATTTATTTAGAACATTTTAAAGGTTAAAATAATTTATTGGGTTCTTTCATTTTAATTCGATTAATACAAAGGCATACAATTTGAAACATCTAAGTGTCATTTTAATTTCGAGGACATGAAAATTATTATTCTTTTATGTTATACTTATTTTACTATGTTAATCTTTGACAAATCTTTTTCATATACATAGACATAATATATATATATATATATATATATATATATATATATATATATATAATATATATTTATAAGTTATTTTATACTTTATAATGATATGTATTTCAATTTTTTAATAGAATGTGTAATTCTGGACTAAACTTACCACTATCTAGATATATCATACCATAAAAAAAATTAAATAATATTTAAAATTCCAAACATGAAGTTAACTACGAAATATTGAAAATTTGGGAAAGTGGAAATATAATGTAAGAAATGATTTTTTTATTTTAAATAATAATGTATTTCATAATATTAAATAAAATTATTAAAATAATTAAAACCTAACTCTATTTAAACTCTTTTAAAAAATTTAAATAAAGTTACGCTTGAATTTATCGGAATCAAAAGTCTTTAAAAATAGTAAAGCAAAATTAATTTCAATTTTATCCTTTTCGGTTAAATATAATATATAATATACATGTATATTATATACATAAGTTATATATACACACATTATTTATGTAATAGTAATATGTATTGATAATATAAATAAATGTATATATATATATTTATATATATATAAATCAACCATCAATAGATCCATAGACAGAAATCTTAAAACGTTATTTGGTAAATATTCATAAAGTTAAAATGTATAGGTATGTACCATCATCTTCATCATTATCGCATTCTGAAATAATTTGCAATAAATTACTAAATATATACGTTACAAAATAAATTCTTAAGAAAAATATACTATAATAATAAATAATATTAGGTACGTAAAATGTATGAATAAAAAAATACCACAAATATTTTTACCAAAGTAAAATATCGTTTAAACTTCATAATTTTAGACGTTCCCTGGCGCATTAATTAAAAGTAAGAATAATTTCGAAATATGATTATTGTCATTACAAGTAAATTACACAAATAAGTACAAGAATTAAAAAAAAAAATTAAAACAATACTCTGCAGGGTAAACGCATAATATGTACTTGCATATGAAGGTTTATATGAACTAAAAACTGACCCGAAATTAAAATATTTATATTGATGAATAATCGGCCATTTCGGTCCATTTTACACCAAATCCAAAATAGTATATATGTACAAAGCCTTGTGATTTCCAAAAACAAATGTAATTTATAAAATACCATCAGGTATGAATTTAAATATATAATATATGTATATTTTGATGTTTTTATTGTTTTATAATCGGATATTTAGAATGTACGGCAAATTGTATTATTAATACTTAGAAAGAAACAGATAGCACATCATCCCATTATTCCAAAATCTATTTTTTAATTCAAAGTTTAAAAAAAATGTTTACAAATAGCGGTACATATGACTCGGTGCGTGTAAGAACTCATCTACCATCTCATTCCTACCATATTCTAAACAAGCATTACATTACACAAAATTACAATGAAATTATAACCAAAAATGTACAACAAAATTAAGTTCGTAGACGTTGCGGTACAATAAAAATATAACTTCGTTCAGATCCTAATGTACAAAAACTACAAATATATCTGAAAATCTGCGACACGCCAATCATTTCGAATGCATAATATAAAATAAATATTATTCTTACTTAATACAGTGGCGTTTAAAATAAAGTAAACGGCCAAAGCCACTACGATGTTTTTACATTTAAATGAAGCCATCGTCTTTTTTCAATACAATTTAATAACTATATACGTATAGTAGGTACGTAGATATACTTTGTTGAACACTAAAAACCAAATAATAAGAAAGTTGAATTCCAATAACACATTTAAACTTTAAAAACAATATTGAATTCACAAGCGAAATAATTCACTATTTTTTGTATAAAAACGTGTTTTTTATGTGTTTAACAAATGATGCCATAAATTTGTATTTATTATTTGATCTATACAAATTTTACACGCGAGTATAAAACCATGTGAACGAATAACAGTAGCCTTAAAAATCAACCAAACAACTTTATTATATCTTCAACGTATACAACACCGCCGCGCCGCGCCTTACACTCCAGATTATTTGAACACGTGTTTTAAACGAGTAAAACGAAACACAGAGAAAATCTACAATAATAAATATACACAAGAAAATTATGGAAAACCAATAAATTTATTGCATGCAGAGAAAGAGGCATGATGAAAGAGCAAAGAGATAAGGTTATAAACATTTTTTTTTAAAACCAAGAAAATTGGATTTTTAATATGATTTATAACCATAAAATAATAGAAATTATGTTTTTTCGTTTGATAATTGAAAAATTTTAGACATTTATAAAAAATAAAAATCAAGACTTTAAAATTATGTGAAATAATTCAAATATTTTGACTGAAAAAAAGGCAAGAAAAATATGGAGATATACCAAAAAATCTAACGTGAAAAATAATATGTTTTTTTTTAATTTGCTCCAGTAACTTCAGCTAACATAGGATATTCGTTTTCTTTTTCCTGCATTATAAAAAAATTTTATCTTCAAATGTCATTCTGCGCATTTGAAAATATTTCTTATTGTACAGAGCAATAATTTTGTCAAAGGCACAAAATAAAACAAAATGTCGTGACACGATACACTGAAAAATAGTACATAGATATATAGCAAACATTTGTCATATGTAAATGTGTATTACTATTCATCAAAGTTTAATGAAAAAAAGGTTTTTGAAAAATAATGTTAAAATAAATGTTGTAAATATTTTGCAGATACTTATCATACATTTCTATTGCTATGAGTTTTGCTGATTTTATAATATTATGATTAGTGTTTAATAAATGTTCCGTAACAGATGATTCGTTATCTCGTATTTTATATTTCTCAAATTCTTTTTAAATATACAAGCATCATTGTTTAGAACATGTTCTATATTTATTTGTATTTAACCTACATAAAATATATCGCATTCCTCATATTGAATTTTAAAAATACCCTTTTTCCCTCTTCCTCCATTTTATCCTTTGTGTTTCCTAGTAATTATTTTAAATTTAAATTATTATTTTTAGACGTTCTTATATAATTCTCATAATTTGTTTAAATATTTGTCAAAGTAACCAAAATTGTTTAAAAGAAAATCATGATTGAGCTAATTGCTATAACAGTTCTAAATTCTTTCGACTATTTGTGTTTTGTAACTATATTTTTAAAATTAAATATTTTTCGTATCCGTTAAATTTATCGGTTTTAATTCTTGGTCGAAATCTTATTTATCCAAGGGTGAAAAAATAGATATAAACAACTAATCTAAAGACCATACTGTTAAATGTTGCCATTTTTGTTAGCAAGAGCGATCCCAGTAGGTACTTAGGAATATACCTGAACAGTAAACGTATGTGTTTTCTTTCGATAAATTACAAATTTTAATTGGTTCTACTCTTTTAATAAGCGAGTCTTGAAATTGTAATTTTCCATCGACTTCTTTTCCATAATCTGATTGAATAATATTGGGAGTTAATTTGTTAAATGAAGGAACTGATATCAAATGTTTCGTTTAAAAAAAAAATACCTTAAAATCTATAAATGCTATAATAGACCAAAATTAAAAACAGCTTTTTGTAATTTTTTTTTTTAATAATATAGTACAAATATAAATATTCTTTGAAAATTTCAAGACTATAGGGGTAAATTTTTTTTTCAAAATTACGGAGAAATATTATGACGAAATCACATTTTTATTGTTTTTATGCAGTTATTTCATTTTTTTTTTTTTTTTTAATCGCTTTTGAGACAGTTGGAAAATCACCTCTCTAAAGTACTAAACACATCAAATTTGCTACCAGAAAATACGAGTAATTAAGCATGTAATGATCGCAGCTCTCATTCTAGTAGAATTTTCGATTATAGACATAAAAAACTAAAAAAACACATCATTGTAAAACCAAATACTAATAAATTCCTCGTTCCGCACACGGCATCTAAAATTAATTTAATGTAAGCCAATGATATTACACGTGGTTTAACCTTGTCTACGGTGTAGCGATCAGTAAGTCAAAGCCAACGATCGATTATTGGTGATTTCATCGGGTATAAACTACATAAATAAGGATGTTATTTTTTGTGACTTAAGTTATTAATATTTTCTAAATTAATTGAAAGTATTGGATTTTGAATGCATTTTTATTTACATATTTTAGAGTTATTGAAGTTTATAGCTCACATTACGAAAATTTTAATTTTTATATATAAATAATAATTTTGATTGTGATGTAAATATTTGTTCGAATTAATACTGATCAATTATAAGAATTTAAAATGAAAAATGACACGGAAAAAAATCGTTATTTCCATAGGAACTCTTTTATTCAAACTACAATAAACAAGGTCGATTTTCTAATGAAATAATACAAAATTAAAGGCCCAGATATCATATGTTATTGTTTAAGGTGCTCGCGTAGTATAAAAACATGTTTACGAAAATATGACACTGTTTTTTTGTGGGTCACAAAATAATACGTGTTTATTTGTTATTAGATATAAGTGTTCGAAATCGTTGACGTTTACACAGCCGTTTACTATTGTGAAAATACATTTGTTGTTTTAGTCCATCTAAAGTTCAATATGGAAAAATCTCGTTACGCAATCCTTCAAGTGTATCGTTTGATTGATTTTGAATTTTAGCACTTATTTAAAGGCGGAAAGATTTATCAACACCATCCGTCGGCTTTTTTCAATAATATAATTTTTGAAAAAAATACGGGCATAAAAAATAATCTTTTATATAAAAATCTCGTGTCACGGTGTTTGTGGTCGCACTCCTCCGAAACGACTCGACCGATTTTAATGAAATTTTTTTTTTATATTTGGTAGGTACATGAGAATAGGTCGTAAAGTATTTTTCACTCTCCCGAGAGTGGTAGCTAATACGGGAAATTTTAGGATTCTAGGCGCTAAACAGTTACCATGGTGACCATTTAAATTGTTATTAAAAAAACGTGCAAGACGTTCGTCCTCGATAAACTCCGTAACTATTTAACCAATTTTTATTTTAAATTTTAAATTATTTTTTAATAACAATTTAAACGGTCACCATGGTAACTGTTTAACGTCTAGAATCCTAAGATTTCCCGTATTATATATATATATATGTTAGGGTGGCCCTTATTTTGGAACCCCCAATTTTTTTTATTTCTTACCCTCTCATTTTGTTCGTTATTATAAAAAAGTAATTTGGGTTAAATTTGGTTATGATTACTCACCCCCTTCACGTGCCCCAAGGGGGTTGAAAAATTGCAAAAGATGGTTGTTTTGTGGTTTTTTGATTATAACTGAAAAACTATTACACTTATCGTAAAAATGTATAAAACTTAAATTATAGATACTTATATTCTTAATTAAAAACATATTTATAAAATTTCTCATCATGTATCTATTATTTCCCTAAGAAAATTGTAACACTGTTCCGCAATATCGAAACACATCTCAGATTCGGATACTCTATATATGTACGTGTTAAATGTGCGAAATGATTGCACACGAAGCGGGAAATAATAATTTCGAGTACATTTCAAATTGAGAATTTGTATCATTTTTTTTTTTTTTTTAAGTGCGTCTCCTGTAACGTCCATTCCGTTCGAGCCGGACCCGACCCGTTATCATTCCACTCGTATTCGCGCGTATGGTGGTAACTCGGTCGTTTCGGCTAACACTTTTCTGCCCATCTGGATTTATACGATTATAGGACCACAGATTAGATGAATGCAGACGGATCACTATCTGTCCGAGAAGAAAAGAATTGCAAATACGCTCTTCTGATTGGTCGCCCCCAAATCAATGTAGGCGCACACGACGTTATAAATTATTGTGCTGATATTATACAATATTATTGTACAACTTCTTTATTATCATAATAATATGGTTATCACCACGTGCCGATAAAAATTTAACGCAGATTAAGCACCGATTGTTTTTCAACTGCGTGTATAATGAAACGAATGTATTTGACACGAGCGCCAAACCAGAATTCACAATTCGTTTTACGTAAACAACACAAACAGGTTACCACCTCAAGGGGATAATGTTTAAATTATAAGTGAATATATTGTGCTATCATGCAGTTACACTGATTCGGAAACTGTTCGAATGACGTCATTTTTTTTTTTTACATCGAGAGTGATCCATCTGTATTCGTCTAATCTGTGATAGGATTTTCGCTATTGTGCAGCGTATATCATTGGCGTATCTGAAACTCGATCGAAACGAGAGAGAGAGAGAAAGAGTGATTTAAACGTTTCAAAATATATCGAGGGATCTCAGCCTCCCCACAAAAAAAAAATAATAATAATAACGGGCATAATAATTTTAGATACTGAACGGAACGAGAAATGTTTTACAACGATTCGTGCGTTTTTTACTCGAAAATTCTACCAGAAGGAGTAGTGCCACGATCTTTATATACAGTCACAGTATACGCGTTTTCGGTAGCGAATTCCGTCTAGTCGGTACTTTAGAGAGATCGTTTTTCGATTTTCTCGAGAGCGCCTGAACGTATGACTCAAGAACTACCGAAAGATAATACAATAAAAAAAAAAGTGATTTCCTTGTCGAAATCGATTGTCGTTATTTCTTCGTCATTTCGAAACCAATGCGGGTATAAAAACTTGAAACATTCGTCAAATGTGTAACTTTATATTATTATTTTATAAGGAAGAAAAATTTTCGAAATCAATTTTGGACTGTTTATAGCAGTTATAGGTTTTGAGGTATTTAAATCGTAAAAAAAGAGTTAATTTTTGTTGCGCACAAAAAATATTACACCGAATCTCAGCTCAGAAACGTTTTATCGAATACAAATGATTTTATCGTTGCTATTAAATTTATAGTGATAACAATACACTCCAAAATCTTTAACCGAGTAATTCATTTCAGCGACATTCACAACACCCCGCGGCTCGCTACCATTTTTTTTAAAAAAAATCAATGGCCAATCATTGTTCACCCATATTAGATCTTAATATACGATTTTGGCACGTCTCGTCTCGTTTTTATATTTGGTTTATTCAACGCTATTTAGCGAATTAAATTAATTTTACAATTTTTTTTTTTTAATTGACCTTATAAAAAGAGTGAAAAAAAAATAGTTTAATTATTATGCATCACGTCGAAAAATGAAAGCACATAGGATTATTTATTAATAAACGCTTTCTTTTACTGGCCGAATAGTAAAAAACCATACAAAACAACACGTTATATTACAAAACAAGTGCATAGATTCGTAATAATATAATGTTGATTTGAATATTATTTATCGCCAGTGTGTTTTCAGACCTCGTAGTGTACACAACGCATAATTGATAATATTATACGTGTATAATTTTCTTTTCCAGCGTTATCTAACCGAAACAACAATGCCTTCTTCAATCAAAAGAAGCTTATTGTCTATGGCTGAGACGTGCGAAAATGCGATGCGGACATGTATGAAATATGTAATGCTATTGCCATTTGTGTGTGCGTGTTTTAAGGAGACAGCCGAGATCGTAGACTCGCAAAAAGCGATAGTCAACGTATCAGCCGTCGAATTCGAAGCACAACCAAAGGTAGACGAGTTTCGGGTCAACTGCATAAATATATACTATTTAGAACATAAGAAAATTCCGTAGGTATATATTTTACGTGGTTAAACGCGCTTTTTTTATTTTAAACGCATCGGCTCGAATAGGCCGGAATTTAGTAGAGTAACAGAAAATGTTGACAATTTTTTTTTAATTAAATCTTAACCGTTGAATGATCCGTTAAAACAATAGAACCGTTCGCGATTAATTCGTCCACGATTCATATAAATTGTTTTATAATATAATATATTTATATATTTCGATTCAAATTTTAGGGTTGTAACACTATAAAAATAGGGTTTATTTAATCCTAACGTTTTATTTTACGTGGTACATTTGTATACGTGTGTTAAACAATTTGAAGAGAACGAAGAGACTTCGACGAAGGAGAGGCAAATCGCAGGCAAAAACGGCCGTTGAGGTACCGTCAGAGAAGACAGTTGACGTGCGAGACGCGGAAAAACGGTCATTGTCATTACTTTTGCCTTGTTCAGCGACGAGTGACCACGAGGAGACGTCCAAGAACGAGGTAGTTACCGTCATATATAATACAATATTGAAAACTAAACTAAAGACACGAGTACTTTTTCAGTTAATACGTTCATTTATTTTACGTTTTTGTCGAGAATTTATAGAATAATAATGCATTAACCCGATCTATTAAGAAAGTATTCACGGTTGCTTTTAACATACGCCTATTAATTGTACGCGTTGCGTGAGCGTGCGTTACAGAACAGTAAAAAATCCAAAAACAGGCGACGGGCGAAGGGTAAACATGCAGCCGATACGTTATTACCGAGTTCCGCGCCAAATAATGTAGAAAAGGAATCTAGTCGTTTAATTGTCCCGGATGAAGAGCCCAACAAAGATGACGATTCTTCAGAGTGGCGTGTAGTGAAGAAAATCCGAAAACCACGAGCAAGTAGACCTGACGATGTGCCCCACGCCAAAGGTTTGTTATTTTAATATATATTGTCCGCGTAACATTCATATCTATTTTACATTGTATTTCATATTGTAGAACAACAGAACCGACAAAAAACCAATGATAAGACCGGAAAAACTGTTCCTTCTCAATTCGAGGCGAACAATAACGATAGGAACTACAAAAACAAACCTGTCGACGCGTTGAAAGAGTCCGGAGGAGATGCGGCTAATACAAAACCGCCTGGACTGTTACAACATAACACGATGGGATTAAAACGCAATAGCGGCGAACGGTCTGCGGCAGGGGCCAGGCGAAAATTCGTGCAACACACGAAAGTATTGTCGAATAACGAAATTAAATTAAACAAGTCGGAAAACGCGCGGATTCCGACGGAGTCTGCTAGAAAAGCGGCCGCAAATAAGGCCGATTCCGAGACAAAACGACAACGCGACAAGACTGAGGTACACATACGAATTTAAATTAAATTACGATAATTTATATAGAGAATTTTTAAGCGAAGTAAACTAAAGACATTTGTAACATGACATAGACTTTTAACTATATAGATAAATATTATAGTTATTATCGTCTGTATTACAAAGTGTCTTTGCTGAAAATTGTCGTTTATATTTCGTGTTAACAGGAGTTGAAGAGACGTGTCAATTCGATTTTGAACAAGCTTACGGAAGAAAACGTAGTCGAATTGGCAAAGAATTTAGCGGCATTACCGGTGGATACAGTCGAACGTTTACAAAACACTGCCGATTTAATTTTTGAAAAGGTAATAAATATAATTACACAACGCAAAATATGATTTTCGATTTAGACAGAACGGTTTACGGACAATTCTTTTTTTCTTCTTTTTATCGACATTTACGCGACGCAAGAACTAACATAAATCGGTATACAGTTTTCATTAAAATCGATTTCTTGTTTTTAATCACATATTCTACAGGTGCTCCGCGAAAGGAATTCCGTTCATCACTACGCGTCCTTGTGTTCTGACATTAAATCGTTGCAAGTGACCTGTGATGACGGCAATAATGCGGTAATCTTCTTGTCACTCATCCTCAGGAAATGCCAACAGCAATTTAAGGTGGATAATGCGCATCGAGCGGACCGCGTCAAAAAACTGGATGAAATAAATTCGTGCAAAGATTACGTAATTAATTTATAATTTTATATAGTACATACGAGTCCAGAGCGTAAAAGTCATATCTCTAAGAGCCACAATTTACAAAAAAGTTGCTTTTTTTTAATTTTGCCTTTTTTTAATATCGTGCAATTTGAAAATTATTAATAATATGTGTACAATGTACATAGGAGAAAAAGAAAACTTCGACTCGAATATGAGGTGAATGAAAGAAGATTACGCAAACGTTCGATTGCAAATTGCCGGTAACAATATATTTAGTATTATTTGCGAAAAATAAACTTACACACTCCATATTTACAGTAATGTGTATTTAATTTTTTTTCTTTTAATTTAATTTTAGATTTATTGGTGAGCTGTTCAAAAAGAATTTGGTTAGGAACAGCATAATAACGTACTGTATCACAAATTTGTTGGAACAAAGTACGGAGGATTCGCTAGAATGCTTATGCGTTTTGCTAAAAACTGCCGGAAAGGATTTAGAAAAAGTACGTTTATTCAAAGCGTATTCTTTCATTGTCAGTATTGTTTCGTATTTGTGACGAATTTATCACGTTAAATGTCGTAACACTAGGACCAAAACCAATATTCACAGTTTACGCTCATATTATTTTTACAGGCCTGCAATTTAAACGAAACTTTCGAAAAGCTCGAGTCTTTGGCGTTACAAAAAACGATATCGTCAAAAATGAAATATATGATCGAGAGCGTCAAAGACTCGGAGAGGAAGTTATGATGACCGAGACGCACGGAAGTGTTTTCCGTTCTAGAATGAAAATCCGATGCGATCTAAGATTACACGAATGTCAAGCACAGTGCCTGTGAAATTTACAACTTTAAAAATGTTATCGTTAATAACAGCGGATCCAAGACAACGGAGATCTTCTGTGTTTTTCTTTTTTTTTGTTAAATTTACAATCGTTTTTTGAAATAAATTGAAAATCAATATTGTTAATTTGTGTGTTCAAATGTTATACTCTTCTATAAATTACGATAATATATGTAAATATTACATAACTAATTGTACTAGAACGCGATTTTCACGGATATAAATGATAATAACAATTAAAAATCGTAAAAAAATAAAACAAAATTGATTAAACACGATTCCGGTATAGAAGTATTCATTATATGAAAGCATTAAACGTACAAAGGACATTGGAGTGTATATACATCATAAGTGTCATTCAACGAACATGTTAAAAACCGTATCAAAATTACGTCGCGTTTAATATTCCCGTATCCCAAATACATCATAATAAATTACATTTGAAAATGCGTTAAAATTAAACTCCGTAGTCCTGGGTTGAAAGTGAAGCGTTTGCTATTTGAATTTCTAAAGTCATCCGTTTAACATTAATGAAATCCTTTCGGATATATTATCGTCAAAACATTTATAACAAAAACCTTTCTCTCTAAGAATTTCCGTGCGTTCTATCAATGTTTCGTACACATTTTAGACGTCTTGAATATAGAAAACACTGTAGTTACATTTATATATAGTATATATGAACGAGTTTTCGTTCAAAACTGCGCACGGGCGAAGCCGGGTAATTCAGCTACTTATTTTATATTATGTCTTCTTTACATTTTCTGTTCATTTACGTGACGTTGAGAATTGAATTGTTCGAATAAAATATTAACTACAAACTATATTATCTTTTTTATATGGGAAAAAATTACAAATATTATAATGTAATATATCGCCATAAATCCCATAAAGCAAATAATCGAGAAGCAAAAGTTTTTAAAAGTATTTCTATTGAAAATAACACAATAAAAAAAATATATAGTACCTAAATTGTAAGATAGTAAATCAGGGGTCGGCAATTAGTTTCGATGGAGGGCCAGATTATTTCAAAAAAAAATTTCGAGGTCTAGAAAACAACTTGAATAATAGTTAATAAATGTATTTATTTTTATACATTGTAAAAATAGATCAAATATCTATATTATTCTATTACGTGCAAAAACCAGCATTAAAAATAATATATTTTTAACGGTCTAGTTATTTCCCCTCCGCGGGCCGGATTCGGACCGCCTATTGCCTATTGCCTATTCAATGTACATTTAATCAACCTAAAACTATTTGGACACTTATTTATATAGAACTTTTTTTTCTTGATGTGAAACGTCTAATGAGACGGATCAAACATGTTGTTGGCGTGGCGACGCGCTCGTAACTCTGCGACTTGGCAACACTGTCCCACTCGGCTCGGCGATCCACCCTCTCTCACCGCGCTGAGCTCGCACACCAATTGCCACACGAGTAATCGAACTATAATATAGAAAACTTAAAATTTAAATTTAAAAAAAAATTTATTAGTTCTTTTATTTTAAACTTTAAAGTATAATAATGACTAATGACTCATGACCATTGATTAAAATAATTACTTTATAATCTTAGCCAATGTGCACATATTTTTAATAATAATAATTTAAAATAATAGAAGTATTCTGAAGAAGGTGTTCAGGGGTTTTGGGGGGGGGAGCAAAGCTCCCCATGAGTCATGGGTCCCTGAGATGCAATTATGTGTTGCCTCCTAAGAAAATTATTTTTAAACTTGCCACTGGCATCATATAGCATTGTAATGCTCAAAATTCTGGATTTATATATAATTATAGAAATATAATCATAACACGCACTGAAATCCGAACGAAAATGGAGTCAACCTACTCTGCCAATGAAATATCCATATCGACGAGTGATAACCAAGAAAAAAGATCCATTAATGTACCGAGACGTAATGCAGATGTAGAAAAAGGAAGGACAACGCGCATGGAACGTAAACGAAATAACAATAAAACGAGAAAAGAAAGTAGTTACCAGATAGCGCTACGACACAACATAGAGGGCGTGGCAGAAAGGCGCTATAAATAGCGGTCAGTCTCGAACACACACACGCACACTCACCGCAGTCAGACGCGAAATACGTTGTTCACGCCTGACCGCCGTGACTACACTGAGCGGACCGATGGCTTCAGACCGCTATTTATATACGCCTTTCTGCCACGCCCTCTATGTCGTGTCGTGGTGACTACTTTCTTTTCCCGTTTTATTACGGTCGGCTGACGGCGCTATGTCGGTAGACGCGGGTGTTTAGTTTGACGCTGACCGGGCGGTGGCCGATCGTACGCGCGTATGCAATCTTTGTTATTCATTTATTTTATTATTATTAATAATAATATTATTTGTCGTCAGCTATGAACTATACGCTCGATCGCGACCGATGATCAGCGCGTACCGTACGCGCTGATCGTCGGTCGACCACTAATTCCAGCCTTATACATGATTTTCAAAGGGGGGAGAAGGGGGGGGGCGAAAATGAAGCATAACCATAACGTAATTGGACCAACTTATACGTGACACAAGTCGGTGCTGTTAGGTCAGAGATATACTGCATTTAAAAATATCAAATCCCATGGGGGCGCCGATCCACCTATCGCCCCCCCCCCCTTATAACCGCCACTGGTGGAAACTGGGATTGAAAACGAAGTGAATATTAATAAAAACCCGTCTGAACAGTCCGACTGTGAAAGACGCGGCGAATCGAGAAAATAAGGAACAAAAAAAAAAAAAACGAATCGTGTGAACGAGGCAGGGGGGCGACTGAGCGGCCGGTCGCAAAGCCGCGCGTTTTAAGGACGACGTATAAAAAATTGTCGCGGACGACGCACAAACGCAGTGTAAAAAAGAGCCAGCTGAGCACCGCGCCTGAATAATAATGCACGTATATATATATATATATATTTAATATAGGCGATGATGACGTGTATTCAATGCGGTGTGTAAAATACTGTTGTACGGTCTATACGTGCACGTTAAATTATACGGTTTTCGGAATGGATTTAAGTCTCGTCGGGCAAAGATGGGTGTCGTAGCGCGCAGGGTGCGACGTGAAAACGGTATTGTGCGTTAGTTGTACGAGCGCGCGCGCCCATAATAACCGTCGCCGCGCGATTTCCCAGAGAAACGCTGACAGTAAAATACAATTGTATTTTATTTATATATATATATATATATAAACGCGTAAAATTGAGACGTATGAAAACGTCTTATATTGTTAATATCGCGGCGGCTGTACCGTGATGGTGGCTACGAGGACACGGTAATCTCACGTCGTCGTATTGTATATTTTTATACATTATTGTACGTATTATTCATTATTATTATTATTATTATTGTACGGCGGGTGGTTGTGAGTCGCGGCCGCTCGTCGCTGCAGTAAGAGCGGAGATTGTGCGTCGAGGGACCCGCCGCGGTCGTCGTCGGGGGCGCAGCTGCGTTTTAACGATACTCTCGTTTATACATTACCGAAACCTATCAGTTCGTATACATATATTATTATACAGGTATTATAGGTAAGATTTTATTATTATTATTATTGTCGGAGAACCGATTGGGGGTGGCGGGAGGGACCGGTATAATCGAAAACTGACCCGCGTGACGTTGGCACCCTTGTGTCGAGCAGGTAAAAATGTGTGAGTATACTGCAGATACACAAAGAGAGAAAGGTGTACGTTTCGTGAAATTTCCAATAACTTTATATTCTCCGTCGGCTCGCCGCCGTTTTACGTGCGTAGTCATATTATATTGTACGACGCGTGTGACATTTATGAAAAAAATACCCGTTTTTCTCCTGCACCGCCGCCGACAATCGACCCGGAATTACACGAGTCAATGGCGGATCCAGGGAAAGGCGATCGTCCTCCCCCTCTCCACCCCGTTCGTTAGAAAAAAACCACTCGATGTCTGGTTCGTGTCTGGAGTACTGCTGCATGTCTAAATTTATTGATCGGTATAATCTTGTCGAGTTCCGGTTGGAAAATCGCTAAACCGCATATTTACTTTGGCGCAGATTACCGGATTGTCCCCAATACAAACCTGTAGAAAGAATAAAAATGATAAGAAATGTCTTATCTCCTTTATTCTTTCTCGTAACCGCGGTCCACGGTTTTGTTCTGTGGTCTTTGTTTTCTATGTTACCGTCGTAGACTTTACGTATAACCATTGTGTGCAAACCACGGTAACGGCCGTGTATATATACGACCCTGCTTCATATTGACTGTACGCAGATGATCGCGATTACGAATGTTCGTTTATAAATAATTTTTTTAAATCGTGCTTTGGAGCGTTATGATAATATGTATTCGATTTACAATAATTATTTATTTTTAATATTACTGGACACCGAGTATTATTAGGTCTCGCGAATGGTCTAAAATAGTGATGTCGTAAATAAACGATTGATATAATCGAATTTTAGTGTTATTTAAAATGTAATTTAATGTATTTTAAAATCCCCCACCCCACCCCGTTATTTTGTCCAGGATCCGCACCTGACACGAGTGTTATACCGCCGCGTCGTATTATAGCCGGTTTACCGGCGGCTATAACCGGCGCGCAAGAGTCGACACACTGTCACGTCCGAGTGCACAGAGTACGCGATACGGACGACACACAAAATTTGTATAATATATGCGTAATGATATAGATTGGCAATAATTTTTTGCTTTCTGAAATTCGAATTGATAAAATACCTACCGCTATTTCGGAATCCTATTTATTTATTTTTATTTTTTTTTAATTTAACTGATATAAACTGTCATAATGAAATATATCGTAGTTCAGACAAGTGTATTAAAAAAGTAAATAAATATTTCCGTAAAATATTGCCCATATGTATAACCAAATATTTGTCGTTCGATCTCGATACAATACACACGTGTTACTGGGTATTATTCCCGTCCTGTTCGTCTCGTTATAAACGATATGTGCCTATGTACCTAATTATATATGTATTATATTAAACGCAATACGCGTCGCGTCAATATTCTGTACAATTGCACGTACCTATTTTATATACATAACGTATACGTATTAGAATATGACTCGGAACGAAATATTTGTATATACACACGTGTGTAGACATTAATGTTGCGCGAAAAATGGAAGGAAAAAGATGTGTAACGGCCAAGTGTACTGACTTTATTTATGGGGATTTTTTTTTTTTAATTTAATACAAACCCAATAAATTTTAGTGTGGAATAAACGGGCGTAAATTATTATTATTATTATTATTATTACATAGATTAAATAACATGTATAATTAACAATAATTTTTAATATTAATAAATATACGTTTATATATGTAATATACACTATGAGCGTATGACCCACCCTACTGTTAATGACTTTTGATTAACAGTGCAGTTGTATTGCATCTTGGTAACCACTACCTGTGCGCCACCGATTCCGCCTGCAGTAAACGAATAATAAATTCAATACAAATCATCTTCGCGATCCGTCATTTAATCCGTTTCGATTCTCTTAATATTTGCTAAATGTTTTCCCGAGTTTTTTTTTCTCAATTTTATGGAATTATGTACGCGGTGTAGTGTTTTTTTCATGCACGTAAATATTGTTGAAAAATATATTTGTATAAATATTAAAGATTTCATATACGAAACACTCCAAACGGACGATAAGTTTAGTAAATAATATTATCGTGCAGCTAACTTAAACGATATTTCTGATTCTATACTCTGATAGACTTGATTTTAGCGTTTCAAAAAAAAAAAAAGAAATCATAACTTGCTCGGTCTCGTTTTGCGAACATTCTGTATACATAAACACGTTCAGAGTATATACACGTAGGCGTATGTGGAAATCGTTATTATTGTAACACACATGGTCAATGGTCATTAAGTCGTTATATATTGACTGACGTCCCCTTGATGGTGGTATCGTTTGATGTACTCGAGTATATTTATAATACGATGGTAGTGAACTGAGGTTCGGGGAGAAAACGCTATGGATCGAACGACAACAGGTCGTTGTTAACGACCTGTTGCGTTATTTTTCTTCTTTTATCGACTGTTTTTTTTTTTTTCGGGTACATATGTACAATATATACGCGTATAAAGTATCACCGTACGTGCACATATTATTTATATTATAAATACGAATACACACACTTAATCGTTTTATACGTACAAGGCGATGAATTTTTGTTGTTGTTTTTTTTTCATAACGAGCCAGCGATTTTTATAACTAATTCCATTTTGACGCTTTTATATAATATTCATTTATGAGCATTATTTACGTGCAGATGCGGTTTATTAGATATTCTAGTTCATCTCCTCATTCCTCTAATACGTACCTAATACCTATAAAAAAAAAACTGTGCTGCTGAATTATGTTTATTTACTATGATTCCTATGGCCTTATTCTATTTATTTTATTTGATTTCTATTTAAGTTATTTCGGTTGTTCTTTTCTTTTTAGACAGTTTTCACACGATATGTATTTTATTATCATATTAAGCCGATAAAACATTTTTTTTTTTTTAATATTTTATTCCAATTTCGAGCTAATTATAGGAGTTGTAGATTTTGATATTTTGTTACATAAAAGTGGTGTAGTTTTAGGATTTAATACACGAAAATGTAATGTAACGTCAATCGTCAAAGACGCGTAAGGGAAATACCGCCGAAATTCATTCTGAATTCCTAGTAGTTGTTTTTAGTAGGTTGACAATTTGGTAATTTTTTTCTAATTTTAAAATTTGTCTTGGATCGGAATTTAGAAATAATTCGAAAACGATACTATTTAGTACATCAGCCTCACCCCCCCCAAAAAAAAAAATCTAAATACGCCCCTATATGCGTATAGTAATAACAAAACTCTAAAGTTTTTATCCGAATAAAGAAAATTATTCACTTGAGCGACGTTCACCACACTCGCGGCTCGCTACTTTTTTTTTATAAATATATACATGACAGTTGAAGGTGGTTGAAATGAATTTTGGAAAACCGGATTGTCAATTTTTTTTAGATTCTGAGCGGAGCGAGGAACGTATTGGTGTTACAATGATGTGTTTTCTTTTCTTTTTTTTTTTATGTCTTTACCCAAAAATTTTACCAGAAGGTGTGCTCCGATCTTTACAGTCACAGTCTCTTTTCGGTAGCAAATTGCATCTTGTTGGTACTTTAAAGTGGTCATTTTTCGATTTTCTCAAGAGCGCCTACAAATATAACTCAAAAACTACCGAAAAATTACGTAAAAACGCGATTTCGTCCAAAATCGTTATTTCTTCGTAATTTTGAAACTAAAGGGTATAGAAACTTGAAACATTCATCAAATATGTAACTTTACGTTATATTAAGGGAAAAAACAAATTTCAAAAACTTTCTTTTAATTTTGGAATATCTATAGCAATTATAGATTTTGAGTTATTTAATTCATAAAAAGAGTTATAGTTTTCGTTATATACCCAAAATATTGCACCGAAGTTCCGCTCAGAATCGTTTTGTCGAATGCTATCATTGCCTTCGAATTTATATAGTAATAACAATACACTCTAAAATCGTTATCCAAGTAATTCACTTAAGCGGCATTCACACAACACCCCGCGGCTCGCTATCCTTTTTTATTTCTTATTTTTCAACCGTCGTCGTTTCAAATCCTCTCGTTACTCTGCCCCACCCTGTATATACGTACACATATTATAGCAGAAGGTGCGCGTCGTACAATACGCCGATGTTCATCGTGTTGTGCAGTGGGTTTTCGGAATCTCGGGTGTATAGAGTGAGAAAAAGGAGAAGAAGGAAAAAAAAGGATATTATAACACCGAACACGCGGTGCGCGCGTTGAATATAATATAATGTGCGCTCTCGGTGTGACAGGACAATAAAATTGCCTTATTAATGACGGTGTGGTGTGCCCTGCCACGTGTAAAACGTTATAATATATTATATTATACGACAACGGAATACCAACACGCCGCATATGATACGTATATGTGTTATATAATATACGAAATGTATTATTATTATTATTATTTTTTTTTTATTATTATTATTTTTTTTAAGCCGGTTCACGCCTTCACGCGCTCGCACAACGTTTATAATATTATATTCTAAAATGTCGAGGCGTTTATTCTACGTTATTATACGGCGCGTATCATATAAATTTCTATATATTTATAATATGCGTATAAAGTATATATGTGAATAATATAATCGAGAGCCAAAGAGAATATTAATAATGATTTGTTCGAATTTTAACGAATTCAATTGACCTGGAATTTAAAATATGTATACGCGTGTATAATAAGTGTTATATTGGTTAGACGGACAGAAATTTTATGTCGAGACACATGATTGAAATAACATTTTGAAAACCTAATCCGAATTCAAATTTTGCGACACGCGTCTTAGAAAATAATCGTATACTATTAATTATACGTTTGTTGTTGATAATGCCATAGAAATTTCAAATAAACAACACGATATTCATAATAAACGCGTAGGTAATACACTTTAAATTATTTTTAATATACAAACAGATTTTGAAAATTATATTTATATTTATATCGAATAATATTGATATGTTTATCTATATATTATAGATTTATTTATTTTTCTATATTATACATTTCTTTTGTGCATATTAATAACTATTTTGGAACTTAGAATAATTGTTTGCATATTTCACAATTTTTTCGTGTATATTTGCGTGCATAATTTGCCTTTCTTAATTCCTATAATTTCCGAGCCCTATTAATAACATCCATATTACTGTTTTTTAACAATTTATTATTCACTATATGTACAACATTTCATTTTTTAACGTGACATTTTATTGAAGTATTCATAGTTTTTTCTATGTAACTATATGAGTATATTCATTATGATTTTTTTATTCTGCTACATTTTACTAATTCGATCATTTTTTGTCAAAACCGGTAGCAAATAAACAAAATAACAACTCACTTATATACACTTTTTTATTTTCATAATAATCTTTGGCTTTATTTTATATTCACATATAAATATATAATTTACGTATATATTTATATATATATACACACACATAAAATGAATTATTTACGAGTATTTATTTAGAGTTTTTTTCTTCTATTTCATTCACATATCCTTTTCATTATTTTATTTATTTAATTCTTTGTTTCGGTCTTCACCGTTTTATTATATATATATTATCATTATAATTATTATATACGCTCGTGTGTACACCTATGTTCTGTAAAAGAATATTATTATATATATAATGTATATTTATATATACTTGTATAGATATACGAGAAATAAGAATAAATATAAACGAACGTTCGCGTCTCCGCCGTCCTCACGAAGACGAAAATTTAAAGCGTGCACCACCACACATACTATGTATCGTGTTTATTATATTATTATAATATAATGACGCATGTGTTAAACTACGAGAGTTTATCTCGGAGAAGTTTTGTTTGCAAAAGTTCAGTGAACCAAACCACCGATTCGACTGTACTTGTATACATATATAGTACGTATGGATTCGAGAAAATTCAACAAAACTTGGAATTATTTTGATAAAAATTTAAATAAAATATACGGAATATTGTATATACTCGTATATATCTGTTTGTTAATGTTAATGTAAATATCAATCGTGTAATCGATTAAAATTGTAATAAAATAAGCCGTTATAAATTTTAATGCGCCATTTTTTTTTTTTTTTTGGTTCACACTGCGTTTGTGATTTTTTTTTAAGACACGAAATATAAACGTATATCGCGAATACTTATCAAAATCGTATTTAGTCGACTTTTGTCTTCTTTAAATGTCATTGTTACACTTTTTTTTCATCAATAATAATTGGTGTTGAACGGGAATATCGAAAACTGATCGAAAATTATAAATATTTGTTATAATAATTTAACGTTTACAACAATTTTATGTAATTTTTGTATAAAATTATAGAAAATTTTACGAAATTTTTACCATTACACCTAACGATATTCCAAACATCAAAACAGAGACGAGAACAATATAATGAAAAGTACACACAAATCTACATATTTATATGGTAAATAGCAATTCACAATGTCTCCTCTGTATGTCTGTCTGTTACATCGCTTATAACTCAAACCACTGTTCCGATTTTGATGGAATTTTCACGGATATTTTGCTCAAGATCTCCTGAATGTAAACAGTAACTTCTCACTTTACTATCACATCGTCATCAGATAGACAAACCGCGAAAACAGTGGTTTTACCACCACGTGTCGGTATCTATGACAATTATTTCGTGACAACAAATAATATCAAATATAAATAAAATCTATTTTAGTTATAATTTATAATTCTAATGTCAAGCACAGTGTAAGCACGTTCTTTTTTTTCGGAATAGTGAATATATTTGTAGTCTGTTAAAGGAATAATTGTTATATATAGACATCTCTTAATGTTATTACTTATTAGGTTTGATGCAACAAATTGTAAAAGAAAAAAAACTCGTCATTCAATAGATATCCATTATAGTTATACAGCTTAATACCAAAAATAACAATTTGACTCTCTTTAATGAGTTCGAGAAGATCTTCTCGGATTTCCCGAGAGATTTAGTGCAAAATAAGACGTATATTAGCGTCTTCTGAAAAGCCGGGCTTTAGAAGCTTTCAGAAAAAACCATAGGATCCGTATGATCCCCTATAAATTTCCCTTTCAATTGGAACATTTACAGTTTTCTCTGAAAGTGTCTATTTCACAATCACAAACAATATTAAATAAATGACTAGCTAAAATCTTCAAATTTGAAGGAATAGATTTGAGCTCGGATTGTTATGCACATGGACAACATTAAATGTAGTGTTTGGAAAACTGGAAATGACTATTCACTGATTGTGTAACAAAAATATATATACAAATCCGGAAGTATTTTATTGTATTTTTTTTTTTTTAGAAAGACTTAACAAAGTCGGTCGGAGCAGCTAGTATTTCAATAAAATAACAATAATTTTTTACTTTTTGGAATAACCGTTTCGTTGACATTCGCATAATTTATAAATATTTTAGTCGTTTTGAAATTATTTTTAAAACAACTTTTAATTATCCTACTATCACCAAAATTAATTCACCATATGTTTTCCAAATACGATTTGTAATAAAATAATAAAAAAAATTTATGTTCGAAATAAAATGTCCTAAAATAATTTTTATTCACATTCTTTTTTTTTTCAAGGTGCCGG
This sequence comes from Slavum lentiscoides, assembly GCA_032441835.1. Lineage (NCBI taxonomy): Eukaryota > Metazoa > Arthropoda > Insecta > Hemiptera > Aphididae > Slavum > Slavum lentiscoides. The sequence continues at coordinate 11,519,096 of CM063710.1, forward strand.
AAACGGTGTAATTTTTGTATCGTTTTAGCCTTAAAATGAACCGAATGTAATTCCGCAAATAGATTTGAGCTCTTTTCTGGATTATCATGAACATTAATTTTTGATATTTTAATGAAAACTACGTTCATTTATAAATTTTTTCCAGAGTCCGCACAAAAAAAACAGAGAGAGATTTAATCAAAAATCTACTCCCACAATAACCTAGAAAATATTTTATATTTTATTTTTGACATTTCCCCTTTGATAGGAAAAATTAACACGTAACATAAACGTCTTGTATTACCTAACATAATACAAATATGATCGAATAAAGTAAATAAATCATTTTTTAAAAACGTATAAATAGAAACCCAGCAAATTACAGCACGCTCAAGAATGGGTTGCCTTATCTCACTTTCAGTTTTATTTTATTTAAATCGTATACTTTCAAAAATTGCAAAATTAATTTATTAAAAGTCTACTAAAAAGCTATTTTCATTTTCGTACGCGGGGAAATCGATTATTTTTCAAAATTATTATTATTTTTTTTTTTTTACTTCTACACCTCAGTTAAAATAGTATAAAAAATACGTTGTATTGTTTTAAATTTACAGATTATCTATAGCGTATATCACTGTTTGAATTACGATTTGGAGTATCGCGTTAAGATTTGACGAGGCAAAAACGCCACACGAGTAGGTATATACTACATAATATCTGTGTATGTGTGTGTGTGTGTGTGTATCCTTGAAAGAATATAAACTTAACAATATCTTGTAGGTAATTATTATTGTAAATATATATATATGTATATAGGTGTAATGTGTGTTATATATTCATTAAACAATCGAATAATGAATATACTAATTCTATGGAATAAATGTTTAAATATTATTGTTATTGTTATTACGTTTTGTTTGCCTGGAGATTATTTATTATATTTTATTTTATCGTCGGAATTTTCGGGAATTATTCTGATTTCGAAGGAACAGCAGGCGACATTGTGTATTTCACTATGCGATTCGGGTTGATGGAAGCCACGTACAACGCCGATCCATCTTTCGATATGGCTATGTCATGCGGCACTTGGATAGCCTGAAAACAATAATAAAAATAATAAAAAATATGTGATAAACGTTTATTTTTCGATCGATTTATTTTTAGAAAGTATCGCGATTAAAAAAAAAAACATTTTTGTTTTTTACAAAGAGTTACAATTTCCGTCGGAACGGAAAATTCGTGGGAAAATTCGTTTTTTTTCCTCAAATTTCTCTAGTTTTATATCAGTTTGATTCGAGAAAAATCGGACTGTTTTAATTGTATGTACGACTGTATTCACAATTCACAAGCAAGTCTTTATTTACGTATGTATCGTTGAAGTTTATGAGTAAAGCTCAACAGTTGTAGGACACATCGACGAGTCTAGAAACGTGAGTTCGTAATACACAGATCGGCATATTTCATTGATTTTGCAAAAAAAAAAAGTGCACACTTACTCGTTTTAAGCGTATATTTTATGTGCAAAAATTAAATACATCCATATTTTTCAAAAAAAAAATTATATGAAAAGAATTAACTGACAAAGTATGAATTTTAAAAGTGAAAAAAAAATGAGAAAAATGACGAATTAGAAATTTTAGTTCAAGACTTCCAAAACACCGACGGGAGAGACCGTATTGGTTTTACGTAATTTTTTTTTTATGGCATATTTATTATTTATTTATTTTCACGCATTTTTTGTACCTCCTATAACTTCCGAGTCCTACTTTTATGAGTTATGGAAATTTATAAAGTGATTATGATGGATTGACAGTGTGTCTGATGTCACATTTCTACACGAAAGTTTTGTGCAATATATTCAAAAATTTGAATTTTGAAAACGGCACTGAAATGGTCCTCTTGTTTATTTTGGATTCGTATAAATCGGGACGGAACGCCTAATCGTCTTACTTGTCGTTGTCTTGCGTATATAAATACAATAGTGTACAAACGGTTTTTATCACAAACAGCAATAATATCGAGCACTCACTCCGTCTTTGGACAATGTCCAGTGATCGACTATGGTCTCGGTCATCGGGTTTATGGTGAATCCTCGTACCGGAATCACGGGCGACGTGGGTCCGTTGACAGCGTAAATCAAATCGCCTGTAAATCGCGCACGAGCCGAAAACGTGAAAAACGTTTTCAATTTTTTTATGTTTTTTTATTTCATACACTCACCGTGACCGGTTATCGCGTACACCCGTCCCAAGTCCGGTTGTTGTATGGTCAACGGGCGTGTTCATTGTTCTCCTCCGAAAGTTCGGCTTCCCTGCACACGACTCTCATATCTTCGCGGTCGGCAATGCACAAAAGGTCGTGTCGTTCGAGTAACGCCAAACTGTGCGGCACTTGAAGGCTCAGAAATTCTAGTAATTACACACAATACATTCGAACTAAAAACACGTATATATAGTACTATGTGAACGATGAATATTTTATTCGAAATCGATCACGGGGGGGTTCGATCCGTAAGTTATTTCACCTACTATATAACTACTATATGTGTTTGTCTGTATCAAAGGACAAAGGTGAATAATTATTAAAAAGTTCAAGTCGAGTTAAAAAGTCAATGTTTTTGAAAAACGTGTGTAGTAACACGATTAATTAGAATTCGCGTTGACAGTAACTAAATTTCGTTGAATTAATGATTTATTCGACGAGCGTTTATTTTTTATTTTTTTTTTTTTACAAATCATTTAGGGCGTCTCGCCGACGATTTTAATATGGGTTCTGTGTAGGCATTTTTTTTTTTTATATGAAATTTTTGAGAAAAATAAAAACCTAACAATTTAATAATATTTAAATATATTTTAAAAAGTCATTAAAAAACATTCGTGTGTTTACCAGTAAAAATACGTTATAGGTGACAGCACGTGTGATTGATGAAAAAAATAAAACACGTTTCCGCAAAACAGAAAAAAGTACACTTCAAAGTGATTACGTACTCGTTCATACGCTAACAATTACGTTAATATATTTTGTTTTCTATTTCGATTTTAAACTTTACTTGATCAGTTGACATTTTTTTTTTAACATTTTTAACAAACAAATTTAATACAACAACTGTTATATTTCTCTTTATTTTACATAATACTCATTGACTTTTGTTTTTTATTTCTGTATATCCTTTTTGTTCTTTTATTTATTTGATTTTTTTTTTATGTTCTATTAACTTTAAACCGTGTGTATAGTAATACATTATATTCACGCCACTTGACTTATTTCAATTAATTTTTTTCGTCGACTTTATCATTTTATAGAAGAAAATTATTAGCAAAACGCGCGGGTTGCAGCACGCGTACCGTTCGAGTGAGGAAAGACTCTCAGCAATTCTCCTCTGCTCGTGTACTTCAAAACTCTAGAATTGCAGTATCCGTCGGCGATGAAAACGTCCCCGGTCGAAACGGCCACGGCCACGGAAGTGGGTTGACAAAGGGTCCTGTACCCCTTTCCGTTCTCGAATCTCTTTCCAAACGTCAGCGAAGGTCTGAACGCTCCGGGCGAAAACTACAGAACATACATTTTATTTTATTTTATTTTTACCATACTGTCATCTCGTTACGTTAACGTTGTATTACGTCAACACGTCGTATATTTGTATTCGGTTTAAATTACGTCGAGAGCAAAAAATATTATAATAATAATAAAATATACAAAACCGGACGGTTTTTTCGACCTTAAACACTTGGTGCATGGCAACATCTGTGACCCACACGTTCCCTTGATGGTCTATCGTGATGCCGTGTGGCATGTAAAAGAAACCTGCTCCCCAGCTGGATAAAACGTCACCGGTTTTCGGGCTCAGCGTGACAATGGTGTTCGTCAAAATGGGACCTTCGTCTACGTGCTGATAGTGATACGTTTCGTTGAAAGAGCTGAACAAAACGACAGTAAAAACATGCGGTTTTCATCATTATTATTATTATTTTTTTTTTTTTTTTTTGGGTAAACAAAATAAAAAGTTCCAATACTAAAACGATTTCTTTTTATAAATACATATTATAATTAACGATGTATATATATATATATATATATTAAATATAAAATTGTGTATTTATGATTTCAGGATTTCATATTCGAATAATAAATATCAAGCAAATAATAAATTTTAAAAACTTAAATGCGATCGCTTTAAGAAACTCATTTAAGTTAGATAATTTGATTTTTTAACCTGTTGTTATTTGTTACGATACGTATTTATTTTTTTAGATTTATTTATTTATTCGTATGGCAATTTTTTAAGATAGAACGCTTCTACGCAGTGCACCCCTGGGCAACATCCCAGACGGCTAAAGTTCTATCATCTTCTGATGGCAGTCAAATTTGTGATACCTAATCATCTCCTGGTATATAATGAGGCCCCCCACTATTTTTTTTAGATAATTGAATAATTATCAGTTCAAATTTTACAATCGGGCCGATTGACGCCGACAGCACAAAATTTATTTATTTTATTTTTTTATCCGTTCGATTAATCGAAAATCGTCGAAGAAACGTATCAAAGTTCGCGGTGCACAAACACCAGTATTAAGAAGATGTCGTATTTGCAACTATTTACCGAAAAAAATGTTAAAATACAATATAAGTGCGGTAGCTTGACGAATCCGTATGGAAAATATTGATTTCATAAAACACGATATTTCTAAACGTCAATTTTTTAAAAATTTGACGTATTCTGCAATAGTTACTCTCCAAGAACTGTCTACTAAATTTCAACAAAATTACTTTTTCGGAATACATTTATTTTTATAATGTTCAGCTCACTTCTCGTCCCAGACGCGACTCCCCCGGTGAAAGATCACGGGCTGTCCAACCGTGTTTATCGCCACGCCGCTCACTTGTCCGAGCCGCGGTATCGGACTTTTCGGCCATCCCTCTACTTCCACGGGTCTGTTGATGTTCTGAGCCTGTGAAAATCCGCATTCCGTTATAACAATATACGCAAACGAGTATATAGTAATATTCGTACTTCAAACGTAAGGCACAAATGTGTTTTAAAATTAAATATTACGGTCGAGTGAAGCGCATATTAGTTTATATAGTTTGAACTGAAATGATAGGTCGGTGCAGGGTATCGTTATTGGTATTGGAGGGACTAAAACATTTGCTCCGACTCCACACTCGCAATGAAGATCGTGCGCTCGAGTAGAAAATTTTTCAAAGATTTCGTTCGCAATCAATTCCATAATTTTGATGGGATAATGCGCGTTCCAGAGTAATGTTGTAGGAGAACCCTACCTTTAAAATTAGTTTGTGGTATAGAGTCCCGGGAGGAATTTGGAAATTTAAAAATTCAGTTAAATAACGCGTACCGCGCCTCTTCTATATTCTGCACCAGGAGGTTATTACTGAACGATAAATTGCTGACGGCACATCAAACCTAGACATTATCAAGTCGTTTACTTTGGTAAAAAAAATGATGAAAGATTACAGACATTTATTACGACAAACAACAATTTAAATTTGAATGGTCACCGTGATAACCGGTCGCATTATAGTTACCGTTCAACGCCCAGAATCCTGAAATCGTCCGTATTAGGTGCTACAAATTATACATATCATACATACACAAACCAGCTTCTCCGAGAAACATTTCATCTATCTATAAAACTCGAATAAATTCCGTTCAGCACCATTCCAGATTTACAAGAGATATTAACAAGAGATTTCTTTTAATTATTATTATACTTATATACTAAAGCCTATAGTATATTTGAAGGAATAAAATAAAATGTTATACATTTAGTATACGTAGTATATTTTGAATTTTTCGAATATTTTTAAGGATTTCCCTTTGGGGCCTAACATTATGTTTAATGGGACTTGGTTACGCCTACGTCGTTATAGTGCAATAACATACCGTAATATCATACTGGAGACGTTACTTAATATATTATGTTGGTACAAATTATAATTCCGATCGTCATCTCCTTGATGTACAAAGTATACTGCTGCAAGTTTCGAATAAAAACGACGTGCTTACGTACGACAAATAACGGTCTTCGTCTAATTTCATGTACGAATTTTCCCTCACTACTGTATTATTGTTATTATTAATATTATCATTTGCTTATTTTTTGTGGAATCAGCGCGAAAATAGCCGAGTATCGAAGAAATTTCACCGTCCGCGTCTCGCGAGAGATTGTTTTTATAAGCGCGCAAATTTCGGCTTTTTAATACTTTGCTGTTGTTTTAAGCATTTTGGCTGAAACCAACACGAATTTCAATCGTATTTTTCGCCGTTCAATATTTTTAAGAAAATCATAAATTACGTAAATACCGATGTAATGCCGCATTTTATGCAGATAAATAATTTGTCTATTTTATTAAGGGTTTTCGTGCGACTGCTGCGTGTATATTCAAAACATCAGTGATAGATATTCGCAAAAGTTTGAAAATCTCGACGAGAATTTTATTGATATCGCGCTACAATACAATTTTCACGGTATATTATTGCTAAAACATAACTTAGATAATGACTAGGCCTTGAATTTCGATGCATTCGCCATACACATCTTTTTTTTTTGAAACGCTTGACTTACGACGCTTTCCAAAGCACAAATATTATTCTAATAACTAATTTTTTTGTGAGGAGGAATTTTTTTACATTTTTTTGAGGTTTTATGGCATTTTTAACTTATTTCTAGTATTATTACGAAATTAAAATTAAAATTTAACCAAGATTGAAATATAAACGTATAATAGCGTTTTATTTTAAATAAAACGATTCTCAAACTTATCACAACTCCCGATTAGCCGATTAAATATATACGTATTTTATGAAATGATGAAACATCTTTTCTGTGGTCATGTCAAAATTTCGTCAAAATTCGTCAAAATTTAAAGCGAATTTTTTTTATAAAAGTTTGTCAGGACATTTTTTTACGATTTTCTGGAATTTTCAGGTTATAAATGTATTAGGTATTTAATATTTTTAGAGCATTAAAATCCAAACCCTAATAATATCAACATATAATTTTCATTTTCCTCGGAAAATCTATTATACAAGAAACAAAACTGCCGACTTTAAATTCAATATAATACCTATTTAGAAGCGCAGATACTTCAAATTCAACAAAAATATAGGTACCTCAGTGGTGGTTATACATGATGTTCAAGGGGGGCAAAAATGGATCCATCCTCCCTCTGCCAATGAAATGTCCACATCGACGAGTAATAACCAAGAAGAAAGATCTATTAATGTACCGAGCCGAAATGCAGATGTAGAAAAAGGAAAAACAACGTGCATGGAACGTAAACGAAATAACAATAAAACGAGAAAAGAAAGTAGTTACCAGATAGCGCTACGACACAACATAGAGGGCGTGGCAGAAAAGCGCTATAAATAGCTGTCAGTCTCGAACACACACACACACACACACACGCGCGCGCGCACACTCACCGCAGTCAGACTCGAAATACGTTGTTCACGCCTGACCGCCGTGACTACACTGAGCGGACCGATGGTTTCGGACCGCTATTTATAAATGCCTTCCTGCCACGCCCTCTATGTTATGTCGTAGCGCTATCTGGTGACTACTTTCTTTTTCCGTTTTATTCCGGTCGGCTGACGCGCTATGTCGGTGTACGCGGGTGTTTAGTTTAACGCTGACCGAGCGGCGACCGATCGTACGCGCGTATTCGATCTTCATTATTTATTTATTTTATTATAATTAACAATAATATTATTTCGCGTATTTCAATGAAATCAATGAACGCAAGAATTTATCTTTCCTCGTTATACACTCGTTTATTTTACACGTTTACTATTTATTTAACGTTTACTCGTTTACTGACATTTACAAGTTTACTCGTTTACACTGCAGTATACGACCGACCGATTCATGATCATTATATATATGTACATGATGTTCAAAGGAGGAAGGCGAAAATGGAGCATAACATAAATGGACCTAATTACTTACATGACACAAGTCGGTGCTGTTAGGTCAGATATATACTAAATTTAAAAATGTAAAATCCCATTGGAGGAGGGAGATCCACTTATCGCCCCCCCCCCTTATAACCGCCACTGAGGTACCTTTTGTTTACAATAATTAAAAATGTACTTTAACAGCGTGTTCTACGAGATGATTTTTTTTTCTTCTCGTCATATATTATTTTCGAGTACTTTTCAACGTTATACCGCAAAATCCTAGCCCTGCAGTAGTGTATTATTATTGCCGTCCGTGGTGAAAAAATCCGGGTGAAACAGCAGTAAATATTATTCGCTCGTATGTAATTTCTTTTCTATATACGTTCGAATTGAATAAAAAAATAAAAACGCCGCCGAGCGCAACGCATTATATCGTATATATATTATAATATTTATGTACGCGAAAAGGAAAAAATAATCCCCAACCAAGTACCGTATATAGGTACGCAGCAGCAATATACATTATATGTTGTTATTAAACAATATTTTATTATATTACGCGATATTGACATCTGTTTATAGGGCACTGTTATTTCGCCCGAACGATTTTTAACATTCGTATCTCCGATTTACGTTTATTTTTATTTTTTTTTTTTCCTAAAATATATTCAGTCTTTTGTCCGACTACAAATCGACGACGACGACGACGGCTGTTTTTTTACTTTTGAATACGCGCGCGCGTACATTATACGCACACTCTCCTTTTTCATCGTGCAGAGAACACAAACAAACGAACACGAACGCCGCCGAATACATATTGTGTTCATATGTTTACAGGGCGTACGTATTCGAAGTACGACATCTGTGACGTACCCTGGTCCCTGGGGGAGAGGATTTCGGGTCCGGACGCCTCCCCCATCCCAATTGAAATTTCAACGTTTAAAAATGTTTTCGTAAAATTCAAATCAAAACACTTAACGGGAATCCGTTTTATATGTTTTAGCTCGTGTTGGTGGAATATTAGGTAATGAAACTGCAGACAATCTGGCCAAACGTAGTGCGCCGTTAATTTCCACTGCGTGTTCGAGGAAAATTCCTCGATCAGACGTTACACCGCTGCCTTAGGAAATACATCGAAACGCTATAATATGTGGGACCGAAACTGGTCCGATCGGCCGCATGATTATGCAATCTGCAGGTACGAGAATATAGTTCCTATTACACTCCGCCGCCCTTGGTTTAGTTTCTGGGAACTAGTATCTAGGACTCCGCGAATCATGCAATTTACCAGACTTGATGATGGTCTCGAACACAACCTTCCCCCCCTCGGGGCTCGTGCAGATCTTCTTTCGCTCAACAACTCTCCTATGCGTACTCTACGTATATCAAACCACTAAAGTGTGACCTTAGTCGTTATTGTCGTTTTCACGTCCCACTCTGGCTACACAAAAAGTAAGGTCTTTTTTAAGACCCTTGAAGAAATATGTGTACAAAAAAAACATAATGAAACTGTATATCGTAATCGTAATATTTTAAATGTTATACAGTACAATATTTGTCGAAGTATAATGTAAAAACAAAACTTCTAATAAAAAAAAAAAAGGAAAATTAAATAATATTTATATTATACATACACACGTATAATATTATAATATTGTAATATCGATGTTTAATACACGTCATATTAATTTATATTTTCGTGAAAAAAACGTATTAAATTTATACGTACCAGATTTTTTTTTTTTTCATTAATTGAAATGTCTATACGTTTAAACCAGTATGGACCCCCTTGAAAACCCTCTGGTCGCGCGCCACTGCACTGTACGATATCAGGGGCGTATTATTTATAGTACATACGCGTATAAGTACACTTCGGGCCGGCGATGTGAATGAGAACGAATCGATATTTTGCGTATACTTCTTATCCGAAGGAGGAGAGGGAAATAATAATAATAATAATAATATTCACAAAGTTCGATAAACCCGCGGGCGCGGTGACACGCGTCTACGACATCATTTTTTTTTTTTTTTTTTTACCGTGCAATCGCGAGTTTCACTTCAATTTTTCACGCTATTTTTTAAAAAAAAAACGTTTTCGATTTTATTTAAAAACACTATATGACGTGTGTATAGTCTCGACGTTGATTCCGATCGATTTTCAAAACGGAAATTGGACGACAAACGCCATTCGTGTGGGCGATAAACGATCGATTTCCCAAATTTCACACACGCGCCTGTAACGAGGAAAGAATTCTTGTGCGCGCGACTTATTCTCGTGTAAAAATATTAAGTAGGTTACCTACGAACGCGAACACTACCGGACTCGTGGTATATACCTATACCTATATACGCGCAAATGATTTTCGTTTTTTCACAAATTTCAAACTCGGTTGAAATAGAGAGGTAATGAACGGGGAACCCTGCACGTTATATGTTCGTACCCGCGCGCGCGGTATAATATTATGCGTTGTGTGTGTGTGTGTGTATATACTCGCCTGCGAAGACGGTAACGAAAGCGGCGGTGGCGATTCAGTGGCGGCGTCGTCGCCGTACACTACCCGCTTGATCTCGTCGTAAAAGCTGCTGTCCACCGGCCAACCGGCCGTGGCCGACGGGCACGCCACCAAAGCGGCCGCCACGCAGACGGCCACCCGCAACGACAAGTAGTACAACGGCCGACCCATCGTCGTAGCGCAGTGCGGTGACTGACGTGTGGACGCGACACGAATCCCGGCGCAGTCGTCGCGCACGCGTATGTGTTTGTACGCGCGTTGACCGCGCGTACGATATTTGTGTGTATCGCTGTCCGTCGTTTCGCGCGACTTTGGCCTTGGCGCCGCCGCCACCGAGATCAATACGCCGCGCCGGTGGTACGAGTTTGTTTGCCAGAGAGCGCTCCGCTCGCCACACATTTCCCCTCACGCCAGCATACCCAGCGGTCGAAGTGAAGGGATGGAAGCAGTGTCGTCATTTCAAGTTTTGAAAGGGGGGAGGGCAAAGTTGTGAACGGTCCATATTGTTGAAAAATAAGCGAAAAAAAGTATTTTTTTAACACCGGCCCCGTTAACCTTGACGGTGAACTATATTTTTTATGACTGTGATTAAGTGACGTTTAGATCTAGGCACTGAATGTTAAAATTTTAGAGAGTTCTTACAGAGAATAAAAAAAAACGGTTCAAAAGATATTTTTCTAAAAAAAATTAGACAGCATTACAATTATTACAAATTATAAAAAAAAAAATTATTTTTTTAATCCAAGAGGGACGAAATAAGTGGGGGATGGAATGTGCTAACTAAAAGAAGTGGAGGGATGGAATCCCCCTTATCCCTCCACTTCGACCGCTGAGCATACCCACCCCCGTACGACTTCTCAGTTCAGTCCCGCGCGGCTCTTCACTTTTAACGTGAGCAATAATAATATTATTGTCACACTATATAATTTAGAGAGCTGAGAAAAGAAATCCATTTGTGACCTAAAAACCTACAGCAAACATACTTGTACAGGGTGAATTTTTAATCCGTTCTATGTCAAGGAATAAAAATCGTTTTCGTCTTAATTTTTTAACATAAAGTAACAACGCTCTATAGCGTATTTATCGTTTTAGATACTGAGCGAAACCAGAAAGCTGTTGGTTTTACAATGATATTTGTTTTTTTCTGTGTACAAATTTTCGACTATAGCTAAAGAATGATCTCGTCATCACGCGTTACTTTCCGGTAGCAAATCGTACCTCTATACAGTCGGTACTTTAACTGAAACGCTTTTCGATTTTTTTTCAGTATAGTTTCCTTACATATTATGCGCGTAATTAAAAACGACACGAAAACTGGAAGAAAATCTATTTTAAACGCGGCACAAAAAAACTACCAAAATAATGGCTTTAAAGTCTTGAAATTTACAACAAATATGTAACTTTGCACTATATATACGTAAAAAATAAATCTTCAACAAATTTCTTTCGATTCTGGGCTATTATATTATTACTAGATGTCGAGTTATTATTTAAATCATAAAATCGGTTTTAAGGACTGAAAATTTTATACAACATAGGTCCTACGCTTACTTATATTATAAAAAAAATTTTGAGAATTCAAAGTCGCAATTTTTTTTTCATTTAATAAATTGGCAGATAATTCAAAATTATCCATTCAATTAATTCAAAATTTGGCTGGTGATAAAAATAAAAAAAAATCTCCCTGGTATATACACTGCAGACGGGTTTCATACGCAGTTTATTTTATCGTGTCTATATACATTATATTATCGACGTCCTTATATAAATAGAATTATATTCTATCGTCCCAGTCTGCTGTAATGTTATTTTAACAAAATTATGAGCGAGGTGCGATGATGACGTGATGCGCGCGACCGGAATATTTCGTTTAAACCTAATCGAGTTTTACGTCGGAAATTGAATATCGAAAAATATAAAATAATTTATATTAGAAAGATAATAAAATTTTACGAGGTGATGAGGCACTACGAGTGTTCACCGTCTACACTTTCGGTATTGCTCAGTGGATTATTATGAGTATAGGTACCTACGGAAATGAATATACACCATGTATATCAGAGCTTGAATTGCGAAGTGACGTACGAACGGAGTACCTCTACTTTTTTAACAATATTTCAGCGTCCTTCTTTTAATTTTTCAAAACGGAACTCTTCAGCCTAGGGACTCATTTTTAATGTTTTTATATAGTTTTGTCTCACAAACAATCGCAAGTTGTATATACAACATACTATACACGCGCTTCGTATTACCAGAACGAAAATGACATCGATTTGACATTATTTACAAAAGGCGTACGACCTGTAAAAATGTATAATCTGTATAAATATATAATAACGAAGTGCTCCGTTTTCCGAGCATGTATCAGTCTGTTGCGTCAAACTTTCTGTTCAGTTATTTACGCTAGATCAATATAGCAAGACTTAATCTAATCATTTATTAATTAAGTATTTATTTTTTCCCAATTGAAGCCCTGCAACCTATATGTGTGCCTACATAGCAAATATAGTCCTTCCAATCAATATGCGTTCGTCCTACACCTCCTTAATGATTAATCCCCCGTCCTTCCCAAACAAATAAATACGTCTAAAAAAAAAGAAGAATATATAGTGTAAAAATGAAGTAGTGACAATGGACATTCCTTCTATCAAACCGTCCTGTCCGTGTATCTTTTTTACATGTCACATATTATTTATTGTACCATTTATATGTATACATATTGTATATATTACTTTTTCTAAAATAAAAACTACACCTTTAAAAACACAATATTTGGAGTATCTATGGAGGACGAAAAAAGTGAAAATTATATTTGACTTTACACGTGTTTGGTACATAAATTGTATATTTTTAACAGCATCGAAAATATTGTCCATCAGATCAGACCACTGTTAATATAAATATATATTTATCCGTCGTTCGGATTACACAGAGTTATTACTCTATGGTTTTTTTTTGATAGTGTTATCGCTGTTATCAGTGAATTCGTCGTTATCCTTATCGCGCGTTTGCTACGGTCTCGCAACAAAATGCAGAAACTATGTACGTGGTTCCTTCGTCATAATATAATGTACTCGTGCAAATCGTTTGGCAATATGTTTCCGTGCACACTTTCGCGCATTTAAGAGCGTCCAGATGGACAGCTTCGTTTCGATAGCATTCGTAAAGACCATGAAAATCATTGATCCGCCCGTCGTGTACATTTCCGGACCGTCGTGAAATCGGGTCGATCGAATCATGAAGTGTTCTGCTTTGAAGTTATTCCGGGCCAACCGGCCGATGCACAAATATTATTCCGTATTCTTCGTGTTCGTGTTCGGAGCGTTGTGCAGCGTTCTCATCGACAAATACTGGGAGTTTGTGTCGCGCGGCGGCGACCAACGGTCCAGACATCTAATCGTACGCCGTCCATTCTCCATTATTGATTTCGACGAACACGAATTTATCGACACGGATCAAAATGTCCACGAACTGATCATCAGAGAAACGGACGTGGAAGTTATATGTGAGTAGTCGACGTTCGTGTTCTGATGGTGCGTAAAATATATTCTTCTGATATACGTGTGTTATTGTAGCCGATCAAGATAATATCGAAGCGATGATGTCGTTGATTGCCGCGAACGAGATGAAATCAATGGGCAAAGGGGAAAAAGCGTTGAAACTCATTGAACACGGTATTGCACTTGCTCCAAAGAATCCAGATTTGTTGAACGGCTATGGGGAACTCATTGAAACGTTACGAGACGACATTTTAACAGCCGATCGCTTGTATTTTCAGGTTTGTTAGTTAAAAATTACCAAATCCAGTCGGTTCGATACAACTGCAGAACGTTTAATTCGTAAATAATATTTTATTGCAGGCCCTTATACATAGTCCGAAACATAAAAAAGCGTTGAGTAATCGTAAAAGAACTCAAATAATTGTGGACGACTTGGATTGGCAACAGCTGAAACGCATTGACGAGAAAAGAGATAAGATGGCTTTAATATCGGATTCAAATACGGCTTTTAGAAGAGCAAAAAAAGAAGCATACTTTCAGGTAACATTAAAAAATACATATTATTCAGACGTACTGCGTTTAATTCTCCCGTTCAATATAATATTTTATTGAATTTATTATATTATAATAAGATATTTAATTACGACATTTTGTACTTCAATTTTTTTTTTATTATTATTTAATTTTTGTCCCCATTGCTCCACGTTATGAATTTACATCAATGGATGGCCTCTTCACTCGTGACTGCTGTCTCAATATCACACTAAATCTGTAATCCATGTTATATTATTGCATGTTAATCATTTGTGTAAAAGAGCGTTTACAGATCATACAAATATATTAAAAATAAAATTGTATTGTAAAATAATACAACGAATTTACTTAAAAATTTTACATTACACCTTTAAATTAAATCAATGTGTTATAACCTGTAAAATATTTTTGTTTTTAATGGGGAAGGAAGGAGGTGCTTCAAAATGCATAAAAACGTTTTTTCATATTTAAAAAATTAACGTTTATGTTTATGATGATTTCATAATAAATTCAAGTTTTCATTGGTTTATCATATTCTATTTCTTACCTACTATATTAATTTTGAATGTATAAATTGGCCCGTACACTAAAAGTATATCTACTAGCTAGTAAGCCTAATCATAACGTGAAACGGTTAAAATTTGTTTCAGCATATTTATCATACTGTCGGTATTGAAGGAAATAGAATGTCGTTGTCAGAAACAAGATCTATTTTAGAAACCAGAATGGCAATAGGCGGAAGAAGTATTGCCGAACATAATGAGATAATAGGTCTTGAAGCAGCTCTTAAGTATATAAACGCAACGTTGATCAACCGACTCGGTAGTATATCTGTTGATGATATTTTAGAAATCCATAAGCGAGTAATGGGATTTGTCGACCCATTGGAAAGCGGAGTTTTCCGTCAAACACAAGTGTGTGCTTTAAATAAATAATAATCGTATAATCCATTTGGGTACCTAATTTTAAATATTCTTTTTAGGTATTCGTCGGTGGTCACATTCCTCCTGGTCCATCACACATTGTAACTTTAATGGACAATTTTTCAAGGTGGCTTAATTCCGAATCTACTCTGCGACTACACCCTGTACGATTCGCTGCTCTAGCACATTACAAATTAGTGCACATACATCCGTTCACCGACGGTAATGGACGAACTTCACGTCTTCTCATGAATATGATTTTAATGCAAGCCGGTTATCCGCCAGTTATTATTCCAAAAGGAGAAAGACATAAGTAAGGTCAAATTAATTCAGTGTACAAATATTTATCGTATATTATTATTATTATTATTCAACGTGTGCTTTAATAAATTGTATGCTTATTATTTGTTTTAGATACTATAGAACTTTGGAATTTGCAAACAAAGGAGACATTAGACCATTTCTTAGATTCATTGCTGAATGTACGGAAAGAACATTAAATCAATTTTTACTATCGACTACAACAGACTTTTCGACCGACATTCCGGAATTAGATTATGATAATATTATTATAAACGAATCTTAATTATGTTCTAAGATATGATTTGTTTACGGCAGCAAAGTGGACAGCAAGTCGTATATAAAATCAATTTCTTCAGACTTGCGTAGTATTTTAATTAGTATTAAAAATACAAACATTATACTCGGCCTTTTTGTCAACTATATTATTTATTTCCAAGACTACGAGCCTTATTAGCAGTTAAGTTGAACGTGACCGATCAAAATATTCGTACATGTTAATTGTTACAAATATATTTGGCGAGTAAAATGGTTTCTTCATTTTTCATTTCATCGCTACTAAAACTAAACAATGTTTTCAAATTAAATAATAGTTTATATAAAAATGAATTTATTTTTGCAATTATTATCGGTGTCAAGTTTTATCTCATTAACTTAAAAAATAAATGTTCAATTATCATTTTATTCACAAAATTAAATTATTTTTCACTATATATATATATAGTTTATAAATTATGTTTTAAGATTAATATTGCGTTTAATAAACAAACAATTTAAATATTTATATATTCTGCACAAAACATATTAAGTTTTAACACAGTTAATTTAAATATTTATTTGAATTACACTAATATATATGTATATATATATATATACGCGACTAATTTTTTTTTTCTTTATTTTAAAACAATTTAATATGTGTTGAAATTCAATTATTCAGTTACTTTTATTAAATCTAATCATATCGAAGGATTTCTTATGATAGTAATTTATGTTTCTTTACAACAAATAAGTATTTGAGTAATATTATTCTGTTATTAATTTTATTCTAGCGCAATATATTTTGTACCACTTGTAAAAAAAAAATTATTTAAGATACACTCGAATTTGTAGGTTTAATGCATTATAATAAGTGATTAAACCAAAACAATGCACGCTGTGTACTGTACTCGTGTATATATATATATATATATATATATATATATATGTAACTTTATATTATATTGTCTGTGATATATGTTTTCATGTTAACCGTTACCTATTTAATTTATAATTTCATATACAAACATTTTTGTGTTTATTGTTGATTAATGTTTTAAGTAATATATGTATCTTTGTCAAAGTTTTTATTCGATTATTTAAAAATTACTGTCCAATTTAAAACACTCAAACTTGATTTTACGAAAAAGTAACTATTATATCGTAAATTGACTGGAAAAAAAAGGATATTATAAAACCGAATGTGCGGTGCGCGCGTTGAATATAATATAATGTGCGCTCTCGGTGTGACAGCAGGGGCGTACTCAAGGGGGAGGTTTGTGGGGTTTGAACCCCCCCATGACCTCAGTAACCGATGTAGTTTTGTGCGTTCATGCTTGTAAATAATATAATTCACAGGAGCAATTTTCTAAGAAGGGAAAAAGTAAACATATTTTTTTCTATTTTCAATTTTATGTCAACAAAATGTTCAACCCCCCCTCCCATTGAAAATTCCTGAGTACGCCTCTGTGTGACAGAACAATAAAATTGCATTATTAATAACAGTGTGTTGTGCTCTGCCACATGTAAAACGCTATAATATATTATAGGACAACAGAATACCAACACGGTGCATATTGTACGTAATATCATTGATTATATATTACTAGTATTATTAGTAATACTTATTAGTAATATATAATCAATGGTAATATGTGTTACATGAAATGTATTATTATTATTTTTTTTTTTGGAAGCTAGTTCACGCTTTCACGCACAACGTTTATAATATACTCTAAACGGTATTTTCACTGAGCCAACGCAGTAAATCGATTAAAAACATTTGTAAACATATCTTTACCATCGATATTCTAAAACATTATGTAGGACCTACTCGTGCTTATATAAAATTATTAATTTTCATTTATTCATATTATATTAATTACATTTATTTATAAAATATAAAATTTATAATCAATGATAACATGAATAAGATTTTTGTATAATCTCTTTTCCATGTTTTTGTATGACTCGTCTTATTCATTGACATATTAACTCAGTTCATATGTCAATGGTCTTATTACACAATTTAGAGCAAAAAATGCAAATGCTACCATCTTAGTCACAATTATAAATTTATATTTTGTTAATCATGTGGCGTCATCTATCGGATGATATCGTCACGTATATATGCCGTCTGTATTTTTTCTTATCACTATTAATTGCCAACTATCTATTGCTAACTTCCAGACGTCTACATCAGTCTTTCTCAAAGTGGGCGATAACGCCCTCTCGTGGGCGTTAGTGGCCTTCAGGAGGGCGGTAAAAGGCCCAAAAAAGTTTGCGGGGGGCGTTGGCCGTTGAGGCGGTCGATTACTGATTAAAAAAAGCGAAAAATTGTATAATCGTGATATTTCAAACTAAAATTAAATACCAACAGGCTGCGATAATACCACAGAATAGGTGAAATTCATTATTCTGTGATAATACTACCTACTTCAGTAAATTTTAATAATTTCGTTCTTATTACTCGTACATTTTTGTTTTATTTATCACGTCTTTATCGTATGTCCGTATTTCGTATGTTTGAACGCAGTGACTTACGACTGTATTTAAATACATTCGAGTCTGATATAAAAAAACTCGTTAAACTACATCAGGTTCATCCATCACATTAAGTAAGCTAGATAAATTTAAATTCATAGATTTGTTTTGATTTTAATAAAAAATACATTTAAATACGATTGAGTATGCGTTTTAATTGATCTTATTAAAAAGGCTCCTTTAAAATGTAAGTTTGAACTCCTAAATAGAATATGGCTTAGTGATTAAATATAATAATCGTAATAACAGTTTGAAGATAAACAACAATTGGTAAGTTTAAAAATTTGGGGGGGCACTAAAAAAATTTTGATCGTCAAAATGAGCGACGGATGAAATATGTTTGAAAACCTATGGTCTATGATCAGGGGTTCCCAAAATTACTTCCCTTACCGCCCACTTACAAAAAAAAAAGTCTCACAACCAGTGCCGTTCTTACCACCAATAACGCCCTAGGGCAATAATATTTGACGCCCCCCAAAAAAAAAAATTTTATATATTTTTAATAGTAAATACACTTATCCTCGAAATCATCATATAGATACAAGAGAAATTAATATCTAAAATAAAACAAGAAATTTTTTCTGTTTGTCATTCATTTTTATGACGCCTCCTGCATTCATAATACTTTGGACGCCCTAGGGCACTTTCCCCATTTGCTACCCCCTTGGGACGGCTATGCTCACAAACCCCCTATCCCAGAATTTTACATTAATCAATTAATGAGTATATAAAAAAAATGCAACAACGTATTCATACTAGTGCCCCCCTGGACCGTAATATCGCCCACTTTGGAAACCACTGGTCTGCATCATAAAAAACCCATTGACATATTAATATGTAGAAAACAGAACCTCACTGAGTACCAAAAAAAAACAACGGCGAGTGTGTTTTTTTTTATCACACACGTTCTGATAACGGTCCACCAGAATGTTACGCTTGTGGAAAATATCGTCGCAGATTGCAGAATAAAACAATATTTTGCTGTGTTGTTAAACGTTTTTTTTCCGTCTATAATATTGTCGTCGGCCGTTTAACGTGATTATTCCATTATTGTCGGTCGCAGATCGCCTGGAATTCGTTGCAATTCGACGCGAATATTTTATCGGATTCAATGAGTATGAACGGCCGGTTTTTCTAACGCATCCAAAAATGCCCGCCTTCGTGTTTCCCGTTTTATTGGGCGTGCTGTCGTTGACCGCCTTGGCGAAGGTAAGCCTCGCCGATAATCGGTTATGCACTCGACGAATAAAAAATTCGTACACACCGTACGGTCGATTTCGTGCGTACGACTCGATGCGACTGTGTCTGTTACGAACCGGACCTCCCGCAAAAATAATAAGTAACCGTTACAAACGGTACGCGTTGTCGTACTCCGGTAATTGCAATTCCAAACGATTTCGAACTGCCCATATGTGTGCGTCTTATTCAGTTTCTACGTCGATTATTATTATTTCTACGGTTACAAACTGAATTTACCCATTTATGACTTACGGCCTTTTGCCGAAACGTGGTATTGTTATTCGACACTGTGTGCGTTTGTCGAAAATTTTTCCGTACCACCACTGATTTTACATACGTTGATTAATCGTAAAAAGAAATTTACAATTGCTTTGTTCTGGATAAAGATGACAATAATATTCACTAAATGGACTTTGTTTTTTTTTTAATTTCAACTCTTTTAAACGTAATACACAAAAGACGTTTCATTGTAAACGTCACGCTTATTGTAACCCCTCGTACGAAACGTAGTCGATGAAGGAGCCCAACAAAGCCCTTGAGTGGCACAGCTATAGATACATTCATATTTAACAAAATTTGGTTCGGTTTAATTTTTGAGAGACTTGGTAAATTTTGTCTCTTATAAGGGATAATATTAATGTTGTATAGGTTATTTTCTTTTTTCTATTATAAACAGTGATATGTATATTGCATTAACTTGATTGTAAAAAAAAAAAATACATATTGTTAGCCTAGGTATTTATATTTAGAATTGTATTTATTACATATTGTTTATAATAGATCAAAATAGTCGAATGTCGTTGAATTAATTAAAATTGACATTATATACTGAAAAAAAAAGAAAACAATAATATGTTAAACCGAGAATTTGAAACAATTTTTTTTTTTCAGACTGAATCGTACGAAGATGCCCGTTGCAAATGTGTGTGTACCATAGTAAACGGTACGGAAATGTATAATAAATTGTATATAGCTAATGTCCTTCCTAGCAAGTGAGTTAAATGCAAGTCAATAATAAATAATACTACGTGACCTGATGGCCAAATTATTTTTCAGCGATTGTAACGGAGTAAGCCTACCGGTCATCGGCGAAGTGAATAATACTAAAAAAGAATTGTGTCCACGATGCACTTGTACATACGAAAGTAGAAACACTACAACTATGAAGGTGATGATATTTTAGTCAAACTCTTGTCGAGTGTTTTACTAACTGGCGTTTTTATTTAACCAATATTATTTTTAGGTGGTCGTATTGATTGTGCTGTGTGTGGTATCGCTGTTGGTGACGTACATGTTATTCCTGTTGTGCCTGGAACCGATGATAAGAAAACGAAAACTAGTCGGCGCTTATGTTGAGCACACCAACGAAGAGGTATGTTCTTTAATGGAGCCAACCCTGTCCGATAGCGGTAGTTTTGTAAGTCCAGCCATTTCTCTCCCAATTTCTCTTTACAAAAAAAAGAAAAAAACCAAAACGTATAACAACGCATAACAAAAGTTTTCCTAACGTTCCGCAATATCCAAAAGCATATTGATATGATTGTCAGAATACGATATAGCAAAGAATTGCGAAAACACATTGAAAAAATTTTAAAAAATTTTATACAGTAAATATATTATAACGTAGTTGAACATTTTTGTATTTTAAATATAGTTTTGCTTGTTTGTTTATTATTTTTTTTATTTTTTTCCATTATCATTAATATTTTGGTTCACTTTTCTTTTACAATATTACCGTGACCTATAACTCGCTCTCAACAAATACGTAATAAATTCAATACACAAACTAATACAACGGATTTAACTAGTCATTATGAAAAACAATTGCTTAGTGTGGCTTTTAATTAATTTCTGGACAAATTGTTTTGGGTGTTGCACAGTGTATTAAATGTTTAAAATGTATTTATATTATCAACACTAACAAAATATATCAATCATACATATATATTTGCACTCGTGTGACAAACATTGGGTTCATCGAAATCTGTTTGATTATTGGTTTTTTCTTTTCTTTTTTTTTTTTTGAAGCTTTAATTTAAAATATGTAATATATTGCATGCTGTTAGTATTGATTATGATTTTCTTATTTAAATAATTGTTAAAAATGTGTATATTAATGTATGATTAACGTGTGTTAATATACAATTATTACTTAATTTAGGACGATCTACCGTCTTCCGTATCGTTGGACACCAGAACAGGAAGTGAACCCGTGGTTTCTGTAGGTACCAGTGGTAATGTCCTCAACAGATTCGGACATCAACAAGACAAATGGAAGAGACAGGTGAAAGAACAAAGGAAAAATATCTACGACCGTCATACTATTCTCAATTGAATAATATTCGGTTAACTTCTTAATGTCTCGTCAATCCTATTTATTATTGTTATATTCGTTTTTTTTTTTTTTTTTTACACGTAATTTAAACTGCATATTTTTATTTAGAGTTCTGTATTCGTGTACAGAATACAATATCGATTGTTCATTGGTCAGTGTTCGTATTAGCCCGATTACGGAACGAAATTGATTTTAAACAGATATTACAATTTGAAATTAATTTTTATTTTTCTTTGTACAAGCGTCTTGTAGTCAAAATCATTTTCGTAT
The DNA here is from genome assembly GCA_032441835.1 of Slavum lentiscoides. Taxonomy (NCBI): domain Eukaryota; kingdom Metazoa; phylum Arthropoda; class Insecta; order Hemiptera; family Aphididae; genus Slavum; species Slavum lentiscoides. The sequence continues at coordinate 11,541,409 of CM063710.1, forward strand.
TTTTATTATAAGTGGTGGCGTATTTTCGTTCGAGTTATCGTGGTACGGTCGTGCGTATCGCTACTGGCCGCATTAAATAAAAACTAAAGTACTAGGACTAACGAAATCGGTAATTTTTTTTTTTAGTATACATTATAAATAAAGCAGTGTATACTATTTATATGATTTTGTTTCTTAATAACGTCCCATTATTGTATTGTTGTACCTAAAGTCTTAATGTATATATATCTATAAATATATTACAATATATTTAAATGTGTTTACATAACTAAAATTGTCAACCAGTCAACGATTTTAATGTACTATTCGCATGCATAATACACTCCTGTGTCAATAATACTGCCGCTGGCGTTGCTCCTAACGAATTGTACGGGTCTCAGTCATGCGTAGAAAATGTTTTTCAATTAAACAAAAGGTGATGAAATTGTATGTTTGAACTGTTTGGACCCGATTTAGAATTGATAAGTTTTGTAAAGTCGGGGAAAAATCATTAACCATTTTGTTTAATTTTTGACTATTATTGTATCGTAGTTCAACTTTTACTTATATAAATATATTTCCAATGAAGATCTGACAAATAGAATAACTTTTATTCAATTCAATACTGTAAGAACCGATTTTCAAATTGTTATGCTTTTTCGCACTACAGTAAACATATTTTGAATTTAATTTTAAGGTAAAAAAATTACTTAATTTAATTAATTATTTATTTAAAAAAAAAATTATATTTTGAATTTTCCACTTAAACATAATAATTATTTGAAAATGATGATAAGACAAAATAATATAAAATAAACTTTCGGTTAGTTTATTCGTATCCTTGCACCAATTTAGCGACTTCCCATCTTGATTTCAACGCGAGGTCTTGTACTTCCACTGCGTCTTTGGTGACGATACCGATCTGATATTTATCGTGGCTTCTCGCATCTCTGTAAAATTAAAACGATTTCTTTGGTGAAAAATGTCCGTAAATACACTTGTAACCTGATGATTTTTATTTTTTTTTCAAATACCTGTAATACAACACTTCCATGCACTTTTTAAGCAAGGCGACAGCTTCGTCTTTTGTTAATTTCGAATTGAATTTCTCACGTTTTTCATCGATGGCTTTCCGCAACAAAGGCAAAGCAAGATAAGCACCGTAACCGCTAGCGATTTGCTCGTCCGGGAACGCAGTGCCCAATTTATCGATTTCGCCTAGGAACGGCACATCGTTTTGGATCCCTGCCACTAAGAACGTAGACCAAAGCGGTTTCATTTTTGTCCTGCGGTTGTACAACACACGGGACAACCAAGTGTACAGAGCTTTTGGTTTCAACGATATGCCATCGTTCAGACTTTTTTCGGTCGTAATCTTTTCTTGAATGGCGTCGCGTATAAACTGGTAGTCGGAATATTCACCGGCCGCAGCTAAAATAATGTTTTTGTTCACCTGTCCAAACAACAATAGAATTGAATAAAAATTCAAATTTTTCTAGAAAAACGGTAATAAATCGATATACGCCGTACCGTCAGTATTCTGGGATTGTTCTGGAAACAAGCCATCGAACCGTACGACGTCAAAGTGTCGGCGGCTACGGCCACGCCGGAATCGAATACGACGCCAAGAACAGAAGTCGTTGTTGTTATCGGAGTCCATCCGTGTTGTACGACATCGTGCTGGGCTAAACAGTAAAAACCAATTATTTATTTTCGTTTCAATAATCTGGCTTTGCAAATACGTCGAGCGTTTTTTCAAACGCGTATACATTTTGACGATTACACCGTTATACGGGTACACTATTGATTATATATTTCACCAATAGGTGGTACACCAAAGTATAGTCGTACGCGTATCGCAACGACGAGCGATTGAAACGTATAAAATCGTAGAAAATCATTCGGAATATCGTTTGTGAAAATCAATTCGAGTGAAACAACAAATCGCTGCGCTGAAAACCACGTCCGTGCCTACGACGCACTATTAATTTCGCATTCCGTAGGAAACGAAAGAATTTTTTTTAAAAAAAAAGCGAACCTGTACGTCCGGTGTCGGGAACGCTCTTGAAATTGCCGGGAATCCAATTGTGCATTATCGTTTCCATCGCGCGAAAAAACCGTCTGGAAAAACGTCGCCGCGCGAAATTAATATGAAATAAATGTATAAAATAAATTATGAACACTCGCCGCCGTTCGAAACTTTGAAAGTATTCGACTAATCATTATTTGCAATTTTTATGATAACGAACATAACCTCAAAAAACACGATAATTTCACGAAAACGATCGGGGAGAAAAAACCACACAGTGTGACCATTTGTCGGGAACGTCACCTTACGGCGCCACAGTCTTTCGCTTTGTCATTTCGATAACTCCGGAAACGGTCCATACAGACGAGAACCGGATTTGTCGACATTTTTCAATGAAATCAGAAACTTCTTTTTTCGCGTATTTACGGCTTTTGCTAGTTTCGAGTAGTCGGGTACGATACGTGCTGTACGCGCTAATTCGATGTAGAAATAATCGAATGGTTTTTTTTGTCTTTTCGTGTAAAAAATTAAGTACAAATCAATGTTTGTAAACGGTAAATTATTATTGCGACGCGTGCAGTGCAGCGTGTGAATAATTGTTGATATTTAAAAATCTATACATAAGCGCGGACAAAAATAAAAAAAACCACGCGCCTCAAACAATTTTAGCTTATTCTTCAAAATCCAAAAAAAAAAATATATACATATATAAACTTTAATGGAAAATTAACTTTGCGGAGTGTTTTGTTCGTTTTGTAGTATTTATATTATTATATAGAGCGCATAATAGTACGCACAATATTTTTAATGGTGTTAACTCTAGTTCACGTCTTGAGTTTTACGCAAACGCACATTACCCATTATATACCATTATATCATTTATGATTTAAATAAAGTAACAGTTATATTAAGACAATGAAATGCTAAATAGCTGACTCTAATGAAATTGACGACGAAAAGAACACTTATTACATGACACTATGACAGCATGTTACTCCCGAAGCTGTCACTCGCGGACTCATCGTGATACATAGTTATCGTTATGTATATGTAAGGGGCGTCAAAAAAATGAATGAAAAAAAGAAAAAAAATATGTTGTTTTATTTTAGATATTAATTTCCCTTGTACGTTTATGATGATTTCAAGGATGAGTGTATTTACTATTAAAATACATATATAAAATTATGTAATTAGATATTACGTTAGTTGTAAATTTTTTTTTTGGGGTGGGGGCGTCAAATATTATTGCCCTAGGGCGTTAGTGGTGGTCAGGACTGCACTGGTCCTCACAGTCACGGGCCCGTCTCGCCTCGCACTATCGGTATAGGTACGCCACTGAGTCTTTCATTTTCAGTGCCAAAAATAAATGTTTAATTTACTAAATATAATAATAGGTATTGAAATTTGACATTTCAACTGGTGTATCTAATATTATACTTGAGAAAATTCGGACGATACAAATATTGTAAAATAAATTTAAATTCTTATATTTCACATATACATATTATTATTTACACACACATAAATTGTATAATATGTAATATATACATAATATCTTAGGTAACCAAAAAAAAAAAAATACTCGACATTTTGTTTATTTACAATTTTTTCTTCTAAATTTTTATCGTATTAAAGAATTTTATACCGTTATAACGTGCACATTTTGTGATAATTGCTTTTTTTTTTAATCGTCTTCCTTTTTTTTTTTTTTATACGTTTTAGCGTGTGCGATGGAGAATATTATTGTAAGTGTAAACCAATTTTTAATTTTTTTTTTTTGTCAACATTTAATTTATACATAACATATAATACGAACGCGCTATACGTGCAGTATTTAATTAATATTATATATATATTATATTTGTGTGTTTATTTTGAAATGTCGTTATAGCAGGGCTTAACGTATAATATTTACTTTCACATTCTCGTGAGATATTTGTCTGCTGCTGCAGTGCAGTCTTACGACTTGGAAAGACAAAACGAGTTGATTAAACTAGTGAACAGCATTCCGAACAACACTTGGGTGGTAAGTATTCACTTTTGGTGCGGTGTTCGTTATTGTTAGTAGGATAAAAGGGGGGATTCTAGGCAGTGCTTGAATTGGGGGGCGGATGCGGGGGGACGGAGTCCCCTTTCTTTTTTCAAAATATTATAGCGTACCCCTTCTAATTTGTAATACCGGGACGCAGAGGACGGGACGGACAAGACTCTAAAATTTTATTGAACTAATGAAAATTAAAAATTTTATTTATAGGGAGTGGTCGGTAGTTGTCACAGTATACAAACAATATATTTCTTGAAATGACAATCATTAATATAATTAATTATTATAAAACGATAAATACACTAAAAGGAAAGTAAAAAAAACTGATCTTCGAATGGATGAAACTCAATGAGCTTTTCATTGAGTTTCATCCAAACTAAGGACATCGAACGATAAAGTTTTCTTGCGCAAAACACAAATAATAGTTTTGTAAAAATAATAACGAAATATTATAATTTTGGCAATGACACAACAACAAATTTAAATATCAATACCAATAATAATAATCATAGTATTTGCTTAATTAAACAAGTATATAAAAGTAATTGTATATTAATAAAACAAAAATAAAAAAAAAAAATAATAATAATAATAATAAATGCCCTTTACTATGTGGCGCGTGTTTACAGTTAAAAAAATGATGCTTTTTATTATTGAACGGTGAAAATATATATTGTGTGCACTATCGGCTCCTAGACATTACAATCTGCTGGAACGCCGTTTATTTTTATGGTTTGCATGTTGGTTAATTTTTTAAATTCAAGAACAAATTTGAATGTACGCCATTGGGAGGAGCTATACTCATAACACGGGCGGGATCCTCCCTGTGTATTTTATATGGCCCCCCCGAATAGTTAAATTCAAAAAGTTAATATTCAAAAAGTACGCAAGTATTTATTACACCATAAATTGTAATACTATTTTGTTTTCACCATTGAATATTCGTCACTATTGTCGCGATCGTGTATTTCTATTAGTACGTTATTTATTACACTATAATGTGTAATCGTTTTAATACTATTCTGTATTGGAATATTCGTATTCGTATATTCACCCCTGCGTAAATAAATGCGTGTTGCGTCAAACGGCGCAATCGCGGACGTGTTAGAATAGAATGAACGATACGATAGGGAGCCGTCGCACCGAGAGTGAAAAGGTAGCCGCCGCATATTCGGGCGGCCGTGTTATAGTATAGCAGCGGTTTGGGCGGCCGTGTGGAGAGGATTACCCTGTACATGTTGTAGTATAGGAAGGATTACTCTGTAGTCGGCGGCCGTACAGGTAGTCGCCGCCGTACAGGTAGCCGCGTATTCGGGCGGCCATATAAAATACACAGGGAGGATCCCGCCCGTGTTATAAGTACAGCTCCTCCGCAAATACACGGGAGGAGCTATGGCCCTAGAATCCCCCCCTTTTTATCCCGCTATTGTTGTATCAAAATTTGATTTTGGATTTTCGATTTTTCGCGTACTTATTATTTGATGTATGTATATAGGCGGGTCGTCATAACGACTACGCGTCGAGCGAACCGTCCTCGTTTTACGATGAAACGCCTGCGGCAGATCCGCGCGCGACGAGAACGAAAGGACCTTTGCGGCATTTAGACAATTTATTCGCGTTATTTTCGTCTGAATTATTACCGCAGTCGTTTGACGCGAGAACTAAATGGAGTTCGAACGTAGCCGAACCGAATAAAAATTGTCCTATGCTGAAAAAAGTCAATAATATTGGAAATTGCAAAGGCGGATGGGTAATTATTATTTATATATATATGTATGATGATATTCGTGCGTTATAATATATTATACGTTCGTATTCCCTAGCTCTCCGCACCAGCAATGATTTTTTTTTTCAACCCAAAATGTTCTTGATATAATATGATATATCTGTCTTGGTTGAGACAGTGTACATATATTTTCGAATTTTTATGCTCTGCAGCCACAATTTAATCAAAAAAAATATATATATATTATTGCGTATATATATTATGTATAAATGAATCGAAAATTAAAATTCGTCGCGCTCTAATAGAAATTTCTCCAGAAATAAAAATTTCGAATCAAAATACAAGACGTGTACCATCGTTAGATTTCAATAGCTTCAAAAAAAAATATCTATATTAAACGTTCGCCAGAGTTACATCATATGCGTACTATTTATACGTACATTGAATTCTTTTTTTATATATTTATTTTCAGATATCCAGTAAACATAATATTAGTAAATATTTCTATAATGACATACTTGTATTATAATATATACGTACAGTAATATATGACGACACTTAGAACCTATTATACGATTTATCCGAGTTTGAATTAAAACATTTCCCATACGCAGGCCGACATATAGTAAAAATGCCGATTTGTATCATTTTTGCACATTTTCTTTTATATATATATATAGATAATCAACGATTATAAATTTTTAATGAATGTCTAAGGGACACAATTAACGCTATTTTGATTTAATTTTCAACCTTCAAAAATTAAAACTAAGAAACATTTATTACAAAATGTGATTGATACGTATTATATATATATATATATATATGCGTAAAACTGCAGAGCACGCCACTCTGAATACATTAAATTATATATAATATTAAACTTTTCATATAGGCGACTTCTATCGCAGCCGTAGTGTCGGACCGCTTGTGCATATCGACCAAGTACAAAATCAAACAACCGTTGTCTGCACAACAATTATTGAGCTGCTGTGAGGATTGCTGTAATTGTAACGGAGGAGACGTTCGACTAGGATGGGAGTATGTAAAACACAAAGGATTGGTCACGGGTGGACCGTACAAATCAAATATCGTGAGAAATATTCATCATTATAATACGTAAAATTAAAATTGTAAAACAAAAACAAAATAACGATATTATAATATACGGGTAACACATTTATATAGTATAGGTATACTTACCGCGGTATTTCAAATAATTTATGCGAGTATACCGCGTACTGTTTTTGATTGAAATTTGAAAATATAAAATACAGATATATTTGTTTATTTTAATATAATTCCTAATAAAACTAATTTTCAAAAATGTTAATGATTGATAACGATAACTGCAGACTTAAATATACGAGTATATCTACAATTTTTCGACATTATATATCATATACGTGCAATAAATAATAATAATAATAATAATAATAAATATCACAATGTATTTTAAGATTTTTCGAGAACTAAATTTCAGTCAAGACTAAGTACACACATATATATATATATATATATATATATATATATATATATGTTAAACGAGAAGTAGTGATTATACTATACCACGATTTTTTATTGGAACAGGAGAACTATCAGTTTGCATTCTCGCAGTTAATTTTGTATAAAAAAAAAAAACCAGTAAATTTTCTTGTTTTTATACACCATCATCGCAACAGGTTTTAAATAGTGACCAGTATACATTTGTATAATATGTGCGATAACTGCACTGCGGTCAACTGAAAGTAGAACAAACAAAAATTTTCAAAATGATTTCTTCAATTTGCCTATAGGTACGCCTAAGTATTTATACTTATTGTACAACACAGTTCAACAGATGTGCACTTAAGCACTTCGCAACGTGTCTATAGATAAATCACTGCGTGTATAATCGTTTTATGTAGCACAATAAAGTTATACAGTTACGCACTATTGGTATTATTTTTTATTTTTATACACATTTGTGTAACAGTTTATACCTAATGCATTTTCAATATAAAAGTACTTAAATAAATCGTATTATTGAATAATACGAGTATAATAGTATATTAAGTACCTAACTTCCTAAAGTCCAAAGAGGATATATATATATATATATATATGACAAATTTTTAATATAAAAACAATCTTAATTATATTAAATTATTTATATACCTATATAATTACATAAATATTGTATATAAATGTCTGGTTGTTGCTCCGATATGGACGTAACCATTAAATAAGAACCGTGAAACTCATAAATCTCGATTAACAACATTTATAACTTATAAAATCGATACCCAAACTATAAAAAAAAAATATCCTGCCGCTATCTCAAGGTTTTGCTGGAAAAAGTCAAATATAATGACACTATTGCATTCAGTATACGTGCAAATTGAAAGCGATTTCAAATGCGCAGGAGACTTTTTGAAAAACGTCGCCTGCAGGCTGCAGGACATCGATTAAATTTTAGCAACAACGAAAATATACCGAATACTATATGCACATAATATTATATTTACAAGACGTAATGTGTACAATCCGCGCGGTGTTTCAGGGATGTCAACCGTATTTAATGCCACCTTGTGAAAGAACATACGAGTGTTCGGTGAAAAATTCCAAGGTCCCCGAATGTTGGGAGAACACGTGTCTGCCTAATAAAAAAAATTTGAGTAAAACCGCCGGTTTATACGGCGGCGAAACATACATGAAAATGCATAGTAAATATTTACGAAAAAATCTACACGTAATTTTTTTAACATGGATATTGTCTTATGGCTGGGGGTCATTCCGAAAATTTGTCGGATGAAAACGTTACCACGTCACCGCATGAACGAAACCATTACTATTTTGACATTCCTATGTCGACTAAATTCAGTAGCCACAAGACATATCCACGTACCGATGTATCTGCATGCAATGTAGATACTTTGATTTTTTTTTAGGTTTAAATTTCGAAATATAAAAAAATTACATAACATTTTTATATCCCAAAACAATTATAATATATATTATTATTATTCGCATTTATATTTTTTTAACAGTAGCTGCAGGTATCGCGTAAACGGCGTATTTTTCGTACAATTTTAAGCTTAAAAGCAAAAAAAACCTTATTAAGTCTTGAAGTAAATCGCATTTAATTCTGAAAACAGATTTGAACTCGTTATAGCCGGGTGTATTGTGAGAATCGATTTTATTTTTTATTTTTAACTGTTTTATAACTGTTATAATTTTTGGATTTTTAAACATTTGTTTTAGTACGTATATATATATATCTAATATAAGTAATAAAACAAAAATAAAAAAAAACAAAAAAAATTTTTAAGATATTAAAAACAAAAATGACATACTTATTTAATCAAAATTCTGTATTCCTAAAATAAACCTAGAAAATGATGAATTTAAATCATTTGTCGGAATCACAGTTTTGATTGATTCTATAATGTTATTCATTGCGAATTTTTGTCTAGCCCTTTGGGGCCCAAAATTAAGGCCTTATATTATCACCGTTCTGAGAGCATACAATTATTAAACTCTTTCGAATTATTAACATATGTGCGTGCACGCGTACATACAAGTATTGGGTACACTATACGCGATACACTATATTATGGTACTCACACCATTTACTTCTCAAATTTTCACACTATAGTATATTATATGAGATATGACAGAAACATATTTTAACATATAAAGTAGGTGGTACTAGTGCCACCTAGTGAAGAATTAGTGCCACCCAGTGGTTAGTTAGGTATAATAATTATTATGGTATATTGCAAATTATCCTAGGGGAACTAGACATGAGCAGTGCTCATTGAGCACGGGCGAGTGAACAATTTTTTAAATAAGTCATAAACTAAATAGATATCCTGGACGCTTAATCTTTAGTCATAATGCCACCCAGTACAAATTCCTTAAAATATGCTCTGCTATATGATATTAATAAACGTGCCCATAGATATTCCAAAAAAAATGCCTATCCAATATTATAGAATGTTTTTTAGATAAAATACGTTTCCGATGATATTAACGAAATAATTCGAATCGCGCCATACGTGTATATAATATGTTGTTTCAGTTACTGACTATTATTCGATTCCCCGAAAAGATAATGTTAGAATAATGAAAGAACTACTAGTGAACGGGCCACTTCAAGTGTCAATGCACATGTATGAAGATTTCAGAGTTTACACCAAAGGTACCTAGTACCTACTATATATATATAGATTTTTATGTTTAAAAAAAACCCCACTTATTATAATACATAAACTATTTTTCGATCATCACCTATGTGCTGCGACACACTGGCATAAAATCCAACAGGCATTTACACTCATCTTGTCGGAGATTTCGTATGCGATCACGGAGTGAAACTGATCGGATGGGGAGTAGAAGACGGACACAAATACTGGCTAGTGATGAATTCGTTTGGCGCACTTTGGGGCGAACAAGGATTATTCAAGATTGCCATGGACTTGAGCGACAAATCGAGTTTCGGATACGCCGTTATTGCTCCGAAATTTTACACAAACACCGCGGCTTATGGAACACGCTACAGCGATTTATGTATACGATTATTATTGTCGTCTGCTGCAATGTTATACAAATATTTTAGGAATTTCTTCTAATAATAATAATAATAATAATAATAATAATAATAATAATAATAATAATAATAATAATATTATTATTATTATTAATATATATATATATATATATATATATATATATATATATATATATATATATATATATATACGAATATATACGATTTGTGGATTCCATTAGAAAAACGCGCTTTGTAATATTATATATAATTGGTTTTATTCATTTATTTTTTGGTGTCGAGTATATTATTGAAACTATATACGCCTATACTGCATATACAGAGCTGTAAATAATACTTTTAAAAAGTATTTGAGTAAATAAAAAAATATTATTGAAAAAAGTATTTGGAGTAATAATCAATAATCAAATAATTATTTTGTCCAATGTATTTGAGTAAATTCTCATAAAGAAAAAAAAAGCTTACCATTTTTACGAATCTGTGGGAATGTATAGGGGTAAAATGGGTAATTTTAATAAAAAAAAAATCGATTTTTTTCTATTTTTTTTAGAAATATGATAGTACTAACAAGAAAAAAGTTCAGTAACATAAAGACACGACAAAATAGGTCTACCGTCTGATAATTTCAGACGGTATAATATCATAATAAGACGGTAATATCATAATAATGATAAAATAAATAAATAATAAAGATTACATACGTGCATACGATCGGTCGCTCGGTCAGCGTCAAACTAAACACCCGCACAGCGCGTCAGCCGACCGTAATACGACGGGAAAAGAAAGTAGTCACCAGATAGCGCTACGACACAACATAGAGGGCGTGGCAGAAAGGCGCTTATAAATAGCGGTTCGAAACCATAGGTCCGCTCAGTGTAGTCACGGCGGTCAGGCGTGAACAATGTATTTCGCGTCTGACTGCGGTGAGTATGTGTGTGTGTATGGTGTTCGACACTGACCGCTATTTATATGCGTTTTTCTGCCACGCCGTCGATGTGGATATTTCATTGACAGAGGGGTTGGCTCCATTTTCACCCATATATAGCCCCACATCATGAAACCTAAGTAAAAAATGTATTTAATAATGTAGTTACTCCTAATTCTTCTTTACTCTCTTATCGTGTTTATCATTTCCCAAATTTATAACTACAATACCTATAACTTTATGTCTATTCAATTCTCTCAAACACAATCTAGATCATATTAGAACCGATATTTCGATCATATAATATGTTAATCAAATCTATATAAACGAATCATATAAATTTTTTTTGAAATATTGTAATATCGGTCCAGTATCATCAGTGTCCGGAGGAGACAAAAAGGAGAGGAAAAAAGTGCAAAGCACTGATGGCGAGAGATTTAACGAGGTCTGAGGCAGATCTTTTTCGCGGCTAAAAGAAATTTTCTCGGAAGGTTTTAACATGACATTTTTTTGTTTGGTTTGCGTATTTCACATAATTTATGTAAAAACATTTTTTTTTTTACGCTACAATCAAACATAAACTCTTCAAATACGTATGTACTTGTTTTTAAAACGGATTAAAATTAATAAAATAATTAATACAATAATTAAAAAATTACCATCAACACAAACATGAGGTACGAACTAATGATTTATCGTCACGTTTTATTTTTAAAAATAATAATATGTAAAACTCTTTATGTAGGTACATATATATCAATAACACCAGCGGATCGAGTGACTTCCACACAACATTTTATAAGACGTGTAAAACATATGTAATATTAATGTTGTTGCGTCGATAAAAAAGGCTTTAATCATCGAAACGCCGAATTATTCGCTGGTTTAAATAACTTTATTTTAAACGTTAAATATATATAATCGAAACAAGAAAAAATCGTATACACGCGTCAGGCAAAAAAGGCGGGCGTGACGTTCACATCTCCGCGGTGACAGTCGTACTATCGAAAAATCCGACTCGTAATCATTTCGGACTCCGATCGGCAAACGCGCTTATCTGCGTTTATCCGTTATGCAATTACATTATCTCATAGAACATTAATAAAACGAAAATCGATAAATGGTGCACCGAACATACCGCCCGCCTTGAACAATCAGATTCAAATATGTAAATAAGTAAATTCGTAATACAAGAATTATGTCATAATCTGCACGAGCTCAGTATAAATAATAATAATACAAATTAATAAACAAAACAATAAAAAATATTACTTAGAGAGCTCCATTATAATAAAGCTTTACAAAAAAAATGAATAATATGTATTATAATAGGAATATAAGTGCGAATAATTATAAATACGTGTGTAATTCGAATATAAATCGAGAATAAATAAAGCAAATAAATAAATAATATATAAAAAGAAAAAAAAAATGTATATAATAATAAATGAATAAACCCTTTGGCTATTGATTGCCTTCGAATGGCAACGGAGATAAATATCGAATGGCGCGTTTAAACTCACCTCGGGGCGTGTTAACAGTGACCACTCGAATTTGATTATCAGACCCAATATTGACTGCGCTTACCCGACCCATAGACCACTGCAGTGGTGGCAGATTGTCATCGCGTATGAGCACTATTGTGCCAATTTTGATTTTCGGACCTCGCGTGCTGCACCATTTACTGCGTTCCTGTAGTTGTCCGAGGTATTCCTTGCTCCATCGCGACCAAAAATGTTGGGACACCTGCGTCACTCTTCTCCACCTTGTGAGTTTATTTGAAGGCGTATCCATTTCATTCCGGTCTGGTAACGCGCGCAGAGAATCGCCAATAAGGAAATGTCCCGGAGTGAGTACCGACATATCGGATGGATCGGATGAAATAGGCGTTAAAGGACGGGAATTTAATACCGCTTCAACACGTACAAGGAGAGTATTTAACTCTTCGAATGTAAGAGACGCATTACCTAACGTTTTATATAAGTGCGATTTAAGAGACTTGACCGCGGCTTCCCATAACCCGCCAAAGTGTGGGGAGCGAGGCGGAATAAAATGCCATTGTATGCCGATTTTTGATAAGTTATCTTGTAATTGTTCTTGATGTTCTGACGATAGAAATAATGTTTTCAATTCCTTAAGTTCACGATTTGCACCCACGAAATTCGTGGCGTTGTCGGAATAAATATCCGTACAAACACCACGTCGATCACAAAATCGTTGTAATGCATTCAAAAATGCTCGTGTTGTTAGATCGCTGACCAACTCAATGTGAACTGCTTTGGTGACTAAACACACCCAAACACATGCATATGCCTTATTTTTGGGTGCATTACGACGTAGATTGGCCTTGACGTAAAATGGCCCAGCAAAATCGACTCCTGACCTTTGGAATGCCCTAGCCGGTTCCACACGTGCCTTTGGTAAGTCTCCCATAATTGGTTGCATTACTGTAGGACGATATTTAAAACACTTCACGCACCGATAAACTACCATACGCGCGATATTTCGTCCGTTTAGTGGCCAATATTTAAGTCTTACGGATGCTAGAATAATCTGCGGGCCTCCGTGCAGTAATATTTCATGTTCGCGTAAAAATATTAATTTTGTAAACGTGCATTTAGCCGGTAGTATAATCGGATGTCGTTGAAATTCGTTTATCGATAAGGCGTGTTTAAGACGACCGCCGACCCGGATTACACCGTTTTCGTCTAAAAATGGTTTTAATCGTAATAATGAACTCTTGGAGTTCAACGCACTTGAACTTCGTAGGTCAGTTATTTCCCGTTTGAAATTGTTCATTTGTATTAATTTGATAATACATATGGTGGTATCGTCAATCTCGGATACCCGTATCGGTCCGTAAATTTTATCGGAATTTATTTTCGCATTATGTATAAATCGTTTGCAGTATGATATAACGCGTAATAATTTTAACAACGACGAGTAACGTTCAAATATAGACAAGTCGTATTCGTTTGTGCAAATTACGTTTGAAACAGTTCGTTCTTCCACTAATGTGTCGTTTTTATCAATAGCTAAAGTTGACACTTTCTTCGGCCAATTTGCGCACTCCAACGTGAGCCACTCGGGGCCCTTCCACCACATATCAAACTCTTTAATTTGAGACGGGCAACAGCCGCGTGACACAATATCCGCGGGATTACTGTTTGTGCTTACGTGGTTCCATTGATCTATTGAGGTGCGTTCGTGTATTTCTCCGACTCGATTTGCCACAAACGTTTTCCACCGGGCTGACGGTGACGAAATCCATGCCAAGACTACTGTTGAATCTGACCAATAATATTTTTTCGTGATGGGCAAACGTAAACTCGACGCGTATTTTGAAGCTAACCGCGATAACAAAACCGCCGCTAATAACTCCAAGCGTGGTATAGAAAGTGTTTTGAGCGGAGCTACACGAGATTTCGAACAAATCAAATTAGTAATATATTCGCCGGCAGAGGTTTTCACGCGTAAATATAAACATGCGCCGTATGCGGTCATCGATGCGTCCGCAAAGCCGTGTAATTGCATGTCGAATACTTCGCCGGTCCCAATTACTGATCGGCAAATTACGAGAGAATTTAAATACATTAAATTTTGACGACTATTTCGCCATTCGCGTTCAATATCAGACGGCAATGGCGTATCCCAATCCGTTCCCAACTGCCATATTTTCTGCATTAATATTTTAAATCGAATTACGATTGGACTTATCAGTCCTAATGGATCGAAAATTGACGCGATTTCCGAAAGAATAATTCGCTTCGTTACACGCGCTTGTTCGTTGTATGGCTGTACTTTATATTGATATGCGTCGTTGTTTTGATTCCAATACATTCCTAGGATTTTCGTTATTTTTTCCACATTATTTAATACACTGTCGTCATTGAGTTCGGTTACAGTAGTAATATTCGGTAGTAGACAGGGCTCGTTACTTGACCATTTTCCCAGTTCTAGTCCGGCCGTTTTTAAGACTGTAATTAAATCATCGCGTAAACTTAAGGCTTCTCGTATTGTTGGTGCACCTCCAAGAAAATCGTCTACGTAGAAATCTTGACTCAGCGCACGGCAAGCGTTAGGATACTGTGAACTTTCTTCTTCCGATAATTTTCGTAAGCAAGCAGTAGCTAAATAAGACGATGTAATTACGCCGTACGTCACGGTTTTCAAACAATACGTATTTATTGGCTGGTCGGGATTTTCGCGCCATAAAATACGTTGATAGTCGCGTTGATTCTCCGCGACCCAAATCTGCCTGTACATCTTTTTAATATCCGCGGTGATGACGTACCTATGCGTCCTAAATCGTGACATAATTGATACCAAATCTTCCTGTATGCACGGCCCCTTCAATAAAACGTCGTTTAAGCTGAGGTTCGTGTCCGTTTTCGACGAAGCGTCAAACACCACACGTAATTTAGTACTAACACTGCTTTCTTTGTGCACAGCGTGATGCGGTAAATAATAACAACGATCCTCTTTGACGGTTGGTTGTGCTATGGTCATGTGACCGAGCTCGATGTATTCTCTCATGAATTTAACATATTCTCCTTTTAGATTTTTATTCGATTGAAAACGTTTTTCTAGTGTTACGAATCGGCGTAAAGCTACGTCATAAGACTTTCCAAGCTTGAGCGCATCTTTGAACGGTAATAAAACAATGAATCGACCATTTTCGTCGCGTCGAACATTCTCCTCAAAATGTTGCTTACACGCGCGTTCTTCCGCCGTAAATATATCTTCACGTTGTAATTCGTCGATACGCCAGAATGTAGCCATTTTTTCCTCAATCGTTTCCAACGATGCGTGAGCGAATAATGAAACACTAGAATTTTCTTCATTGATATTTCCAGAACGTGGTACAGGACCAGCAATTGTCCAACCAAATTGCGTATTTTGTAATACTGGTCCACGCGCGGTGGGCCGTATTTGCTCGTTGATAATAAGGTCGAAAAATATTTCGGCACCTATTATCATGTCGATAACTTGCGGTGTATCGAACGACGGGTCCGCCAACGTCAAGTCCGTCGGTATCTTGAAACTAGAAATATTAACGGGTAGTAACGGTATATTAGTGGTCAACTTGGGCAACACAAAGAAATTCAAATTTGACGAATAATTTGTTACGCGCGATTTAATCGTTGTTGTCACCAAGTGCGACGCCGTATGCGACGATTCGTTTATTCCGATAACAGCGCACGACGTTCTCGTACGCTTCAGCCGCAAGTGTTGTACCATCGCTTCGGTTATAAAATTGTGTTGCGACCCACTGTCCAAAAGTACACGACACAGTACGGGCTTACGTTTGTAATCGTACGCGATTACCTCAGCAGTCGATAATAAAATTTGGTAATTACCTTTATGACTGGTATGCGCGTTTACGGATACGGTCGCTGTCGAATCGTTTTCATTATTCGTTTTATCGTGAATTGTAATAGATGACGATTCGGCGCGTGTAGATTTGTCATTATTATCGGAACGCGGCAAATGTAATAAACTGTTATGCGGTCGTGCACATATTCGACAATGTTTCGATTGACATTTTTCACCTTTATGTAATCTTAAACAGATTTTACATAATTTTAATTCCGTGGCCTTTTTTATGCGATCGGAAATTGACAAATTTGTGAATGTTGGACATCGGTAAATCGTGTGCAGTTGTTTACATAGATAACATTTTATCTCACTCGTAACAGTAAACGCGTTTGTTCGTATTGTAGCCTTTCTTGAACTTAAGGTTGTTTTACGATTATTTTCTTGGGACGTATTTATTTGTGCTGATGACTCGATGGCTTCTAACACTCGAAATCGCGATTGCAAAAATTCTAAAAGCTCCGTCGTATCGTAAATCTCCGTTTTCGAGGAAGTAATCTCCCATTCGCGCATTGTTTTTACGTCCAGTTTTGACATAACTAAGTGTAATAGTAATGACCCCCATTCTTTAGGTCTTTCTCCTAGAGATTCCAAAGCTTTTAAATGCCCCGTTAAAGCATCTACCAGTTTGCGTAACTGCAGCGACGATTCTTTTTTAACTGGCTCCAAATCAAATAAGGATTTCGTGTGAACTTGTATTAAAACCCGTTTATTATCATAACGCGCGATTAAACTATCCCATGCTACTTTATAATTATTTGACGTGATCTGTAAGCATTTTATGACATTCTCAGCATCACCCGACAGCGAGGATCGTAAATAAAAGAATTTTTGTATGTCGCTAAAAGATTCGTTTGCGTGTACTAAGGCCGAAAATATGTCATGAAACGCTGCCCACTCCGTGTATACTCCAGTGAATTGCGGGATTTGAATTGCTGCAAGTTTAACAGCAGATTGTGCGTGTATACCTGTATTACCACTGTTGGATACCGAATAACCGTTTACCGACGCGGGTGCGTTATTGGGTACACCGTTCGAGACTGCGTTCGACGTGTAACTAGTTGCAGTTCTCAGAATCTTTTCGCATTTCGAAATATTTTCGTAAAATAAATCCTCAAATTCACTCCGATATCTTTCAGTATTTTCATCTACGCCTTCCAATTCTTCAACCTGCGCTTGTACTTGCTGGAAGTCTTCCCACGTCTCTCTTGCCTTTTCGCTTCTTATTTTTATCTGATCAACGTCGATATCTAGTTCATTGTTATCCCGAATATACGTTGCCATACGCGTCAGGCTGGCTTTCAATTGACCACGTCGAGCGATAAGGACTGATAGTTCAGACATTATGGGTAGAATCGATTGTATAAGTTACCGAAGATTTATTTGCACGTCGTCGATTATTTCTTCGACGAGAGACAATATTGTACTCGAATATTTGAGTAACGATTTTTAACGATTACGCGAGTTTAAACGATTAAGCGATTTTGCGATTACGATCGATATATACGAATATATTCGCACACGCGCTGTTCACGCTGAACAACGTTTAAAGCCCAAAGACTGGAAATTTCACGACTTGAATTTCTCAAACTGCATTGAAAATAATCGCTTAAAATAGGTGTGCGTTTGCTTGTACGTGACGATATATGTGAAAGAAATTATAGGAAATATTCAGAATAGGACGAATAAAATATGAATATTGGCAAATTCTCTTACCTGCGCCTTTCAGGATCCTTGGACTGGATACTGATGTCGGTTACTACTCTATAACCGTACTTGATCGCACTACTGAGCGACACTCGCGTCATGCAAACGATTGCAATGAAACTCGGAACTTCCGACGATATTCGTTAGGGAAGCCGAAACGATTGATTATGCACGAAAACAAGCCTATGCTTGAGCTGCACGTTTTTTATACTAAAACGACTGTACGTATATTATGAGCACTCTACTCTACGATTTGACACGTGTTTCGCGAATGTGATTATTTTTTTGATCGAATATATATCTCGGATCGAAGGACCATATGTTGCGTCGATAAAAAAGGCTTTAATCATCGAAACGCCGAATTATTCGCTGGTTTAAATAACTTTATTTTAAACGTTAAATATATATAATCGAAACAAGAAAAAATCGTATACACGCGTCAGGCAAAAAGGCGGGCGTGACGTTCACATCTCCGCGGTGACAGTCGTACTATCGAAAAATCCGACTCGTAATCATTTCGGACTCCGATCGGCAAACGCGCTTATCTGCGTTTATCCGTTATGCAATTACATTATCTCATAGAACATTAATAAAACGAAAATCGATAAATGGTGCACCGAACAAATGTTATTATATCGAAATTTTTTTAAAAATAAAAATACGTTTCGTCGGAGAACAAGACCGGGGAAAGTAATCTCCGCGGTTTCCCACTTGGAGCGGTAGTGCGCAATTCTCGTCGACCGATTCGCGTACCACGACTCTGGTAACTTTGTACACGAAACCGCGGTCGGCGACTCGCGGTTTTCTCTTCCATGGCGGTCTGATAGCGTTGTTATTGGTTAAAATGGTCGACGGTGTACGGACGACGACCGTAATGACAGTCACAGATCCCGAGACGTATTTGCGCGTGCGCGTCGTCCATCGTCGACGGCAGCCGTTCGTTCTCGCGTCGTCTGTGTCGCTGTTGTTATTCTAAAATTTTCCTCGTTTTCCGCGTTCGTTTGTTGGAATACGCGTTCGGTCGGCTTGTGCGATCCGCCACAGCGTGCGGTTACGACCGTCGGTAATATCCCGGAACGAAAATGACTCAATTCCTGCCGCCCAATTTGTTGGCGCTTTTCGCGCCCCGGGATCCGATGCCCTACCTGCCGCCGGTCGCGAAATTGCCGCACGAGAAGAAGACCCGCGGCTACCTGGGCGTCGGGAACTTTATGGACTTGTTCGAAGTAAGTACGCAGGGTGTTTTTAATTTTCTGTCGTCGTTACCGACGAATTTCGGCCTGGCCGGTTCGAAAGCGGTCTGCTAACGTTCTGACGGCGATTGTCTCGTCTTTTCGCATAGGACCCCGAAGACACGCCACCGCCTACTAAAATCGAGACGCGCGAGGAGAGATTGGAACGAAGACGCAGGGAGAAGGCCGAACAAGTGGCGTACAAATTGGAACAGGAAATCGCTCTGTGTTAGTAATAACTAAGTATTGTGGTCTGTGATCAGTAATTGTTGTCGACAGACTACGCGTTTGTTTGCATATGGTGAACGAACGGCATAGTAAAATGTGAATCAATATTTGTTTTTTTTTTTTTTATTGATTTTCAGGGGAACCTCATTCGGTGGCTAATGCTACGACAGACCCATTTAAGACGTTATTTGTCGCTAGAATTGTAAGTAATTTTGTTCACCTCAATTTATACGATTATTTTGATCTTACATTTCGAGTGTTATGACTTACGAGGTACATAGCGATCCATTCGCTTTTTATGCCGTGCACATGGAAAATGTATTCCTGCATAGTCTTCGTAGTTTTAACATTATTAAAAATTATCGACAGTTTATATATCATCAAATTTTAACACGTTGACCGCCATGTGGCCGCCGGCGGTCATCTGAGCACTGGTGATTATACTAAAAACGTGGTCGCCGGCTGTCACACTACTGCATTACCTACACGCCAAGTGATCGCGGGCTGTCACATTTCCATGTATTTTTAATTTAACTCTGTTGTACTGGCGCTGATTTAATGATATGCGTAATATTATCATTCCATAGAGAACAATATTATGCATCGAATGGTATATTTTTTACCCCAATTAGACATTTTTAAGGTGTAGAAATAAATGCTTATTTTAAAATTTTTTTTTTTTATATTTATCATGATTCCTGAACAATTTATATGTGTTAAAAATAAAAATTAAAAGATGAAAAATAAAAAATAAAAAAATTAACAAAATAAAATGTGTTTTAAAATAATTAATTTTACTCACATAAAAAAAAAAAATCGCCGTATACATAAAATGTAGTGTGACCGCCGTTATCCACGTGGCGTATAAATAATACGAGTATTACCAGGACGCCGAGTGGCCGCCGGCTTCCACTTTCAGATAATGTCATAATCATATTGGCGAAAATAAAATAAGAATAACGATATCAGAAATGTGAATTTCCGTTTAATAGTTTTAAAAATATCAAAAAATACATTCAATGAATTACTCTCTAAATCAGCTGTGGCGTATAGCATAAGATTATCAAATGACAGCCGGCGGTCAACGTGTTAAACATTATCTATTATCTAGTCGATTTTTTTCTTTCGATATTTAACTGTTTGAAAAATATAATGTGTACAACTCGCTTTAAAATTGATTTATAAAGAAAGAAAAAAGCCGCAATAAATATTATACACATGTCATATAGAGAAAACAAAATACTAATATGATTATATATACTTACATCAGTTGCTCTTGACTATTAATTAACCTTACTATTTGTTATATCAATACAATTATTATGTAATAACTACTAAATTTTTAGCAATTTAACTTTTATTGCATTTAAATTTTCAGAATTAATTGTCAGATAATTTAACCTAGTATACACAGTCCATTCAAAAAGTTCTAGGACCGATGCTTTTTTCAATATGTACACGCAGTGCTATTTATGATCCGAAAATTTGATTATATAGGTTAATGTCCTCGATCGACTTTTGAAACGAATATTTGTTGAAAACTAAATAAAAAATGTTGCCCTAAGTAATTTCTTCTTTCTTAAAAAAATCAGTCCCCGAACTTTTTGAATGGACTTTGCATAATATGAAAAGTGTAAAATATAAGTATAAAATGAATTAAATATTTCCAAATTCTAATACATATCTTTTTTACAAATGTTTCAGAATTATGATACCTCTGAATCAAAATTACGAAGAGAATTTGAACTCTATGGTCCTATCAAAAAAGTAAATTATTTAATTTCTTAGTTTTTTTTTAATAATAACATAATACTTACTATTTTTAATTTTTTTTTCAATAGATTGTTGTCATACATAACAAGATTGATGGTAAACCAAGAGGGTATGCATTCATTGAGTACGAATATGAACGTGATATGCATTGTAAGTGTCCAATGTTGGATCTATTCTATTTTTTTAAATATTGACCTGGTGGTTTTAAATGGCGAATGTTAAGACCAAATTCTACTGCAGTTGGATTTATAGGCCCATGCAAGTTTTAATTCTTTTAATTTTGTATTTTAAATATGAAATCAGACTTATTAGAAACATTTACTATAATAGTGTTTGGCCAATATAAGTAATGAGTGTCCAGTTTTTAGTTTTGTTATTATGTTTCATAACATATTAGTTTTTGGAGCTTGATGACAGCATCAAGTCAGAGTACAGCTAACAAAAAAGTCTATTGTAATTTTTAATCATAATTAGTTTTCACATCTAATTTTATATAAACATAAAACAAAAGGAAATTTGTATAGTAAAATTAGAATTGTATGTATATTCGTAATACATATTGTATTAGTATTTGGAATTATCTGAACAAATTGCTAATCACATTACTTAAAATTGCATTTAATTTCAAATAGTATCTAATACATTTCAATAACATATCAAAATTAGTTTTTATAGGCATTGTAGATTAAAAGAAACTACAAAATTTGCATGGACTAATTAAATTAATTTATTCGTCAAAGTTTCTCAAAACATAAATATTCATAAACTGTAAAGATTATTCTGCAAACATTCATGATTTAAATACTCGCCAGTTTTGAAAGATTATTTTTAAAATTTGTTTTCAAACAACCCGCGCGTACTTCTGTTGTAATACAATATTCTTAAAAATTCAACAACAAAAACATTCTGGTACAGTTTTAATAATTGTATTTTGTTATTGATGCAGTGAAATGTGAAGAGCTCGCTGATTGGAGCTTCTTTAATGACCCTGTGATTATACGTAGACGTCTTTGTTGATAATAGGTTTGTATGTGTGGTAAGCCCAACATACAAATTACAAAAAACTTCACCCATCACCATAGTTTCCAATCGTTTTCTCAAGTACAAATTATTCTTAAATGTACATTACTTATTTCTATAACCCATACTTTTGTGTGAACAAATTTTTTTTTTTTTACTATTATTTGTTTTCAATTCTTGAGTTTTCTGTACTTACAAAAAAAAAAAATCAAATTAGTTTTTATACATATAAACTTGTAGGGCATTACACGACTTTGGGACATTAACAGAATATGGTAAACTGTAATGTAATTTGTTTAAATAATAGTGTAATAGTTTTTACTTTATTTAATTCTTCTAAGCATGATATATGCAAAGGTAAGATAATATGAAATTGGTGGAAGAAAACATGATATTTGTATTTCATTTACACATTCTTTTTATCTTATTTAATTTTACTGGGTAATAACATTTATGCGCCCATTATGTAAGTATTGGCGTCCCAGGTAAAGTAAAAAAAAAAAAACGACAAATTTGGATTCACTTGGCATTACAAACTGCGCTAAAAAAACAATATGGGAATAGCAAATAAGTATAATTGGTAGGTACCTAAAAATTTTGATTATATCTTATTATTTCTATGTAGGTATTACATTTTAAAAAATTTTATGAGGTTGGTAAGTCCTGGTTCCGATGTACTTAAATTTCGTTGCAATACATTTCAAAGATTCAATCTTATCAACTCATCAATTGAAAAATTTCATTCAAGAAGATCAATTAATCGTTAGACATTTTCATTTGAATCGGGACGGGTATTCAGTTTTTCCTATCGTGGACAAAAAGTTTTTATATAAGTCTTGGTTCAGTCTAATTGTTTTCCCTCAATAATATTTATTATAGCTGCATATAAACACGCCGACGGAAAAAAGATTGATGGACGCAGAGTGTTGGTCGATGTTGAAAGGGCGCGTACTGTCAAAGGATGGCTTCCAAGAAGATTGGGTAAATTTCGTTACACTAATAACATCTTACAGTATTTAACTTTTTTTTTAAATTTAGGAGGTGGATTAGGGGGTACAAGACGTGGTGGACCAGAAGTCAATCTGAAACACTCGGGTAGGGAAGATAATGAACGAGAAAGAGAAAGGTATGCCCGAGAAATGGCTGGTAGTCGTTCTGGGCGTAGTGTCACTACAGAAAGAGACAGAGAACGTGATTATCGTGATAGAGATAGAGATCGTGAACCGAGACGTCCACGTAGTAGAGATCGCGAAAGAAAACGTCACCGTACAAAATCGTATGTATTAAATACTATTTAAATTTAATTATTTAACATTAGTAATATATGAACTGTAAAACTGTATTTGTGTGAAAATTGTATTATACTTTTCATAACATGAGTAAATTGTATTAATAGACGTTCACGAGAACGCAAAAGACGTCGTAGCCGAGATCGTGCTAGAGATGTGGATTATGATGAAGCCGAAGAAGTTTCTTCCAAATCTAGAGATAAAGATAAGGATCGTGATCGAGGAGAAAGAAAGAAAAAGCGTAGTCGCTCTAGGGACCGTGAACGTAGGAAGGATCGTAAAGACAGAGAACATCATCGTCGTGACAAGTAAAGTTTTTTTTAGATTTTACATATTTGAAAAAATAAATGTTCTTGTATTTTATAGGAGTAAAGATCGCCGTGATAAGCATGACAAAGACAATTCTGAACGTGACGATAAAGTCCATATTAAACAAGAACCTGTTGACGGTTAGTATATTTGTTTAAGTTACAAGCTTACATTTTTCATTGTATATTTTATTTTTAGATTATGATAACTACGACAATTACAACGAGTATGATAATTACAATAGTGCCCATGAAGAGTATGATCCAGATATGGTTAAGAAAGAAGAACCCGATGAAGAATCTGCTAATGGCAGCCGTTACAATAATTCTTATTACGCGAAACCAGAACGTGATGATTTTAATGAAAATGGGCAAACAGATAATTACGAAGATTGATTTAATTACCTTTGGTACTGATTATACAACCCCTTCCCATCCCCCTTTTTTTTTTCACTTTAGGTTACAACATTTATAATTTTTCCATAGATGTGTATTTATATTATGAAAATATACATTAGGCAGACATTTTAAACAGAAAAAATCGGTACACTTTTTCTTTTTTTGATGAATTTTAATGCAAATTATGTAATAGTGAAATATTTTTAAGATGGAATAGAATTAGATACCAAAAAGATGTATTTTAATTTAATACATTCAACAAGGGATTATTGTGTATTACCATTCTGGACATCATCATCATTATTATTATAAATTAAAAATGTACTAAATTATAATATTTAATTTGTAGTTCGTTTCATCATTTTATTTAAATCTATTTCTAGAAAAATTAAAAATTTTGTGAAACAAATCCGAGATTTTATAAAAATTGTATTGAGAAATGTTTGGATTATAGTAGAGTAATATTTTGAATTGATTGGAATTCATGAAATTAATACAACTTATTAAATAACTCTGTTATTGATGAATCTATTGTTCATAAACATATTACTGTTGTCCATCTATATTCGACAACTGCATTTTACTAAATAAATTGATTAATTTATCAATTAATATTAATTTGGCACACATGTTTAGAGATCATACAGTTTTAAACATGTGTATAATGAATGTCCAAACACTAACAGTGTTTTGGTTTACGATCTGTGTGTGAAAAAAATTAATACTGTAAATATTATTCACAAAAACGAAACCACTACTCATAAGCCGATAAAAGGCAGACAAATCTAAACGGCTTTTAGAACTTGATGATAGGTAGGTCATGCCTCACAGGTTAAAATGTAGTTAAATATGCATGTATATCTGTATTTTTAATTTAATTTAGATCAGAGAAAAAAATTAAGTAAATTTTAAAACATCTATGATATTATGATAAAATCATAAAATATGAAATCAATTTTTTTTCAATAAAAATTCTTGTAGTTTTTAATAGTAAATATATTGCTATACTTAAGTGTATATGTAAGTATAGTTTAATTTTATTTAAAAAAAAAAAAATTATTACACAAGGAAACCAGAACTCAATGTTAAAATAATGAAATATTGGTCGACAAAACAGTGAGCACTATGCGGTTTACGTCGACAATGATCTGGAAACACTGTGAATCGTTCTATAGAATATTTTTATTTTGTTCACTCGTATAATATTTTCTGTATATAATAATGCGGGTTCTTTAGCTTTTATTAAAAAAAAAATTTTTTTTATTAGAATTCTTTGAAATTAATTCGTTTAAACTAAGGGTGGGTGTTAATGAATTGAAAGTTACAAAGTTAACCATTCGTATTTTTATTTTTCAAAGTGCCTAAATTAATTGTTAAAAAAATTAGTAATATGAACTAAGCTCTTGTAAAAGTGTAAAACGCCGAAGATAATAACTCATTTATCGGAAAAGAAAACTACCATTTGTACACAATATTCATAATTAAAGTAACGTTATTTTACACAGAGTCTACGTTAAATATTATACTGTTTATTTTATTCGAAACGTTTAAGAAAAATATCAATTTTTATGGAATCCTGGATTTTTCCTTTTTTTGCTTTCCAAAACTCTATTATTTTCGAAATTATGGAATAAAGTCGGTCAAAAAAATATTGTATTTAGGCTTTCCGCTGTGATAAAATTGTGAGACTCTGACTGGTCCGATTTTAATTCTGTAAAAACCTCAAGATTGCATGACATTTCTTCTAGAATTTAATCGAGGCGTTTTTCGAAATAAAAATTTTCTATTTCGGTACGATTAAACAAAATGTCCATATTTTCAACATTTTTTACTTGTGTATACCAAAGGCGGAAATTTATATTTAAAAAAAAACACTTCAATTAAATTCTATAAAAG
Source organism: Slavum lentiscoides (assembly GCA_032441835.1). Lineage (NCBI taxonomy): Eukaryota > Metazoa > Arthropoda > Insecta > Hemiptera > Aphididae > Slavum > Slavum lentiscoides. The sequence continues at coordinate 11,567,892 of CM063710.1, forward strand.
ATGTCGCACAATACAGAATTACAGAATTAAAATGGGACCAGTCAGAGTATCACAATTTTGTCACAGCGAAAGCATTTTTCTGTTCAAAATTTGATTTTGTAAAAAATATACAGCATGAGTGCAAATTTGGTTTCATACGATCAACACACCCATGAAACGATAACAAAATGGACGAATTAATATATTATACCAAATACTATGAATGATCCATAGTATTTGATTATACTCGGTAATAAATACGTTAATCGGTGTACGAACGGTTCATTAATTATTGTTCGATTTTCTTATCGTTAAAATTAAAAGTAGCATTACCAAAATTATATAAAACGCGGGTTTAGCTGGTGGTAAGGTACACACACACACACACTGTCCAAAAGGTCGTCGATACGATATATTGCCTATATAAAACTCCTTAGAATTGACGTGTTTGCAGGGGCCTTAATATAAATTAACTATTACTATTTTTTTATTATAGTTAATCGGCAGTGCTCGAATTGTGCTGGAAAAAAGAAATCAGTAGAGAGATGCGCGTTTTTGCGTCTCGATGAACCGACGAGATGAAGGGCTCGGTGTCCATATTTCCATGACACAATCGTAAATAATCGATAAAAAACGTTATTAATATTGTTTAAAATACGCGTGCTTAATTATTATTCTATAATATTATGAAAACAGCTGTATACGTCTGATCTTGTTCTAAACAATTCGCGTCTACGCGTCGAGTTGCCACCATTGACCGTATAAGGCGAATCACAGAAAACTCCGAACTCGCATATTTAACAAAACGTTCAGAAGTCAAAAGCGTTTCGTTTGGACGCGCAGATTTTTTTATTTGTTCGCGCGGACCTCACGCCGTGTAGACCGCGCGTAATTCGCACGATGTTACCGTCGGCGGGGTAATTGCCGCCGTATTTAAAATTATTTAACTGCTGTTAATTGCCGTTTGGCGTCCGTAACATATAAATGTATAAAAGTAAAACGTCGAAAAACACAACCGTAGGCGGAGGAGTGAATTTCGAAAGAGAAAACGTTGTCGCGCGAAGACGGAGAAAAATAATTTTATCTACGGTCGGCGGCGTCGCGTCGTGTGCTCGAAATTCCGAACGTCGCGCGCGCCAATCGGCGGTTTTCATGGCAGAAAAACCGCGCCGGACCCGTGATAACCCGGACATAACCTAACGGAATCGCGTCGAGAAACCAAAAAAAAAAAAAAATAATAATAATAATATTCGCCACTCCGAGACTGATAGCGTTTCGTATTTTGAAACATTGTCTTCAATTTCGATAGCTGCTGTTGTTGCTGAATGTTGATTGTCATTGCTCATTACGCGTTCGGTTCCTTTTTTTTCTTTTATTATACCCCCGTTTATTATAGTTTTTCTCTCTCTCTCTCTCTCTCTCTCTCTCTCTCCTTCCCTCTCCCCCGACGTCCGTCTTTTGCGAAAATTCGGCATTTTCAAAGGCACACGAATATCGTAAAACATAACTCGGTTTAGTGGCCTCTATGTCGTGTCGGTTCGGTTCTTTTTCTCTTTTCGCTGTGGGTCCGTCCGGCAAACCGAACGACTCCGCCGCACAGACTAGCGATCAGCGTATCGGAAAATTCGCCTGACCTACCGCCCCCGAGGAGCACTACGTCCCCGCAGTAGTAGTAGTAGTAGAATATCGCGTTGAACACGTCATTTGAGCAGACGGGACACGACGACAACACCGCGGAGCCCCTCCAACCGAAGGAACGACACGCGCCGCAGCAACGGCGGAACACCGAGCACAGTCACCGTTTGCCGTGGTAGTCTCCGCGTGATTACGCCGCCGCCGCCGCCGCCGCGCGTACCCGGTGCGGAGGAACGAGAGGATTTCACGTTTCGCGTACCCGCCGTATATATCAGATATAATATAAACAGTACGGTATTTGTTTTTATTTTTTTAATTATTCTACGCGCGTTTCTTATTTTCTCGTCGGCCGCCGCCGCGACGAAAAAAAATAAAAAACAGTACGACCTCGTCGTCGTCTGTTTTTTTTTTTTCCCCGGTAGCGGCTACACGGCGCGTTTGTTATGTGTAACGTCATGTTCGATCGTTTTCGTTTGACAGACGACCGTCGTGCACCACCACCGATGCAGTTGTCGACCACCGTGTGCGTGCAATGAGCGGTGACCCACTGGGACGAAGACGCACCAGCATAATGAACAGCACGGTGCCCAAGAAGCGGGGCAACATGCGCGTGAAGGCGTTCCCGTCGCGCACCGACGAGAAGTTTGTGGACAACACGTGGGCCATGTTGAAGAACGCCATACAGGAGATACACAAGAAGAACAACTCGTGTCTGAGCTTCGAGGAGCTGTACCGCAACGCGTACACTATGATACTGTTGAAACACGGCGAGCGGCTGTACAACGGCATGAGGGAGACGGTGTCCACGCATCTGGAGACCAAGGTGCGCGAGGACGTTCTCAACGCGCTCAACAACAATTTCCTGCAGACGCTCGACGAGTGCTGGAGGGACCATCAGACGTCCATGGTGATGATCAGGGACATACTCATGTACATGGACAAGGTGTACGTGAAGAACAACGAGGTGGACAGCGTCTACAACCTAGGGCTCGTCTTGTTCCGCGACATAATCGTACGGCACGACCGTGTACGTGACCATTTGCGCGAGACCCTGCTGAGCATGGTGATGAAAGAGCGGAACGGCGAGGTGATCGACCGCATCGCGTTGAAAAACGCCTGCCAGATGCTCATGATACTGGGCATACAGAACAGGGCCGTGTATCAGGAGGACTTTGAACGGCCGTTCCTCGCTCAGTCCAGCGAATTTTACAACGTCGAGAGCCAAATGCTTTTGGCCGAAAACAGTGCTTCCATTTACATTAAGAAGGCCGAATCTCGAATAAACGAAGAAGCCGAACGCGCTAAAAACTACCTGGACGTGTCCACCGAAAGTCGCATCATTCAGGTGGTGGAAGAGGAGCTGATCAAGAAGCACATGAAGACCATTGTCGAAATGGAAAACTCCGGGTTCATATTCATGCTGAAGAACCAGAGGACTCAGGATCTCGCTTGCATGTACAAGCTACTGAGCAATTTGTCCGACGGCCTGAAAACCATGTCGGACTGTTTGAGTAAGTATTTGCGCGAGGAAGGCCGGTCCTTGGTGAAAGAAGACGAGACCGATTTGAATCCCGTCACCTATGTACAGAGCCTGTTGGATCTCAAAGACAAACTCGATTATTTCCTGTACAACTCGTTCGGAAGCGATAAGATTTTCAAACAGACCATATCGTCGGACTTTGAGCACTTCCTAAATCTCAACCAAAAGTCGCCCGAATACATGTCGTTGTTCATCGACGACAAATTGAAAAAGGGCGTGCGCGGAATGGACGAAAACGATCTGGAACCGGTGCTCGACAAAGCCATGGTGTTGTTCCGATTTCTCCAGGACAAAGACGTTTTCGAAACGTACTACAAACAGCATTTGGCCAAGAGGCTGCTGTTGAACAAGTCGGTCAGCGACGATAACGAGAAAAATATGATCTCAAAACTAAAAACCGAATGCGGATGTCAGTTCACTTCCAAGTTGGAAGGCATGTTCAAAGACATGTCTCTGTCAAACACCATAATGGACTCGTTCAAACAGTACATGGTCAGTTCGCCGTTTTCGAATTGCAATACTATCGATTTGTCGGTTCGCGTGCTGACCACTGGATTCTGGCCGTTGCCGGCAACCACTCCAAAGTGTAACGTGCCCAGGGTAGCGAGTTTGGCGTACGAAGAGTTTAGAAGTTTTTATTTGGGCAAACACAACGGACGACAGCTGAGACTCCAACCGCAGTTGGGATCGGCAGATATAACTGCTGTTTTCTACGACAACCGTAGAGATAACAGTACGACGTCTGTGATCAGCTCAAACGGCAGTGGTAATACTGTCGTGTCGACGTCTTCCAATTCCGGCACCGGCAGCGCGGTAAATGTCAATTCAGCGTCTGTGCGTAAACACCTTTTCCAAGTGTCGACGTATCAGATGGCGATATTGATGCTGTTCAACAGCTACGAAAAGATTACGATGGAAACGATTATGAACGAAACGGACATCAATGAAAAAGACTTGACCAGAGCGTTACAGTCGTTGGCAATGGGGAAGCCATCGCAGAGGGTATTAATAAAGAGTCCCAAGACCAAAGACATTGAACCTCATCACGAATTCTCCATCAACGAATCGTATACTTCAAAATTATACCGTGTGAAAATTCAGTCCATCACTACCAAGGGAGAAAATGAGCCGGAGCGACGCAAAACCAAGGACAAAGTAGAAGAAGATAGGAAACATGAAATAGAGGCAGCGCTGGTACGCATCATGAAAGCCCGTAAACAGCTAACGCACAATACACTCATAATGGAAGTGACCGAGCAGTTGAGGTCGAGATTCATGCCATCGCCCATTCTCATTAAGAAACGAATCGAGTGCTTGATCGAAAGAGAGTATTTGGCGCGCACACCAGAAGACAGAAATACATATAATTACGTAGCGTGAGCGACCTGTTGTACAATAATCGTCTGTATATATTGTGTGTGTATATATATATATATATATATATATATATATATACATATACAATTAACTAAGGTAAATTTTTTTAACTGCGTTTTTAAAATGTAATATATTCATCGAATTAATAAAAATAAAAATCGCGTATTATTGGTTTTAAATGTATTATGATAGCAACAATATTAGAAAACTATAATTACACGTGTAATCTATATAATGTGCCAATACACCCGGAGATTTGAATATTATTTCACGTCAGTCAGTAGTTGGCAAATTGAAGTTTTACTCTTGTCTCTCATAAATTAATAATATATTACAATTTACCATTATTGAATACTAATTAAATAATCAAAGCCAAATTACTAATTCATATTGTTGCTTATGCATTTATTGTAATTAATTTAGAAACTACTTCTTAAAAATCAAATACCTAATTATTTATTTTATTCGTTCGGTATTATGTGTATATGAAATAATAAAAATTATGAAGTTAGATAGCTTAATAATTAATCTGTACTTATTGATTAATATTTTATCCGTATGTGCCTATTTTCAACTAAATTTCATTTCTACAAAATAGTTTTCAATAATAAGTAGTATTTACTATATACTTTTATATGAGTTCAAACAATTAAGTCTGTTATTAAAAGTGAGTTGTACGGTTTGTAATATTGTAATTTACATAATATGAAATAATTTTATTGCAATAAAATGCAGATGTTTATAATAAATTCCCAAGCAGTACAAAACTGAAATTGTAAAATAAATTTTCGTTACAATTTTATGAAATTGAATATTAAGTGTTTTTATACAAAAAAAAAAAAACTAATTTATATATAAATCAAATCTATACATATCAAACATGGCATTAAAATAATGAATAAGTAATTAATATTATATATGCATTTATTAAAAATGAAAATGGGAAATTGTGCGAAATAAAATTTGTGGTATTTTTTTTTTTATATGGAGTTTGTACGATGAATTCCTTTCAAAGTAAGCGCGTTAAAGAATCGTCTTTACCTTATATGTTAAGAGGAATTTATTATCTCCGTCTGTCTTACAAGTAATATAGCGAAATATTACTTTCGTAATTCAAATGCTACAAAGTCTGCAATAAATATTAAGACATAAATTATATGCCGTTTAAAAGATGAGAACTTTTTCAATGTTTTGTTGGAATTAGATTTTCAAAATAAAGTTATATTTTTTATATTTCATACAATTGATTACTTATCAAATGCACTGTTTTGATTTTAATTTTGTTCCTACGTTCTTTTAAAATTACACAGCATTTGATGTTTTGCTGTATTGCCCATATTAAGACAGATGGAGACAATAAATGCAGACGTAGCGTCCTCTTAATTAATACTGTATGGGTATGCTGTAATTTATTTTTGTTACAACCAAAATACTTTTAATATGGACGTATTACAAATTAAATTTTGTTTTTGGTTTTGTTTACAGGTAATGTCTGGTACTCCGAACAGAATAATATAAAATAATTTAAAAAAAAAAAAAATCATTGTTATTATCAGAATTACTTATTATTATTTGGTTTTTCATTTAATAAATGCGTAAATCGAAATAAAACCATCTATTATTTATGTCATCATTATGTTTATTTTTTATATAATTTATTAATAGAATGGTATTGTCTATTGTAAGAGTATATATCATCGCTGTGTCTTAGTTTGTTTTAGTTTCAGGCTGTTACAAAGAACATCACATCAGTTTTACTTTTAAAATGTTAAACTTTTCAAACTTTGATTAATACTCTGATTTGAAACGTTTGATTTTAATATATTATTATGTGTATTCGATTTGTTTGTATTCGTACTTAATAAATGCCAACTATTATTAAGAACTGATTATGTATATATTATTATATATAAAAAAAAAAAAATAATAATTTTAATACTTCGAATATTATATTAAATTACAAACTCTACAGTGAGATGGTTTTTTTCTTTTTTTTTTGTAATAAATAATTTTGAGATAGTATTATATACTCTTATATTATAGTATTATATACACAATTTTTGTATAGTATGTATACCGTCGTGACTCGTCTGTCATATATCTTTCGTAAAAGATATCAATTTTTATTTTATAAAACGTGTAATATACAATATACATATTTTTTTTTCTCAATCGTTTTTATTGGTGTGTGCCTGTGGATGAAGTGGGAAATACGAGAACCAAAAACGGCTTGTCCTCGAATACTCGTCTCTACTCAAATATTTTTAGTGGGATTGCTCTGGACTAGAAGACACGATTATAAACGATTGCTTGTACGTCAATCACGTGTTAAAGAGAATTTTTTTGTTTTTTTTCCCCCTAAACGGATTCGAACATTTACATTTAGTTTAATTTTTAATATAATCGGTTTAAAGACCGCGTATATTATGCATAGCGTTTTATTGAATAAAAATTGGTTTTGTCGATTAGTCGAGCTTTGAAATACGCTGTCGTATGATTTAAATCATGAAAAATCTGTGGAAATCATGTTTTCTATACGGTAGTAATAGTAGTGTGTCTGCTTTCAACTATCATCAGATTATACACGTTCATTTCGAAAATTGCCTATCCAATACTCCTTAGAAAAAGCGAGGTCCGTTTTGTTGCGAAATCGTTCGGCGTTGGATCGCCGAAAATTATTATTTTATTTAAAATTAATTGATCGGGGACCGACATAATATTATACACTCGCATCGTCCTTCTTGCAGTAATTATTGTCCTAATAATTGGAACGCTGAGGACTGCGAGACGATCGGGGACTCGCGTATTTGTGCTCTTATCATGTTTCTAATAGTACATCGCTCATGTAAATTCGTCGTCACTCTATAAATATAATAATTCGTTTAAATGTACACAACGATATGTGCGCAAATAGTTTGTATAGAATCAATATACGATCGGGTAAGAATTTTTGAAAATCCTTGAAGTACTTGAGTCATCGGCTGCGATTTACTGACTGAGCTCCTTCGTTGATCTCTGAATTAGAAGGTTCCTCAACGTTTGGCTCCTTTTTCTCGTTTCCCCGTCCTCTACAATTTATTCTTTCGTCTCCTGTATTAATACAGTTTAATGCGCGTTACAGCAACCATTACTATCGTGAAATAAGTCGAAAATTAAATGTAACATTTGCAAATTTCATCTCGTACCTACCTATTATTGTTTATATTCACCGATTCGTATTTCGTTGTAATTTTTGGGCTCAATTGGATTGGAAGCGAGTATTTTCTCTCTTCGTCTAGCACACACGCTGCACGAATCGTAGTAAAATAAACGTTTCGTACACTTCCAACGTGCCTATAAAGACCAATATAAAGATTATCTGAACACGGAATTGAATTTGTCGTGAATTTTACTATAGTATGCGATTTTCCCACATTTCTAAATTTTTTTTTTTCATAAATCCTTAAAAAATCACTCGAACAAATTTAAAATATAAAAAATAAAAAATCGTTAATAATCAATTTTTGAAGATTTTAAGATAAAAAATGAAAAAAAGCGGGGAATCGTTCTATAGTAAAATTCAAATCCGTTTTCAGATAATAATCTTTATATTGGTCGATCGGCACGTTGTAGAAGTGTACGAAACGTTCGTTTTACTACGATTCGTGTGTAGGTGTGCAAGACGAAAAGAGATAATATTCGCTTCCAATCCCCTCACGAATTAACTAGTCTATCTTAATTCGTGAATCCCTTAAGCCCGTTTTGTACGTAAAATCGTTAGAAAATTTTCCGTGTACGTGTACCTGTACGAACGCGGGACGAGTGTCATCATTATATACGCGTAGGACAATCAAAAGTAGACAGAAAAATCATTTTTAAACGACGAACAATAACAGTGTATAACAGCTAAAAATATTCTTAACGATAAATAATGCGTTTTAAAAAATTGATATGATTATATGCAGAGGCGAACGCGGGTATAGGGGTTTTGGGGGTTCGAACCCCCTCCGAAATGTCTGAGAAAATTTGGAAGTTAAGCTGCGACATATAATATGTATAAGAGTATAATATATATAGTATCTTATAATTTTACATTTTTTCAAAAACCCACCCCGAAATTTTTTCATGCGTTCGCCCCTGATTATATGTATTATTGCCGCAGCAGATGGAGAAAAACGTCGGTGACATTCGAGCGATCTTCTTTTTGTATTCAACCCTAAGGTTGGTTTTGCAGTTTCCATCATAATTTCTCCATTCATCTCTAATTACTATAGCTATCCTCTTCGAATTCTTTGTAATTCCTTAGTCCCGCATCGGATATCATCTTTTTGATGTAAGCTGTTATTCTTGGTCGTCTTCGGTCTCTTTTGCCATTTATCTTATCCCTTCTATTATAATATATATATGCCTATAGTAGCAGCTCCTCTTCGTGTCTCAAAACATGTTCAATTCGAGCGATATAATGATAGTATAATAATAATAATCGAATAATTTCCGCGATATATATTATATAATTTTTTTATAATATCGCCATCGGGTATTTTTGTTATTATTTTTCAAAATAATTTGTTTGACGTTGCCTTATTTCGGAATTCGCGCGTATATTTTCCGTTCCAAAATTGATTATTGGCACAGTCGATGGTTTTGTACACGACGCGCGATCGTTTTACAAAAACACGTGCGGTTTAGAAACAGAAAAAAAAAATGTTTTCAAGACCTTTTCTCGCTACTACTGTAACACATTATAATATACTCTTTTCATACGCATTCCATACTGCAGTATAAAATAATAATTAGAAACCCAACCACATGGGCGCTCATTTCGCGTTTAAACGTATTGCAATATATAATAAATGTGTTTGAAATAATACTGCATAGTCAACTCGAATTTCTTCGCGGTGTTGTTCCATTAATAATATTTTATTATCCCGTCGCTATAATAATAATAATAATAATTTATTATCGTCAAAAGTGGTTCTTGTTTTGCAGACACCGCTTATTGGTGTCGATAAAACGAACGATTTATTAAAAATAATTACCTACCCGACATATACGCGCGTTATTATATCATTTTACGCGTAAATAAAAAAAAAAAAAACGCGGTCATAAATATATTATCGAAATTATAAATTAAATTACAGCTCGAGAAGTCTGTTAATAACGTTAAAATATATATAATTATTCGCAAATTATTACACACTTGAGCGAAAAAATCGACTCGGAGTCAATTAAAATAAAAGAGCATTATTTTGTGTTATCTTGTGTTTATCGATTACGATTTATTGCGGAGTAATTTAAAAGGTAATACTATCATATTTGATGTTTTCTTTGAGCTAAAACGTAGAATATATAGATTTAAAAATAAAAATGGTACACAATAAGTTATAGTTTTTGTGCTAGAGACATTTAACTGCGGGTTTGCGGCTTGAGTCGACTTTTTTTGCTCATGAGTTTATATTATATAGGTAATACGCGTTACAAATTAATTATTTTTTTTCTGACAATTCATTTGTAACTGCGCACTGCTGTTCTTCTATACGTATATCGATGTCTGTGACTGTTTAACTAATAGCTGGGCTAATACATTTAAATTCAATAGCGTTTCTTTTTTTTAACCATTCGCAATGTTGAAAAAAAAAACGATTACGGCTGATTATACTGCGGTCAAAAGTTGATAATAAATATTTATTATCGTACTCTCGGTGCAATCAAATCTGAAATATTTGATGAAATTTTAGGCATTAAAGTTTTTAACTGAACTACAGTTTATAAGAGCAATGGTGTAGCGAGGAATTTCGTATGGGGGGGGGAGGCTAAGTTTCAGTAGAAAAAAAATATTTAAAAAAAAAAGTTCTTTTCAAACTCTCCTTTTCTGCAGAAAAAGAAAAATCGTACCTACGCCACCGAATAACGTGTTATCGTAGAAATGAATTAATAAATATTTTAAAATATTATATTTTACTGCATTTTTACGACAATTATTAAGTATACAACCACAGAATATAACGTAACTACAAGTATTGCCGAATAACTGCAGTGGATATGGCACAAATAGTTAAAAAGTGAACCACGGTCAATGTTGGGGGAGGCTAAGGGTGCTATCACCCTTAGCCCTGCTCCTGGCTACGCCCTTCGTTTAGAGCACAGGTTCCCAAAGTGGTCCAGGTCAGTGAAAAAAAAAATTGTGGGTCCACGAGTATTCGAGAAGTCAAAAACGAAAAAAAAACAGATTGGAAATCATTGGGTACAGGGAAGTTTTAAGGTTACATCTCAGATAATTTGAAGTCAAATGTTGAACATTTACGCCGCTATATCAAAGCATCGCAGACTCTCATCCCTCTCATTAAAATATTATAATACGTATTTTTTAAAGATTTTTTTCGATACGTACTTATTTTGTGTGAGAATGTTATTGAATTCCATTTGCGTTTTCTGTCGTTTTAACGAATTAAATAAATAATTAAAATTTAATTGATAAAGGTACGAATAAAAACAGACTTTCGACCGTTTTTTTTTTGCAGTTATTTAAAAATTTCCACTCTTCACAGCAAACCCTTTTCAAACTGTCGACCGCAGACACGTCGACGAATTCGTAAAAAGTCAATATACCTGTATTATATAAGGAGATCTACGAAAAACAGAAAAAATTGGCACGGGACAAAAAAAGTTTGAGAACCTCTGGTTTAGAGTATATTATAATTACTATTTTGTGTATATATGTAAAAAAAAATGGTCTCGAGTCTGTGCAGTTATATATACGGCACACATCACATAAATATATACCGTTCATAATTATTCGTAATTATCGACTCGTACAGATTTTTTTCCTGAAAAATATAGCCGCAAAGACGGACAATATTATATATTCTACACGCGTTAAAATATTAATACACATAATTTCTTTTTCGATTTTCAAGACTTTATTCTTCTGGCAGAAAGCATAATATACGCAGGGGCGTATTTAAAGGAGCTGTAATAAAGGAGGGGCTGAAGCCCCCAAGAAATATTTTATGCCATAAATTACTAAATAGAATATTAATAATAAAAACTTAAAGAAATAAATAATGTAACTATATATTAATTTTAAAATGCTAATATACGTATAATACTCGATTGGGAGGGGGGGCTAAAGTAGGTCTCTGGGGCGGGCTAAGCCCTCTAGTCTCCCCTTAAATACGCCCCTGAATATATGTATAAACGCACGTAAGTGTATATTATTATTATTATCAAGCCAGCAAAAAAAAAATTTTTTTTTTGGGAGGGGGGGAGGTGTTGCGAGTATAAATATGAAATAATTTGAAAATAATAAACTAATAATAGAAGAAAAAAATGATTAAATTTTATTTTAAGAAAAAAATTTCGGGGTGGAGGGGTCTGAACCCTAAACCCCTCCCCTGGCTACGGCCTTGATTATTATTATTATTATTATTATATACGATTTCGTGTGTAATTATAATCGAGAGCTGCACTGTTTTTACGGTCCGTGTGTGTGTGTGTGTGTGTGTGTGTGTGTGTGTGTGTGAGTATAGAAGCGGACGAGGCACAGGAGGAGTTCGTCTTGAACTGGTTTTTGGTTTTTGTCCGCGGTACGCATATGTATAATAAAGAATGCGGAAAATGAATAGGTTCGTCTTACACGCTGCTGCAGCAGCGTGTGGTAGTACTGCAGCAGCGTATATATAATTTTGTATAATAACGACGATGACGAGGGGTCAGTCGGAGGAAAAGAAAACGAATAATATATTAACACGGGACCATCGATATTATTTTAGTAGAGATGCGGTAAGACCGAAGGAGAAAACCTATATACAGATTATTCCAATGAAAAACTACGCGGCAAATAGCATTTCTATCGTTTTTATCGACTAATAATAATTATACAATAATTAGAAATACGAATCTACTACGCGTAGTAGATATCTCTCACGTCTCTTATAGTTTTTCGATGTGCGCATTTTTTTTTTTTTACTTTCTGAGCGAATAAGCCTATCGCGGTATTACTGCAACGTTATTTTTTTTTTTGTGTACGACTTTTCGAGACTACTGCAAGGAGTCCGTGGGTGCAGGCACTATTTGGGGGAAGGTCGTTTTTCGTATTTCTCAAATGTTTCTTTTTTTTTAAACGCGACCCCCTCCCACCCCCGAAAAACTAACAAAAAATTGCGTTAAAAACCGACGAAAAAGCGATTTCGTCAAAATTCATTACCGCAGCAATTCTCGTCGAGCTGCTCGAGTCATAAAAAGGCTAATTTTTGGTTTTACTTAAAAAAAAAAAAATGTTAAAAATCCCAAGTCGTATTATTGTTTTTTTATTACCTACTTTAAATTTTTCTGACAAGGTGCGTATTTTAGTGCTCACCCCCCGCTCGTTTCATCGAATGCAATATTTAAATCGTTGCTTATATAATAAAACTCTAAGTAATTATCACTATTTATAGCGACGTCCTGAACTGCGTTTCGCTACCCTTTCTTAAACAGTAAAAGTTGATTAAAAAAAAAACGAGTCTGCTAGTACTCGAGACATCGATGTGTAAACGTCGCGTGAGCGGTAAAAATGGAACAGAATTTGTGAATATTGGTGTCTTTATTCAAAGTAATTTCGATAATAAATATTATTATTAGTTGTCATGACAACAGCTTACACATTACACGCAATTTATAATTGCGCGTAAATTAATTAATATTATTATTAGTTATCACGACAACAGTTTACACATTTCCGTCCCATTTCCCGAGATTTACCCTCGTACCGCCGTAATAGGTGTTTACACATCAAAAATTAACAACTCATCAAAAAATGCGTATTTTTATATCGCGAGAATCGTTCGGACAGACTAATTATCATTTGTGTCGTATTTTTCTCTAATATTTTGTTTTTGTAATATAAGACGAGAAACGCTAATGGTGGCGAGTTTTCCGTCCTCTCGGACGAAACGATATTTTATTCTTATTGCGATAATTCGCGGGTTTCGACGTGTTTGTATTTGTTACGTTTTAATAATATTTTATCGCCGAGTAGTGTAGCGTATAATAAATAATACGAAAGTAACCGGGATATATAAATTTATTGAGAGGACGAGAGGATGTTTTAGTCTATTTTTTAAATTCTGAGCGGAGCGAGGAATGTATATTATCGGTTTTACTATGATGTGTTTTTTGTTCTTTGTCAAAAATTCTATCAGAAGGAGTGCTCCGATCTTTACGTGTAGCACTATTTTCCGGTAGAAAATTGCATACTATCTAGTTGATACTTTAGAGAGGCCATTTTTCGATTTTCTCAATACTTTTCTTAAGCGTCAGAAAAAACTGTCGAAAAATGACATAAAAACGCGATTTCGCCAGAATCGATTATATCGTTATTTCTTCGTAATTTTGAAACCAATGCGGTCATAGAAAACTGAAATTTTCACCGAATATATGTAACTTCAGACTGTATTAACGAGACAAATTGTTCAAAAAAAATTCTTTCAATTTCGGGCTATTTATAGAAATTGTAGATTTTCAAGTATTCAATTCAAAAGAGGTAATTTTGGGTTTTAAGGCTTAAAAATTTAAAACAACGTCGGACGTTTATCACTTCAACTATATTAAAAAAAAAAAATCTTAAAAATCGTACGTACCGAAGCTCCGCTCGGAACCGTTCCACCGCTCTGCATTCAGATTTATATGGTAATAACAAAACTCTAAAATCTTTATCTATAAGTAATTCACAACACCCCGCGGCTCGTTCCCCCTTTTTTTTCTCGCCTAAAGTTTAAAATTATAATTTTATTAATATTATAGAAATATTCATAGTCGTTTCGGGAACGGTTTCGATTTCTTCAATTCGAGTGTTTTCTGAGCGTTTTTCGAAAAAAAAAAAAATTGCTGTCCCCGGCCGCGGCAATTCTCTCGTTACTCGAAAACACGTGCGCTCCTCCTCATACCTGCGCACAACGTGCCGCAGCACGCCCATCCCACATTATAGTATACGAGAATACCCCCCATCTGGTCTGCTCATTGTTGCCCCTCATCGTGACCGCGCAGGCCCATATAGCGCACACACGCACGCCTCTTATGCAGTCCGCCGTTTTTATTATTATTGTAAACCAAACCTATTTTTGTATAATTTCAATAGTTCAGTACGGGTTCACGTTGTCGGTCGTGTGGTCGTTGTCGCGAGTGTTGGAAAATTAGGAAAAAAATAAAAGTAGAAATTATTTTTTTCAAAAAAACCTGTCCTCGTTATATTTTTACGTGTTTTTTTTTTTTTATTTCTCGCGAGTTTTTTTTCGTAAATTTCCGTCGAAAAATGCAGTTCGTCCCATCGAGTTCCGATTAACTGTACTGTGTACGCCTATATAACCATCATGCACAAATCTACCTGCTCCAGCTATTCGGTACAACAGGTAAAAGAATTTGATTTATTTTTTTATACGTTAAGGTTTTATTACGAATAAACGCGTATAAAACTGTATTGTCCGTTGGATAGATCACGTAGTATAATAAATATTGTGGTATTTCAATATATTTTAATATAGTCGATATTATAGGATTACGGTAATTTTTTATTATTTTTTTCATGCATTCTCGAAATCTCGACGACGACTCATCGTAGAGAGTAGTAGAGAGGTGCCGATTAAAATAATAATATATAATATATAAATAATAATAAAAAACATAAATACTTCAGAAAAAAAAAGTGTTTTGTAATTGCTATGTAACGATTATATATACGTTATAGGGCTCGGATTTTTGTAGCAAACGCTTTTTGGTTTTTCGTGTGAAGGGGATCGGGGAGTGCGATAGAAATTCTCAATATATTCCGTAAATCCGACGGATTTCTTATAAACGCGCTTTTTTTTTTGCTAATTTTTGCTCAATTTTCATCTGTAGTTTATGGCGATAATATATATATATATAGTTTACTAAATATACACGATTAGTAAATTATATAATTTTATTTTCCTGTAACTATTTTTATGTATATTTTAAAGGCTTAACAGAAGAAAAATAATGCTTTTTTTTCTCTCGCGATTTTAAACGGGAGGTTTTTTTAACCAATTGTTTCGCTGAAAAATCCGAGCCAATATATTATACTAATGACCAGCAAGAAGGTTGCATAAATGCTGTTATTGCGTCTACAAAAAAAAAATTGTAAATACATTTTTCAAGTAAACTCAACCGCGGCAACTGTTTTGGGGACTCGTCTCGACGATGACTGTTTTTTTTATACTCGTGTGCTTAATACGCGCGTGTCTTGTATCGATTAGAAAAAAAAATTACTTATAAAACGACTCGTTTTATTAATTACATGGAATAGCCCCTTGACAGTGTATTCCTATAATATTATAAAAATAATATTGTCTGTAAATACGGTTTTTTTTCTTCGTATCGCGGTGTTTTCAAGTATTTACAAATACGCACGAAAAGTTTTTCGAAAGTTTTTTTTCTTTCGGATTATCAATAAATCCACTAATTTACCATAATTTACATCGTACAGCCTGTTCAAGCAAATTATTCGTTTAAATTATTGTCCTTTTTTGTTTACGCAATAATCAATAGGAAAAAAAGAATTGGTTTTTTCGTCGTATAAATAATAATTATTTACCGAACATTTTACGATGTCGTTTTTGTATTGTTTTTGTCGATTTTATTATATTATATAGCAACGAAATATAAATAATTTATTTTTAACTTTTATAGCTCGTTGACAATAAGTGGCAAAGTCCGGAATAATTTGTTGTCGTGAAAGAATGTTTTTGTTTTTAAAACCGCTATATTCGCGGCGTGTCTAATAATAATAATAATATTTTCCTACGGCATTACAGTTTTTAAATTCGAAGCGTTTTCTATATTGGTACGCTGTTCTGTTTAATTTTTAAAATACCTGAAAATTGGACGCTATTACGCGCTAAAAGACTGAAACATATACCGATATAATACGCGTTATTATTATTTTTTTATGTAATAACGTAATATATACGTTCGTTTTAACTCGTTTGATCGTCTTGTAAGTTTCGGATTCTGAACGGAGCGAGCATTTTACAATGTTTTTTTTTTTAAATGTATGTACCTATCTAAAAATTCTACCAGAAGGAGTGCTCCGATCTTTACGCGTCGTGTAGCATTATTTTCCGGTTTTTTTTCGGGTTAATTGGGTCTTTAAAACCATCCCGTCTCACAACCAAGATTCCATCCTACTCTGTCCAACGCTAGATTTCTCCAATTGGCTCCACCTCCCATCTGTTCAACATCCTTTTTGATGACATCTTCCCAGCGCATTCTTGGTCTTCTCAAAGGTCTTTTCCGTACAGGATTTTGTTCTATCACTGCACGTAGCAACGGCATTTGATTCCTCCAAGCATGGCCAACCCAACGTAGTCTACCTCTTCTGATAACATTCAATATGCCCGAACCACTATATATAATGCTTCTAGTTCTATGTTATTTCTTTGTCTCCACTCACCAGTTAGATCATCCTCGACTGGGCCATACACTTTTCTTTCAAAGACCATGGACCTATTTTCATTCTTTTTTCTAAGTGGTCACGTTTCGGATCCATACAACTGGTCCAAATACTTTTAGAATATATATATATATATATTTACTAGTATTCTGTAATACGAATACCACCGTATACAGTAATTATATTATTATTTGATTATTCGAATAAGGCTGGGTTCGAACACCGAACGTGGTAAGATTATTGATAATTGATTATTGACGTTGTTGTTTTAAATATCCGCCGCTACTCTTATTTTTTTTTTCCGAAATAATTATTTTTTACATTTAATAGTAACAAGTTTTTATTTTTATGTATATAGGTTTTTGAAATATGATTATTGGTCTTTAAAAAGTATTCGGAACATTGGCGTAGCCAGGATTTTTATTTGGGGGGCTGAGGCTGATAATTTATTTATATGTTAATAATTAATATTTATATAGACGGTGCGTACTAAAAAACTGATTATTCATTCATTTCGGAGGGAGGGCTGTAGCCAGTGGCGTGCCCAGGAATTTTCAATGGGGGGGATGTTATAAGTAAATAGTGATAATACATTTAAAATTTTAATGAATCGTCATGTTAATACCAAAAATTTCAAATGTTGATGTTTCAAGCTCTCCAAAATCGTTTTTAGCTTATAATTGTGTATATTTGTAAATAGTTCTATAATTAAAATTAATTTAAATTATAACACACTAATACCAATAAGTTGTTCAATTAATATAACATATGTATAGTGAATGTTTATTGTCATAAGTAATAACTTTTTGCTAATAACTAATGAAAAGTATTAAGTAATGACACTGAAACTGCAGCTCTTATAACTAATAAGTTGTTTTCTGTAGGTCGGCAAAAAAAACAATGGGGGAATATAACCCCCCTCCCCCTGAGCACGCCACTGGTTGTAGCCCCTCCCTGGCTACGCCACTGATTCGGAATATTACTACCCAAGTGTGTTAAACCGTGTAAATCCGAAATATTTTCTGTCGTCATTTTCGCCCCTCCTCCTCGCCGTTTGTGAAACGCGGCCGGTGTGTTCGAACACGATATTATTATTGTACGCGTCGTTAATACCGTATATATATATATATATAACAGGAATATTGCTCCCTGACCATCGGCACCGGGCGTACTCGCCAGCAGGGCACGGCGCCGCATCGCTGCGGTGTGATGAAATAGGTGTGCGCTGGACGGATCCTCGATGTCGCGGACCGTTGACGCCGTAATTAAATAGCGAGCCGCCGCCGCCGCCGCCGGTAGAGAACGCTGTTTTTTTCCGTGTGAAAATACCGTCGAAACGGTGGCGGCTACGACGAGTAGAGGGCGGGTAGGAGGTCCGAAAACGAGGGAGACGCGCGTTCTCAGGGTCACGGCGCGGAGGACCCTTTGTGCGCGCTTACCACCGCGGGACACGACGGACTATATAATATCGCACAGGTGACCGCGTACATAATTATTTCATCGTTACAACGACTACACACAACTGCGCATACCTCCTCCGACGCGCAGGTGTTTTCTCGGAACGCACACGCGTTGTTGTGAACGTATTCGGTTTTTTTTTTGAAATTTTTTTTTTTTTTGTAACGCGCGCGCGCACGCGTTTTTGCGAGTGGCATCGAGAGAAGAGCCGCAGCAGCGGCGGCGGCGGCGGCGGCACACAGTTCGACACGGTTTGTAGTGCGTGCCGGTCGTATTCGGACGAAATTTCCCTTCCGCAGCCGCGTCCGTTTTCCGAGTTCTTTCTCTCCGTCCGCGAAGTGTACCTATAATGTCATTATTACATTATCGTTTCGAGTGAACAATAATCGCCGGTGGCGGTTGTCTAATCTAAACGAGATACGAAATAATAAAATAACGAAACTCCGTTTTTTTTTCTTCAATATATTGCGTCGAGCCGTATTTTTCCGAAACGATTTATTTATCCGTATCGTCGTCGTAGTGTTGTGTGATATGGGTTAAGCGTCGCGCGGCCGTTATCGTCCGGTGGTGCTGGTGGCGGCGGCGGTGGTGGTTAGTGGTTAGTGGTTGTGGTGTGGTGCGTACCGTCGTCGGGAAAACGAAATCGCGCCATGTTGACGGGATTGCCGAAGAGGGTAAGAAGAGAGTGTCTCCTTTTTTTTTATTATTTCTTCCATGGCTCCCGCCGTTGACGAGTGCTGATAAAAATGTCGTACGTACGTACGCGCTCTGCTCCGGGCGCGTTTCGACAAAAAATACTTTTGGGAAAAAAAAAATTCCGATCGAGTATTTCTTTTTTTTTTTCATACGTGTCTCGTTCGAGAAAACCGTGTTAAGAGGACGCTATTAATAATTTGTCGTCTCCTACCGTCTGTCTTATATAATATAGCGTAATAATCAGAAAAAAAGAAAAGGTAACGATACTCCGACTCGTTATCAGAGACGGAGTGGCTCTAAAATTCTTACCGGGCAAATGAGATTTTTCCAGGCCACTAATTTTTAACCGAGTAGATACTAAATAGATACTAATATACTAAATACTCGTAACGTAATATTATATTATTATTTACGTTGTATTTTATTTCAAATTACATCCGACACTAAATCAGTCGGGCCATTTTACTATTAAAGAGGCCTGGCCACCGGGCATTGTCCCGGTTGCCCGGTGGGCCACTCCGCCTCTGCTCGTTATTATATTACTCTTCACTCGACGGAGCGAGCGTTCAGCTAGGCGGGGCAATGGAAAGGTCGTACAAACGTACGGAAAACCGATATTTTATATATAAAATATTAGATGTAATTTTGATATCAAATATTAAAAATATATAATACGTTTGAATTTTTTTATATATTCGTTTAAGATAATGTATCGATTTGATATCGTTCGTATTATTATTTTCGATTAATAATCGTAAAACGAGATTCCGAGTTTATATAAAAAAAAAAAAGTTATAAAATATTGCTTGTGTGCGATTGTGTAATATGTTTCCCTGCAGACATGTTGTGACGCGTGCGAGTGTTTTTCACGATTTTATTTCTACGCGGTATTGAATAAAAAAAAAGATATAGTAATAAACAATAATTAGAACGGTGTACACATGTGTAGAGTAATATAAAATATATAAACATTGATACGATTTTTTTTCTGGGAAGGAGGTTCAAAGGAATTTTCTAAAAAATATTTCATATATTATTTATCCGGTAATTTTTAATGAAAGAACACCTCAAAATATTACAAAACAAAGTCTCACCTCTCCGGCACGTTGCAGTACGTCTAAAACTATTTGCGCATTGAGTAGGTATACCTAGTTTTTATGAATTACGAAGAGTATTTTTCATAAGAGATATAGTAGGTATACTCGGTTCGATCGGTAAGAAATACTATATCGAATTTTCACGAATCGTTTTCTACATTCGAGTAAAAAACAAAAACCAATATTTCTCGTCCTAATATTTATACTTCGTGATTTTATACATTCGCACATACATACCGTTGTAATGCTCAAGATTCTGATGAACTTCTCATAATATAATTGTTATAATACGCATTGAAATTCGTTGTTACTTTCACAATCGACTTTGATACGATATTCCAATGTTTTAAATAGCAAAAACTATTTTTTTCTGTTGGTGGACACCCCTTGCGTCCTTTCCGCTTGTGCGGGAACATACGCCCAGTCACTATATTTGTATAATGTCTAAATTTTTGGAGTCAGTAAAGGAGAATGTCATCTGTGATGTATATCGTTTTTATTTTTTCGATAGCACATAAATAGTTTTACGAAAAAAATTAATCTCAAGAAGATTTGTTATAGATTTTTAATTCTCCGTTCAGTTATATAATATACTGTTGATGGAATGGTACGTTAATAAAAAATTAATAAATAATAACGATATTCTCCTCTATTGACTGCCAAAAATTAATAGACATTATTTTCTAATATAAATGTACAAATGAATGCAGTGTGATATCGTTATAATATTGCCCATAAGACAGACGGAGATAACAAATGCGTGGCGTCGATGATTATTTTGCTCCCTGGGATTTTAACTTATTATTATCCCTGGAAAAAAAGTGCGATTTATTTTTACTCCGCCGTTTACAGCTGATAAAACGGGGTACCGGTCAGAAAAAAAACAAATAGAACTTTCATTAAAATTCTTAGAATATTAAAAAAGAAAACGGCTATTTTCATAATAATATTTTTACTATCGATATTTACCAATATGGTTCTTGGAGTTGAGAGTTGTAGTAGTAACTAATAGTTAAACATTGATGAGAGTAAGTCCACTTTTTTTTTTTTTTGCTTTAACAGAAAAACAGTTTTTCATGTAGTATATTTCTTATAGACATTTTGTTTTTTCCCGTACGTTTATACTATGTAGGCACATAAGAACGAGACGGATCCGACAATAATAATTGTTTACGGAGTTATCGAGTAAATCGATCGATTTGTCTGCAGGCCTGCATTCTAACGGGCAGTAGAAATTGGGTAATTACAAATTGGCTAAAAGGAAATGTCAAACCGGCCATGAATTTGGACATCCTACAACAGTACACGAAATGCGTTTAAAAATTGAAAAGAAGATATAAAATTTAGTTTTTCATAATATTTGTTCGTTCACTTCAACATTGTGGGATCTAAGACCCATCGACGTTGTTATAGATAAACTCATTAGCACGCGAACGAGATCGGTTTTGAAGCAGTTTTTGAATATCGAATTATACCTCAAAGTCCGAAAAAGAGACGTTCTAGAAGAATATACTAATCATTCGACAGAAAAAAAAAGTTTTAAATATTAATTATAACCCTGAGTAATTAAATAAATGGAATTAAAATTCATACGATTTCTCGTATTGTGTTATCAATATTTTAATTATATGACTACTGACATTATTTTTAGAAGGAATAAAATTAAAAATTTAAAAAAACATGTAATTTTATACAACATTTTTTTTTTAGGATAGAGAGGAGGATATTATGATCCGAATAAATCTCAATAAAATGTATTTAGCTTTTGGCCAGTAGAAAGAAAATCCTATGAATAAGCATTGCTTGTCTGGTTTTCGCGCCGAACCGTATTTATGGGTCATTTTACATTTATAGGTTTTCCTGTTACAAAAGAGTTGAATATTAGGTTTTTTTTCTAGTTTTAATGTTTTTATTTTAAACCGAACGATATTAAGTTCGGATATCGTTACGATTTCAATAAAACTATAAGAACGCAATATATTAATTACCTGAAAATTGTACACAACTTGCGAGCGAAACAAGTCCATAAAATATGTTTAAAACGTCAATAGAATATTTTTGGAGACGAACGATTTCAAGTAAAATTCAAACTCGACTAAATGTGTGCAAACGATACTTTTCGTTATAAAGGGAAAATACAAATTTACGTTTTTTTAAAAGTACGGTTATTTAATTTATCTCGTAAATGATTTAGAAAAAAAAAAATTTGACTTGTGTCTGGTTGTTGCAGCAGGAAGCCCTTCGGTCGGTTATTGATTTCGAATTTCGCATTTTCTTGTTAATGGAAATTAATAGGCAAATAATCTGTTATTTTTAACATATTTATTGCTACATCATATATTATGTTAACGCGGTGTACGTGGACACAAATTATAACTCGGAACGCTACAGTTTAAAAAGCGGTTAGGTAGCGTTTTCAGTGCGTATACGGAATATTTGTTATTAAAAAAAAAAGAATTAAACTCTTGGAAAATTGTCCCCGGTATAATTGCAATAAATTATTGGTAATAAAGAACCCGTCAAACCCGTTTTCTCCGATATTTATACTATTGTCTGGTATTTTAATTTAACTGCAATTTCATAAATTAAATCAAATGAATTCGGTTGTTCAGACTCGATTGAATTTAAAAACTGCAGTGTACACGGCTCTCGCTATGGCAACAGTTTATGTGTGGTCTCCTCATTGACTCCATTCCCTTCGCCACAATGTTTGCGAGGCCGGATTTTCAGAAGCCGTTCTTTGAAATCGTAAGATCCGCAGCAAGAAACGAGAGTCGCCGTTTCAAATGTTATCCCACGATTTGAGAAAATGTGTAGTGATCAACGATGAGTTCTCTTCACACGTCACACAAACACCATTTACCTCGGGTTACTTCGAAATTTTTTTTGAATTTTGTAATTAAATTTTCCCCCATTTATTGAAGAACATTAGAAATATAATTAATTCGAAAAATAGCCGCGGAAAAAAATTTAATCACAAAAGGAACGTGCAAAAAAAAAAAAGAAAATTTTAGGAACCTCTGGCCTAGAACGAGTGAGCCTTGCCTAGAAACGAACAACGTCGGAATTCATTTCGGTCAATAGTATTTTATGAACTTGCGTTGATATATTTGATGAATATAATTTTAGCGAGTTAAAAAAAAAAATTCCGTATTAATTTGGCCAGCCTTGATTTTTTTTTATATGCATTTAAAAAACAAACAATACGTATATACGTTGTCAGTTAAAAAAAAAAGCTAACAATTTCAGCGGTTCATATATATTGCGCAGTGTCGCGACCTCGTGTCTCAAATTGAGAATTACAGAATTTCGGATATATTAACGACTAGTATAAAAGAAAAATGATTTTCGATATATAATAAATAGTCGCCGAATTTCTTCCTCATAGATACTTATTTGTCCGAAATTTGATGAGTAGTGTTATTTGATTTGGCTATTTATTTTTCTCAATTACAAAATATCATGTACTTGCGCTTCTTACGCGTATAAATATAGACTATTTTGCAAAAGAAAGCATCGAATAACGCAAAATATATTCAAAAACACTCATTATCGTTTTTGTCAAATCTTTCACGAAATGCATAAAACGCGTAGGTATAGAATATGCGCGATCGGGGCGAATTGTTTTTCAAACAATATGAAATGAAAGAAAAAGAAGATATTTGTTTCCCATCACTCTCTGCGAAATGTCTGCTGGACTTGGCGTTTTCGTTTTATTATTATTTTATTTTAAAACTCCTGCAAAAATGGGTGCAGGCAAACGACAATAAATTCGATACGACTCTCGTTTTAAACATTTTTTTTCGTTGTAAAACGAAGCGGTGAGGTCAGTGTAACCGATTTGTTATTTTTCTTTAAAATACGTTGTAATTTTTATTTTTGAAAATTTTCCGTGATATTTTGTAACGGTACAAGAAAAATTACATTCGATCGACCGCGAGAAATTCATGAAATTGGTTTCATTTGAAACCCGTGTTAGTTAATTTTTTTTTATATACGATGTGTGTAAAATCTATATTTAAATGTGATTATGCAAAATTATTACTTTTTTTCAAACTAATGAAGGGGAATAGCAGTTATGACGAGCGTGCGTATCATATAGTTTCTACTTCCTATATAACAGACACGCAACAATATATATATATATATATATATATATATATATTATATATTTATAAAATATTGTTTCTTTTTATTTTAGAACAATATATATATTAGTTGAAATATTATATTATTATGGTGCCACGTATATTATGATAATTAATTGCGTGACTTCGCCGTTTTAAAGAACGTGGTGTGCGTGTTGACCACAGAACGGTTATTTTTATATATTTTATTATTCGTGTATTGCGCGTTATATGAATATTAATTGCATAGAAACAAACGTTTTTATTATTATAATATGTGAATTCAAACGAATTATAATAAAATTAATTTTTTTCTCCGTATTGTTTCTTGTACGAATTGAAAAAAAAACTGTATTCAAATACCTCCTAATATTAGGTAAAAATATTTTTCTATCAAATTCGTTTTTTCGTTAGTACTTTTTTTTTTGAACTTTTACGCATAAACGTATGAATTTTTTGTGGGAAAGTACACTTATTATTTGGTTGGATTTCTTTTCGTTGTAGCGTTATTTCGTTGAGACGGCAAAAAATAATAACTACAATTACTAAAATCGGCAATTTCTACAATCTGCAGCATAGCCTAAAATGTTTTTTTCCTTTACAAATTATAATGTTCCTACGTACAGGTATAGTAATTACGACTAATATCCTATAATTAATTTAAATACGATTTTGTAGTTATATCGCGTGTTCGCGGTAGAGTTAAAATAATATATTATTTATATGTGTTCAATTAAAGCGTAATGATTATAATATGTCAATAATAACAGTGTGTTATTAAACGCATTTTTTTAATATCGCCCCGCGATAAAAACTTTATTTGTGAAATTTTTAAGTCTTTTTTTAAACATTTTAACGGGATTTAAATTCTACTTGAATATAATATAAAAGTACTGAATAAGTATATACTTTTTGTCGCACCTGTGTTTATTTTGTTGTGACAATCGTCATTGCGCGTTATGCGAGTTAAACAAAATATTAACGGTAATACCGTTTGAAAAATTGAAATCGTTTTGAACTAAAAAAAAATGATTTGAAAAGAACTTTTTTTCTTTCTTTCACGACTGCACGTATTTATTTCATTAGTTAAAAAAAGAAAAAAAATTTCGTCTTTCATGTGTTGCTGCTGATGCTCTTCGATCGTGGTATATAATGGAATTATAATCAACTGATGGTTTTTAAAACAAATAAAAATTATTATGGATACGATTAACTTTATCAGAGTCATCGACCATCATCGTTATATATTATTAACCTTGACTTGCTGGTAACAATAAGATTATCTTATTATTATTATTATTTATTTGTCACGTCATTTAACCTTCACAAAACTTGTTCATTAATTAATTATTATCTAATATACACTTTGTTTCTGCCGAAAGAAAGTTTTTTTTCATACGTTCATCTGTTTTTAATTACCATTTTATATAGTTTCTTCATCGAATGTACCTATATATTAATTATATATAGTTACATTATTGTTAGGTGTTTAAATTAATATTTTATTAATAATTAAATAGTAAAACAAACGTGAAGAAAAAAAATTACGTAAATAAAAGAATAAAAGGATAATATGCCAAAGAAATGGAAATAAAAATAAAAACTATTAATTTAATATCTACTCGTAAAATAATAAATTTGTGTATGTATAAAAAATATACACTTGTATTTATGAACATGAAATCGAGCCAAAGAGTATTATGAAAAATTAAGAAATATATATATATATATATATATATATATATATATACGAGTTATTGATTTGTTTATTTATATTACCGATTTTGACTAAAAGTCATTTGTCTGCAGGTCTTAAGCGAAAAAATAAATAAAAATATGAATATTACGATAGAAAAGAGTTTTAAAAATGTATATAAAACAGCAATAAAATTGTGTGTACATAATGAATTAAATTATTAAAAAAACAATTGTGGCACGTTATTAATATTATTAATATATATTGATATAAAAATTATTTTTAAAAATGTTCGTATATTTCAGTATTAAATATTTTATTATTGTTATTTTGGAAATCAAATATCAATAATAATTTAAATGTTCCATTTGTTTGAGGTATGTTTTGAAAAAAACTTTGCGCGCCTTATAATTTAAATTATAATCTTTGTAATGACCGTTTAAATCTTAAATATTATTTTTTATAAATGGTACGATTAGTGTTCTACTGGTAGTATACCCAGGCCCCCCACATGAATTTTTCAACTACAGTACTGTAAATAAATCCGGGCCTTCATTGTATATTAGTATTTATAATAATTTTAATATAGATTCTAACATTTTATTTTTTATTTTAACAAAAGTTACCTAAAATATTGATTACACAACTCCTTTTGCTGTTACACACCTTCATAAAATATCATTTATTTTAGTTACCCTAAAATACATTTCAGAGTTTCAGACAAATGTACACTAATTTACTGCAGTTTGATATGGAAATCAACATTTAAAAAAAAGTATTTATGATTAATGAAATACAATGTAAATTATTCAAACTTATATCTTTGTACATTGTTAATAATAGATACATAATTAGTATACGCTTTTCTTTTAATACATATCATCACTTAATTTTAAATTTAAATTTTATATTAATTACATTTTTCTCTTCTCGCTTTTTTCTTTTGGCAAAATCATGTATAATATCAAGAAGAAATCAATTTATTTATATACCAATATTGTATAAAGATGTGGTGACTGGAGTGGCACGACTCATTTTATTTTTCTAATTTAAATTGATAATATGTACTTTTCCCGGGCCCCCAGAGAGCTTTCTTCACTAAGTGGCCCCTTTTGTGGGGGCCCTGAGTATACCTGTAGTAGCTTCTAAGCAAATCTGTTAACGATTTTATTTTTATCCTTCTTGTCGTTTCTTTTTCCCTTTCGAAATTCATTAAAATTATAAATAATAATTTATTTTTGTATTACAGTATCGGTTTTTATATTTAAATTTATCGGTATTTATATTTCGATGTATTTTTATCGTTTGGAAAATATAACAAATACGTTTACTCGTGGGCGTTTTATTTTATACGTGTCTCCTATTGAAAACGTCTGTTGGTAAACGGTTTCTCGAATTAGGTTTTTGGGATAAACATAATTAGAAAGGTTACCGTCAACGTTCATTATTGTTTTTAAATCGACTTCATTATAAGACTTAACTGTTGTTTTTACAAGCATTTCAGTTTAGTAGTTACTCGTGCACGATTGTGTTTCGAATAAAACATATCATGTGCGTAGAAGTAATGATGTATTTTACAGGTCGTTTAACGTTCTCCTGCAGATGCCAATTAAAACTCCGTTAAAATAATTCGTTGATTTCTCAATTTAACGGATTTGTAATTATTTACATCCAATTTTATTCGCGATAACAAATCGTTAACAGGAATGGTCTGTTGTTGTTCACTTGGTGAATATCCTCGCGTTAATTTTTTTATTGTAATCTGCGATGTTCAATTCAAAATAATCGATTAAAATTATTTAGATTTTTTTGTCTATAATATAATAAACTGAGATGGTCTCCGGTATACACTTTTAAGGTGGGAATCGTATCGTGATATCTGGGAAAATATGTCTGAAATTATTATCTCGAAGAAGTCCAGTCGAACGGAGAAATCCTCGACGATACATAATTTTGAAACAAAATTTAATCGAGAAAAATAGTTTATTATTTCGTGTACGGATGACTTTTCGCAGTTATTAGTTATAGTAGGACGTACGAGACAAATTATTTAATTATAATATATGTAACGCACACCGCGGATAAACGCGTATTTTTGTTCGAATAACGATAAATATGTATATGTAATTTTTTATCTTGGTAACGGAGGGGTTTTTTTTTAAACATTCGACAGTAAAATATTATAAAGCATTCGGTATATTTTTCATATTTTCTGTGTACTCCTAATAATAGTACCGTATATACTACACAACAAACACTCAAATTCGTACTGGTCGCTGTGATATTCATTAGGCGTAAAACAACTACCTATTTTTATTATTATTCGTATTTTTTTTTTATACAATTTTACATTTAACATTTATTTAGCCGTATAGTTGTATTACGCATTTGATTTTCGAAAAAATTTCTGTTTACTCGCAATATAATTTTTTTTATCGCATTTATTTCAGCGTATATTGATTGGTAAAATATAAATTATGAGTAAGGGCAGTACGGTGAAACTAAACAGTATAAACGATTTAATTTGAAATTTTTTAAAATCAAGTTTATATAAAACTATGTTAAATAGCCTTTTTTTATTTTTATTCTTTTTAGTTCGTTTAACGATGGTGTTTCAAAACTTCTACCAGGTTAAATAAAATTTTTTTTACAGATGGAGAGAATTTATATACGGAGAATATGTAATAATAATAATTTATTTTATTATTATAATTTCGTTTCTCGTTTATTCTGATTCGAAACGATACCTATACACGCGATGATACCTTCGTATATAAGCTATTTATTCACATTGGGACTATTATCGCGTCATTTTTAGCAGGTGTTTTTTCAAGTGTTATTGTAGATTCATTAATTATTATTCATACTTCATTTGAATGCATCAGGCTTGACGAAAAAAAGAATGATTTTCCGCGGTGAATGTAATATACCAATGATATACGATGAAGTTCGTATGGAGATAATTATTACCTGCATAGAACTCGACAGCAAATGGATAAATTGCTTTGTTTAAAACGTATTCGGCATTTTGTATAGGAAATAAAACGGATTATTCGCATAAAATAAAATACACGATAGAGAAAAAACGTTTTATAATAGTGCGTTTATTAAACGATTACTGTATTATATCGAAAACTTTACCGGTCGTTTTGTTGTAATTTGAATAAATTATCAACGTCAATCTATACGTTTTATTGATTTTCGCGTGTATTAAAACTTGCAAAGTGCGCAAAATGATTTAAACATTATTTATACTCGCTTTTGAAAATGAAATTTATTAGCGAATCAATTTTTAATTTAAGATTTTTATTCTTCTGTGTATAATTTACGATATGTACATATATATATGAACGGCGTTAAACAACATTTGTGATGAGTATTATCCCGAACAGTAATGTAATATTTTTTTATTTTAAAATAATAATGATTAAAAACATGTGTATAGAGTGGGTTTCGACAATAATAATTAATCGGTTATCGGTTTGACGGTGATTATTGTATTTGGTAAAAATAATAATTGACTGTGTAACGTGTAATAATAATATGGAAATTATTATTATTATTATTATTACGACGATTGTATTATTGTTCATATTGGTGGATCCTTGAGGGGGGTCAATAAGTCAGTGTTATTATAATATATATATATATATAATACTCTTCAGTCCAATAAAAAGCGTATGTTACTAAAATATTTACCAATAGAACGATTAACTGAACTAAGGTCAAGGCACAAGGTTAGCGACGATGATCATCTTGAATCACTTGCATTCAAGTCTCCTCCTACAGTGCGTGTCATAATTCACGTAATACGTGAATGTTATTATTATTTTTTTATTTAATTTAAAATAACGTTCGAGAATACGCTTAATAAATATATAATTTTAATTTTGTATATAGGCTTTGAAAACACGTGTGTAGATTTTTTTTTTTACTTCACGTATAGAAAACAATATAGTTATTGAAATACTCGTATGTGTACGTATACATGCGAAATTCGTTGTAGAATTAGTAAATAAATTGTTGAGTACTCGTTTATTATGTGTATCGTTGTGTTTTAACGAAACAGTTTTGATGAGTCTGATTATTATATAATGGATGCCGTTAGTAGTAAGTAAAAGTGTGAACGGTCCGTAAGATTGTTTTATAGTCTGTTATTATCGCATTTCTCGGCGAATCAATTTTGATAATTTTTTTAATATATGTATATATAAAAAAAAAATTTGCTATAAATGTTTTGTAAATAATGCGTCGTGTGTTTAGAATATAACATCCAGTACTAGCGATTTCCATGATGCCCACTACATGTTTATACGGCTATAATAAATCCTTGACTATAACCGTGTGTGTGTGTGTATGTAAATTATAGACGATTCGTTCCTTACGTGTGAACACAAACTACATATAATTTCGACTTAAAAATAGTCCTGCAGTGTACTTTATACGAATATATACCTACTTGTATTTGACTTAAATAAACTACAATAATTATATATAGTTTCGACGGAATAATTGAAATGCTTATCGTTTGCGTTGTACGCGAAAAGTTTTCATTAGCCTTGGGTGGAACTACTATAAGCCCCACTTCGTGTATTAATGATTATATAGAAGCACGTACTAGACAAACGCGAAGGCTTTTTTAATATATAGAGATATTAATATGTGTTGTACAATTCCGCCCGGGTATATCGTACTTTTCGCGTTGTGATTTTTATTTGTATAATTTATGTATGCGGATTTATATTTTGCAGGGGATGGGAGCTTAACTTGTATTTACACGTTTTTCTTAAACACATATTTTGTAACAGAACAAATGTTATAATATATTTTAATATCATTTTTGAAATATTTCTTCGCCGTTCGCTATCGAAATATGTTGTCTAATTACATATTTTTATTTTAAAATATTATTTTGGTATTTAAGTGTATTTTAAACCTTTTCAAAACGTACACCGTCGAGTGCGTGCGTATAAACGAATACAATTTGGAATACCACAGTATTATTATAATGCGTATGTTAATAAAATTTATATAAAAACGCGTGTAGCGCCATATCGTCACAATCGAATATATATTATCTTTTTGGAAAACTATCGTCTTCAGATGATATTTGCAGTATTAACAGTGTATAATTTGTTATCACAAAAAAAAAACATTTAATTATTTTTATTATATTTTATTGACAATAAAGGGGCACACACAACGCGCGGGTTGTAAAATTAATAAACACTTTTTCTCCATAGTAATAATAATAAGATAATATTGCTGTATTTAACATAAAAACGATGAGCGATACGTTTTTTTTTTTACATCGTCAAACATTTCCTAACGCGCGATTAATTTTTCACTTTTCAGTATATTTAGCGTACTTGTATATAAGTCGATAAGTGACACGTGTCTACGAAACGAAAAGTAATTTAAATACCAGACGACAAAAGAAAATTTTTTTTCGTTGAAATCCAACAGCGTTAGAAGTCATTAAACGTTTACATAATTCGTTTTAAATTAGTTTGAACTAAAATACAGGTGGTTTAGTGTTTAATAATAGTTGTTGTAGTATATGTATTTTTGAATAACGGATAAATGGAACGCCTGTCCTGTTACAATTATTTAGATTAAAAATTAAAAAAAAAATTGAAGAAATTATCGCGTAATTTCTTTCATCTCGCTGCAGACGTGTACGCGTTATTACATATCTTTGTTTTCGATTGTCACGTCTCGCAATGATTCAAATGTTTACGTTAAAAAAGAAATCGTAAATTTCAATAGTAAACAAATGTTTATACATTCGTTCGGCATTGATAACGTTTAAAATAGACTTGACCCAGAGAATTCTGGCGTTATTATAATTTAAACATAACATTATCGATTCGAAAAAAAATCCGTTTTTTATAAATACGAGTATATATTATACGCTATTTGTAGGCGGAATTATATTGTGTTCGGTCTTTAACGTAAAAAACGTATCATCGACAATTTAAATTACAAAATTTCATAATTGATTTACTAACGGCATCCATTAGCAGTAGCAGGTTTAGCAGGTTTCACAAGTGTCCATTAGAATTTAACGTATTGTTTATCATATGTATTGGATTTTAACAAACAGTTTTCAATTTATTATTTTTTCTTTGACCAAAAGTACCTATTAATAAAGCAACAGAAACGGCTTAACATTTTTTTTCGTTAATTTATTTAGGTAATAATAATGAAACTATATCGGTATAATTGTAAATAGATAAAAATATCTCGCGTATATTTCTAGAGATCGGATGAAATTTTAGTCATTTATTATTAAAAAAAAAAAATTGCGAACTTAATTTACAATTCGATACGTTATTTTTATTTGATCTCGTGCAAATATCGCAATAAAATATTAAATGATAGTTAATATATATATAACGCAAATGAAATGAGTAATAATTTTCAGTTGGCAAATAATAATGCGTGCAATGTAGTTGTGAATAACCTACACGAATTCGAGTAACACACATATTATACACACACTCGACACAAGTTTGTTTCCTATACAGCTGAAGATAGTCAGAAGGTCATCTAGATGATAACTCAAGGCTGACGACGCGAAGTCTCTGGATTCCTATATATTGTTGTTTTTATTACTTCTACAATTTTCCATTTCCGTATTTTTATTTTCCCTCGGCATAGGTTTATAATATGTTATACTGCTATTGTTATTTTTATTATAATGTATAAATGTTTTAAACGATACTGTACCTTACGTACTGCGGCGGCAGTGGAATTATTAACACTGTATAGTGTTAAAAAAAAAAACTATTATTTATAATATATAAATATTTAGAGTTTTTAATTGCATAATTTTCTCACGCAAAATAATAGCGGTGGCAGTTATATACTTAAAAGTTATAAGTGCTTTAACGACCGCCGAACTATGTATATTTTAATGTGGTGTTGTTGTAAATCGGTAAAATATCGTATCTGAGTGCGTATATTTTTGCGAATGTTTTTAATGGTCGTCGGAATATAATAATTAGACGAAACGCGCAACAGATTACATGAGTATCTACGTTAAAATGTCCATTTAAATTAATTTTAATATATAGGACGATCTGACAGATACGCAATGACTTTTGTCCTATTTATTATTTTTAAGTTTTTTTTTCTTTGTAATTATTATTGCCTAATGCGATAATAAGTTATTTCTTGAAAGAAAAATTAATTCGATATCGAGTATCATCTGTCATTACTGCGCGTAACATTGATTAGCGAGAAAAATATTTGCATTTTAACAGAATTTAAAATAATCGTTTTTTTTTGTGTTTTCAAATAATTGTTGAACTTTAATAGTTTTACTAAAAGTTCTAAATAAAAAAAAAATATATACATTTGTTTAAAAATTGACGACATAACGTACCTAATTTTATAACGTCAAAACGATTCTAAAACATACATTTTGTAATCGGCTGTGCTGATTATTATTATTAAAAAAAAAGCACTTATTAATATTAAAAATAAGTTTATTATAGCATAGAAGTATTGCAATTATTTAAAAAAAAAAAACTTTAAAATGTTGAATTTTAACTGAGACACCCTGCAATATATATATATTATATATAGAATATTATATACATATGAAAAAAAAAATTAATAACGCGTGTAAACGACTGCGAAATATTCTGTATATTAATATCTTTAATTTGGTATATTATATAATAATAATAATTTTAATATATATATATGTTATATTAATTTTTTTTTTTTAGTAAATAATATTGGTATAGATCTCACGTGTATTATAGGCGCAGACGCGGATTCAAGGGGGGACTAAGAGACTTTAGGCCCCCCCCCCTTAGGCTGTAGTCATTGCTTAAAAATTATACATATAACTACCTAACTAAATAGGTATAATTTTAGGTAGCTGATCATCGTATAGCCTCCCCCCCCTTCTGTGATTTCTGGATCCGCGCCTGTATAGGCGTAATAGTTGTATAGTTATTTTTTAATATGTATATATATATATATATATATTTATTTATTTAAGAAAACTGAATAAATCTACATTTTAACAATATACGTAATATAGAATGAATGAATGACGATAACGTATGTATGTGTGTATATAGTTACATCAGATAATATTAATAAACATTTGGAGTGACGATTAGGTGCGGTTTGTGTATTATGTACATATATATATATGTGTGTGTGTGTGTGTGTGTGTGTGTGTGTGTGTGTGTGTATGGAGAGATGGAGAGAGAACAATCGTATTTTTTAAAGTCTTATAAGATGTACGTATGATTGTTTATTTTTTTAGGTTTTGAAAGTTGATGAAAAAATAGGTGTG
This sequence comes from Slavum lentiscoides, assembly GCA_032441835.1. Lineage (NCBI taxonomy): Eukaryota > Metazoa > Arthropoda > Insecta > Hemiptera > Aphididae > Slavum > Slavum lentiscoides. Next base: position 11,602,244 of record CM063710.1, read on the forward strand.
TTGACGTATTAATGATGATTGTTGTGTATACGAATTATTCCGAGTGACATCAGTGACAGCGACTCGTAAGAACACGACGAATGTTGCGTTTATGTTTTATAATTTCTAACTTAATCGTTCAAACATATCTATACTATGTACTACTAATACAATAAAGCCGGAGAGTTTGTTTGAACGCGCACTAATCTCTGGAACTACCAGTCGGATTTGAAAAATTCTTTTTGCATTTGATAGGCCAATTCTTGAGGAAGTCATTAGACTATTTAACATTACGCCACGACTCGTAGGAGCCGAGCGAAAAAAAAAAGTCGGAAAGAACGCTAAGCGAAAACGAAGTAATAAAGCGGGTGGGTCGGGGGCTGACAGTGTCTATATAATGTCAGTTAATGCGATGAAATAAGTTTTAAAAAGTCGGTGAATTTTTATTCGTCAGTCATAGGTCGACACGTTACTTTGGTTGAGCTAAAAAGGTGGATATTGAAAATAAGAAATGTTAAAAACGTTAAAATTAGAAGTATTTAGATAGGTAGTTGTGATAAATAAATTAACCCAAATATTTATTTTATTTAAAAAATCGTATTTTATGTTCGTATAATAATTATGTTATTATTTAGAATAACGAATTGAAAAAAATTTGAATCGTATAAGAGGTGGAGTTTTTTTTCTATGGGCAACGAAATGCACCGCGGGGACTGCTAGTATTTATTGAAATACTCGTATTTCAAAATTGTATAAACCGTTTTCGAGATAATATGTGTAACAGCGATAATTGAGTTTTGTTTATAAACAATATGTATATAATATAGGCATTATCTCGGTGTCATATTTATTTATTTTTTGAAAATATATTACGCTTTTTTGCTTACTTTTCGAAATTTTTTTTTTCTCGAAATAATTTTGTTATTCAAGCATATTTTATTATTATACGAAATTTAATCCGTATTAAAAAAAAAAATGTATATAATTTATTCTCGCTAAGCAAACGCGGTGTATACACAGGGTGGTGTACGTTAATTTTACGACGCGCGTTGATAATTTTTTTTTTTTTAAGTTATCTCGTTTTATATAAATATGTAAAAAAAAAAAAGAATACAAATTTTGATTTTATCATTCGAATCATATTCGACGAAAACACGTTTTCAAAATATCGTATAGACGCTATATTATATTATAATATATAATCGTCAAAATACAAATGGAAACGTTTTTACTATATAAACGATTTCGAATTATTATTTTTAGTATTGTATAGAGTAGATTACGATATTAGTATATTAATGTTGGAAACAACACGTAATTATAATATAATAATACACATGTAGTACATTATTATTATTATTATTAGAAATAACGTTCGGAAAAAATATTACGTATAAGTGATCCATATAATATATTATAACGCGCATTATCGGTCGAGAATTTTAAATCATTAGCAGCAGCAGCAGCAGCTATTTATCACGGTTTTGTCGTTTTATGGATATGTCCTATACGTTTATAGTAATACAAGTGTAATAATTGTACGTATATAGTTTCTATTGTGTTACTGTATAGTAAAAATCATAGTGGCCAACGTGGATAAATTTATGTACACGTATATTTGCATAATACGCGTTTGCTTTAGACATATATTACAGATAATAAAACGATAACAAACGCCGTCGTATATTTTAACGTATAATCCGCATATAAAGACTACACAGTTTTTCGAACGCGAATCGTTTATTTTTTTTTTTTGAAATAATAAAAATAGAAATTTCGTATGTTTTACGTTACGCGAAACGTCCAAAATGTATAGAACAAATTATTCGTTGCTGCTCATTATTATTACCCATTCCTTTTTCTCTATACTGCAGAACCGAAATTTATTTTAAACTTTTACAAACGCTCGTAAAACGTGTCAGTAACGTACGATTTCGATAATTTTTTTTTTTTATACTTATTAAATATAATCGCGTTGAAATTGATTGGAATATTTTTTTTTATACGAGTGAGCTATAGCAGCAGCTGTCGCCGCCGCCCTGGAAAATTAAAAATATCTACACGTTAGACTTTCAATAACTGTCGGTGCAAAAAGTGCGTGGTTTCTTTCAACGAAACTTCGTTGACCATGCATATTTTAAACGGCTAAAATCGATTTTTTCCCTCGACGCAACCTCCCCGTTTCGTATCGATTTTTTGCTCGTAACAAAAAAAAAACCTTGGCAAACGCGTTAAATGAGTATAAAAAAAAAAAAAAACAATAATTGCACATATAAAATAACAACGACTCCATAGGTATTGAATTCAAAGTATTTCACGTATATATATAACGAGTACTATATTATATTATTATTTATCTGAAACGCTTGTAAATAACGAGTATGTGTAACGCCGCGTGTGCTCGTAATGTATTACTCATAACATTCTGTATTATTGTTCGTAATATTATATTATTATGTGTGTATAATATTATGTTTTCCACACGAATAATATTTATAAAATAATAATTTTTGACGAGAAAACGAGCCGTGTATGAAAAAAAAACGCTCATTCCCGTAGGCGGCGTAAATTGTTATCTATCGAAATATTTTATATTTTAACGACGAGTTTTTGCGTATCGGTCGTAATCAAAAATAATCGTTTAATAATAAAACGAATTATAATAGATTTTGTCTGGAAAAGAAAACAAAGAACCGTTCGAAATGTCGTGTAGGAAGTATTTTATATATTATGTAGGATTTTTGTCGATTTTTTCCAATATTTATCGATTTCGAATCGATCGATAACAATAGTTTTCGGCTATACGTTTTATGCGCTTTATCTGGGAAAATTCTATACGTTTATAAGTGACCGAATTGATATTTGTAAATGATTTGTAATTAATTCGCGAATAATATTGCTGTGTTAAACACATTACTTATTAAGTTTAAAAAAAAAAAAAATGTGTATGCATCAAAATAACGTGTAAACACTACTGAACAAAAGAAATATAATTGTCATTACGATTGGGGGGATATTAAATTAAATTTTTTCTTTTTAGAGCTGCGAGCATCGAAAATGGGAGATCGCTCCCGGACTCCAAATAGAAGCTCCGTGGAAATGCAATTTGAGTCCGTGGTGGTACAGGGTAGAGTGACCGTATTTATAAAAACTTGAAAACGGAACTTTTATTTTAATCAAAACTCCTTCCTCTAAAAATCCTTCGAATTGTATTATATTGTACCCTAAGCCCTAACGCTGAAATTTTAATGAATTATTTTCAATAATATTATTGACATTTTTTTTTGGAAATCGTAGACTCCGTGTCTTTTTATATGGTAATAATATTCATAGTTCTGTCTATGTAATACGTTCATTTTTTTTTGTGTTCACTTGTTGTATTTTTCTTTTTCGCTCGATTAACATCAGCTGCTGCAGACGATGATTTGTTGTCGAAACCGGTACCAAGTAAATGAACGAAAAGTAAATTTTGTATTATTCACGAGTATTATTTATTATTATTAATTTATAGTTTTCGTTTTCTATTTTCTGTTTCGCGTATCTCTTTTATTATTTAATTTTTTTTCTTTATTGTTTTATTAAAAAACATCTCTTTTTTTTGTTGTGTATATTATTTCCTGAGCTTCGCTCGGTATCTATTATCGTTTATAATAGTTTCAAATAGCTGGCTGTGATCAGAAGAATAAAATCGAAATTAACGAGTTCGTTTTCATTGTCCCGGCGGCGTTTTTCCTGGCCAGGGTCGTCGAGTGGGTGGGACAGCAGAGCCCTGGGGCCCGTCAGCCCACTCACAGTCTATATACGATTCGAAATTCATAGTAATAAATTTTAAAGTAAATTTTAGCGTAAATTCGCTAAAACGAAACGAGATTACGGAATTAAATCCTCTCGAAATTTTGGAAAACACGAGTTGTTTTTTGAGTGGTACCTATATGTCGTACGACTCTATGCCAAATAATAAGCATAGAGGGGGCCGAAAAAGTTCTAGCCGGTGGCCCTGTGGTTCGTCATTATTATGGCTAGGGACTTACAGGAGTTCGCATGTTTTTTAATAATTAATCAAAATATAGCTTAGTGATATATAGAAATTCGTTTCATTGTGCTATAGTAGAAGATCATAGAATTTTTTTTGCATATTTAGCTCTTTTTTATGCTTATATTTTGTTATATTTTAATTTTAAGAGCGTATTTCACTAAAATTAATATAGTGATTAAGAAAAATTGGTTTTTAATTTATATTTAAAACTGGTAAAATATATGTATATCTGGAAGAGCATTCGATGAAATTATGAATCGACGAGATATTATTTTATCTTCACACGTATTACATATGAACTGGGATATTTTAATCAGTCGATGTAAGTTTGTGTTTGGGAAATTTTGTTTAAAAACATCATTTAACAATATAGATTAATAATTTTTTCATTATTATTTATTCATTATTCTAGTATATAGGAGGTACCTATATACAGAGTCGGCCTTAGATGTTTCGCCACCCTAGGCAAATTTATTTTACGCTGCCCCCCCTCCCACCGAGACCTTATTTTAGGGGGGTGATAGGGGCATTCACCCCCTCCGTAACCATAAAATATGCATTGAAAATACATAAATCATCGTATACGGTGTATGATGATTTTATCGCTTCAGATTTCGGCTCATTATAAAATTGCCGCCCTAGGCGACTGCCTAGAGCCTACTTTGTTATGGTGTTGGACCGGCCCTGCCTATATACTAGAATAAATACCGTCGCTTAAATATTTTGTGGTTTTCAATGCGTCGTATTTTAGTGATTATACGTATTTCAAGCGTATAATAATGAATGCATATTTTAAAGTGTTTATAGGGCACAAAGTCTCCTCCAGTCATTTGATATATTTCTGATTATTTCCGAATGAAATTATTGTATTAATTGTATTTTATTTATTACTCCGTGTGTATACGAAACATTATATAAAATAATATAACCGCCGCCGTCGTGTTTCAGATAAGCAGATCGGTGTCGAACATTTCGGCGATGCGCGACAGACACGAGTCGACGACGACGACGAAGAGGACGACGTCGGCCGCCGGTGCGAACGGCACTTCGGAAGTGGCGAACGCCGAACTGTCGTGTTACGGTGTGTTCCGCAAACTGGAACCCGAAGAAGACGGCGGTCACCCGGTCGGCGGTGCTGCCGTCGTCGTCGGTGTCGGCGGCAGAGGTGGGGCGGGCGAGCGCCGCGTCAGGGGCCGTCGTCATCATCGTCCGCCGCCGCCGCCGCCGCCGCCGCCGCTGCCGCCGTCTACGTCGACGACGTCATCGTCATCGTCGCGGTCGACGTCGACGGTCGAGCTCAGTCCGCAAGAGTTCGCGTTCGCGTACGTTACTGCTGCCGCCGCTGCTGATAGTGCCGGTGCGGTTGACGACGACGACGATTTCGACCGTAGAACGTATTTGGTGTACGACGGCGTCGCGTGCTGTTGTAACAATAGTAGTGACAAGAGTTGTTGTTGCTGCGACACGACGACGACGACGACGACGACGACTGTAGCCACGGCCGCGGAACACCGTCGGTGTTACCGGATCGGCGATCTGATTTGGGATTACGGTTGCGGCGCGGCGGCCACCGCGGACGGCGGCGGCGTCGTGGACACCACGGGCGGCGGCGATCCGCGAACGGCCGGGGGTGCGGCGGCCGCCCCGTTCAGCCATACCCCGATGGGCTCTACCACGAAACTCGTCGGGCTGGACGCCAGCAGCGACGACGCGCCGAAGGTGAGTGAACGACAACAATTTTTTTTTTTTACTATATTTTTATTGACCCTCTCTATTATTATTCTCGTTTTAACGTCGACATTTTTTTTTTTATAACCAAGCGTCCGGATGTCGATGAGAAATTGTTTTAAATTTATAATCTAAAAACATAAAAAAAATTTTTTTTTTACTTATTATTTTATTGGTTATAATCAGTGGCGTATTTGGGGGGCAAGGAGGGCAATTGTCCCGGACAGCACTTTTTTTGGGGGCAGCAAATTTAATTGGGAGCTTTTTTTTTTTTGTAATAGATTTATGATGATTTAAGCAGTTGTAGAAAAAAATAATAAAAATGTTAGTTCGACTTTTTTATAGGCAAATCAAATTTAAGAAAAATTGCCGCTATAAAAAACCGGTGAGAGGAAGAGGGCATAAAAACAATGTACCCAGGGCAGCAAAATCCTAAATACGGTACTGGTTATAACATCATCAGTACACTAGCGTATTAAACGACCGACTATTGTTTCATTATATCAATTCTTATTTGCGGTTTTTCTCGACGTTTTACCCGCGGGTTTTTAAAACTATAAAATTTACGCTAAAATTTTTAATTATACGAGTGAAAAAAAAAGCAAAAATAGTAAACTCGTGATTTTTCTGCGTCGATTATTGAAAAGTAGTATTAAAAAAAATGCCCTCCGAGACACCAAAACGATTCTGCTAGTATAATCGAGACATTGATGCGTAAACGTCGCGTGAGCTGTAAAAACGGAACGGAATTGTGATTGGGATTTGTGAATATTGATATCTTTATTCAAAGTAATTTCGATAATAAATATTATTATTAGTTGTCATGACAACAGCTTACACATTTCCGTCCCATTTCCCGAGATTTACTCTCAGAACGCCGTAATAGATGTTTACACATAAAAAAAAAAATGCCCTAAAAACGTCAAAAAAAAAAAATCACGTTTTCGGCTAGGAAAGCCAATACGTTCTAGAAAAAAAAGTGCAAAAGTCGTCGGCATCCTATTTATTATTTTTACGTTTTCGCTGTGTAAAACGTGAGATATTTAAAAAAAATTTCCCTCCCCCTCGGATTATATTCGTATATGGTGAAAATGATGGTGTAGGTGACGATGCTGTTGCCGCAGCGGCGCAGTGCATGTCTTCGTTTCGAGAAAACGTCTTTGGGGCGGTAGGAAAGAAAAAAAAAAGATTCTCGTTTTGTTTGCCTGCTGCAGGGCGTCGTATTATACCATTTTTTAACCCGTGTTCGTTCGTGCAGTTGGTGGAAGAGGGGAATTGAACGTATATCGATTGACGTTCTGAAAACGATCTAAAACGTTATGGCTGCAGCGTAGGGGTACGACGACGAAATGAGACGTGTTCAGTAAATGGTAAAAATAAGGGTTATGCGTAAATGTGTTTTTTTTTGTACCGTGCTGCACGTTTAAGATCTCGTTTGTATACCTTAAGGCATAAAAGAATATAAGGACCGTAAAAATTCGTAATACGGTTTTTTTTTTTGCAGTATAGTAGCGATTCGGACACGGATTTTCACGTGTCGAGGAGAAACGCGTATAGAAAAAAAAAATATCATAAAAATTTCGAAGTTTCGAAATCTCGCGGTGTTCGGAAACAAAAAAAAAACCCAGTCTCGAGTATTTTTTTTTTTTTGTTAGTTTTCCCGCCGTTTTTTTTTTGTTTCAGTCCTCCCCCGGGAGTCGCTGAAGTCCCATTGCTGCTGCTGAGATTATTGTTGAGATTTAATAATAATATGAGAGAGAGAGAGAGAGGAAAAAAACTCGTTTTACAAGAAGAAAAAAAAATAATCGAAAAATCCTGAACACACGTATAACTGCGCCTCTTAACCGCGCACGTCGTATACAATAATAATAATAATGGGTTTCATCCCTCCCGAAGCCGCCTCTCCGGCGTCGACCGTCCAAACGATTCGGTTGATTTTTATTATTTTTACTTTTATTTACTGGCGGCGGCTAGGTTTTCGACGTCGTGGATTTATATCTCGCCGTATTACTACTACAGCGTGTTTTTTTTAGTAATATTATTATATTATATACGAGAATATTTACACAACATCCCCCGACGATCGCCTCGAATGTAATATAATAAAAATAAAAAATATAATAAATTCTCTGTATAGCCGGCGGCAACACGCGTCGTCTTACTATGTGTTTACCTGCAGCAGAGGTGCAGGGCAAGTGCGTGTTTTTTATATAACGTGGTACGCGAAAACACTTATTTTTTTTTTTATTAAATTCTGTTTTTTTTCTCTCTCTCTCAGTTTTGTCTGCAGTGAACACTATTTTAGAAAATGTATGGTAATCTGTTTTTCACATTATAATACGCGTTTCTCATCGATTTTTCCTGATGCGGTATACAGGGGTTTTTTTTTTGGTAAAGAAGAAACGATATCGAAAGAATCGCGAATAATCGTTTTTTTTGCAAAACTGAATTCGCGGAAGAGTTTGTAAAATCAAATCGTACAATTTGAATTCGGTATAATACGTATAAAATTAAACGGTATAATTATTTCGACGGTTTCCATAATATGTCTGTCGCGATTCGCGCCTGTTGCCGACTCCTGATTTGCATATTATACGTTTTTGTTTGATATATAAATCAATTTTATAACACACTTGCTTTCAATGTTTTTGCACGCATATAGCTCATTAAAAAAATTTTTTTTTCACTTAATAACTCTCGTGGACCCCCAGCTTTTTTTTTCGCTGACACGGACGCCTTGTAAATCGGAATCGACTCTTGCAGGGGATCGATATAGACCACTTTGGGAACCTACGGTATAGACCATAACAATATGTGCAGTGTGCGATGCCGCCGTCGGAGCCGAATTCGATTTTTTAATTATATACAGTCGCAATAGCGCGTATTATTATATATTTTTTAGTTTGATTGATTCGCGAGTATTTTCCGTTAGAAATCAATCGCGTACCGACCGTGTATCCTCGGGGTTCGATGCCCCGAACAAATGGAAAACAAAAAAATAAAAAAGACATAAAAGAAAATATTATATTAGAATATAGTGCGCGGGGCGATTGATTGTTGCTGTGCATTCTGCCCGCGCGTGAATTCGGAATCGCCATCCATGTAGAAGAAGAATCGTTACGGATCATACGTATACTTCCCTCCCGCCGGCGGATATGCGCATATTGCTGCTTCGCATGACAATAATAATTCTTGAACTCTGATCGGCTGTGGTATTTTTTCGATTGAGATATTATAACACAACGAACAACGAAAGATCAGCAACACTAACCCGCAAGATGAACTGGATGAGCGTATTCACGAAGGTTTGCTGACTGCTGCAAGCTATTAAAAAGAAGAAGAAAAAATTAGTTTAATACGTTTTATATAATAAAAATACCGCAACAAACGGGTGGTGGTGGTGGTCTTTGTTTTTCGTATTGCTGCAGTATCTGCAATGCAGTATAGTTTAACTGCGTGAAGCTGAGAACGCATTTTGTATTTTTTCAATAGGCCTTTTTTTGTTTTCTGCTGACAGGCTTTTTGTTAAGTGTACCGCAGCTAATATATGTACGAGTATAAATAGAAATAATAACTAAAAATAGTTAACCTACGACGACGGATAGAAACGTGTAGTTGCTGAGGCGGGTGCGCAACTAAGTAGAACAAAATATTACGTGATGGTGGTGATGGATAAAATGGAAACTTCGCCACCAACATCTCACCAAATTCCTGACATAGCCCGTAAAGATATGGTTAAAGTTCAACTAATGAACAAAGGAAGTCGCAAAGAGGAGATAATCCGAAGAATGGGAAAAATTTGGAAAGACCATAACATCAACTTTAGAAACTAAAGTTAAGTTAATGAAAACACTCATATTTCCATTTGCCACCTATGGGTTGGAGTCATAACCGAGCAACCGTGTCGAAGAATCGGGAGCATTTGAAATGTTCTATTATAGAGGCGTGTGCTTAGAATCCCGTGAACAGCACCCAGGACAAACGAATCGATTCTTACAGAACTGAGTGTATGGAAGAAAACGGAAGACCTACTGCCCGTCATTCAACGACAGACCTTAAAATTTCTTGGTTTATATTATCGGAAGAGACGATAGAGAAAAAATCTTTATTCTAAGAAAAGTAAATGGGAAAAAGGAGTAGAGGTCGCCCACATGCCCGTTTCATAGACCAAGTCGCTCATCTGTTTAACCATCTCCGAGATAATGAGGCAATACAAGATCGGGAAAAGTGAAAAACACTCGCACAATTTACACATACACACGTGGGTCACTCAACACTCGAAACCGAGTAACGACTGAGTGATATACAGAAAAAAACGTATACTTAATAGTATTATTATGATTTATAATTACAAATAAAATCAATAAATTGAATACTTGAATAGGTTTCAGTATTATATAATAGTCATTCGCGGTATCGTCTTCAGTCGGTGGTATATTTGAATCAATACGCACTATTTTGAAGTCGTTTTGTCTTGCTGCTGTGTCATCTCTGGTATGTCTGTCGTCGCGAGCCTATTAAAATGAGCCAAACACGCCCGTTAAAGCAACGTTGTCCGGTTAGCCGGTTTTCGTGAGGATTTCGCGTTAAAAGAAAATTGTACGAGGTTTCGCGCAATTTCTCTTGTACCATTTTCTGTACGCTTAAATTTACACTATAAATAATTCTCCCCATCATAATGCTCACAAGAGCAAGTGGAAATTTTACTATTTTACTTGCCCGACACGTGCAGTATACTGTTGCCTGGCCATGTGACAGTCGATATAAATACAAATAGAACGAGGACGACAACAACTGTACGTGTTTTTTTTCGTTTCATTCCCCCATTTCGAGGAATTCTCTCGAATAGTCCATATGTGAAGGATTTCCACGAGCAGTAATAGTATCTCTGCCGTTTTTCTCTTGCAGTCCGTATCCTTATTTTTATTTCATTTTCGAGTTCTTCAAACGGTGAGATTATATTGTGTTGGAATAATATATTATATTTTGAAATCGTTCCTCGCCACAATCCATCGTGACTGTTGCCACTACTGTACACTTATTGTTCTGTGTTCGCCACACTAATGGTCGCTGCAGACCAAGTATATTATAGTTGGTGCTAATCATTATTAGTATAGGTACCTATTGAGCCCGTGTAAACCAGGCATAAAGATAACCGTTACAGATAAGTTCTTCGGACTTGTCGTTAAGGCCACGAAGTTTTTTTTTGTTGATAAAATGGTATGTACTCGTTCGTAAATGGTATTTTCCAGTGATTATTGTACTACGCAGTGCACTCATTTTACTCGAGTGTCGGAACCCTGCGCGAAGTTCCCCAACGATAATATTATTATTATTATCGCGTACGTTGTAGCGTGTACACGTTAACCTTGACAAGGCGAAATTCCACGGCTCATAAAACTCCGCAGACCGTGACCCACCGCAAATCTGTTTATTCAAATATAATAATTGTTTACAAAAAACAAAACTGAACGATGAAACTGAACTGATATTATGTGTGATGGAAGTTTTTTTTCCACCAAATCACGAGCGCAACGTAGTAGTAGTAGTAATTGTTGGAATTTATTTTAAAACCGCGTAATTTTCTTACATAATAATACTAGCTGTTCCGCGCGCGATTTTCATCGAAAAATGTAATTATTTATATATTTTAAAATGATTCTGTACGCATATTATGATGACACAAATAATAACGGTATCTACGGATTTTTCATATTCGAAAACTCGTGCACGATTTTGGATGAATTTGTCTATACTGCTAATTTTTTTTACAATTGTGATGTATCCGTCTTTATCGTTTAAAGTTCCACTACCGTTTTATAGGAATAATTTAGACAATTTTCCTGCGTCTATATCTCTCGTTAGTAGGATTTATTAGTAAAACCGTAACTTTTAAGCACAATACATTCCCTCTCTTCAGACAAAAAAAGTGAAAAAATGGGTGACTTGAGGGACATTCGGAGAAGTATTGGGAACAATTCTGTGAAAAAAAAAATCGTAAAAAAGTTCAATAGTGTCGTCAGAAACTTGGTACATAAAAAAAGGCCTGTTATTTTATATATATAAGGATTGCGCACGATTGATAATTTTACATTTTTTTTTTTTTTTTCATTACTCTCTTAATCTCTTCTCCCCGAATTTCACCTCGTGAATTCATAATTCGCGTATTCGTATTACGCACGTTGTTTTTAGAAATAATTACACACCGGATGTGTATGGATTGTAGCGAAAATATTTTGTCACAGTGACTATGGATATTTAGTTAAAAAAAAAATAATAATAATAATTTTGTGGAATATTTTCAATGTGCAGGTTTACGTTTCTATATATGACATTAACATATTTTACTTTCTGGTTCGGTTTTGTGTTGTGTCGTTCAATTTCCATTTTTTTTTTTTATTCTTTTTCATTCGTTGTGATACTACGAAATCGTCAGCGTTTTCAAACCGATTATTTTTTTTTCTCCTCCTAAGAATTCCATAAATGTAATATATATATAAGAGATTATTCTTTAAAATCGCTCGCGGAGAGTATTATAATATTTATTTATAGATGGTTCAGATTAAGCGCAGTACTTTTGGTTATAAATAACAGAGAGATGTATATATATATATGTGATGTGTGTACATATAGTAAGAAAGATTAAATTATTAAAATGCGTTCACTTTTCATTGTTGCCACTGTGCGCGTAACACATTATTATAATCGTATTTATACGATGTGAATTATTATACGAGAAGTAAAATTGGATTTTCTAAAAAAAAAAAAAACAATTTATTATAATATATTCCTCGGTCCGGTAGAGTATATTGTTCGAAACTTACATATATAATAATATACGGCTTGACTTTATGTGACATTTAAGTGTATACACGGCGATTTTCATGGCGAAAGTATAAAACGTATAAATATATTATTATAATTATGTACGGACTAAATCGACAAAAAAAAAAATATGCGTAAACCGCGATATGTATAGTTTTATTTATAAATCAATTTTTTTTTTTAAAAATATTTAGCGGTTGTTTGTGTGTGAATTATAGTTAGCGTTTTATGTTTTAAATAAAAATTTAGCCACGCCGATTTGATATTTTATGAATGAATTATTTTTTAAAAATTTGTATTATGTTTATTGCGATTATATAATATCTAATCTTGGATCCATTTGTTTGATCTCTTTTAACGCATATTTTAGAATCAATAGAATTTATACAATAGTATTTTTTCATATCGATGGTGTTATTGTTAACCCCCTCTACTTTATACACTTCACTATAATTTACTGAATCGAATAACGAAGTTATACACTATATACTATATAAATATCTATATAATTTATAAAAATCGCCCGAGTTACGCCCACGGTAAAAGACAGGCGCGGATCTAAGGAAGGGGGGCTAAGGGGCTTTAACCCCCTTGGGGCTGTAGTCATTGCTTAAAAAATATACATATAATACCTATACTATTTGTTAAGCATTTATTTCTCCTCCCAATTTATAATTTCTAGATCAGGATCAGTATGTAACTATTTAATAGGTATCATCTGATCATCATATAGCCTTCCCACCCACCCACCCATTTTGTGATTTCTGGATCCGCGCCTGGTAAAATATATAATATGTACGCTTTAAAATTATAATTATTGTTTTTAATAGTTTTGCAAGGTGGTAAACCGTCGCCCGTAAACGCTTTTGTATATTTTTTTTTTTAATCCGCGCAAAGCTATCGCGGATGAAAATAATCCCTGCACGGGGACGATTTGAAGTGTCTTATAAAAAAAAAAAGTGATTAACCGTATTGTACACTCGTTATTATTGTACGCGTTTTTAAGTCTCTGTGTGTATAATATATGTACTTAACCGAAGTCATCGTGCTCATTTATTATGGAATTATAATCGTATCGCGCGCATTCGGCGGCTATGGTGGTGATGTATTTGTAACGATATTAACGACACTGTCGGCCTTGTAACTACTACTACTACTACTACTACTACTACTACTACGCGTAATTATTGCTATTTGCTCGACTAAAAACGTTTATAACCGCGCGCGATTACGCATTTTGTTTTTTTCTCCTAACCCCGCGTCCGACTCGGTATACGCGAGAAATATTTAATATTCTTGGAACGTGTTTTGGGCACGAGCGCCTTTTTTTTTATTTCTCAATTTTATAATCTCTTCCCGACACTATTTTTTTTTCTCATTATTATTAATATTAAAAGGTGCGTGTATTACTCATTATTGTATTCCGTACACGAGGCGATTCGTAACGGTTTCGTTCGTTGTGTGCGTCTTCTTCTCTCCGTTCACGGACGGCGTACGTTTATTTTATTATTTTTTTAATATTATTATTATTATTTATTGTACCGCGGTCAACGCGAGGAACGAATAACAAAAAAATAATACTTCCCCGCACGGGTAAATTAATAAGAGTCGTCCAAGACTATTCTCCTTGGCGGACGTCGACGACGGATAGCCGCGGTGCGCGTGTGTTACGTTACAATGGAGCGAGGGAAATTAAAAATTCTCATTACACGCGCGCGCGCGCGCCTGCCTCTGTCCCGCGATAACAATGTCAACCCGAGAAGAAACGGTTCTTGTCCGCGTACAAAATAATAATAATAACAATAACGCCGATATGACCGACTATTATTGTAATATTAAAGTGTGTGGACGAGTATATATTATTATTATTATTATTGTGTACCAACTACCAGAGGTTTTCAAATTGTGGTGAAATGATGCAATAGTGGCGGGAGGAGAGACAAATTTCTTTGTAGGTTCGTCGTTACTGTATAGCAGGTGTGCCGCGAAAACTTTTTATTTAAAAAAAAAAAAAAAATCGTTAATACGTAAAATATTATTGAAAAAAAATGTGAAAAAACATTTAAAAAATTAGCGTACGTGTTATTATGTTAATTCTAAATTTACGCAATTTTAGTGTGGAACGCGTGCTCGATTGACACCGCCCCGGTCCTACTGATGTCATTACTTGTTTTTGGCAAATAGACAACGTTTTTATCCAATTCGCGCGCCGCTATAATAACTATAATAATAATGTGCCAAAATGGAAATAAAGTTTGGGAGAACCGCTGAGCTATTTTTAGGCTCGTGACTTTTAAACGGGTCTTTTTTTTTTATAATTTCGTATTTTTAAATTTTATACTATAAATATTTTGTTTTTTTAGTTTCTGAGCGAAGAATTTTTTTTTTTACCAATTTCAAAACGACTCGAAAATTGGGCAAAAAAAATAACTATTTTCTCATTACTTCTCGTTTGAAAGCGAGTATTTTCTTTGTTCTTCGTCTTGCACACGTACGAATCGTACAGAGTAAAACAAACGTTTCATACTTCCAACGTACCGATCGACCAGTGATGCGATAAACATCCTGAAAATGGTATTCGAATTCCTCGTCAATAAAAAAAAAAATTTCTTCATTTTTTTTTTTAAGGTCTTCAAAAATTGATTATTAGCAATTTTTTTTTTAATTGTAAATTTGTTCGAGTAATTTTTTCAAGGATTAAAAATTAGAAATTTGAGAAAGTCATTGTGTGTAGTAAAATTCGCGACGAATTCAAATCCGTTTTCAGATAATCTCTTTATCGAATCACTTGGTCGATGTTGTGGAAGTACGAAACGTTTATTTTACTATGTGATCCGGGTGTGCAAGACGAATAGAGAAAATACTCGTTTCCGCAATCTCCTTAAATTTGGGGGAAAAAAAAATAGGTAGTTGTAAGAAGTTTGGAAACCCGTTGCTCTCCGTATCATTGTACACAGCCTACAACTGTTGTCTACGTATTTCTTTTTTTTTTATTTTAGTTAATATAGTAGTGCAGTACACTGTGTTCGGAGTTTGTTTTTTGTTTTTTTCTGGATTACAATATACTCGTGGGCGCCGCCGGGTGATGGTTACACATCCGCGGTAAGCGGTATATGAAACACAAACGAAACCGACAACGTGTCGTCGTCGTCGTTGTATAAGACCTGCGCATATATTATAAAATATGATGGGCGCGCTTTTGATGCTGCAGACGAGAGAGGGAAAACGTTTTTGTTCTCGGTATTATTCGGACGAAAACAATAATAAGAGTTTGTGTAGTAATTTCGGCGGTGATGTGTTCGTGTGATGTCAAAACAATTCGGATGGTCCGCGCGGATGAAGAGGAGGAGGATGAGAGACTGCGCGCGATTAAATTTCCCCGATCCGGTGTACACGCGCGGACTTTCGTTTTCTCTCCGTTCGTTTTTTTCTTCTTCCGAAAACGCGTTAGATGGATTTTTTTACAAAAAAAAAAAATGTTTTCCGCATATGAGAACATGTTTTTACAACGCGTCCCGTCGAGTGTGCCCGATGTAGTCGTTTGTTCTTCCTTCGGACGTCCCGCTGCAGCATCAGCGGCATTACGACGGACTCGTGTATTCGCGGCGTTAGACCGCTATACGTTTTGAGAGAGAGAGAGAGAGAGAGAGAGAAAAAATAAAATCTAATTGAAATTCCTTGTAGACGAAATGAAAATGGCGTATAAAACATCTAGAGAGTGGCGTAATACGCTGCAGATATATAAAATATTTGTTTTTTTTTCTACATAAGAAATAGGTACACAATAATAAGCGTATGCGGTAATGTTGGCAGTGAATAACGCGAGAAAGAAATCGCTCATTATAGTGACACTTCCAACGAGGATTCTCAAACTGGGCGGGGAGGGTGCTCCTTATGGAGGCGTGAAAGTTTTTAAGAAATGAAGTTTTTGTGAAATTCGCGCACCTCTGAGTGACAAAAGAAAAAAAAATCATTAAATAGGAGTCAATTTTTTTTTTTTTACATTTAGACATTTTTCGAATATTGTGCTTGCTTAAATGATAACGGAACCTTGCTTGGTACGTTTCTCGGAGGAAATTTCATCAGCTTTTCAATGGAATTTTCTAATTTGCCAAAAGGACCAATAGTTCAGGAGATACGGCCAGTTGAAAGAGAAAAATTACTTTTTTTTCGAAAAAACATAAAAATCGAACAATTTCTACCTTATACTCGAGAATCGGACCGCAGTCAAAAAGGAACTTTTTTTCAAAAGATCACCGTCGTTTTTTAATAGGCGGCGGGTGGGTCTTCAGGCATATTTTCCGACTAGCGGATTCGGGTGGTTTTGGAGTGAGGAATGGTGTAACCGATTGTTTCTTCCACGGTACGCACGTGCAAATCGGAACGCAGAGTTCGGTTTGTTACGTAGTAAGGTGCATTAGTAAAGACGGAGAATTTCGGATTGAAAAGATCGAATTTTTGAAAGGTTTGATGTTTTTTTTGCAGACGTAGCCGTAAAGGTTCTGTAGAAGAAGTTTGTAGATATTCAGTTATTAGTACTACTGACGATACCGAGTTTCGAAAACTCGGACAATAATCGATCGGTGAAGTAAGCGTTTCCTGTTGTTAAGGGATAATCTTCTTTCGTGTATATGATAAAGTATTTAATATATATATATTATGTACACGTCCGCGTGTAAATCAAGTCGTTCGACTAGTAGGCGCGGTGAGAAAAATTTGACGAATTTTCGTGCTTTTATAATATCCAAAAATTTATCGTCCCTGCAGTTCGACTCGATGGAGCGTACACTGTTCATTACACGTTTTCTCTCGCGATATGGAATCGTATAACACGCTTTTTTTTCTCCTAATATTTGTTTTTTTCTCCCTCCTCCGGTTCGGCTCGTCTGTGAAAATCTTATGTTTATACTGTACCGACGTCCCCGGAAATCCGTCATATTTATCGTGTGTGTCTATAAACATTTCACGAACAATGTGTAGACGTGGTGTTGTGCATATATAGGTAGGCCGTAGGTGTGAGCGTATAATAATATTATTGTGTTCTTACATTATAATAATATTATGTTAATAACTATCTATATGATGATGATGCTTTTGGACTTTTTAAAACATTTGTGCCTTACTTTCCCTGTTACCGTTTCGAATATATTTAATTCGTATTCCATTCGTTTTGCAGGGCGTCTGCGCTGATGTATTACAGGGTCTCGTCGTATATATGTATAATATAATATACGCGATGATATTATATAAAACGTATTCTACGCGTTTAATATCGTCGTCGCGTCTCTTATTATAAACCAGTTATATGTCTTTTAAATATTTTTTTTTGTCCGCGCCGGCAAACCGCTGCTTTTCCCACCCAAAAGAAAGCATACGAAATATACCATTCGAGATATTCAGGCGCGTCCGACTTTTATGTTTTATATATACGAATTTCGTTTTTATCGACGAGCGAATCTCCTCGAATGGTCGTCGGAAACGAATTGAATAATTAATTTTTTTCCATTCTCTGGACGACATTTCTCCGCGTGTTTTTTAAAGAAAAAAAAAGCAGATTGGTCGCACAAAACTCGTGCGTGTTATATGTATATAAATTTCTATTTCTATGTTGTGTACTATTGCAGTACTAGTCGAAATAAACGTTAGTTTCTTTTTTTTTCAAATCCGGCGAAAAACCCGTAATTTGTGTAAATGTATGCCATTTTGCAGGCTTTTGTCTTAAAAAAAAAAAAATATGGGTTACTCGCTTAAATTATTTTAGTATTTATAGTATTTCAAGTGTATTATTATTTTCTAGTTATATTTTCCGTATATTCATATAAATTTTATAGAAAATGCGATTTAGTAATAATTTAAATAATATGTGTATTGCTTATCACTGTACCTTTTTTTTTTCTTAATTCACGTTTCGTCTGAAAATCCTCCTCTGTATGTCGTTCAAGGAGTGTAAACGATGTACCTACCTATTTATATAATTATTTATCCTATTCGATTTAAATGATTCTTTTCATACGTTTAAATTAAGAGTGTATTTTTAATAAACAAAAAACGGGCTCGGTAAATGTAATAATAACACGGTTAATTTATCCGTAAATAGTAAACGGGAGGGAAAAAAATGATTTTTGAAAATATTGAAATAAAACTCGAGGCGAAACATTTGGGGAGGACACGCACGGAATTGAAATACTATACGCGTAGTATATTGTGTTCTTCAATTGAACAGTCGACGCGTGTGAAACTTTTTTTCAATCGCCATTCGATTTCATTGTTGTTGTATTTCACTGTGTTAAATGCAGTTTAAACAAAACAAAGCCATGAACTAAATCGCGTAGGTATATTCTTATAATATTGTCAATGTACAACTCGCTCTGCACGTCTTATTGCGGCGGCGGTGGTGGTGGTCTTGTTCGTATAAATATGTATATACAGAAAAGCCGTGAACTCGATTTTTTTTTTATTTTTTTTAACGAATTAAATTTCGTTATATGATTTATTGTGTCGCGGATTTAAATTCTGTCAGTCCCCGAGGTATCGATTTGACGGCGTCTTTTTTAGGTGTTTTTTTTTTTTATATTTTAAATCGGAAATTTCACGCCGTGTGTGTGTTGTTTGTTAACCCGCTGCAGCTTATTAAAACGACCTCTGATGCAGGATAATTAAAACGTTTCAGTCGTCGGTACGTCCGCGCACATACTAAACGCCCGTGTCCAGCGTCGCGTGACATTATTATCGGCGGCACATAGGTACGGCCCGGTTCGTTATTTTCCATAGGCGAAAGTCAATACAAAATCTTGTGCGTAAACGCGTTATAAATATTATTCATAATATGATCAAGTTCAATGACTCGTATTTTCGTTAATTCTCGAATCCCGAGTATTCTGCAGAACGCGTTTTTTTTTTTGCTTTTTTCTAAAATTCTTTCTCGTGGATTTTACAAACCTCGTTTCTCTGTCGTTCCGCGCGTATTTCAATATTCGATCGAGGCCGGTTTTTTTTTCTGCTGTACTTGTCGATAATTCAACGAGATAAAAATCGCTAATTTATCGAGTATACAATCCATTATAATTTATAATGCGAACTTATTTTGTGATTATTTATTCGTTGTTGCGTATGTTAATTGTTAAGAGAAAAAAATTGTATTGAAATAATTTTAATTTGAAAAAAAAAAACTATTTGCCTACGACACTTTTCCTCCCCGAGTACAGCACGCGATAAACTCGGATTTCGTGTAACAGCTATATTTCAGTGGTTTATTTTAAATTTCTGCCTAAAAGTGTTTAAAATAAAACACGTAAAATTCGACCTCTCACCTCCACTATAAACGATTTTATGTAATATATTTCGAATTAAAATATATATTTTTTTAATAATAAAAATAGATAATTGTGATATGTAGCGAATTAATTAAATAGCAATAAATTATACTCATCGCGAGTATGATTAGAACTCTCGGTCGTTTCCATATATTTATTCGAATTTATAGAAAACGGGAAAATTACAATGAAAACGTGTGTTGTATTTTTACCGGAGAGTTCCGGGGCTTTTTCGGGTATTTAAATAATGCGTTCTTTCCGCCAATAATAATTGTCTTCCCCCATTAACAAAATAATAATCCATTATTTAAATTCACCTTTTATTCGTAGAATTCCTCGCGAGTCTTTCCCAGTGTCCGTGCAAATTTTCACTACACTATACACAGTGTATATCTTCACCTTTTTTTATTTTTTAGTTCGGTAAACGTGTTAGTAAAAGTCGACCATTACACAGTAATATTTTTAAAGTCGACAATTTCGTTTAAAAAGGTGTTTGAGTGTACGCGATTGGACTCGGGGTCTAATGTAGAATAATACACGCGTATCGAAATAAAAAAAAACTTTTCACTGCGGTAGTACTCTTATTATATATAGGAAGTCACGAAAAACTAAAAAAAAATATATAAAAATATCTATACAGTCTTTAAAAATAATATAACTACGAAAAAAATAAAATAAAATAACCGTGTCACAAATATTATTGTATTATATTAATAATATATCCCATCTTCACCGCGTTTCACTGCGGGAGTAAGGTCACGGGAGAATCTCGATTTCTCCGCGCTGTGTAGAATCGTCGATATACACGCGGTTATTATTATTATTATTATATTATTTATATTATTATTTAAAAAAAAAATACTTCTGACGTAGCTACATAATAATATATTGACCTTGAGTGCGGTGTATGTATAGTCGTTTTTTTAAACTATTGTACGCGCGTATTATACGAGGTGTGATAAAGAGATAAAAAAAATGTAACTAGAATATTATCGTATTTTTTAATCGCCTCGATGATATGTTATTTTCAGTTTTCGAATTTTTCTTGTCTTCTCGAGTTCCTATAATACGTATTTAACGATTCGGTCTAATCGGACGTCTGTAATATAGTGCCGTGGTATTTGACGACGGGCGGGGCACGCGCGTTTACGACCTGTACTACTCGGTGACACACTTGGCGGCGATTTTTGTATTTCAACGAAGAATTTATACGACGTTTTGTGTACAAAATGGTGTTATAAGTGTATGCAAATATTTAAAAAAAAAAAAACTGCTTTTGGGCGAAGTTTCTATGAGTGCAGTGTATAAACGTTGTAGACGGGACCGCGAAGACGCGTTGATGATGACGACGACGACGACAAAAGAACTCAAGAAAAGTTTTTTTTTTTTCTGGCACAGTTTTTATACTCCTCTTTAACCATCGGATCGTGCAATACTTAAAGAGTATTATAAGTCATGCGCCGTTTGAGGGAGTCGATTCGAAAAAAACCGTCAGGAATTCCGGGCGAACGACTCGCGGATTTTGCATCGGGATAATTTGTAAGCTCGCTTCATTGGTTTTTTTTTTAATCCGCGGATTTTTTTAGCTAAAACCGAACTATCGTGATGCCTCGCAGACGCCGTGTTCACGACGGACACGACTCGTTCGCGAAAACAAAGAAGACTTCGAAAGGACAAGGATTTTCATTGCAGGAGATAAAAGAAGAAAACAAATCACCTTTCGAATAATTAAAGGCTGCCACTACAAAGTGTGCATATATATATATACCGCAAACGTTTTGACCAACGTTGGAAAGAAGTGCCGTATTTTATATCCGCAGACGGAGAGTGCGCAACAATATTAGTAGTGTTGATGAATAATAAATGCTTTTCATGAAAATTATGGTTATTTTTTTTTTTGTCACACTTCGTATGTGTTTATGTAATGTACAGTACGCAGCTCGCGTGTGTAATAAACATTATATATAAATAAATAATAAATTAATACGCGCTGTATATAATATGCGCACGCACTCGATTTGGCACACGCGTAAAAGTGATTTAAGGCGACAACGAGTCCGATAAAAGTTATTCGAAGACGCGCACGTCGCGTCGACGACGAGTAGTGTGCTGCAGTTTTTGCTTAATTTATTATTTTATGTTGGACCACGATCGATTTATTTTTTTTATCTTATCGTGTTATCGCGTTGAGTTGAAATATGAAAATTATTAAATACGTTCCGAATTTTGTAGAAATTCTCTTCCGTCTCTTATGTAGAACGGATTTCGATACTTATATTCAGTGGCACGCGAAAAAATAAGATCTGGAAGAGCTGCCGAAACACTTACTAAAGCTGCATTATTTGTGGAATAATATATAAAAAAAAAATATTACACCGCTAATTTATTTTAAGAGAGCGACGATTCCAAAACCGGGACCGATATTATGTACCTCCGAGCCACCACCACGACCGATATTTTTTCTTGTACCAAATAATAATTCCATACATAAACGTTTGCATATTTAACTTCGTATTTCGTATTGATCGTACGCATTATTATGATTGTTTGTACATTTATGGCTAAACGGAATATATATATATATATATATATTTACACTTGCTTACGTGTATAATACATGTGTTGTTATTAGAAAAAAAAATCGAATAATTTTTCTGTTTTTCTAATATTCGTTTGTCGCACGGATTTCGAACGGTTTAAGAGGACATTGATTATTTTCCACTATCAATATTTACGCAATATCGTGACGCACATTAGAACTGTTTTTTTTAAAGAAATTTTTGTTTTTCTAAAATTGTTTTTAATTGACTTTTTCATATTTTAATATCAAGAAAGTGACGAAATCGCAGTTGAACTCTTGTTGTACTTTTTTCTACTCCTTCTTGCCTCGTTGTATAACGTTCGTTTATGTTATGCCATTTTTTCCCCCTCGAATACACATTTCGAGTGTTTAAAAGCTTATCAAGTGGCGCTCTCGCACGCGGACTTTGCAGCCTCTGACACAAACCGAGAAACGTTTTTTTTTTCTAATGGTCAACGAAAATTTATTTTCGAGTACCTTGTACTACGCATTTGTGTGCGGAGCAAAGCTTTTTTTAAACTGCCAAGTGTGTTGTTCAACCGCGCCGCTCTTCAGAACGAAACCGTCGCGTATACATTATATTATATAAATCGAGTTATTTATACTGCAGTTAGAACCGTTTAATATGATTTATACATAGTATATGAGAAAAATAATATATTCGAAAACGGTTTGCGTACGATAGACCGGTTAAATGACTCGGGCGCGCGTTTTCAGTCGACTTTTTTTTTTTACATTATTAAAAATTGTACTTGATCGACGGGGCGAACGAAATGTCTATTTTTTTTTTGTCTCGTTAAAAAATTATGTTATTAATCCGGTCCGTTTTTTTAAATTCTATACACGCGAATCGAACGGATCGATTATGACGCGCGTATACGCGATCGCACCACCGAGTATAACTGGTTATATATACGTTTTTTGAATTTTTTTATTCCGAATATTGATGTGTTCGCTTTCAAAATGTCCCATAATTGAAAACGACGTGTACATATTTTTTTTTTTAAACGAATTTCTAGACGTTTTTCGAAAACATTTTATCGCGTTTAATTGCTGTTCGCTGCAATTCGTGTGTATACGGTTTTATAGCAGGAAGTATACTTCCTACTATGTATTATACATATGACTTCCATTGTGCGATTTAACCATGGAATCATTACAACACGCAGCAATCGGTTGCTGCAGTTTTATTTAAAATTATTTTTAAAAAACTGACGCAATACTATAAAAGTTTTATTGTTATTATTAAAAAAAAAAAAAACTCGAATTATTCTCTAGGAAATCGTTTGTGTTAAACGACGACGTCGTATTTTTTTCATATTTAATTTTTTTCTTATTTATATCGTTTGAAACTATATAATATTGTGGTGGTTATCCGAGTAATTAATTGTTGTTATATCTTAGTATATTATTATCTATACTATGTCTTAAGTAAGATATAGCGCGCCATTTTACCGAGAAACGTGAATATAAGAACTATTATAGTAATATACGTATCTGATAACATACTTGGAAATAATTTGTCATGTAATAAAAATTCGCCTAAACGATCTCCTATATATTATTATACTACTATACAAAACGAACGGTATATATATACAGCAGTACAATATTATATATAAAAAATTATTTTCGAAACTGCTGCCTGTCTATATTGCGCGGTGTTGAGGATTTTCACGGATAATGCGGATGAACGTATATATTGTTATAATTGATTTGAATCGGGGAAAAAATATAGGACACGTTTTCTAATTTTCTCACTGTTAGAGTTTACTTATACGCGCACGAACACATCCCCCCTTTCCAGTTTTGGACACGAGCAGACGAGAAAACGATTGATGGCCACGATAGTGAATCGAGGGGAGTAATTTAGGAATTTTTTTTTCTCGATATGTTTCTGTAATCGGAACAGTTCGATTGGGTTATAGATTTCTGCCCGATTTTCCACAAATATAAGGATTACTCAAAAAATAGTTTTTAAAAAAAAATTATAATGTACGAGATAATTTATTTTTCAATAAGTAGTAGTAGTAGTCCCTTCAAATGTGTTGTATTGGGGTACGCGTGATTCGAGATGTCCTTCTGTGGAAAAAAATAAATGGCACGTCGACGGATCAGGGACGGCGACCAGCGGACGTTACCGAACCGAGAGGCTGTAGACGAAGCGGAAACCGCTTTTTCACGGGCATAAATTTAAAAAAAAAAAATGTATATTTGTCATAGTCAACATACGACGTAGTGCAAAAAAAATCGTCGAAATCGTTTTTTTAAGATCTCGTTAATTATATAAAGTTTTTTTTGTGTAAAGTTAGAGCAAGATTCGGTCTCTCGGTATTATATACCCACAACATAATATAATAATATTATATGTCTTACCGAATTCGCGATGAATATTATATATATATATAGAAGGTTTTTTTTTCAATCTCGTATATAAACCAGTTTTTCGAGTAGTAATAGTAGTCACGCGAAGCGTGTATTATTTTGACAAATATAATGTAAATGCCAATATAAATACTACTCGGCGTCGTATTATAATATTATGTGGTGGTGATACAAACGAGATATCTGCAGTTGCGCGCGTATCGCGAGCCGGCTCGACGAGTTCTGTGTCAATTCCGCCAGCGGCAAAAATCGACCGCGCGCTTATACAGCAGTACTGGTCTCTTATAATAAATTTCCAATATATCGTATTGAAATCGTCGATTTCGAGAGGACCCGGTCGCCGCCGTTTGTTTTCTAGCGATGTCATTGAAAATATTTAATAATAATTGAAATACGCGTATAGTATACGGCGAGTGGAGTTATTTTCATCGGATTTATCGAGCAAACATATAAACAAATAGAAACGGAAAATCGGAACGGAGAAATGTGTGTGTGATCGGGAGGAAAAAAAAATCGAAAGAATTTTATAAAACCTAGCGTTTAAAAAAAAATAAATAAATGACGAAAATTCCTCGGCGTATGGTCGCGCGCGCGTGATACGCGTGCCAGAACGGAAGAAATAAACCGCATATACAGGGTGTCTAGCGCGCAGATCTGACGATATTTTAAAGTTTTCTTCTTTTATTATTATTATTATTTTTTTTAATGGTAATACTTCCGCGCTATATTAACGCGTATTTTGAATTCGATATTATAAAGGATTTGAATTAAAAATTTTATCTTATTTAAAAAAAAAAAAACACGCGGCCGTTCACAAAATAAATACATTTCAAAAAGATTTCCGCGTTTGTTAAAATTCACAGCCGTATTTTTCTCGCTAATCCGCAGTGTTACGCTATTTTATAGTGTATAGACGTATTTCGAATCAATATTCGTTCGGGAAATAACTCGTTGACAAAATAACGATTGTCAAAAAATAAAAATAAAATTACAAAAAATAAAACTTAAAAAAAAAGTATTGAACAGAACAATAATAATAGAAGAACACCCTGTATGTATATACTCGCGCGAAGTATGTAGGCCGCGTGTGTCGCATCGCAATATATTTTATATTAAATATACGTAACGCGCGCGCGTTTATAACTTTCGTTCGAGACTCGCGTCGTTTTAAAAAACTTTCCGTTTTTTTTTTTGTCTATAAATGACTGAAAATCGTGTCATTGTCACTTATTTAAGTATATAATAAATGTCGGCCACGTATATAATAATAGTCTTATCGTTTGCTGCAAACTATCCTTTTGCTGCTGCTGCTGCACAGATGGACTACCCTACTACTTTTGTACGCAATCGAAATTCGCCGTACCTAATATAGACTCGACAATTTTCATTTTTTTGTTTCTAAAAATTTTTTAAAACAAATTTGTTTCGTATTTTTTTTTTTTTTGTTCATCATTTAAGTATATTTATATTACATAATACGTACTGCGACGCCTGTTGTACTGCAGCCTTCTTATTATATACGCATACAGATAACGCGTATATAATAATATATGTACACGTGTGCGGATAACTTTTTTTTTTTGTTTTTAGTGTATTGAAATGGTTTTTTTTTAACGTATTTACAATACGTAAACATGTATAATAATCGATAAATAAAAAAGTATTATTGATTTTATACGTTAATGTGTCGTATTCGGTATTTCTTGTTTTCTTAAAAAAAAAATAATAATAATAATAATAAAAAATCGAGTAGGGAACGTTGCATAAACGTGTTATTTTCACGATTAATGGTACTGATATGAAAAAAAACTATACCGTATTGACATTATGTATAAAAAAAAAAAAACTTGAAATATTAGTTAGTACACGCACATACACACACGTATATGTACAGGCGGTAAAGGAAGTCGCGTTACATTTATGAAAAGGAAGAAAAAGGCTTTTTAATCCTTTTTTTGGAAAAACTTAATTTTTTAGTTTAAATATATTTGTTTTTGTGTTTACGCTTATTCTGAAACTATATATATAAATGCGATTGTAGTTTCAATCGTATATATTTTTTTTGTATACGTCGATATTACTTTAAATTAATATAATAAATGTATTAATATTAATACGGAAAAATTTTATGCAAAGTGCGTGTAGAAAGAGTAAAAAAAAAACGTTATAGTTTTTCAGACGAATGAAATAACATAACGCGTATTTCGTATTGTTACAAAAATTTCAAATAGTTCGTACATAACTTTTTTTTTGTTACGATAAAGTTAACAAAAAAAAAAAACAATACCTTGTGTATGAAAAAAAAGGCGCGTTTTTCACGCATCGAAAAATAATAATAATTCATAGTAAATATTATACGGGAATATATTATATATAAAATAAAATAAAATATATACATATATACAAAATTGCGTTTGCAGTGTGTCTGGTTGTGTACTCACGGGCCAGAAAAAAAAACGTTATAATATATTAAATAATATATATATATATATATATATATATGCACTCTGCTGCTTATCCAAATCATAATTCTACGAGACGGACGTCGAGTATTATTATTTTAGTATGTATATACAGTGAATTTTTGTTGTATATATATATATATTTTTTTTTTATATGGTTACAACAGACCCGTTTGTTCCAAATCGATTATCGATTATATAAAAATATTTAGTAAAATGAGCGTTTTCGTGTGTCGTCGAAATGTGTGTACGCACCGCGCTATCGTTTTATCGCGTGCGACGAGGGGGTTTTTTTTCTGTCCATCGATTGACCAGCCCGTCGTCACCTCTGCTGAGTATAAGAAGTACATTTTTTTTTATACGCATTGCGTATACGGTTTTGTGTAACTCGTTTTTAATATTATTTAATAATTCTTACGCGTTTTGCTGCTTTCGCATAAAACCTGTAACATTGTGGTCACGTCGTGTATCCTTTACCGCAACGTCTTCTAAACGACGGACTTGGATGGGCTGAACACATAAGAGTTCGCGCGATTCAGACGGAGCCCGTTTAGAGGAGAGGAGAGAGGCGAAACGGTGGCTCATCCACAATAACCGTGTCATTCCGGTTTTTTTTTTATATAAAAAATTATTTTAACGTTATTCTTATAGGCCGTTTTCGATTTTATTTTGGTTTATATACGTATATAGGTAGTTGTGTTAATTATTATTGTTTCGGGTGAATGTTTTTGTAGAAAAAAAAATTGAGAATTCAATAATCGTCAATACATGTGCATATTGCAGGGCTGAGAACGTTATTAAATCTCGTATTATAAACGCTCCTCAGATTTTAAGACGTATATCTTTGTAAGATCTAGGATGACGGACGATCGTCTTAAAATAATCTAGCAATGCCTAATGTCTTTAAGAGTCGGATTTAAAATGGAAATTCGATAAAACGGATTGTGTCTCGTGTTCTATATGAGTTTTTTATTTAAATTTTTTTTAAAGTAACAAGAGTAGTAGGGACGGCATTGTTATTAAATTCAGTGGCGTGCCCAGAATTTTGAAATGGGGGTTCAGAGTTTCATTTACCATGTTGGCTACTTAAAACAAATTATTATGAACTGTGAATAATAATTATGATGTATAATAATTAATATTAAATACTGGGCACGCCACTGATTAAATTTGTATATAGGGCGACGAAATCCTATAAAGTACTCGTCTCTGCCGACGGTTTCTTTGACTCGACGATGACGCGTCGATTATGTATAGGATACGAATTTTATAATTTTTTTCTGCAAAGGGTTTTTGGGATAAAAAGTGGTATTATTATTACGACGTCTAACGCGATAATTATATTACGTTTTGTAATTTTGTCGTGTGCTTTTCTCGATATATTGTGTAGTAGAACGCTATTGAGTCCGTGGATTATTGCGCGCGTGTCGAGTATTTTTTTTTTAATTTTACCATTTAAATAAGACGGAAAACGTGTTTTTCCGCTATTATTCGAGCAATTTATTGACGATTTTTAATTGGCCATTAATATTTTTTAATTTTAATTTTACTCGCGTGTATAACTTCCTTAGTATGTACCACTGAAGTTTTATATATGTGCAGTAGTAGATCTGCGTTTAAGCACATTTTTAAAAGTACTTTTTATGTAATACACACATGCACACATATATATATGTAAAATAATAGGGCGATTCAGTGTAGAATGTTTGGCATTCGAGTTTTAAGAGGTGATGATGGTGGGCGAATCGGGATCTATTTTTCTTTTGATAATAGCGTGTCGGTGCCGTTTTGATTTAAATCGATAAATATTTTCTAGGGTTTACCTCTGAAATATTTTTTTGTGAGTTTGTCGCGTCACTTTGCGTATATTATTATTAACCGACGACCGTCGGGATTGGAACGTTTAAAAACGCTTTTTTTGCATCTTACTATATAAAATGAGTTTAACAAACCTATTTTTAACAATATATTAATTTACTATACACTGCTGCTGCTGTTGTATATTAGTCGTCTTTGTCGGAACGCGTGTTTACCTAGTATATAACATGTGGCCATTTATATTATAATAATATTGTTATATATACCACACAGTGGCGTTGAGTGGTGCAAGTTTAAATTTTTGTACCATCAGAAAATCCTTATATTTATACCTATAAGTTTTATTTTCAAAAGTCAGCATTTATTCATTGAACAAGTATGTACAGAATTGTAATTGTAATCGTACAAGTGTCGTTTTTAAAAATATTAGTAATTACTATAATTCTATTCCTATACTTTATACGTTAACAATTAAAATGTGCTGTAAATATACAGATCCGTCCGAATTGCATAGAAGAAAAAAAAATCTTAAATACTTTAAAAATCAGTTCGACATGAACGCGATCGGAATTATTGATTATATAATAATAATGAAATCGTCACTATTTTATACGCATGATCATGATCATGATCAATGATCATGCGAATAACTCCAATCAGTTTATTTTTTAGTATTCACGCGTTTTTTTTTCATTTATATTATTTGTTAATCGCTCGCTTTTATCGAATATAATAATACTGTTTAATATGAGATTTACGTAGCAGGCCCGTCGTAGCAGTATATTATTATAAAAATATTTTTAAAAATAAAATTTAAAACCGTTTTCTTCTCTGTTCGACGTATTTCATTTCTTCGTTTTTCTGCTCTAGTATAACACATGCCTTATTGTCCTTAAAATCGAACGAATTACGCTGAAATTTTTACGTAAATATTATACATTTCCGAATTTTCGCTTCGCGCTTTTCAGAACGTATAATTTTCATCAACCGCAGCATGTCACGGCAGCGGACGAGAGCCCGTTTTAAAAATCAGGACAGTTCTATTTTCTAATCGTTTTTTTATTTTTCGGCGTGCGCAATTCCGATGCACTTGGCGCGCGCAGTCTTTCGCGTCGCTTTATTCGATCAAACGAACACTGTGCTCGCCAACATATTTTATTTTAGTGTGTCACTCGTATTAGTAGTATAGTATAGTAGCAGTAAATTGAAATCATTAATTTTAAGGCCTATCCGATTGGTGGTGATATGGAATCTGGGGACCGGCCAAACCTTCCGAAATTCAGAACAAATCGGAACATTATCATCACTCTTCATCCGACTACAATTACTGCTTGGTGCTGCTGCAATGCTTCCCCCTTCACAAAGTACTTAACATCATACGACTTTTCTAATTCATACTATAAACGATTTCACGTATAATCGACTCGACTCGTACAAAAATCCTTCGTTATAAAAAAACACGTCCTCTGAAAACCAGCCTGTGCCGCAATTGAAAACCAACTGGTTACGTGATCTTCTTCTTTCGTGTCGTTCAGATCTCAGTCATCTAAAAAGCCGCGACTACTGTCGCTTTGTCACTTGCCAGGTGTAAGTAATTTTTATCACAGATGGTCCCTATTAGAGGACGTCGTAGTAGGTGGCTCATCGTCTGTGTTTCACCACATTTGCAGTTGGTAGTTTCTTTTTCTCCTAATATGTTCCATTTCTTGAGTGTAGTTTTGCATCGCCCGACTCCTGTTCTCAATCGATTTAATGCTTTCCATTTCCCCCATTTCCAGTATTTTAGGCAACTCTTCTTTTATTTCCCTCGTGGTGTTTTTTTCCATCTGTTGATTCTTTCTTTTTTTTCTAGTAGGTTCTTTATTGGTTGGGTCATGGTAAAGAAGATTTTTCTAGATTTAAGTCGCCGTTGAGGTGGGCTTTTTCCGCACGTAGTGGATGATGGGGTTCGTTTAGCTGTTTGTGTCGTTCTGAGGGCACGGTAAGAGGTTGCACGCGGCGCCCCTGCATAGTGATATTTCTAAACCAGAAATTATCGCTAATAATTAATCTCACCACCACTGGACGGATGTCAATCCTCAAATAGTTTCGGCTAAAACTGTGCCTTATGTTAACCACGAAGCTATACTAATGAGAGCGCAATTGTTGCCAACGGGGTAGAGTTCCTTCTTCCTTCTTCCCGTCGTTCGCGTTATTTTATAATAATTTCAGTGCATTATTTAAAACGTGTACGGATTGTAAATTTTCTTAAAAAAAAACACGCACACTGGAAACGCTTTCGTCGGCTCGCTTGTGTGTTGTTTTTAGTGGGTCGTCACGTGGTGGTTAGACGACGAGTCGTCTCTCCCGTCATCCTCCTCCTCCTCCTCCTCCTCTGTACATCCGAATAATAATGAAAAAAATACTTTTAATAAGTAGATCGTTGTGAGAGCCGGCCGCCGTCTCGTAGATCGCGGCAAGTAGATCGCGGACATAATAATATTTTTTTATTTTTTTGCTATAGCGAGCGGAGTGAGTTTAGCCGCGCGTTTTTTTTCGTGTTTTGTCGGTGGCGTTCACACGTGTTCTTCTCGTCTTGTTGTAAACCGGCGGCCATTGTTCGACGCGGGACTAATAATAATTGGACTTCCGGACTCGTGTGCTGCTCGTCAGTTTATAAGACGAAAAACGCGCGTTCTTCCGTTCCTGTTTTAATCTTGAAAAACGCATTTTCGTTCGCCACACATACCTACCCTTTCACTGTCCTTTAAAATTTTTATAAACCGTCAATCCCTTCGAGTGACGTCCGTCGGTCGCGAAAAGCGTGTGCAATAGGTAGGAGAGAGAACGTCGACGATTTGTATTATTGACATTTATTTTCAATAAAAATCCGATTATTATTATCGTTATACTACTGCAAAACCGTTTCACTTCGTATATCGTTAAATTTTGTAAACGGGTATACGTGTAATATTTTTCAAGATCATTAATATAAGGATCATATATATATATATATAAAATATATTAAGATATTTTTTTTTTTTTTGGTGGCAAAAGTTCTTTTACAATTTTACACGTCTACTATTACGCGACTAAAAAAAAAAAATTGTTTTTAATTTTATTCTGTTTTCGAATAATTAAACGGCGCTTTTAATAATTTTTCCAGACTATAAAATATTTAAAATCGTTAATTTTCCAAATATATTTTTTACCATGACGTATAAAAAAACGCCGAGTAACCCTTATTATTTATAAAGAGAAACGTCTTTAATAAATGTAGTCCGAATTATTTGTTTTCGTATAACCGCCTCCGGATTATTATCTGACTATAATTTTTTTTCCGGTATTCGTCGCGTACGAATATGTTAAATCGAACGTGTTTTTTTTTCTAATATATTGCGACAACGTCAATCGTTATTAAAAAAAAAAATTTAAAGGGCCGAAGTATTGCGCAAAAAAACTATTCCGCGTTATCAGCGTCGTGTACGACTCAGAATTTATTAAACTCGCTTTACATACATTACGCGTGCGCCAGCGTATATAGTCACGTGAAAATTATATTGAAAATTGTGTTCGCGCGCAGATTTGTTTATACTCATTTTTTAAACGTATTACGTATTCACTTCGGAATTCCAAACTATATAATAATAATAATAATAATAATAATAATAATAATAATATATATTTATCGCGTTGTTCACGATTTCGTCACCACACAAGTATATAAATTTTTAGTGTATAATTTCGTATTATATACATAAATTATATTGCAACATCGTCGTGTTACGAATGAGTTTGTTTTATTTTACACGACTGCGCGAATCGAATATTATTATTATTATTATAATA
Organism: Slavum lentiscoides; assembly: GCA_032441835.1. Lineage (NCBI taxonomy): Eukaryota > Metazoa > Arthropoda > Insecta > Hemiptera > Aphididae > Slavum > Slavum lentiscoides. The sequence continues at coordinate 11,635,199 of CM063710.1, forward strand.
GTAGTTTTAGCCGAATAATATTTATATATATATATATATATATATATATATATAGCCGTTTATTATGCGATAGAGTTCCTATTTCGCGCCGCTCGTTTTCGATTAATATAGTTCAAATTTTTTTTTTTTTTAGACCATAAACGCCCGCCGTCTGCACATATTATATATCGTCGTCGGGAGAAGAAAAACGAAATCGCGCGCTTGACTTTTATTTAGTTAATTAATTGGTTTTTTTCCCCCGTAGAAAACCGTGAGAAAACGCTTGTAAAATTTTTTTTTTTGTATTTTGCTCTCGTTACCGAATTTGTACAATTTGAAAACACGATCCCGCATATTTTAACGCGTATATGATATTCGTCGAGAATTCGTTTTTCATTAAAATCGCGAATTGGGGCTGCTGTTGGCTCGTTATATATATATTGTCAGCTACGTAACGCGGGCGAAAGTAAGTATAGACTGTACATATTGAAATGCGCTCGTGTAAATATATAACGGGCTACTTAATGTGTAGAATTTAAAAAAATTGAAAAAAATTCTCGATTTTAAATTCGTTTTCCATTTTTTTTTCGCGCAACAAAACAAAACGAATCTGACCAACAACGATACGTGTAAAATAATCATATTATATCGAATTTTCGCACGAATTAACGTCCGTATTTTTTTTTTTTTGTTATACATTTGTATAAACGCGTTTTTTTAAATATGTTTATTTTTAAACGTTCGTGTAAGAACGAAAGAACGAATATCGTTGCCACTGGGGTTATATACGTAACTATTTTTTATTTTTTTATACCGCGGGCGCGTTATTCGATAATTCGGATTATTATATATATATACTGCAGCAGTCGGGAGTCGCTGCACTCGCGTATTGCTTCGTAATTATCGAAAATGTAGGTTAATCCTAGTCGGGTCTCTTCGAAAATAAATATTATTGTTTCTCGACGAATTATATGTACATGTATAATATAAATTAAAATATATACGTATATATAAAACACTCGAAATATTCGTTAAAACGCCGCACCGGGTCAAGTGTTTCGAATCGAATTCTGCGCGCAATATACTCGATTAAAAAAAATAATAATAACACATTCGTTAAAAAATACGCGTGTACGGGTTTTTTCCCTTTTCAAGTATTATGACGAAACGCTATCGTTATATACTAATAGAAGAAATATTATTTCACCGCGAAAAACGCCGCGACCATTTCCCCTCTTCCTAAAAAATTATCATTTTTAAATTGTCTATGATCTATACAATATTACTCTTTTTTTTTAATACCTCCCTCCCTTTTTTTCTTGTATTTAAAAAAAAAAATGTTTGGAACCTTATTGTAAAATTAAATAGCTATTATACACCCATGATTTTGCTACTATGTCTGCTATTATCCATGCAGTATTAGGACGGGCATTAAAACTATTCAGTGGTCATATGGCTTCTCCTCTTATCACCCCATACTGTCGTCTGCAATTAAAATTTTTACCGAGTCCGTTAAAAATTCGTCTAGTTTTTTTTTTGCCGTGTACCGCCGTTTTGAGCGACGGAAACACGCTAATATTATGTATTATAGCAAACGCGAATGTTTCACTTTTAGTTCTCAAATATAGTAGGTCTCGTGTAATTTTTTTTTTTGGTTAAACGGTCTTTATAATTTAACGATACGAATAAAAAATCCGTTTGAAATCGTGGCGGATAATAACGGCATGATCGAAAAAAAAAAAACAAATTATTATAATAATTTATAATGTAACCGCGCGGTAGCTAAAACTCTCATTTCGCTCGCGGCTGACGACACACTGCAGTGTGCTGCGGTTCGCCCGCGAGTCGTCTATACGTTCTGGCCCGAGGGGACACCGGTCACGTAACGCGCGCAGTAACGGCGATATTATTATTTATTATTAATTATAATAATAATAATAATAATACGCGTACGCGAATATTTATATAAATTGTACATAAAAAGCGCGATTGCACAATTGAGCAGACGGGAAAAAGCGTACGCCGCCCCCGGCGTTCCCAGCGCGGCCCCCCACCGCCCCGTGATATTAGAATACGAAATATTTCGTATATTGCGCATCGTGTGTGTCATTTATTATTCGTCTCATGCTACGATAATATCGAAATCGTCATCGTACGCCGTCGTGTAGTCGCAGGGCTGATTACATATCTTGTATGGTACGCGTAATGATGGAATGTTTGCGGCGAACGGCGAATCTCTCTCTGATCCTCTCCGGCGACGACCGTCGCGTGTTATAATCTGTAAAAATATTGCATACGGCCAGAGAACGGATTATCACACACACACACGTGTATATTAATATATTGCGTATAAATCAAATAACGGAAGAAAATTTATTTATTTAAAAAAAAAAAAATTGAATTTGGAGACGGACGGTCGTTGTTTTTTTCTTCGTTCTATTTCCATTTCACGAAGTGTGATCCAACCCAGGAGGAAATCCGCCTGAAATGTTAAAGCGTGACTGGAACCGTGACCCGAAATAATGATTAAACCACCCCTGCCTGTAAGTGTCGCCGCCGGGCGATTGCTTCGTCGTGTCAATCAATCCAATATATTATTATAAATCCTCAAACACGCTTGTTGTAAAATTTTATTTATAGATTGTATGTAATAAAAATAAAAGTTCCATTTTAAAAAACGATTAGTGCGATTAATACGTGTACAGTGGAAAAAATCACTAAAAACGAGCGTCGGTTAGAACGACACACTGTTTTGGAACTAACAAAACGACCATAATATTATGTACGAGCCCATATGATTAAAATGTAATATGTTTATAGCGAGATATCGGTTACAACGAGCAAAAAAAAAAAACTAAATACCTTCCGGGGTTACTATACTATATACGAGTAAGTCGTTATCTTTTGGAGATTATTCAGGCAGGCTTGCTCGTCGTTATAGTGCTTTTGTTTTGCCTACTATATTTGTTTGTGTAGATACTGATTACAATGTTACGTATTTTTCAGTTATTATCACAATAAATACGATTTCTACGAAAAGCGTCGTTGTTTTTATTATAGAAACTCCGATTGATGACGTTGTAAATTATTCCACAAAACAACGTCCGATCAAGGATTATTTTCGGAAATCAAATTCAATAAGCACATAAAAATGTTTTAAAAATTATCGTTTTCATTAATTTTTATGTTAAAAGTAATGTGTATTAAGTGTTCAATTATAATAATTAATAAGTAATTAGTATAAATACAGTATTGTATCTTGATAGTATTATATAACAGTAAAATAAAATCGACTGTTTTATTTTTGTAATTTTCGCTTCTAGAGGTTCTAACCGATTACAACGAACGCCATCATCGTTCTAGCCCTTGAAACTCGTTGTAACCGATTTCTGTATTGTAGGACGTATATTATATTTCGTTTATACGAAATATTAAACGGCTTCGCCCGATTATAATATTATTAGGGATTCCGCATAATATATAAAAGTGATCGATTACGATTTTCTTGTTTTTATTTAATTTTATTTTTTTGTATAGAATCCCTGCAAAAACTCGTTGAAACACATATACATGTATACATATATTTGTCTGTACACTGTACACTGTACACAGGTTTTTGTTTTGGTAATATTCTGAAAGTTTTCTCCTTTACTCTTCGTATATCGTATTTTGTATTTTGTAAATAATAAATTTTTGTGTAAGCACGGACGAGACTGGTGTTCTTCTGCACGCTCCAAAGCAGTACCTACACGGTTTTTCAATATCGTACGAAAACCTTCCCCGATCGTAGGAGAGTATAATTTGCAAAGAGGCGCAACCAAATTATACATTTTAGATACTGAACGGAGCGAGGAATGCATTACAATGATGCGATTCTTATGTCTGTAATGAAAAATTCTATCAGAAAGAGTGCTCCGAAGTATGTATTATGGTGGTAACTTTCATGAAAGCAAATTTTTTTGTCTAGTTATTTGTACTACAGAGTGGTCATTTTGGATTTTCTCAATAGTTCTTAAACGCGATTTTGTCGACGAATTTCGTTATTGTATTTCTCCCGAATTTCGAAAATAATCGTTCTACAGTCGTGAAATTCACACCGAATATGTTGTGTAATTTTGCACAATATAAACGTAAAAAAAAAATTTCAAAGTTTCTTCCTGCAATTTTTATTTAATTTATATCAATCAAAACACGATCCCAGATAGGAGGCCGCCATATGCATTCTACGAGATATATAAAGTCATGGAGAATACGATGAAATATAATTTTTTCCATGATATTTATCGTGTTTTATCATTTACTTCGAGATAACAGGACACAAAACGACGTGCTCGTAGTATCGACGTTAGCACCAAAATCGGTTATTTTTACATAATGATGAAGTTGGTAACAAAAGCAGAAGAATAGAAACGGAATGCATATTATGGCGGCTCAGTACAGGGGGTCCGTATTTCGTGTTTACGAGAATTATACAGAATGCGCGTTCCACGTATTGAGTAATGAGTTCAGTGACTGCAAAACGTCCTAGCAATATTAATGTTTGAAAATGTTAAAAAAAAATAAAGAATCCCAAATGGGAGACATACATCTCCGTCTCCCCAATACGCCATTCATTGTCGTATTACGATTTATAATAATATGTAGCGATAGCTTTTCGGCGATTTTCGTTATTACTGCGCATTTGTTCAATACTATGCTCATTTTGAACATTGCTCATTTCTAAGATACCTCGCTACATATTTCCGAATTTCTCTCTGCGCGCGTTGACCTTGCAGGAGACGTCGACGAGTCGATTGGTTCGCGCGCGATAACCGCGCCGCGATCGGCAGTCGATCGGAAAGCGCGCGTATATTATATCAGTCGGTGTAGAACGTGCCGCGCGCGATTAAACGAAAAAAAAATCCGTCTTCGCCGATGGATTATAACAGTAGTAGTCTGTATATCGTTTTTTTTCATTTTTTTCAAACGTTGTTTTTTGGCCTTTTTGACCACCGAAAGTGCGCGTTGAATTCGCGGTCGATCCGTTCCGGGAGTTTTTTCCACCGCCCCGCCGAAAATGCGTCTGTCCGCGCGTTGTTATTATGGCCGCGCGGACAGTTGCAGTTGTGCCGTGCGAGGTTTAAAACAATTAAACGTGTTTAATTAATTAAATTTAATTATTCGTGTAATTTTCATATTGCATTTTTTCCGCCGCCGCCGAGTGCGTGTTCTCTTCTTATTGTGTTATAAACGATTTTTTTCTGTTTCGTATTCTGTCGTGTCGGGGGGAGGGAACGATCGTATATCGTAAACGCGATTGGAATTTTCGATGCTCTCCGCAGAGGCGGCGGCGACGACGGCGTATAACGCGTGTTTATTAATATTGCTGTCTTGCGGAATTTCGAGTGCGTTTTGTGGCGAAAAATACGTTCTGCCGATTGGGTTTTTATATATACAAAAAAAAAAAAACTTGTCATTATTAAAATATGGTAATTTGTTATATATATATAATAAATAATCAGCTATCGTATACATTATTGTGTGTACGTGGATAGAAAAAAATCCCCCGAGCGAAATAAAATCAATAAAAACGCGTGTGACACACAACACGCGTATTATTATGAAATTATTGTGCGACGTACTTACGTATTTGTTTGCAATATATTTACGAGTGCCTGCCTATAATACCTAATCGTGATCGCGCGCCAGTTTAGTTTAATTATACTCGATTGCAGTGTGAATTATAATATCTTATACGAGTATAGCGTAAACTATATACCTAATATTATATTGTATAAAAAAAAAAACTTTTTGAAACATTCGACGCGACGATAAAAATACAATAAGCGCGGCCGGTATACAGAGCGGTTCGAGAGTCATCGTCAGAAATTCATATATTTACGTGTTATATTGACGAGGAAATCCGAAACGCCGTCGGTAAAAAAATAACGTCACAAGCGCGAGGAATGCCGACGTTTTCGGACGTTATTGTATCCGAGTTTTGAGCTCCTTCGCGCGGGCTGAACGACTGAAACGCTCGCGGGAATTATATATTGTGTTTGAAAACCGCGGTAGTATTTCTTTTGAATTCGATTATTTATTTATTTTTTTCTCACGAATATATTTACCAAATTAATTCCCGACGACGTTTTCGTTTTGTAATATAATAAAATGCGAATTTTTCTCCTCGGAAACACTTCTGAATCGTCCTCAGTGGCGTGCAGCCAGGATTTTTATTTGAGAGGGGGGCGGAGGCTGATAATTAATTGATACGTATAAACGGTACCTAATAAAAAATCTGATTATTTATTCATTTCGAGGGGGGGGGGAGCTGCAGCTCCCCTGGCTACTGCCACTGATCGTTCTGTACGTGTGTGTAATATTCTGCTCGTTGCGTTCATCGTTTTATCGGTAAATTTTTTACACAGACAAAAACGAAACCGCGTGTAACGCCCGAGACAACGTTAGTTCGGTGAAATATGCAGAATAATATTCAAAAATTGAGAAACGTTTAAAAACCGTTTCGCGGGGAAAAGAATACTCGCCGAAGGCATCCTTCAGGCACTACATTTTTTACGTACAATATACAATAACGCAGAGTTGTTTTTATCAGACGTCCTTAACTCTTAAAGAGTCACGAGATTTTAAAAAAAATGATAAAAATCGTATTTTTTAAAATACAAAATAATAAAAAATATAATATAAAAAATTAAAATGTTTAGAACTTTTCTAGGAATTAAAGATATTTAAAAAAACCGGCCGTGTTATTTTATATATTGTAATTTATTTACGTGTAAAAAAATTTGATGTCTAAAATATGACTGCCACGTCGTTGTAGTCTTCAGAAGAGTTTTCTTTCTTGCGTGAAGCAATTATTTGGATGAAAATCGTAAGAGTTCGCAGATGTCCTAAAACGAACAAATCAAATGATAAATAAATCATTATTACTGTACGTAGTACGATATTTTTAAAAACATTTTTATCCTCGACTGATTTACAGATAGGCGTGGTACGCATAATTTTTTTTTTCTCTCGAAATCGACCTTATATATCTGGAAATCCGTTCTCACAGTTTGGGACGTTAATCGCACCATAAAACGCAAATATTTTCTACTTGAACCGGGGAACATCAGCCAGTAAAAAACCGTGTATTTAAAATACAAATCCTTTGAATTCTTCGAAAGGAGATCCTTCGAATTTCAACAAATCCGGAACTCTATGCAATAATATACACTATCGAATTTGGAACGATATGTTCTGCAATATTATTCGGTATTGCCGAATAGTAATATATTATGGATAATATGCGCACGCGGTTCATATGTGTATATATTTTGTATATACGACGTATATAGTCTCAATTTATGATTATTTTAAGACAAAAAAAAATTTGTTCTCGTCGTCGTATTTAGATTGTTTTCCACATTAAACAAAATATTTTTCGAGGATAATGTTCATATATTTCTTTCTTTTTTGGCTATCGCGGCGTGCGTACTTGCACGACACACATTATCTTATATAGAACTGCTGTAGCTATATACTTAGTTTGAGAAAGAATGTTCGCATATTATATTTTACGTTTCACACTTATATATGGTTTATCTAGCGCGTGATGTGATTTGGCGAGATTTCGTTTTATTACAGTCCGCGCCGGATAATAGTAATTTATTTAAAACGATAGAAATTTAAAAAAAAACTCCTTATCACTTTTTTACCAAATGCAGATGATCCCTCGGTAAATATCCAATGATCGCGAGTCATCGTCATTATCATACATATTATTATTATAAATTATTAACGGGTTTATTAACGTTATAAAACTATACATTTTTTTTACCCAAGCGTTATGTAATTAAACGCGACCGATGTGTTTAATTATAATAAAAAAAATTGTATATTTTCTACGTAACACACCACACCAAAATTAAGTACATACTTCCGTAAAAAAAATAGTTTCGAGTACCTACCGGTTTTTTTCGATTGCAGTTATCGCGGCTATAAGAAAATTCCAATTTTTTTTATGACGCGAATTTTAAAAGTAAAACGCGATATTCTTACAGAATTTTTGAACTATTCATTTTGTTTTTTTATTTTCAATTTTAAAACTCAACCGCGTAACAACAACCAACAAAACACTCGGTTTGTACTCGGATTTTTTTTCTAGTAATTCGTCGTTTTCAAACGCGCGGGCTTTGTCATGAAATCGGAATTCTCTCGTATTTAATTCGAAATAGAAAATATTTGCTTATTGCGCACGCGGAAATAATACTTAGGGCGCACTTGCAGTGTCACATACGCGCGTATAGAAAAATTTCGAGTGCGTATTTTTATCAAAATATAAATTTTTTGTATAATTCTAACCGAAGCATTTTTTTTTTTTTATTTAGACATTTTTCTCGATATTTACACTGCCACAAGAGTGCTTTTATATGTCGTATAATACGCGTGAAAAACGAAGTAATTCGAACTGCGCGTATTATTCGAATATCGGGTTATTATTATTATAAAATCGACCGACCACCATACATCGGGTGTTGTTTTTTCTTTGTGTAAGTCTTTCAAGTGGGGGATATACGTTATTTATTATGTACCAGTGGTATTCAAACTCCTCCATCATCACACGGTTCCTCTGTGTCTTCACCGATATTTTAACGGCTCCCGAATTATTAATGACAAAAAAAAAAGATAATATCCGTATACATACGTAAAAAAAAATATGTATAATTATATTAAATTACAAAAAAAAAACAACTGAAATTAAACGTTTTATATTTCGAATAAAATCGAATGAAATTTCATTACCGTTTCCCATTATCATCGCGATATATTAATTTTTTTTTTCCCGTTTTGTGGCACACGTGCGGCTCCGTTCACCAACTCTGCACACAAGACGCCTCTGCAGGGATCCGCGACGCGCAATTTTGAGACTACCTTTGCGCAATAACCGATTTGCTCTTCTAAATCGAACAACATTTCTCGATTTGAATAATTTTCTTTTTAACGTTTAATAATATCAGTTCTCGTCTTTCTGTTTTATCTTTTTTTTTTTTTATTAACGACGTGTCAATAATATATCGATACGCGTCCGTATACGTTGCAGTTTATGTTAGAAAGCAAATGATTGTGTTTACAGGAAGTGCATTGCGGAGAGTAGTTATTGGTAATTATTATTTTCGCGATTATAGACGCACATACAGACATTTTATTAAAACGAGTGGCACAACTTTCTCCGCTCCGCACGCGTTTAAAAACGGTAGTGGTGACCGTATCGAAAAGAAACTCAACCCCCCGAAATATACGAAATAAATCGACACGAACTCGTCGCTGCAACGACCTTATTTTTTTGCAAAAATTTCAAAAATGATATGTTTTTTTTATAATGATTTTTTATTCAATCGCAACGAATTTGTTTCCCATGTGATTTTTCCCACGATAATGTCAAAGACAACTGTGTTACAATTGATCTCGCCGATACGGCACGCTGGACTACTATACATAATATTATTATTTTCATTTTCTCGCCACTGTTATATATACCAGATAGATTTCGTCACGTTCAATAATTTTGTTAATATCGTGTTAGATATTATTACGCGTTATTAAAACTATATTAAAATTAATATAAAATTATTTAATTAATAATATTATTGCCCGTATTACGTATTTTAAGTCTTAATATTTATGGGTCACTTAAATGGCTTAGGTGATACGCATAGCTATGTAGATATATAGATACAACGGTTATGTAACTATTGTAACTGACCCTTAAATTTCAATTGCTTAGTTGAAATTAATTTTACGGGCTACTTTATGTAACAATCATCCCGTAATCATGACTGTGCTAATGCAACTTTACGGGAATTCTCTTATGTATCACTTGAAACTATTTTTTACGTGTCACTTAAAATGACTATGTATACGGGCATATGACATTTATAGTGTGGTCGATTTCAAGAATATTATTACTGTTGTTTTGAAACCCAAGCCGCGCGCCCCTGTTTCCGTGCAATAATTATTATACACGTTGGCTATTTTCTATTTTTGAATAAATTTTCGATTTTCTGCCGTGTTCGTCCTGGGATTTTATTACGTTGCGGCTTCGACGTCAATTAGCTCTCAGTTTTACAAAAAAAATGCGTAAAATTATATTCTTATATTACAATATGATAATACGAGAAAAGGAAAAAACAAACTTTTTTAAATTGGATCTGGCGTTTGTGGATGACTTTAAGATACAGAATGTGATCGAGTTGGCGGCTTCCTCTCGGAGGAATTACGAACCTTGTGGGTAGTTTCAATAGTATAATTATAATCTCGAGAAGGATGTGTTGTATATCGATATAGGTGAGATGTAGCAGTGGTCGCAGATATAGGAGTCATTATTTAAGAGGCATGAGAGCGTTAGTTTTGAGGAGATTTTTCTATTGGTTATTATTATTAATACGTCTTTTTGTTCCGCGTAAATATTATTCGAATTTTTATAGAAAAGTTTATTGTTGTTCGGGAATCTTCCTAAAAAAATGTTTCGTGTTTGCTTTGGAAGGCAGTACTGATCTCGTTGCAACTAGGACGAAGTTTACATATCGATGGATTATTAAAAATATACAAATATTTTTTATCTGTGTATTTTTTTATACGAATATAAAGCGTTCTTTTTCATTTTGATCTATTTCTAATATTGCCATGACAATCGTATATATATATATATATATATATATATTTTTTATAAAAATAACGCGATAATTAAAAAAAATGACTTGCTTTTTATTTATAAACGGTGAACGCGGACGGTGTTTGCCGACTTCGTTGATTAAAACGTGTAATTATAGGATAGTGCAAGCGCATTTGATTCGTTTTTACGTAGGCAATATTTATACGAGTGGTGGCAAAATTGTAAAAAAAAAAAAATAGTAATAAACGAGAAACGATTATCGCTGCAGATAATATATTCGCGGTGATTTTTTTCAGACTCGAGGAAAACAAAAAAAAAAAAAAATTCCAAATCGATATAAGGAAATTTTATTATTATTATTTATTATTATTATTTTATTATTATCGTCGCGTACGCTAACGAACGACGAGGTGACATATTTTTGGCGTATAAATACATTTTTTTGAAATTTTTTTTTTTTATTTCCGACAAATTATTTTACTATCCATGTTCTCTCGCGTGCAGTGTGAACGCTTCTTCGCCGTCGTGTTTATTTTTGCAAAAGCGTTCTCGCCGACCGACTGCGCCGTGTATAATATACCACCGTGTTATTGTATTGTCGCCGCGTTACCGATTAGTCACACACTTGAACGATTTATCATTACTGCAATATGCATTGATCTATACGATCTATATACACTCACACGCACAAACACACAGACATAATGATAAATATACATCGATATATTATATCGTGCTGTATATATAATATCTGTGGTACGCGCGTGTGTGTGTATAAAATACTGCGGAATCGTATTATTTATATCAAATAAACGTTTGTTGTGGGAAAAAAAAATTATATTTCGTCTCGGAAGCCGTTTTACATGAAAAAAAAAAATATAGCCGATTCCGTTCGTTGCCCGCGTGCAAAACGGCTGGTACACAGTGTAATCGTCTGTATTTGAAAAACGAACCGAAAACACCGTACAATACACAAACGTATTAGTTCGTATTTTATCCATATATCGTTCGGTATTTTTCGCGTTCGTGTCTGCAAGTGCAGTGGATTCTGACGAATCGTCGCGTTACGAACGCGAATACAATTTTTTTTTTTTATTCGAGAAAACTACGAGTTTCGTTTACATTTGCCACGAGCGAAGAAATCTCTTGAGTTTATTTTCGAAAATTACGTTACGACTATACTTCAATAATGTACGACCCTTCTTGTGTCCGTTTCCGCGTATTGCACAGTCCCTTTGGCAACGATTATACACGTCCTCCGTCATGATTTCCGTGCAACTATACTGAAACGTATTTTAGAATAATTCGATTGTCGTACTGGAAATGGTATTCTGAATAGAAGTTCCCGTACGATTTATGTGGAGAAAAAAGTCGTTTCGGTATGTACAATTCTTCGGTCGCGCACAGTTCTGCAGTCAATCGAGTCCGACGACAGATGGGCCTTGGCCGAGCGTCGTCGTAAACTATCTGAACGACGTGCAGGAGTGACGTTCGCTCGGATGTTTTCTGGACGTTTTTCACTGCCTCTTTATAGGCCGCGTTAAAAAACATTGCCAGTTTTTTTTTTTTGATGAAATTAATAATACTTGCTGTTTATAATGATCGAATTACGCGAAGGAATAGGTACGTTGTTATCCCCTGCAAAAATAATATTGAACTCTCAGCGAAAACTTCGTTGTACGGTATCATCGCCTCGTGAATATAATGGATTCTCTAATACTGTCGGGGTGCGTGTTCATTAATCTCTGTCATAACCGTCACTGCAGCACCCCCGTGTGCAAGTAACTAGTAAAATATGTTCGACGAACGTGCGCATAATATCGCAACTCTAAACAATAATATTAACGTGTAATCGTTCGTTTCTATAATATATAATAGGTGTGCGCAGGTTGTCTAATTGTAATATTTTACACGTAATGTGTAAAATATTTCTTTTTATTTCAAGTTTAAGCCGCGGTGCTGTGTAAGTTTACGACATTACGGTATAATATACAGGTCACAGATCTTTTTAACGTCGTGATAGTATTAGGTAGATTTCATCGAATTCGTTTTGTTTCTGTCACGGACCGCCGGTATAGAGTCTTTGATATTTCTTCGGAATCGGGACACCCGCGGTATGTGCGGGCATCGTAGGGTTGATGATGATAATTCGTCGTTTTTTCGTCTTCGAAGATCGTATAATCGACAATCGACTAAAATATAATAGTCCTGTGGTCTGGGTCGGAACACGTAGTATTATAGGAGGACCGGCGGGATCGTTTTTGTCCACGAAATACCAGTTTTCCACGTGTGTCCGTTTCTTGAAATCATTTAATACGATTTACCGCTTTTTTTCATTGGATATATACTGCTGTGCAGTATGCAAGTTGTCTGGTGATGACGAAGCGGTCGTTTTCTTTATTTCATTTAATAGCGTTGCCGTGAGTTGTCTGTATTACGTTGTTAGATATATTTGCTCGAGTTTTTTATGGTAAACGTGCTTGTATTTTCTTATATTGATGAGCTCGTGCGGATCGCTTCTGTAGCTCATACGGCCCGGTATGCTTATACGATGGAGTCTTTTCGAATATTTATAAATATCGTCCGGAAAACGATTTTTTTTTCCAAATCCGTCGAAAACGACCCGCGGCTCATCACCGAAATCTTTTGTTTTATTTATTTTCTAGGTCGCTCGACACGTTTTCCAAAAGGTAACAAAATGTCGTTTCGAGTACGCGTAATATTACTGTTGTAATAACGATTTTTTTTTTGATTTTTTTAGTACGTCGCGGATACAATTTTAATTATTTCTCGGCGTTTCTCCCACCTCGTAGTACTCGTCGTCGTACGTCATTATATAAATCACTAGTGAAATATTTATACAAGCCGACGCGCACTGTACGCGCTGTAGTATAGTTGTTGTAGTCGTGCACGCGCGCAATGACGCGCACGGCGATATTAGTGTCTGTTCGCGGGGGCCCTCGAACGCAGTGTCTAATTTCCATAACGCGCGCCCAGCGTAAAATATTATACTTTGCATTTCGGTCCTAATGTGTGTGTGTATACGGTTTTTATTGTTATTATACTTGAACGAAAAAAAACAACACAAAACTCATTATAATTGTCGCGACATTTACAAAAAAAAAAATTGTTTTCCGAAAAAAAAAAACAGCGTGTAATACTACCCGCGCGCGCGCTCGTATTATAGAACTGACAATTCGCAGCAATTATATATTATTTTTTGTGTGTGTTTTTTTTGCTCGTGTATTTTACCGTATAGTTTACAAATTGAGTGGCTGATTTCGCGGACGATTTTTTAATTTTTTTTTTTTTTTTAATTGTTTTGTACGCCTGTCTGCGTACAGCTACTGTTATAATAATAATAATAATAATAATAATAACAATAATACGCGGTGTAGTCGCTGCTCGTCGAGCGGTTCGAGTGCGCGCGCCGCGAATAAATCATAATAATAATAAAAAAAAAATGTTCATCCGCGACGATGCTCTTCTACGAGTGCTGCACTAAACGCGCCGCCGTACCGTTTCATATTTTCAGATACAATTGCAACGTATAAATACGCCTTTTAAAAAAACCGTTTCTTTTTAAAAAATATATACGTCGTTTTTAAAGTCGTGTTCGTCTCGATTTTTTTTTTTTTTCCAGATCTATTGCTGCAAATCGAAATGTCTGCAGAGTTTCGGCACGCTGTTGATGACCATCTCGTTGACGGTCAGTCTGGCGAACATTGTGCGACTTCCTCGAATGGTGTTCCTGTACGGCGGCGGTACGTATTTTCATATACGAAAATAAAAAATAAAAATAAAAAATTTTTCCTCGCCTTCGGCTTCGCCGCAATTCCCATCCGACGAGTGGTCCTCCTGAACTATATACTTCAGTGCCTCGTAAAAAAACACCTAGTATACTAATACGAAGGAAAAATATTTGATGAAAACATTACGCTGCTGCGCCCATCAAAAAATAATTATTTTATTATGTCGAAAATCGAAAAACGTATACAGAGTGTGTGGGATACTGCACGCCTTTAAAAGAACCTTTCACAGACAAACGAAGCCGTGCAACGCTTGCAGAGAAAACGCGTGGGTGTTCCGAGAAAATATGAGGAGAAGGCTACATTATAGTCATACTTCAGGCGTCAAATTTTTACGCAAAATAAATTCCAATATTACCCCTAGACAATAACGGAGCTATTTTTTGAATATTTTTAATTCTTAAGGAGTCGTAAGCATTTTAAACGAGCGCGCAGAGCGTGGTGCATACGACTGTGCAGAATGCTCCTCTTGTGTTGTGTAATATACATATATATATATCCATTAGCGTACTTACGGGGGGTTTCAGGTTAAACCCCTCAGGACCAAAAAAATAAAAAGATTTAAAATTATATATAGTTTATACTATATACAAATATTATTTGTTTTCGATTTTTTATGTTGTACCGCATGGCTGAACAGATAGACATAATATGATAATATGCGAGTATAATATACAGTATATATACTTTTCGATCTGTGTAAATGTAAGAAACGATAAAGAAAATTCCTAGTATTACTGATGGGCGATAGCACATTGCACATTACGTTTGTTTCTTGGTCGAAAAATTATCAATTTTATTCGCAAACTTTGTTTGTATTCGTGTAATCGTGCGGACGTGTTATAATAATTTGTGACACTATTATATTATTATACTCGTATATACCAGCAGTTTTATTTTAATAATATGATTGAATTTTTGAAACATTACGGGGACGAAGTTTCAACGTTTTATATAAAATTATAAACCCCCCCCCCCAGAGAGAAATTGAAAATACGCCACTGTATATATATAATATAAATGAATGGAATAAATTCTTTCGCCGAGGCGGCGGCGACGTCGTTTATCGTTTATAATAAAAATAATATAGCGAATTTTTTTATTATTTTGTCGTTCGCGTTAAAAAAAAAATTGGTAACACCTGCACACGGTGAATATTCGCGTACGCGTATTAATAATAATTCCTCGAGTAACGGCGCACGTGCCGTATAATTAATACTACAAAAAAAAAAAACGACGAGAATATATTATTTACGCGCGCCTGCCGTCTCGTCACACACATGTGTGTTTTATGTGTCGCGCTTGTGCGTCCTCGTCGACAGTGCGCGTATCTCTCTGCACCACAAAACAAACACACGATACGGTTCTCCGCGGCGGCGGCGGCGGTGGTGTTGTACTACGTTTTTTCAAATGTCGAAATCGCGATATTTTCGTGTGGCGGTGGTTATGTTCTGTTACGTCGTTTTGTTAATTTTCGGAGGGGAAAAAATCCGAGAGAAGAAAAAAAACGACTGGCCAACAACATTTTCGCGCGTCTCTCTCTCTCTCTCTCTCTCTGCAACAGTGGCTCGAGAAAATCGATTATTTTCGCACGTGTTTCCGACCGAGAAAACTCTCGCGCGTACCTATATATGTATAATATTTAGCGGCGGTTACGTTTTCACGAGTGCAGTTCGCGAGCCGCCGCCGTTATATTCTGTAAAACCGTATATAATAATAATAATATTATTATTATTATTGCGTTTATTTTGTAAATAATAATATAGTATAGTATATACGCGGTATTGTAAAAAGAGTTTCACGACGTTCGGTAGGAGTCCGGCTAATGCACGCGAAAAACCGTTCGTTCGCGCAGACTTATCGGTTATAAAATGTATACGAACGCGCGTTTTTTTTTTTTTTTATATATCCGCGCGTAAACCCGTGCGCGCGCACACAAACTTCCACCGCGTTTCGAATATTATTTTCTATCGACCGTACGACGGTCCGGTCCGTGGCGGCAACGCCTCGGAGTCAGTGGCGCAACTACAACTCGTGGGTGCCCTAGTAGTAGACAAAAATCACACGGTGCCCTGAAATAAATTACTTTATGCGTGCAAACGCGTCAGACGGTGCCCCCAAAAGTGTCACGTGTACTCTGGTGCCCCGGTGTAATAGTGTACCGCCTAACACCCCCGCTTGTTGCGCCACTGCTCGGAGTTATATTTTTTAGGCGTATTTCTTCGCAGTGCCGCAGCATATGTTTTTCAATATACTAACGCGAAGAAAAACTATTTGATAAAAAAATAAATATAAAATGAGCGAGCCGCCGGCGGGGTGTCGCTCAAGTGAAAATTACTCGGATAAAGAATTTAGAGTAATTTGAGAGAGATTTCAATGATAAACCGCATTATGTATTCTCGATAAAACGATTCCGAGCGGAGCTTTCGGGGTAATATTTTTGGTACATGACAGAAACTATGGACAAACCCCTTTTTACGAATTAAACACCTCAAAACGCGTATATAATAATTATTGCTGTGTAAATAGTCCGAAATTAAAAGAAAGTTTTTGGAAAAACAATTTTTTCTTCTCAATAAATAGCTGCGTGTTTGACGAATATTTCGAGTTTTTGTAGGACTATTAGTTTTGAATAATTACGGAGATATTAACGATAATCGGTTTCGACGAAATCGCGTTTTTTTTTTGTAATTTTTCGCATTTTTCGCGCGTAACGTCGATAAATATCGGATAAAATTAAGCGCTTTTTTTTTTTTTAGGATATATATCATACGAGAAAATGTATTGTAGTCGAGTTTATATTGTATAAAAAAGAAAAAAATATCGTTACAATCAATGTACGCGAACATTTAAATAATAATAATCGAATACTGAATCCTATATTTTAAAAAATATTATACAGTCGTGGACGCACAACTCTTTAAATAATAATTGGTGCGGGCAGAGCCGTCTTATTTTAAGGTTATGGGTGAGGCAAATATTTGGGGGCCTTTAAGGCTTTAAATACTTAAATTATGATATATACAGTATACACATATATGATATATATATACTAAAATGTCAATTTTTATTAGATAACGATAATTTCAAAATGTTAATACGAATATTATAAAATTTAAATATTTTTTTTATCATTCGAGATTTATTTTTTTAAATATCTAAGTAAAAAAAAAAACTAGCATATGGTATTTTGTAAATAAATTGGGGGCCCTTAGAATTTGGGGGCTCCGGGCCCGGGCTTTTCAGGCCCATGCCTGAAGACGGCACTGAGTGCGGGAGGCTATAATAGCCCTGACTCCGAAGTGATTAAAGATTAAAATAATAATCGACTTGGCCGCATAGCCGCCGATTTTCCGTAACAAACGTAACAAAAAAAAAAATATACGTTTATATGATAAAACAAATCGTCCTGATTTTTAAAAGGATTCGGTATAAATTTCAACGGGTTCTAGAAACGTTTTTAGGTGAGTCGAGTTACGCCGACGATGATCGCGGTGTATACGGAAGAGTATGTTATAATAATAATTTATGGTTATAAATGCGGAAAATTACTTTCGCTGTTGTTTCAAAATTTTAAATATCGAGTTAATTTTACATATGTTCTTGTGACCGTTTAATTTTAATTTTTTAATATTAACGTCGACTATACCTACATATTCTATATAATATTATTTTATGTATATACAAAGTCTGGAAGTGTTGTACACTTCTCGATTCGTACAAAGTAACAATATATTTTTATCGTTAGTTAAATAATAATAATAATAATAATAATAATAATAATAATAATAATAATAATAATAATAATAATAAGTGTTTATACATTTTTTTATTATAAAACAACGGAAATTTTTTACAAAAAACTAGCGGTTTCGCGCAATTTTTTTTTTATCCTACAGTGAAATACTGAAATAGTGATGTGCAATGTTCGGAACCAAATAATATAAACGTAATCGAAAAATAATAATATCGTGTATCGCTTTATTGAGTGCAAATTATTTTAGCGCCCCGAGGAGCGAAAGTACCACCACCTATTTACATATAGTGATTATTATTAATATTTGAAATCAAATGAACATTTTTTTTTTTTTATATATAATAAACGCGCGATAAAATATTCGATTTAAGAGCGTAATAATAAATAATTCAAACGATGGGGAAAAAAGCGCAAAAACGTTTATGGAAAAATTAACACGAGCTAAAAACGTAATAGTACGACGCCTAATATTATTTATAAAACATTATTTTATTGTCTAATATATGTACACACACAAAAAAGACGTTATTTAAACTATCGAAACGAAAATCATAATAATTATTTAATATAGCAGATTACGTCATGATGATAACGAAAACATCCGATTGATCCCGTGCTCGCCGAGGTACACGTATAACGAGAAGGAACACAGAAAATGCGTTTTAGAAAGTTTTTCCGGTCTATCGACGCGCTGCTGCGTATTATGTCATTAAATAATCATCCGTAGACCGAGCCTGATGACCGTGATTGAATTCAAATCTGCAGTAATCGCGGTGGTAAATGAAGTGTTTTTATGCGACGCGTATCTAATAAAATCTTGGAAATAATCGTTTTCGAAACGTTTTCTTCGATTCGTACGAATTTAAATACTACACGTTATATTCTCTTGATGAACGGAACGGACCAAAAATCTATAAAAAAAAAAAACTTAAAAATACTCGACGTTTTCATAATTTTTTTTTTCAATAGTATATTTATTATATGCGATAGTTGTAGAATAAATGTGTTGATAATATTACGCGTAGTAAAAAAAAAAAAAACTTTCACGAAACAACCGACATTTATTATAGGAACATTATTTTAATATAGTGCACAGTAATTAGTATAGGATTTTTATAATTAATAGGATTTTTTCCGCCGCTCAAATATGAGATTCGACCGTACTCGTTTATTAAAAAAAAATGTTTAATTTATACAGCATATTATGCTGCCTGCCATGCACCGTGTGTGTAGAAATTTATCAACGTCAATTTTTAACAGATATTGCGCAGTCATCATAAGAATTAATGGTGCAATATTTATTTTATAAGATAATCAGCAAATATATAATAAAGATAAATAAAAGTGGTAAAATCGTATACGTATTATTCCAAACGGGAATCGATAGGACGTTTTTTCATTTTTACTCGTCGAGATCTACTCTAATAGTTAAGATTAAACCACGACAAATGGGGTTTAGACGTGTTTATTCGATTCATTCCATAATAATCAATTGTAATCAAACGTGCATTTTTTTAAAGTCTGTTAACTCTATAGAGACACGTTTTTATATGTATTTTTATAAGCGTTCGGTTTTATACCTATTCATTTTTAATATTATAATATACTGGCAGGGCCGGACTGACCCAGTGGTTTACTGTCCCAGAGGACAGTGGGCCGCTGTCCGTGGTTGGGTTGTGGGCCGGTGCCTGGTAAGTGGTACGATTATATGGTCATACAATAGGAATATAGAGTGATGAGACGTAAACGCCGTTTATATTTGGGATAGTGGGCCGGACCCTACCCAGTCCACCCCTGTATACTGGGTAGTTCTTGGTAATTTGTACTGTACCATTCGTAGAGATGCTATACATAATAATATATAGGCACACATATTATAGCCCAGTCAAATTGGACTATAAATTGGCTTCACTTTGGAAAATTACTATTGTACGAAACTGATTCGTGCTGCAGTATAATATTGGTGTGTAGACACTGCGAATTATTAATATATACTCGTAATCGCGATGTTCACACTTTTAGCCAATTTGTGGCATATTATGAACAAACGATTGGGTGAAAACAACCCGATGAAGATACACCAGAGAATAGGTTTCTGCAATCGCGAACGAAGATAATTTGGCCTGACTTTTTTGAAGAAGGAAGTCAAGAAGGGCATTTGTTGTCTATCTCGAGTTTTCCAGAATTTTCTTGCACCAGCTCTTGAAGATATTGATCCGGTGAATGTCGTCTGATTTCAACGGGTCCACGCACAGCGATCGGTGTTGCGATATTGATGGAGGAAAATGTTCCTCGGGCGCTTGATTTCCAAAGAAGACAAATCTCATCAGATTTGCGATTTTTTTCTATGGAGTTATCTCAAATCCAGGGTTTACCGATGTCGTCCAGGAACTTTGCAAACCCTAAAGGAAGCGATTTGTACAGCAAAAATATACCCCAAGAAACACTCGAGAGATTTTCTACGAACCATCTCGTTTCGCTTGGAGCAGTGTTTGGACAATGACGGGCACCACCGCTTGATCGATATTTTATTTAAAACTAAATAAGTCAAAACTACCCGTGTTGTGCGTAAATCTCATGTATTAAAATAAAATTGTTGTAGCTCAAAACAGTTTTTTTTTATTCTTATTCATATTTATATTCTTATTCGTTTCCGTAATGGTATGGTTAAATAATAATTATTAATTTTATTCGTATATATTACAGGTACGTTTTTGGTGCCATATCTTACAGTATCGATTCTTTTTGGAGTGCCACTGTTATTCTTGGAGATAACACTCGGTCAGTTCTGTCAACAGGGGACCACCAAGTTATGGAGAGCCGTGCCATTGCTCAAAGGTATATGCGTGTATATGTAATATTATAATCGGGGTTCTGGACTTGAATAGCGCTTTTAAAATTATTAAAATAACTTCATTGTAAGCACTTCTTAACCCTCCAATAATTAAAAAAAAAACAAATAGTCTGTCCCTTTAAAAAGTTCCAAGTTTTTTCCTCTTGTAAAAAATACTAGTTGTTCGTGTCTGTGCCGATTATATTTTTCCAAAACTACGAAAACCGCCATTAACACATAATCGACCTTTTTTTTCTTAATGATAACATAATAGTATTCCATTTATTTGTTTAAACACTTTTCTATAAACGAATTAAAAGCAATAACAAAATTTAAACAAATTTAAAACAAAAAAAAAAAACATTTCCGACCTTAACATTCGGTTTCTGAAAACTTTTTAACGTACGCGTTTCCTGGAAAATAAAAAGTAAAATGTATAGTTGAAGAAAAAAATAATTTATTTCTTCAAAAAAAAAAATAGTGTATTAATTTCAAACCTTACCTACTATACCTTCAAATGGAAAAAGTATTGTTTGATAATAATATCGTCGTGTTATATCGCAAACACCACGTTCACTGGTGGAAAAAAAAAATCGTAGAAAAATAAAATTCCGAGTTTTCGCCGGCCTAGTCACGAAGTAAAAAATACTCGAAAAAGAAGCAGGTAAAAAAAAAAAAATCGAAATGAACAAAAACGAGCATTTTCAAATTGTTGAGATCGTTGTAAGCGACGACATAAATTTCCGTAGCGCTCTGCTACATTTTAATGTCACGCCTAAAAAAAAAAAAAATAATCAAATGCTCTTAAGTCCAAGAACCCTAACTTCTTGTATAATATAATAACAATAATCGTAATTTTATAAATTTTTTTTTCCTCCCCAAAAAAACGCTCGCAGGCGTCGGTTTCGTCAAAATCTTAGCGTCCGTGTTGCTGGCCGCGTACTATCCGATAATTATGGCGTTGTCGTTGTTCTACGGTACGCGCAGCATAATGGGAAGTATCCCGTTTCCGGAATGCGGTAATTCTATCAGCTATTTCGTGAGTATTATAATAATGATAATAATTCATTAAATTGAGTTGTATTACTGCAATTATTCACAATATATTATATTGTATATAGTTTTAATAATATGACGATCATCGTGGCACGCGTTTCCTTTTTCCGACGAACGAGAGACGTGTCCAGTGACATTCTCGTTTCGAAATAAACTCTTTTTTTTTTCTCTTTAGTTCGACCAAAAATAAAATTTATAATTTACAGAATAAAAAACGAGTCTGCTAGTCATGACGAAATAACATGGTATGCCAGCAACTGAGTTCTGCGCATGGTGCCTACGTCACTCGGTCCGCTTATCATAATTATGTGTTATCTATTATTTATTTTGAATTTTGATTCTTTGTAATCGTGTTACAGTATTTTGTGGTATAAGCATATTAATATGACAATGTTACAGATAAGACCGAATGACGTCAGAATTTCATGGCATAATTGATAAATTATATTTTATTCCATGACAGCTCGAACTGTTCTCAAATTCGTTCATGTTGCTGGCATACCATGTTATTTCGTCATGCTGCTAGTACTCGAGACATTAATGCGTAAACGTCGCGTGAGCGGTAAAAATGGAACGGAAATGTGATTGGGATTTGTGAATATGAATATTGGTATCTTTATTCAAAATATTATTATTGGTTGTCATGACAACAGCTTAAATTGCGTGTAAATTAATTAATATTAATAAATATTATTATTAGTTGTCATGACAACAGCTTACACATGTCCGTCCCATTTCCCGAGATTTACCCTCATACCGCCGCCGTAATAGATGTTTACACATCAAAAAGTTATTAGCGATTAACGTGCAGTATTTGAAGTTAATTTTAACCCAGTCAAACTGTACACGACGCGTGCGTACCGCCATTATTTATGCGTATTTAATAATTATTTGTTGAAAAATCACAAATTTTTCGGGAAAATATATATAGCCGTTTTTAAAAAAAAAGCGCGGGTATTGCTGCCGAGAGGATGACGCTCAAGTGAATTACTTGGATACAATGTTTTGTTATTCCCGTATGCAGTGATGTTCCCATCAGATTTGTTGGGCGTATACGCAACACAATTTCAACGAAAAAATTTCTGGTGCTAATAAATAAAAAAAAGTTTTCCATATACCAGTTCCTCCAGATTATGCAGATTATGACCTTGGTATAACAATAATATAACGAAGGAGGAGTGTTAATAATAACAAACAGATTTTCATTTTCATTATTTTTTTTATTACTTAAAAAATTGTACGAATTGAATATATATTTACATAAATTGTATTTAAATGTACTTATAAAAAAATTGTTTCTTATCCCTCTCTATACCTGGTTAATAATGTCATGTTATCGTCAATAATTCTATTCGCTTATAAACAATGAATGTCACATAGTCAACATTTCCATATCAAAAATATATATTATTTGGTTTTCAATAAAAACACGAATTTCCCACTACAAAAATAATAACTTTTTTTTTTTCACAAATTCATTATGATTTGAGAATGTACTCACGGTTTTTAAAAAAAATCTTGAGAGTATATACGGCGTATATGGAGTATACCCTATTATGGGAACACTACTGCCCATATGAATCTGAAAGCGACCATAATAAATCATTGCATTGAAATAAAACGATTCTGAGCGGGAGTTTCGGTTTATTTGTTGTTATATTAACGAATTTTCGACAAAATCGTCGCGTTCTTGCCGTTTTTAACGCGCAATTTTTGTTTGTGGTACTTGCCTAGTTTTTTTTTGCGACGCGTTTAAAAATAATTACTGAAAAAATAGTTTTTCTTCCCGATTTTTCAATCGTTTTGAATAAGGAACATCTACCGAGAAAGTCGAATTATAAAAGTCTTTCTCAAATAAACACTACCAACCGTGGATACGATTTGTACCGGAACGTCGTAACGCGTGACGATAGAATCATCCGAGCATTCTTAATCCAGTCGAAAATTCGTACACGGAAAAAATAAATAAATATCGGTAGATTTTCGTTGTTTTATTATATAACTGTAACGGTTTGAAGTTAAATCCAATAAAAAAATTACACGTTTATTGAAAAACACAGAAATATTATATTTTATTGTTCTATAAATATTTTTTTCCCTACGCGTTTTTCCAGCAAGGGCCGACCAGCTCGAAGTTCAACAGCGGCGAACAGTGTCTCCAGCAAACTTTCATACAACCGCCGCACTTGAGTTGGCAGTGGATCGCGATGGACGTTCTACTCGTGTTATTCGTTTGGATCGTAGTCGCTATAAGGTGTGTACAAAATAATCGTATAAATTTATACACCAAATTCTATTTTAAATCAGTGACGACTTATTGTTTATTATTATTATTATTATTATTATTATTATGAGACAGTGCGCGGCGATTTTGATTTGCGGATTAGTCATAATGTCAATAAAAAAAGATAAAAACACATCTGCGCGCGCTCGTTGCTGCTGCACTTGGTCGATATACAAACACAATACGCGTCCGCGCCTTTCGCGGCGCAGTGTGTAATTTTCCACGCATTGTTAAATCGTTTTTCATTAAACGCGCACCTAAACTATACTATTTGTGCCTACGCGTATGGGCGTGGTGTATAGAATATTTCTGCAAATCTCTATGCAGGTCAAGAGATCTGGACGCGATCTTTGTATTCAGCGTTTTTTTTTTTCATTTTTCTGTTCCATATAAACAATACGAGAAGTATTAACTGCTGTTATATAATTTGAAATTTAATTTGAACTGTTTAAAACAGTTGCCGCGTTGTTAACGAGGTGTGTTTTTTTTTGTGAAATATTTGTACAAAGTTTTTTTTCTCTTGAAATCCGTTTTTTTCGCTTCGTATACAGATAAAAATCTGTTTAAAGGCAAAATACAAGAACGGGAGGCGTTTTGTATCTTTCTAAAACCTGCAGGATGCTGGTTTCGACCTCTTCTATAGTAGTAACGCGAAATCAATTTTTTAATTATTTTCAAGTACGGCGACTGATTTTCTATTGACGGAGGGGCCGGATCAATATAGGCCGTACACACACTTGTATCGCATATTAATAATCCAAACCTTCGGATTAAACGCGACCGATAGGAGTGGGAAGAGTTTTCTAATCGGTCAAGGTATTATTGTGTACATTGTAGCACGTATGTACATTAAAAAACACCGCACGTATATTGTACAGGGTGTTGTAAAAAAAAAAGTCTCTCTGAATTCACGAGGCTCTCGTAAAAATTAACATTCAGGGCTGCGGTTTATTGCAAAATATTAGTGTAATCTTATTAAGTTTCAATAAAACATATTTAAAGACGTTCAATATGTGATGTGACCTCCTTCGCGACCGCACGACGGATTACGTATCCTATTTGATACACTCGAATATTTCCCGTGATGTGTTTTTGAGCATATCGACGCCGTTTGCTTCATTACAGTGGCATCCTTTGATCTTTGGTTCTTCTTATACTCTTCCCAGCTCTCGACCGAGAGCAGGTACGTAAATTTTGTCGTTTGTCGTCCAGTCCGCTGTTGAAGAAGTTGTTGTGGAGTCATCCGACTGCGTATGGTGGCTCCGTCCTGTCAAAATATGAAATCGTCAGCTCGTGTATAGTTGTGTGGTAATACGTCCAGTTCTCTAGTAAGACCTACCAGTCACTATAGTGCTAAATTCTATACGAATTGTGTCTATATATTTCCGGTTGTATTGGCTTCATAATAACACATCTTCCTCCTGTTTGCTGCTACGCTAGGATAACATGAACGAAATCGAGACGTTTTATTTTGTCGCATTTGTTAACGAAGTTGTGTAATGCGTTAGTCTGCAAGCCACGTCGAAGGACACATTAAACCAGTGGCTGTTATATATGATGTTCAAGGGAAGAGGGCGAAAATAGAACCAACCCCTTCTTCCAATGAAATATCCACATCGACGAGTAATAACCAAGAAGAAAGGTATATTAATGTACCGAGACGAAATGCAGATGTAGAAAAAGGAAGAACAACTTGCATGGAATATAAACGAAACACGCACACACACACACACACACACACACACACACACACACACACACACACACACACACACACACACACACACACACACACACCGCAATCTGACGCGAACTACGTTATTCACGCCTGGCCGCTGTGACTACACTGAGCGGTCCGATGGTTTCGGACCGCTATTTATAAGTGCCTTTCTGCCACGCCCTCTATGTTGCGTCGTAGCGCTATCTAGTGACTACTTTCTCTTCCAGTTTTATTACGGTCGACTGACGCGCCATGTCGGTATATGCGGGTGTTTAGTTTGACGCTGACCGAGCGACCGATCATACGTGCGTGTGCAATCATTATTATTTATTTTTTATTATTAATAACAATAATATTATTTCGCGTATTTTAATGACATGAAATGAACGTAATCTTTCCTCGTTGTACACGACCGACCGAGTTTGTCGTCAGCTATGCACTAAACGCGTACCGTACGAGCCGATCGTCGGTCGAGCACTAATTGAATTAGTTTTAATTATTATTATTATTATTATTATTATTATTATTGTGTTATATATCGATCGGTATACATATTATTATAAAAAACAAATTTGTCGTCTATTACGAGTGTTATACCGAGTTTTAAAACCATTACATCACATATATCTGCGACGGTTTTTGATAAGTTTCTTATAAAGAAAACATTTTTCATACAAAATATGACGTCTAATTTTTTTTCTAATCTATAATATTATTACCTATTTCTATATTCATATAATATTCGTAAATAATAATATTTATGATCAGGGAGGCTGCGTTGGTTCTGAGAGGTATAAGTCTTCTATACTTGCTTCTTCTATACTATTCGAAAATTAATTTTATTGAAGTAAAATAAAACAAAAATGTATGTGTATATAAGATTAAAAATCTCATCCTATAATTAATATCTGTAATAGAATTTCACATGTGCCACGGTATTCAATCGTTTTCTACCGTTTAGTGTGCACTGATTAAAAAAAAACTCCCGTAAAACCTAACCTTAACCATTTGCTCATTGCTACCGTCTATTACAATATTATTATTGTTTTCGTGATTGTGTCGCATTTCCATTTTTTTTAAATTTCGCAACACGGTAAATATTTTCATTATTTTCTACAAATATGAGCACATACAGTTTTTGATCTATTTCGTCGATTATTATATTATTATTTTAACATTTTTGACGATTATAATTTATAGTATTTGCGATATTCACAGACGTTGTTTTTTAACGAATTCTCTTATATATATAATGCGTGCTTAAACCACACGAGTAATAGAACTAAGAAAAAATGTATACAACAAATTATCCTGTCCGTAATGGATTAGTAATCGTTTAAGAAGTATTACTCACTTGTACACCAAAAATAAATATATTTCTTCGATATTTTTTCCCCAAACATTTTTCGTTACGAATGTATTTCCATTAAACAATTAAGAAGTACCAAACGAATTATAACGCGCAATACAGTGGCGTAACTTGGAGTCAATTCTAGAGGGGGGCAAGCAGTAGTAAAACTAAAAATGCGTTAGTAAATTAATAAATAAATAATACTTAATAACTCAACAATTTTTTTTATTTTATATTATAAAATTATGTTTATGACACGATAAAGATAACAACCATCCGAATGAATGATAGCTTATACCATAGAAAACGTTATGTACATTGTACAATGTACATATAGGTATTTTGCTTGTGTGTAAACGAGTCACTTATCATACTTATAACATGATAATCAAAAGAGAGTAATTTTAATGTAAGTCGTCTCAGACTTCACACACACATCACTACGACGAAAATAATAATTTAAAGCCCGCGCGTTGTAGTCATAAAGAATCTAATTACAATATCATAAGTAAACATATAACTTTTAAAGGGGGGCAAAACGATACTATTGCCCCCTCAATAAAATATCTGGAAGGCCAGTTGCCCCCTATTACCCCTCCCCCAGATTACGCCTATGACGCAATATTTAATTTCAAATTGCATATGTATAAATAAATTGTACCTATAATAAATTTTTAAATATGTATATCTTATTTTTATTTACCGTAAACTGGTTCTGACATCTAAACTCGGCGATGTATACACAGTTATTTGTAAATTTTTTTTTTTAATTTGTTCAAAAAAATATTTATTAAAATATTGCGGTGCTTTTCAACGTGTGTATACTAAATACTAATTATAGATTTGCGCGGATTTTTAAATTTCGCTTAATAGAGCGTCTGTTTTTGTTGATTAATCGAATGTGTCTTTTTTTTTTCTAGCCTGATAAAAAACAGTAAATCCTACAGGACCGCCGCATTACTAATCGTGCCTGCCACGTTCGTAGCCATCGCGGTTCTGTTGTTCAGAGGACTTAACGCGGATCAACGAGGACTAGAGATACTGTTGAAAATTCAGTGGGAATCTCTGCTGAAGCTAGACGTATGTGGTGTATTCCATTTTGTACTTGCAAAATTTAATTTTAATACGATTTACGGTTCAATCGCACATTCGGTGTTCTACAATACGATATTGAATTTTCACTCTCAGAAAAATAAATTATTTCTTTCTAATTTCGAAACCTGAAAACGCATCAAAATTCCTATCATCAGAACTGGTATAATATTATATAATTATTAAAATTTACACAGAAAACGTATGTCGTTTCGAAAATGAAAGATCCGTCATTATCTTTATCATTACACTCGCTTTATTATAATAAGTAAAATAGGAGAAGAAAATAAGTCTCCAAAGCAGATTCGAATTTAATAAGTTTTAAAAATTATCTATCTGTGCACGCGAGCGTTGCGTTCACAATTTTCACGCATTTCGTGATATAAATTTTCTTCTTCTATTCGCATTTAATAGGTATTCTCTCCGAGAGATTCTGTCGCTATTTCCGTCCATTTGTATCTCCGAATCTTAAACTTCCCTTTTCTCCACTCTTGTACTCCCATATTCTGTCCAGGTCTTCTTCCAAAACGTTATCCAGCCACGCCTACTCCTCACGTATAAAGTCCTCGTTTCGCTGCATCACAACATCGTTGTTGTTGTTCTTGTATCATTTGTCTAGTGACCGATGCCATTTTAATTCCGACGATTATATGAAGCGACGAGTGTACTGCAGAATGGTCCGCCCACCCGCTTTATAAAATTCTGTATTGATACATTTCTTTTTTTGGAAAATGGTTTTTGTAGGATGCACCGACCTCATCCTCCACGGACGCACTACACAACTATTAAAATTGAAATTCTTCCATTTTATAATTTTCCGTCTTTTTTTCAGATATGGTATCACGCGGTAGTACAGTTTTTTTTCACCACACATTTGGGTTTCGGGAACATCACGACGTGTGCCGGTCGTCTGTACTCCAAGTCTAATCCGTTTTGGTAATAATATCGTTTATAATAATATAATACGTTGTCGTTGTGTTTATGTTGTTGGTTTTGAGCGGACGAAATCTAATAGCCGAACCGTCGTCGTTTTGCAGGACCTCGGTGATGCTCACCACGGTCAGCATAATCGTCGGATTGTGCGGCGTTTCGATCGCGACGATGTGGATATACGACATGCAAAAGACCGGCGAGCTCGTGTCCACCTCGTCGGCCCTGTCAGAAGTGTGGTTTTTGACATTCGTGTACGAACTGACTGCCAAAGGGATACTCTCCCACACGTGGGCCACGCTGGTCTACGCGCTGGTGTTCCTTTCCGGATTTTTGAGTTTGGTAAGCGATTGAACATTTACACGTAATATTTATTAGAACATTACAAAGAAAAATTAATTCAGAATCCTATCTGACCACCTAGTATAAGAGGGCCCTCACACATCCGTCCATCTTGATCATTCAGAGTTTTGCTACTTCTACTACCTACTTTATCGCATAACCCATCCTCTCTGTCCACTTCGTCCACAGCCACACCTAGGGTATTCGTCTGGTACCGGGTAACTGTCACAATTTATGAGAAATATGAATTACTTTTAAAACTATTGACGGCAGATAATTTTCGTAGACATACATATATAAAGACTGCTACACTTGCATCTATTATTAGATATATGTTTTTTTATTATGAAACATGATACACTTACACATCATATATTTTGTTTATTACTTAAATAAGCCTGTATTTTTTAACACTATTTCTTTCTTCATCTCTCGTTTCACAAACCTAAACTCCGAATATTCTATTTTAGACTACCGTAGAAAATCTCTCTTCATTGACTCGACGTGTCAACACTTCTTCAATAACAAATAATAAATATTGGGTGGGGGGTTTCATTTACAGATGGCGGCCACCTACACTGCTGTCGTAGGGCTTTCCGTGGAGACTAAAGAAAAATGGAAATGGTGGATATTGACTTCTACGATTTGTTTCATCGGTTTCTTGGTGGGCGTCCTGTGTCTTTTGCCTGTAAGTATACTGCATAATATGTAACCTCGACCATCCAAATCTAACACATGCCTCATTTTAATTATTAACGCGTTTCAGGAGGATCTCCAAGCCGTCCATTTACTGGACGAGTACATCATAGGCCGTATGGTGGTCACGTCTACGGTGCTGGAACTGATCGGTTTCGTCTGGATCTACGGACTGGAGTCGTTGTCCAACGATTTTGAATTTGTACTCGGCTACAAACTGTGTTTCGTTTGGAAGTCCATATGGTTGGGCACGCCCGTTTTGTTTATGGCACGTATATAAAATTCGTATCCGTTTCGCGATCGCCAGCCGCGTCTGTGTAAAGCTTTCGAGTTTTATAACCGACCGCGTGTACATAATATGTATTTTTAAAATGTGTAAATCGATTTTCCCCATACAGGTGTTTGAGTTTTGGAGTCTGTTCGTGATGCCGTTGACCGAGTCCGATTACAGCTCTCACGATTCCATGTGGATGTATGTGATCGGTTGGATCGTCTATCTGTTCACGTGGTCGCTGATCATCGGCATAGCCGTGTGGCAGATATCCGCTCAGGTGGACTACAACTTTTCGCAGGTGAGTTTATTATTAATAATAAATCGACCGAAAACGGATCGAGTTCAGCAAGCTTTTTTAGGGAAGTTAACTTAAAAAAAATGAAATACGTTTTAGAATGTGTCGAAATAAAGAAAACCCGTGTTTTCGTTTAGACACATACTTATTTAGAATCGACTAGTATAGGTACACAACAATAACAAGTAAGTCGTTTTCGTTTAAACAAACTTCGATACGTGAACGATGCGGTCCAAATCGTAACGTTCATATTCCCTACAGACACAAACCTAATAATTCAGTTTATTATTTGTTGGAATTATGTCGATGCATTTCTGAAATCTTATAATACCGTACATGATTTGAATCGGAAAAAAGGTAACGGGTACTTGTTTTTTTTTACATCTCTGTTTTTTACAGAGATTTTAGAGTCGTATTGTTGTTTTGGATTCCAAAGCGATAAGATAGTTGCATTCGATAAAAAACGATTCCGGGCGACGACACTGTATTGTAGTTTGTTATATAAACGATTAAATACCGCGTTAAATATAATATTTTGCATTATTATACTTCGAGGTCTTAAGAACAAAAAAAAATTATACAAAAATAAGTAGGTACCTACCTAACCTACCGACAATTTTACCAAAATAATCGTAGTAAAATCAGTAACGTTTTTCGTATGGACGGCGGGGATCCCACCGCAACGTTTTAAAAGGTTTGTGGTACGTTTCATAGACGCTGTATTAGATATTATCATCAGTATTTGCCACGATTTTCAATATTGTAACGCTCTGGAAATGTTTTACTGTTTTTTTTTTAAATTGGTATTTGCATATAGGTAATATCCGTTTGAAGTATTGTATTGATTTTCTGCGTGTTTTATCGTCGATACGAACGAATCGCGTGTGTAACTGGATTTTCTTCTAAAATGTCGACCGTTGTAAAAAGTGTAAAACTCTTCGACACTGCAGAGATTAATTTTTTTAATTAATTTTTTCCAGAAATTCTTGAGCACCATCAAACCGGCGCGGAACTGGGGTCCAGTCGATCCGATATACAGACACTGTTGGGTGCAATGGAAAAAACAGTATCAGGTGACCGGCGAACGAGACTTTACGCTCAGGCGACGCGGCACCAGGGACTACACACATTCTATCAAACGGGGTAAACACGCCGCACCGCCCGGCACTGCGTACAGCATCAGCCCCACGTCGTTGGACCGCACGTCGTCGTGTTACAGCATCGGAACCGGTTCGCCGCCTCCTCATCAACAGCAGCAGCAGCAGCAGCAGCAGCAGCAACATTCGTCCAGCCAACAACAACATCAGCATCAGCAGCAGCAACACCATCACCTCCACCAGCTCCATTATAATCAAACCGCCGCCGACCAGAGACGGTGGAACCCAGCGGGAGCAGAGTCAAAAAGCCATGGCGGCACTTCCATAAATTATATGTGATCCGAATAAAGTATAATACAAATAATCTATCGCTGTACATATTTATCCAAAAATTATTATGTATCGTTCTTTTTTTTTACAAATGCGTTATATATACTCGCATCATCTGTACGAGGTCCTAAAACGCGTTAGTCGTGTATAATTATTATTATAAACGTGTAGTAATAGGTTATTTTTCAAAAAAAAAAATATATATATATATATATTTAGACGAGACTTAGTTTTTAATTTGTTTTATATATATATACATACAAAGGTACGTAACGTATCCAAAATTGTCTTCATGAAAAAGTCGGCGTGATAATTAATACATTTGTAAAATTTTTTTTTTTTTACTCAATCAACAAGTGTTTGCGGTTTTTTTTTACCATATATTGTTCGTTTTAAATCCTCCACCCCCTCAACAATTAATGTACGAGATTACGATTAGATTATTATTATTACTTTTTACACACCAAATACTTTTTTGAATATGTTTTAAAATTACTGGACGTGTCTCTCCAAAGTTTTAAGTTACGAGTAAGATTAATTCGTAGAGTTACCGTCATTCGAAGGAACGTATAATATTACGATGCCTTGTAATAATATTATAATCTTGTGTAGTAGCGCTCGAGGACGAATTTTTTTTTTTTTACATGCGTTATTTTTAAAGGACTGATTTGTACACAATTTTTTTTTTTCTAAACATATAATTTGTTTAAAGGTTTGCCCTTTATTTTTATAGTAAGTATAATTAAAATATTATTACGTTGTAAATAACGAGAAAGAATATAATATATAATACGTAAAAGTTTAAGAATACGTACGGAATTTGTTTGTCACATTCATTCAGTCGTTTTCAAAGCGACACGCTCCTTTTTTTAATATTGCTATGACTCTGTGCGGTTGTCGACTTGAAACTAGCAGCGTGTCATCTCGTTATAGTAACGTGTGGAGAAAATTGTATACCAATAAGTAATAATAAGTAAATAATAAATATAATTTGGCGTAAAAATGTATAAAACATTTTGTTACAATTGAATTTTGAATATTCCTTTCTTCCCCTTCCCTTATTATATAAAATATACCTTTGTAATATTATTTATAAACACACATGTTAAAACATTGTAATAATGTACAATTTTTTTGAATTTATTTCTGTTATAAAATACACGCTTTTCAAAAAAAATTTATAATTATAAGCAAACATTTCGATAACGTCGACCTAAAGCTTTGTTGTGAAACTACGATTTTTAATCGATCGCATTGCTATTAATCGCATATCCTCCACATATATTTGAAGATGACTGCTCGCAGCTGTCTAAAATCTATTATTCCAAACCTCGGTGATATCCTTGCCGGTGCTCTTGTTTTCCATCCGAGTAATGTCAAAAACTTCCCAAACGGTGAAAATATAAATATCGATATAAGTTTTCGCATTGTACATTATACCTGCATCGTTCTCAAGAGAAATGTTACAATATTTATTTATTTATTGACTGAGAAAAAAAACTCCATTAACAAAAAAAAAAAACAATTGTATAACACGCGCAGAATGCAACAATTATTCATTCTGCTTAATTATAGCTATAACTATAGTATTATTATAGTTATTGTAGTTCACTATAATAATTAACTATTGTAGTTATAGGACGCAGGAATAAATTACATTTTACAAAATTTTAACAAGCTAACAATATAAACTTCATTACAATATCAAATAAAAATTATAATTCATAATATTTCCTATTATAATTATTGTTATAATATTTTAATATTAACATCCGAGTACAATAATAGTAATTGAATAAAACTGAACGGATACAATGTTTATACGACATTTATCTTTCTAACGGGTAGGTACAATAAAAATTTCCGTAGATTTCAATTGGGATTGGAAAAACTATCCTTCGGGCTGACCATCCGAACGGTACGAGAGACTGTGCGCTTCGTCCCACGAAACAAAAATCGGTATTTTTTTCACTTTTCTCGCGCAAAAACGTTCGTTTTGCCCTACTAGCTAATAATTTTTTTTAAAACGTGTACACCGTCTCTTTGCGCCCTTCAACAAACTCGAAGCCGCCCTCCCTCGTAATTTTCCCCTCTCGTTGCGTTCCATCAAATTATTATATTTCGAGAATTTCAGTCTGTAGTGTAAATTTAGAGGCATATTAATTAATGAATAAAATAATTTAATTAAACGTAAATATTATTATTAAATTAATACGCATTGACCGGCTCCTGCCGGCTGTCATAAACAGTACTGAACAGGTGAACTGTAACTTTAGTGTTTTGGCGATGAAACTTTTTGCGTGCCCATTTTCCATTCAAACATTTCGAACGCAAACGTCGAGATAACACAGTAGTGTACCATCGTCAACCGCGGTTACGGTCATAGAAAAGTGAGTTACGGTCACGGTTCACTTATCTCTACAGGGTAGTTGTCAGAAAATAGATAACGAAATTATTGATATCTGATAAAGAGCTTGACCAATGGCTTCACCAACATGAAAAAAAAAATATGGAATTATATTATCCGGTCTTTATCACAGAATAAAGCACAGTCTTAAAAGATCTTTTAAGACCGTGATAATAACGAATGCCTATAATTTGTGTTATCAATAGCTATCCGTCAGATAAACGTTTATCCGGTGGAAAAAGTACCGAATAACTATTCCATGATTTATCCGTCAAATAAGCGCTATCTGGTCATTGAAAAACCGATAATTATTTATTTTTCCTTATCTGTCGAATAACTCATGTTATCTGGCGGATAAATTAGATTGAAAAACCGGGCCTAAATCGAATGAAAAATTATATTATTAGTTTTAACATCATTACAACTCATACATTATAAAATGTGAAACGTAAATATAATTTTGTTAGCAATGGTTGGCAGTATTTTGTCGAGTTCAAACCTTTATCAATCTCAAATCTGTTATCATTTTCGGACAACTGCCATCGACCGAGCGATATGATACGAATATATAATCACGTCAAAACTCTTATCATTTTTCTGACAACTATCATACTCCGGCAATGACCACGTTCGGTTATCTACTACTCGGCACCGCGTGGGCCGTCGGTATTCAAAATTTTACATTTCCCGAAGTTCTCTTCGCCACACGGTAAAATAAATTCCCCGAGTGACACATTTTTCTTTATTCGTTTTACCGCAATTCAAAAGCTCAACCAAAAAAATGGATTCCATACGGTTTTCAGTTGTGACGAATACGTGTACGACGAGTGCACCGCGATTGGGCACTCTAAAACGCGCAAATACCGAAATCCACACGCCCGCGTTCATGTTTTACACCAAAGTAAGCGTATTGCTGTTCAGTCGTCAAGTCTCGTCCCGAATAAATGTTGTAATACGACAACGACGTTATTAATATTGAAATTGTCGTTTTTTCAGCGCGGAAGCGTGCCGTACGTTTCGCGAGAAATTTTCGAAAAAATCATACCAAACGAACAGGCCGTGTTCGATTTCCCGTTGCCGACTAATTTAAATTTTTACGAACCCTTGAAAGAATTCGCGTACGGTTTGAACAAGTTTGTTGGACTCGAGGTATTGTTTCGACTAATTACGAATTTATAAAAAAAAAAAAGTATATATATCTACCTATGTGCATTGTTACCGCTTTTACATACCTAGGTAGGTAATTGAAATGTATTTTAATTGAGTTTTAACGAAATTCCAACGTGCGCATTTTTCAGAATTATTTTTCGTGTTGTTCGGTCACCGACAGTGCGGTGAACACTTTGCAAGGTTATAACAGAAAAGATTGCGTCGCAGTCAATACAAAAGACGGAAACCAGTGGATTAACCATGACTTGTGAGTACCACGGTTTTATTCGTTTTCCAGTTAGACGAAAAACAGTTTTAATTCGATTAGAATGCAATCGAAATTTAGAAACGTTTCAAAATATTTATTCGTTTCAGATATATGGACATCATGGAAGTATTCAAGCCGACCATGTACGTTACCCTGTGCATTTCCGATATTAATGTGCACAGTTCGTTTTCGGCCATTGAGAAGTCTGTGAATGTTTCAAATAGACTTTTTAAAAGTTGTTTGGAACGACATCATCAGTCAAAAGTGAATATATTTTTTGTAAATTTCTAAATTTATTGTTCTTACTAAAACTGATTAGGTAGTACGTATTATAATATTTAAATAGTCTATTTTGTCTAGTTATCCCCGCCTTCAAATAACTACACTTGAACATTGTATTATTTTCAGTTGAATTGTAATTTATTGACAAAAACAATATAAATAATCGACTGTGTAAATAATTATAATTTCTAAGATAAAGTATATCCATATACCGAACAACATTTTTTTACAAATCACTATCGTATTATTTTACATTATTTCTATTTAATCATTTTGATAATATTATGCATATCGCTATATTTTATTAATGGAAAAGTGTAATATTTTTATTTTTTAAAATAAAATTATTTGAGAAAATAAAATTGTAACACGTTTAATTAGGTTTACTAAAGTAATTTATAAATTTACATTTATTTATTATCAATGTTCATTTATATTGCTTTTATTTTATTAAGTAAATTACATTTGTACGCATAATATTATACATATAGATTTAATTGACTCATATTTGTATATATTCCCAAAGAGGCGTTATTACAATTATTACTTTGTCTCGTATAAAGACATTATGTGTATAATTTTTAATCTGTAATGGAACTTGTATTAATATATTTCCCTGTTTCGATTACATAATACTTAACTGACTGTAATTGATAAATTGTCTGTTGTTCTAACATGTCTTCATATATTTTTCTATCACGCTATCAACTTTTAAAATAGTTTATTGATTTATTAATTATATTTCATAAAAAAAATATATATATATATATATATATATGTAGGTAAAATATAATAATTACAGTTCAAATTAATTAAAAGCGTTGTTAATAATTTAATCTGTATTTATATTGTGGTAAAGATTGTGTATAATGCTCGTACAATTAAATTACCAACTGTTTATTTTTAGATATTAAAAGAAAGTGGCGTGATAGCTCCAATTCAAGGCGGTTACAATGTACAAGAGAGAATTAGATCGGCAACATTTTTATCTGAATACAACGAAGTATTAGGATTTCTATTCGACGGATTTTTCACCGATGGACTTACAGTCGAAGAGATTCCTAGCGATTTAATTATTCCTGTTATCGATAAAACTATGGTAATTTTTTTTTTTATGAAATTTCACTTTATTTGATCAGTTTACATGTTACAAATAATTGTAAACATGTAAAGATAATAGACATTTCTACATAAAGGAACGTCTTCCAAATGATAAGATGAAAATAATATTTGGTGGCTGGACTCCTAGTTTGATAATTGATCTCATAAACAGCGGAATGGATATGTTCGACTCTACTTTCCCGTATTTGTCGACCCAAAGAAATTCCGCATTGGTATTCGATTATAACTTAAAATATAAGTGAGATTTATTTTTTCTCTCTATTTCGATACTTTATTTCTTTTTTTCTAAAAATAATTACTTCTATCGTTTATAGAAATGAATGCATTGTTATGGACATTCCTCATTGTGCAAGTGATGAAAATATAAGTAAATTACACGACTACGAAATATGTTTAAAAGACAAAAGGTAATATTTATGACATATATTTTTTTCGTGTTTTAATCGTAAAAAAAATTGAAAAACAATACATAGTTATATTAATATTTTTCAGTCATTTCCAGAGTTTCAAACCGATTAAAGATTCGTGCGAGTGTTTGACGTGCAAAAAACACACTAGGTCCTACATTCACCATTTAATAGTATCCAACGAACTCCTAGGTTCATTATTATTAACCATGTAAGTGTACTGTGAAATATCGAAATAACATTAATGCAATATTGAAATTGGATCGGTTTTATTTTTCAGACACAACTTGCACTACTTCAATCAGTTTTTCAAGGATATTCGTGAAGTTTTATCGAAAAATTGCGAATAAAAACTTTTGTATTTTTATGGGGGGGTTTGTTTATAATTGTTGTTATTACAATATAATTCTAAATGTTCACATAAACGTCTTTTTATATATATATATATATATCTCCGATTGTATTTTTACTTGCCTTACACTTTAAACGAAATAATGAAACACAGGTTTGTATTTAGTGAAAAATTATCGAATAGTGTTTATTAACATCTCGGATAATTGCCGTAGACCTTTGTAATAAATTTAAAATTTGCGAGGAAATCTTTATAAAAACAATAAATATGCGTGTTCAAAACGTAAAAATTCATTCGGTACGGATACTATAAATATTTGCGTAACCCGATTGGAATAGTGTGTTATATGCCAATTCAAACAAACTTTTTCCCCGTGTCGCTGTTGATGATATTGTCAATAGTACTTTATATAATACGCAGAATTAAACAAAAATTATTCGTTTAATGTACTAAAAAATTAATCTGTTATTACTTGTTTAATATACAGGGATTACAATAATAATTGATGTTTTTTTTTCTGTAGACTATTTTTCGCGTGGAAATAGTGCTCCAATTTTTACAAGTATTTTTTGGTAGCAAATGTTCCACGACGAGTAATAACCAAGAAGAAACATTTACTAATGTACCGTAACGAAATGAAGATGTAGAATAAGAAAGAACAACGTGCATGGAACCTAAACGAAATAACAATAAAACTTGAATAGAAAGTATTCACCAGATAGCGCAGCGACATATCACAGAAGGGCGTGGCAGAAAGGCGCATATAAAAAGCGATACTGCGTTGTTCGCGCCCGCCCGCCGTGACTACACTGAGCGGTTCAATGGTTTCTGGCCGCTATTTATAAGCGTTTTTCTGCTACCACCTCCATGTTGTGTCGTAGCGCTATCTGGTGACTACTTTCTTTTCCTGTTTTATTACGGTCGGCTGACGCGCTGTCGGTATATACGGGTGTTAATTTGACGCTGACCGAACGACCGATCGTACGCGCGGATGCAATCTTTATTATTTATCTATTTTCATTAATATTATTATTATTATTATAATTATTATTATTATTGTTATTGTTATTATTATTTCGCGTATTTAAATGAAATGAAATGGACGTAAGAATTCATCTTTCCTCGTTGTACACTCGTTTACACGTTTACACTGTATATTGTACACGACTGACTGTTTTTTCGTGAGCTAAGCTCTAAACGTTTAATCTCGGTCGATTATCAGTGCGCAATATACGCGCTGATCGTCAGTCGAGTTCCAATTCCAGCTTTATATATGATGTTCAAAGGGGGAGGGGGTGAAAATGGAGCATAACCATAATATTATAGGTCCAGCTTATATGACACAAGTTTGTTAGGCCAGAGATATACTAAATTAAAAAATATCAAATCCCGTGGGGGCGATCCACCTCTTATAATCGCCATTATGGTATACGCTTATGTAATAACCGAAGATTTTTAAACGATCTTATATAATATTATAACTATAATAAACTGTAGTAAACTATGTAGTTTGGATTCGATGATGTGACCGAGATAAAATCAATTTAAAAGTAGAGTATAATAATTATGATAAAAAATAATATAATATATCGTACATTAGTACGCCATAGCAACTATATATCACGTTAAACTCGTAAGAAAAAAAATTATTTTTTTTATTTCATATCAGTAAATAGTTTTGTGTACCGTGTGCCGCAGGAGTTCAAAGAAGGTTGGTTTTTTTAAACGTTTTTGTTTTGGATCTGGTGGTGACATAATAATTTTTCGAGAAAGTAAAAAGGCGAATTTGTGGTGATATTATGTCGATTGAAATGGAGGGCGTCGACTGCAGGTTAAAAAAGATTGTAAAACGTGTGCAGAAATCGGCAGATTTAGAAATTCATCACGGAGGAATACCTTAACTCCTCCCCAACTTGAGCACGTACTTGATACGTGAAAATGATACATGATACTTGAAAGTTAGCCTGCCTGTATTAATACCGCAATCTCGATCGATCTGTTGAGATCATCTTTCAGCAAAATTCAGCTGGATTCGCAGTGGACTGCATGCACGTATGCAATTGACTACTGTAGTACTGCGTATTGCGCGGCAATTTTTTTTTTTATTATTTTATGTAATTCGAATCGAACCGCACGTACACGCGTGTTATAAAATGCGGTTATATCACAAAATTATTTTGCTCGACAACATAATATATACGTATATATCTAGACGTAATATGTTCATACTTTGAAAACGTGCCATACGCGCAATCTGTGTCCAACAATGTACAAAATATTATATACAAATTGTAAAATAATATTATAACGCGGGGAAAGGGGAAAGAAAACGAGGAAAATATTTATTTTAATTTTGTCAATGTATATCACTAGAATAATAACTATATATATATATTTTTTTTGCTATCTGATGATAATATGCAGCGCAGAGATAATAGCGAAATGAGACATTAGTATGTCTATAATTATAAGCCATATAATATACGGAGATGAAGAAGATGATATATATATGACGGTGAATTTCCCATGAAAATCGGTTAAGTATACATAGTTTTTGAGTTTATCTGCAGTGGCGTGGCCAGGATTTTATATAATGAGTTCTAATAGTAATTAGAAAATGAAATATAGTAATTTAAAAAAAAAAAAAATTAAACACGACACATTATTATGTACATATATATTGTAACATGAAAATATATAAAACTCGACATTGATTTAATTAATATAATATAGTCTAGCGCCTATATATATAAGTACGAAACAGGATTTTTATGTTTTTACATATTTTTACTGAGAGTATATATGCAGCCCCAATTGGACGATAAACTTTCTCGACGATTCATTTTCATATAGGAACCGATATACAAACATTTTTAGCTCACAAAAAACCATATTTCGGGGTTAGAGAATATTTTTTGCAAAATGATATACGTTTTAAAAATATGTTGAGCTTTAATTTGAACATTTCACAAAAAATGTTATGGTTTATGGAAAAAAAAAGAAATGCAAAAAGAATTGTGACCACTGTCTACAGTTTCTAATTGAAATATACCTGAACAATTTACATCACCAAGTATATAGCTGTTTGAGTAATTGTTTTTTTAAAGATTAAGATTAATTTAACTATTTTATAATTTTTTTTATAAATTTCGTTACTTTTATTTGGTTTTTTTCCCGGTATTTAATACATTTTTTATGAAGCATCGTATATTTCCAAAAAAAAAAAAAAAAGAATATTTATGCGCGTATAAGACTATTTTGATGAAATTATATAGAGCATAAAAACATTTTAAGATTTTAAACGCATATATAACAGGTCTCGTAAACATATAGTATGGATTACATGGATCATCTTTTGAGTTGCATTCTTCTAGAACATATTATAATAAATTATTGTATACTATATATATAACGACAACGATATAGAATATAAATGTGATCGCAAACGTAATTATTGGAATAGGGGAAAAAAATTAATATTGAAATTTTTTTTTAGAAGATATCAATAACAAAAAAAAAAAATATACACGGTTCATAGCGTTTATACATATAATAATATCCACAATCTCGCTTTCCGTCTCTGTATATACTGCACGCGTATATAGGTAAATTAATTACATATAATATGTTATTATAACACGTACTTATCGGCATAATATAATTATTATACGAGCCAATTGCCCTCTATTGCGCATTATACCGGTATCGGTTAAAAATTATTCAAGTTATTTTTTTTTTTCTTTCTTCTGATATTATATAGTAGTCTATATACGGAAAATTACGTCTTATATAATAATAATAATATTGAAATCTACGACGTTTTATACATATATATACATTTTTTTTTTGTAACAAACTGCGTTTTACGATTTGAAATATTATAATAAAAAAAAAAAAAAAATTGTTAAGAGAAGAAAAAAAAAAGTACCGATAACGTTTTCTCGTTATAACAGTTCCTCCGTAAAACGATATAATAGTATATAGATAAATCGTTTTTTAACTCTTTCGTTTTAATTCCATTTCCGTTTGTACACATCGTATATTTTTTAGTGGCTATATAATAGTTGTGTACATATATAAACCGAGCGACACAAATGCAGTGGCTATATAAAATAAAAATTAAATTAAATTAATCGTCTATATATAAAAAGACAATTGCTAAATTGTCGCCTGTATTCGATTATATATATACATTTTTTTTTTTTTATAACAAAGCGCGTTTTTCGATAGGAAATTATATATAAAAAAAAAAATCATAATCAAGTATATACGTATAACGAATGCAAACGGATAAATGCGTACACGTTTTATAACGTTTATTATCATATATATTATAAAATAAGATTTTATAATAGCGCTATATGTTAATAGGAAAAGTCGCATATAGTTGACATATTTAGTTGTTGCGTAAAGAAGAGGATTTCGATTTCAAATTTGACATTACGCCTTCATCGAAATTATCTTTTCCTATTTTTATATACATTATTTAACTTTTAGTTTTTAGTTATTACACACATATATATACTAGGGTGGTCCTTATTTTTGAATGTTCGAAATGTCGATGCAGTACCTCACCATTTTGTTCATAACTTTCAATTTTCATCTATATAAATGAGGACCACCCTATAATATATACC
Source organism: Slavum lentiscoides (assembly GCA_032441835.1). NCBI lineage: Eukaryota > Metazoa > Arthropoda > Insecta > Hemiptera > Aphididae > Slavum > Slavum lentiscoides. Next base: position 11,678,319 of record CM063710.1, read on the forward strand.
TATACCATTTAATAATACGAGCGCATTTATTTATTAATAATAACGAATAGGAACGAGCGCGAAGCACTACTGCAGCTATATTGGCTCTTTGTTTTGAGAAAAAGTATATATTTTTTTGTCGCCCACCGAGAAAATTCCTTAAAAAATACATGGATCAGTATAATATATTATAATAGTGCGACTACACAAAATATGTACAGCTATGAAATCAATAATAATACAAATTTGTTCCTATATAGCAGTAAATCAAGTTTATTATATATACATTATATATATATATATATATATATATATTATTATTATTATTATTATTGCAGAATAATAAATGGTTTTTGCACCGCGACATTCGGCTCTTTTTCATTTGTACGAGAATTTGAAAAAAAAAGGCGTTTTCAATGGAGGCAAGACCGTTGGATTCACTGTATAGAAGCTATATTATATATAAAGGACAACACTTTGAAGACGATCCATTCAAAGAGTCTGTAATTTTTTTTTTTGTAGACGGTTTAAACGTCGTCACTGAGACTTTTTATACGCGCGTCGCCTCGACGCCTACAAATATTGTCTTGTTGTAGACAGTTTTCTGGTAAAAAATTTTTAATTTTATATACAAAAAAAAACTACGCACCTAGTAAAACAGCGCGGTAATCTTATCTATCTTCTATACACGCACCTGTTGCGAGCCAATAACTTACGCGCGTTTTATATAAAATATATTATATCGCACTGGGGCATATTTTTGCATGTAAAATAACGAATTTAAAAAATCTTCGGAATTTTTTTTATTGTTAAATAATATTTTTTCGAGTAGAATGTCCGAGCCTACCCCCGGCCACCGTTTCTACAGAAATCGCTATATATTGTCACATATAAACGAGAAAAAAAAAGTGGAAATGGAAATATTATTATAACGTCGAAAATTCGTTTCGAACGATATGCGCGTTAATTATTTTCAAATATTTCGCCCAAATCTTTATACACGTGCTACATTCTCGTTTTCATCGGGTTATTTTTAAATATTATAATAATAGTTATTACGACGTAATACATCCGCGTTTATATATTTATTAAAAAAAAATAAAACCCAATACGCGCGCGTTTCATTGAACTATTTTAACCGCGAATACAATACGGTTTATTTAATACTTCTAATATATATATTTTTTAATTTCAATACATTTCGTACGGGTTACAGCCTCGCTTGTTATCTCTGCGTACATCGGCTATAGTGTTGCGCGTTATTTTAATACTATTTATTATTATTATTATTATTATTATTATTATTATTATTATTATTATTATTATTATTATTTATGGCCCTTTAATCGACAACGGAGAATATAGAAAGCGAACAAATCAGGAAATTTATCAAATATTTCATAAACCCATTATTAGTGCATATTTAAAAAGTAAAAGATTAGAGTGGCCTGATCACGCTTGGAGGTCTGAGTTTATAGCAAACAACATTTTTATTGGGTGACTAAACGGAAAAGGCATAGGGGGCGACCGAGACAAAGATGGGAAGATAGGGTGAAGATGGATCTTAATGGAATATCATCACAAGGAACAAGAATCGAAGACAGCGAAGATAGAGATAAATGGCAAGGAGTGGTTGAGGCAGCGAAGGTCCTACATGGACTGTAAAAGCTGAGAAAGAAGATTATTATTATTATTATTTTTGCTTTTTTATCGCGTCATTTTAATCGCTCAAAATATAAATAATACGTTATACTGTGTACAGTCTTTAAAATTAATTATTTTCGTAGTAATTTCTGTTCTGATCGTTCGTTAAAAACGACATTGTTCTCAGTATATATCAATACGCGGTTACGATTTTTTTTCTTTGTGTACTTCATATTTCTATATCATTTATCAAATGTGATCATCAATATCGTTATAATATAAACGTAAAAAATCGTATACGCGTTACTCATTCGAAGTATCGAGTCAAATTTAACTGTGTATAGGTATAGCTTTTAAAACTACAATTTGATAGTGTAGGTACTTCTTTGTATTCTGTCAGAATTATTTCGACTATAATCGGCTACGTCTTTACGTTTTTACGGTTTCGATTTTGAATTTTAATAATACCGGTGAATATATACAATCAAGACGAAGAATATTATGAAAAATAAAGAAATATAATATATGTTTTGTTGTATTAAATTTGTTTATAATTGTATAGTATCACGGATTCGACAAAAAAGTAGGTATTAAGCGAAAAAAATAATACAACAACAGAATAGAAAATAAAAATGAAGAAATTAGACGCAGAGAAAATTATGTAAATTACAACAAAAAAGACGTAGAATTAAAAAAATAAATATATCATCCTGTTTAAAACACACACACACACACACACACACACACACACACACACACACATATATATATATATATATATATAAATATTTTGTCGTTTTTTAATCAATATTGTTTCGTATTGACAAAAAAAAAAAAAAAAAAACGATAAAGAATATTATTATTATTATTATTTTTTTTTTTTTTTAAGTACCGATATATAAATATTAATTTATATTTACTGAATATTATTAATAAGGACAGCGGAAATATACACAGTCCATAAACAATAATAATAATTAACCTAAATCCAACGACAGTACGATCTACAGCATTCATATACGTGAAGTTGTACAAAGCACACAATACATTCGCAGTGTATATTATAACTATATTATTATATACATTTGATTTTGTTATTTATTCTAATTAAACCGTTTTCGCTTACATATATTAATCTAGGAGCATATTATATATATATAGAGAGAGAGAAGAGTTGTGTAAAATAAAAGCCAAGTTAAAACACTACATAATGTATAAGTAATTGCGTAGGTATTTATTGAAAAGGTTGAGTAAGTCGATTATTTTCTTTTCTGACTCGAAGCTAATGATAATAGTTGACCAATTTTTTTGACCCGGTTAAAAGTTAAAGTCAACTAAAATATTTTAATGTATCAGTTAATAGTTTATTTATTTTTAATCGTTCGTTTGATTTTTTTTAAATACGTGTTATACGACAATTTATATATATATAAAATCTAAATTCGCAGTTTATCTACTCTACTCGTTATATACAGATACTATATGCGTTCGTCTCGAATGTGTTTGGATAAAATATGTCAACGAATAAATCTTTGGCAGTTAAAATTCAAAATCAAACTAATTGATCCCCCAAAAAAAAAAAAAAAAAAAAAATACGTGTTAATACGAAGAAAAATAATCTAATATATTAAACCAACAGTAACCACATAATCCATTAAGTTAAATAGTTAATTTTCATTATTATGTTATATACAATATACATATTAATATATTATTGTATGTTGATTAGTCGTAGAAAATTGCATTAATTATCATTCATTCATAATAATATATGAGTGTATTTAACCCGAACTATTTAACCTTCTAACTATACTATATAAACAGGATACCATAAATGTACGTCATCACGAAAAGCACTTCTTTTTATGTCGCGTATTTGTTAGGCGGCTTTGGCTAATTATTTCGATAAAGTATAATCCGACGTTTGAAATACGCGCATGCAGATGGCTTCTTTCAACTTTTTTTGAACGGAGAGCGAAGAGGAGAGTTTAAAATTACAGGGCGATTTCTTTTTACATTCGCGAGTGAATCGCGTAAAACTTTTCATGATTTTCCTATCGTCTCGTTTTGAGTTCATCTGTAGTTTTGCAAAATTTCACTAAGCCAATCTCCTCTTTCCTCTTTGTCCGCGGACCGCGTATAGAAGCTCTCAATGCTCTCATTGCAATTTTTTCCAACGTCCGGTGACAGCTTTTTGTTTTTTTATAGCTGCAAGGTTTTTCTGCGCTCAATGCTCGTTCTTTTCTTCGTATTTTGCATTGCGATGAAACGAAACGTCGTTGAGGAGTTTACTGCAGTTGGCTTGAAGGGTCGAACGAGCACGACAAAATTCTGCGCAATGACTCATACGCCGATCGGTTGAACCTTGTAGGGGAATTATGATCTATTGATTATTATTATTTTGTATTCCGTAACAATTTAAATGGTCGCCGCGATCTATACACATAGAATCGAAAAATATTCCGTACATATTACTTATTAGTACTTATGGCGTATAACACACACGACTATGTTATCCGACCACGCGCGCGGCCAAGATCCCATGCAAAATTTGGTGGCTATAGCTGGTCCTCGGCGCGTGGATTTGTATAAAATACAGAATTCCTATTTCGATTTTTTTTAAAATTATTTCTATTCGTAAACGAAGTGCACTTTTTTTTCTTTAATACATTAGTGTTACGGGTATTGAAAATATGGTTTATTCGGATAAATCAAATTTACTCAGAAAAACGACGTTAATTCGTTGTTTTATTTTATTTTTTTTTTAACAATCTGATGGCCATATATTATGAAGGTAAATTCATTATACACTCCTATACTTGAGATAGCGTTGTAATCTCTGTATAGTTGTCAAATGCGTATATAGATGGTTTCATTCATACGCATTATTACATCAGTAATCATAATCAAGTTTATGTGTCAATACTGTATAATATACACACAGCTGATATATTGTACTATTGTTTTCAGACGTTAAAATAATTTAACGACAGGCGAGCGGGACAATTTATAATATTCTCATATACTATCGGTAGCGCTACGATATAAAATACACTTCGTTACATACGTATAGACTCGAAAAGGATAATTTTATTTTGTATATATTCGAATAAACGGGTAAAAAAAGTATTCAGAATACCTACTCTGGAAAGTATTCCAGTCAATTTTAGTTCACTGACAGATTTACAATATAGTTTATTCTTTTCTCAAATACTGTTTTCATATATCTGAATTTTACAACGTTTTAATTGCGTTCATCAGAGGTTCATTATCAAAGTTCAAATACGATGACAATCGACAATGACTATTGAAATTGTTCAAAAAAATGTCGACAAAAACTATATAGGTAATCGTGACGAGATCTGCGCGCTGCGTTTATTGTGTATCAATATTATTATTTATTGTTATTAATTAATTATTATATATTAATATGGACTCCTAGCCAAGAATAATTGAAAGCACCATAGATGAGGGGAAAGATATACGCTAGGAAGACTCCCGCTAGGACATAATATAATATGTGTACAACAAATAATGAAAGACGTCAATGTATTACATCTTTCCTAGAATTGTAGAGGAAAGCAGAAAATAGAGACGAACGCTGCCAATAACCAGCCTTGTGGCTGCTAACAAAAAAAAAAAAAATAATATACAATATTATTCTATCACAATATATATATTATTACACATTGTAATTACTTTTACAATAATGATATTCTTATAAGCTTGTCCATATAATCCGAAAATTTTGAAGTGTTAAATTTATTCACAATATCACGAGCCACTTAACAATTATTGTCGTTGGACAGTGGACAATAACAATATTTACGTAATATTACGGAAGAATAAATTATTTTGTACGCCCTTTAAAATGTCGAACGACAAAAGAGTTTGAACGTCAAAATCTTGAATAAGCAATAAATCGAACGGCAAAAGAGTTCGGGGAATGTCAAAATCTCGAACAATACAATTTTAACCGTCAGTTACGATTATTATCATAATTTTTACAAAAATCCATTCGCTTTTTAGCACATGTTTTACGCATCCTTAATATACTAGCTCACGACAAAAGTCCTCGGACACCTCAGTGCTAACGATGTCGGCGCTTAAATCGAAAATGTCCTCCGATTTGTTACGAATTATACCATCTCGGATCTTAAAACTGTGTTGTTCGAGATTTTGCCGACCGAGGTTTTGCTCGTTCAAGATTTTGACGTTTCAAACTTTCAAACTTTTAACGTTCCAAGATTCTGAAGGCTTCCCATCATTACTTTTGTGCCACAAATCGACAATGCATACACTCGTATCCGAAATAGTATTCGAATCTATGAAACAAAAAAAAGAAGGTATTTAAACGCATTAATTATTTGAATATTTTACACAAGTCCGCGTACAATATTATATAATACACATTTTAACTTTGGAATTTTTTTCATACGCCGAACGTTTGTTTTTGACGTTAACATATAATAGTCGCGGTACACAACTGGCAGTGAATTGTAAAAAAAAAAAATCCAACACACCGCGTAATAAATAACGTAATAATTATACTCGATTAAATTTGTATGACGTTTAATTGTTCGGTTCGGATTCAATACCATATTATTCCAGTATAATTATGCGAAAAATTCATATTAATCAATCGTTATTATTATTTTCGGGGCTTATTCTAAGGATTTTTTTCCCCAAAAGCTATAAATAAATTTTGTTGAGATTTATTCGGATCATAATACTCCTCCCTCTGAACCAACAAAAATTTCGTATAAAAACCGCGTATTTTTTTTTTAAAAATCTTTTAATTTTACTGCTTATTCTACTTATTCTTTTCAAATAATTTTTAAAACCCATTGCGTACGATACGTGGCGTAATTAACGTGGTTTTTTTTGTTCAAAAATCTAAATCACAAATTGTATTTTTTTTTTTATGTATATAAATACGAAATTATAAAAACGTTACTATATAGAACTAAATTTTATATTAACTTTTCAATTTTTAAACGTATTACGGTGTACTGTTTTAGGGTGCCAAAATTTATGAAGCCAATAACTGCCCATTCGATATTTCCTATTACCCAATTTGGGCCCTATACTGCCCGTTAGAATAAGGCCTGATTATTTATTATTATTATTATTATTCTACGAGTTTTCCTGTTCGTTTCGGATGTTGGATATCATATAATTATTAGCATAATATGTTGTTCCTGTCAAGCGATGCCCGAAATAAATCGTCGTTTTATTTGGCTGGTAAGTCGCGGAAATTCTTCAACCAAGATCTTTTTTCTCCTTCGATATTTCCTCGTAACATGTCCCACGTACTTTAATTTCCGAGCATTCATTGTCGTTAGAATTATAATTATTTATTATTATTATTATTATTTAGCAGTACTTATTATTATGCGGTTCTACACTGCATGCAGAAGCGTGTCGGACGTTAATTAAATATGATTTGAAAACATTTTTATACGCGTTCGTTGCAAATTCAAATCGTCGCGGACGCAGCAATACAGCAGCAGCTACTATATACATAGTATACAAATATTCGCATTGACTCTGATTACGCAATATTTTATTGAACGAAACGTATATAAATATACATATATTTATAAAATTATTGTGATATATATATATATACGTTCATTTATAAACGCGCTTTCGACGAACAATTAAAAATTCTAATAAAAAAAATAATAAATTTAAAAAATATCATCTTAAATTCGTGTAGCCGGTAAATGTGGACAATTCATTTAATATTTTCGTGCTCTTACAATTCGGCGGGCCCGTTCTCTGCGCGAATATCTTCCGCGCTGATTTTTTTAGCAAACGTGTAATATAATATGGAATACGCAAAATCACCGCAGTAAAATAAATAAAAAAAACGTATACATATATGTTTATATAAATAGTATTGTAAGCGAACCGACACTGTGTATTATTGGAAATTGGAATTTTTTTTTTGTAATAAATCCGAGTGATGCATTCGGGGGGTGGGAAGAAGCAAAAAAAAAAACGTGGTTACCACCTATATACCGTACATATAGTAACGTGTTCGGTCGCGCGTTCCGTTAAAACGACGTTCGACCGCCGGGATCGCTGATACCGTGCCGGTGGCGCACTGACGCGAGCGGTGCCAATTTTCGGTTTTTTTTTTTGCTTTTTTTTAAATACACAAAATACACGAATAGACAGAGTACAGAGAGTACAGTCGTACGCCGTATCGTGTCGCGTCGGGACGACTTGCAGACCGTATCGCCGTGGCTTTCGTGTGCGACGTGCGTTTATATTCAATAGAAATCGTATAATATTATCGTTTTGATAAATTGGCAAAAAAAAAAAATTTTACACTTCAATTTTTTCAAACGTATTTCACAATATCGGCGTAAAAAAAAGTCAATTTTAAGGTGAGAACTTTTTTTTTTTTTTTTTTGTTTCCGTTGCGTTTACTGCACACGAAATACAGAGAGAAAAAATTATTTTAACGCGTATCGCGAATTAGATTTAAAAATTTCGACGCGTTTTATTATATATATGAAAAAAAAAAAAACCGTATAGCTGTACGGTAGGTGAAATTCGTAGGTAAAAGTATACCTCCGTTTTTTTTCTCGATTTTAATTTTTTCTCCGGTACAGCGCAAAACATAGTAAAATATACTGCACGTTACAATATTGATTTTTTTTTTATTCTTTTAATTTCTTTTTATTTAACGGCGAGACTCCGATATTTTTTATGACGAGCGAAAAACTCACGCGGCGTATTTTATCTCACTCGGTGGTATCGTTATCGTCATCCTTATCACCGCTTATATGATGTTATCTCACGTTTCATCGTCACGAAATATTTAAACGTTTCAAAAAAAAAAAATCCGTTTTATTCGCTTTTTTTTTGCTATCAATAAAACTATAATATTACAACGGGTACGTTTAAATTTTAAACTGAAAATACCGATGTAGGAATATCAAAGACGTGTGGCGCGCGGTGTACATATTATACGCGTAACAAAATGTTGTCGAGAGGTTATGGACTTTTTTTCTCTTTTACTGTAACAACAATATGAGACCCGGTCGAAATTATTGTGCTACGCGATAGTGTACTTTAATATTTTAACGAATTCAAGTTTTTATTGATAAAATGGGAACGGGACAACGGGATGTTACACCGCGTCAAAAACCAGTGGCGTCACGAACATTTTGGTACTGTCGGATCAAACGTTCGACTTGCTCGTCTAAAAAAAAAAAAAAAAAATTAAAACGATTTTTTTTTTTGTACAAATTAATGAATTATTACATCAGAGCTTGTTTTAGATACCGTCCGAAATCGTTCACTGTAGTCCAAAAAAAAAAACCCCTACCCTGAGGTACTCAGTAGTGTTCATAAATAATAAATAAATATGCAATACGAGACTTAAGCGAACGTTTCATCATTTTGTATAGTGCAGAGATTGTTCGAATTACATAATATTGCTGAGAAATACAACATTTTCTAACTAGTAAGAATCGAATAAACCTATGTAGAGATAACTGCAATAGTAAATCTTATTCGGAATTAATAATTATAAAGATAATTGGATATATAAGGATTATAAATGTATTATATTATGTAATAATTCTTTGCGTATATTGGGAAAATTAAAAATTTCGACGACCGACTTGCAATAAATATACTTTTTTTACTTTCTTCTTACGTACAGGTACGATTTATTTCGTTACCGTCTACAAAAGTGATTTCTATGTTTTGTATATTTTAACGATCCTTATATGTATAAATATAGGTATATATATTTTTCTAGTTCAATAATTATAAACGAAATGAATAAACCATTTCCTTTTAAACCGTACACGGACTCGTCTTTTTATAATTGACCGTAAACGGTTCACCCAGTTTACAAATTAATGACGCAATCGAGTTTATTTACACACTTTGAAAAATGACAAGAATAATTTTTTTTATCCGAGTACTGTATTTGAAAATATCAGTTTTTAAACGCGGAATACAGGTTTTCTCATTAATTCTTTTCATGTAAATTATAACTGTAGTGCATGCGGTAGCACAATATTATTTAATTTTCTATTCGTAAAGATATATTAAGACATTTTTAAGCGTTTAAATCTCGAGTATTTTATTTTATACTATTTCTTGCTACTCGCATTGAAAAAAAAAAATTGTTTGCTCGACATGTGTTTGGTTTCTTTTTAAATCCGTATCATATTACAATATATGACATAAGTTAAAAAGCATACAGAAACGGAAATTAAATAGTAAATACACTATTATGTCATTGTATACGGTTTTCATACATAACATGTATTGTGTTACATATTTAAATTCTTGTACAAATAATACACTAAATATTACACTCTTCTACTTATAGTTAATCTTATTGTGGTCTAAAACGATTATTATCAAATTTTATCGTTTTTATAAATTTTATTTTAAAAATATTTTTCAGTATTTGCAATTTGTAATTTTCAACATTTTTTTATAGCATAAATGCTCAGTCGTTGACCATCGTCTTTTGGTATTCCTCAGCATCTGCTTTTGGGTTGATTAAACTTTGTGGTTATTTTTTGAGTAAACAGCCTGTAAGTGAACACTTTCGGTGTTTTATCTGCAAATCAAAAATTTACAAAATATTTTGATCATTTGTACATGCATATTTATGTCTGCCTCGGTTAAAACATTAATGACTGATATTTAATTATTATATTTTGGAAGTATTCTTTATTTTGTACTCAACAGAACAGAAAATAAAAATTGCGTTCATTTATGTATCATTGTGACCATCTGCAGATTGTATAAATTATTTTCAGTTCGTAAGTTGTTAAATGTTCAGTAATAAAATTACTAATTATTATTGATTTTGGTTTATAATAAACAGCCTGGAAGGTTCAAGTACTGCCAATCGCTGCTAGTTTCGTGTGTGCTTAATTATTAAACGTATAATACTAATAAAAACATATCCATTTGATTTTATTACGTATTATACAGACAATAAAAAAAAATTTAATTTTATAAAATTTATTTTACTTTGAGAAACGAAATGAAATGTTATAATTGTAATTCTCAGAACCGTTTTTATACATTACAAATAACGCAATTAAAACATTCTATGACAACTTAAATAACCTACTATATTATATAATACAAGATGGATATTAATACCCACATATATGTATACATTCTTTTAATTAAAATGGTAAAATTAATTATATGCTCTTAATGTTTTTCGTTTGCATTCCCAACTATTGAATAGAAAGCATTAAAGTTTATTAAATATTTATATGTATATCAGTGATGATATAAAGTTTATACTTTATACTCATAGATGTAAATAGGGTCTGAAAATATATGATAGGGGTATCATCTCTTCCTCTTTGTACGTATAAACTAATAAAGTACTTTTTTCTACTTACTACTTTCTTACTTCTTCTTCAGCAATTGTGTTAAGTATTTGTCCCTTATCTGTTTTATTATATACGTCTCATTCATATTTGAAAATCTGTCATGTGACGTATTTGATCTTAAATAATTATCGACCCTTTTCGTACATATATAGAAAGGATCGTTTACATGTCACTGAACTAATTGGAATAGATAAGGTAAATGTATTAGCTCGTATGTATTACAGGATATGTAGCATGTGTTATTTAAACACCTATAAGCGACGTTAAGTTTGTATTTAATGTCATCTTCATTAATTTGTAATAAAGACTGAAATATAATATTTAATAAAATATAAACAAAATTAAAAAATTAAAAATAAAATAAATAAATAAAAAAAAAAAGGATATGTAAAAAAATTAAAATTAAAATTAATACTAGTGAGTAATAAAAATCTGTATATGTATATATATAAACAATAAATATACATATGTATATATAAATAAATGTATACTTAAATAATTGTTGGCAATATAGTAATTATTTTAATTATTGGCAGTATAGTATATTTAAGTATACATTTATTTATATATATATGTATATTTATTGTGTATATATATACATATACAGATTTTTATATAATATTTAACAAACAAATAAAAATAACGACTTTAGTTTAGACATTTACTTTTTAATGTTTAACAAAACAGGAATCCTTTTCATATTTAAAAAAACGTATTAACTATCTTGGACAATATCATACTTTCCAATAAAACTGTTTTACAATACTGTGGAAAAAAATTAAAATTGTATTATAACTGTTTTAGGTACTTACAAAATATTATTAAAAACAAACTACACAATTTATCTAGAATTTAAGAAGTTTAATATTTTCAAATAGGATAAAATAGCAGTGATACGTTTTGATTTTAAAATATATAGACAAAAAAATAACATTTAAATACACCAAAAATTGCATGTCTAATACAAAATGACATTTGTTCCCGTTTATGACACCTTTAAAATGTAAATATAAACACAGATTAACATAATAAATTATAAAATATAAAAAAAGAAATAATTTTTGAAATTCTGGCTAGTATTCGCACATTAATTTATAGACTTCAATATACTTTTTTAAAATTATTATTTTATTAAAATAATATAATATACATTTAATTATAATCGAACATTATTAGAATCACACAAGTAATCGGCATTGATTAAATTACATACTGGGTTTAATTTTAACCGACAGGCTGCAAGAATGGTCATTAAATAATTCATAATACTACAATTTTATTAAAAAATACAAATATGATTTTATGTAATAAAAATGAAGATTGTAACTATATAAATAATAATTATTACAATATTACTAGGTAACATTTATTCGTACTCGCTAGTAGTAAAATAGGTCGAACAGGCTTACAATAATCGTTTCCGAGTATTTAACTACTCAAAACTATGGTTTGAAATATATTTATTGATTTCTATTGGTAAGTAGGTGTACCTGTGTAAAATTTGAAGTCCTTAATATGATAAATATTAACTCGACCGAATATAAATTTGTGCGCCAAGTTATAATAATTGGTAAATATTACCTGTGTCCGACAAACGTTTTTCCCCTTCGTTGATACGCAGTGGACACGAACACCTTTTTCGAATTTTCAAAATTAAATGCACTTAACAACTACAGCCAATAATAAATATTTAACGTAAATCGCTCAATCGCGTAGAAAAAATTATCTTAAAAAATCTATTTTTAGATTAAAAAAGAAAACAATCTCGATATTATCTGGGTGTAACGATATCAATCGTCCATAGAGTGTAGCCGCCGCCGTCGCTTCATCTGAACGTTGACAACAACGCCTAATACCGATCATTACCACCGTTTATAAATTATACAAATTTATACGATATAAATGCGGGAAAAAAACTAAATTAATTCAAATACTTATTTTATTTACCGGGTTAAGCCCTTCCTCTTCTATTTACGTCCGCATACATTTACGTATATACTTATATTTTTGTTGCATAGTAATAGTATTATTTTTCTCATATTTTATTATGCTGTAACAAAATATAGAATACCTCCTAAGCAGGCGCGGATCCAGAAATCACAAAAGGTGCTATACGATAATCATTTACCCTAAAATTATACCTATATGTATAATTTTTAAGCAATGACTACTAAAGCCCCTTAGAGCCCCCCTCCCCTTGGATCTACTCCTGCTCCTAAGCGTTATTAAAATATCAAAAATTTCGTAAACGTAACGATAATCGAATCTAAAGTGATCGAGAACGTTGAAAATACTGAATTATTTACAATGATTTCTGTAACGTATATAATATATTTATAAAATAACCGCGCAAAAGATATTCGTTTTGAGATTGAAGAAAAAAAATAACGGAAACACGTGGGATAACCCATACGATAAAATTCAACATGTCTCGTCGAATGGCATTGCGTTTTTTTTCTTCTTCATGCAATTTTAGAGGATCTTTTTATGCGCGCGCGCGTAGGTCGACCGACCATATAGGCTTCAATACGATATATAATCGCGTACACGATTTAAATTACACATTTTTTTTCCTTTCTTTAAAAAAAACGCCCACAAAACTTTATACAACACGTACTTGCAGAGATCCGTATGCAAAGAGTAAATTAATTCAGTGAATTTTATGAAAAATTTCTTCGTATAACGCTCACGGCACACTACAATGTGCGTCATGAAATCGCGCGTGTGCGTTTTCACGTAGGTGTCAATCGGGAATATTCGCGTCCACGCGAATATCGAAAATATTTAATCATATCCGGTGTTGTAAGTACAATTATTGGCTGCGTATAAATTAAATTGTGCAGAAATAAAGACACCAAGCACTTCTTTATATATACCTATACAGAATAAAGCTAAATAATTACTTGTACGTTGTACGATTTCGGTCCATATATATGTAGTTGGAACGTAGGTGGTTTTATTTATTTTTGATCTTTTCAAAACGCTCGCTATCCGAACTATTGAACTTATCCGATGTTAAAAATATTTTTAGCACTACTTCCGTTTGAGACAAAACACGACTCCGATATACATTTTTCGCGCTTTCTGTATCTGTTCAGAATCCGAAACAATAACTTTGAAATGACATATATCATTTCCAGTGACAATGCGAAAAATATAGGTGTATATTCTTTTCGATTATTCTGCACTCAAGGTTTTTTTAAAATTCGTTTATATAGAGCGCCTATATTTATCATCGTTATCGTGTATTCTTCTTCTGTTTTAGCTCGCATTATAGGCCATTAAGGTTCTTCACTTCTACTCACTATTTCCAGCCACTATTGTCTATATATGTAGCCATGTAGGATCATCAAATCCCTGCAGTCGTTTTTTTATGTATCGAACCATCTTTTTTTTTTTGGCCTTCCCACCGGTCTTTTATACGTTCTGGTGTCAACTATAATGCATCTTCATCCTTATTTTCTGATCCCCATCGTGATCTCCATTAGCTCATCCTTCGTTCTCTCAGTATATCTTATGATTATTATATAATATGCCTTGTTCTCCAAACGGTTCTTTCAATACTCACCATTTGGTTTTATCATACGTGTTCTCGTAAATTCCCCTACCTATAATGAACAGCTTAGTTCTTTTCATCCTTGTTGCTACCCACGTTCCACGTTCGTACGAAATAACTTCACTTATACCAATACTTTGACTTTTTCGAGAACGAACCAAAAAAAAAGATTTTTTTAAATTAAGATTATAGTCGTTGATTTTTTACGATATTTTGAAGTTTAAGAAAATGTAAATTGTTTTCATTATATATGTACGTGAGAGGACTCATGCGATTAGACTCTCGACTGGACTTTTGCATTTGAAAGAAATCGATATTTTCATAAACTTCAAAAAAAAAAAATAAAAATAAAAATTGTAGAAATTCAAAGACTAGTTTTAAATAAAAAATGTCTAACGCTATATATTTTTTTAATAGATTCATAAAATGGCTATTTTAGATTTTGCCGAAAAATGTAAAAATTGAATTTTGTATTTTTATTTGTAAAAAAAAAAATTTTTGTGCGAGGTTCTATTATAATTACGCGTATGAAGGCGTATATATAAAATTAAAAAAATATTGAATAGAACAAAAGTTATTTCATTTGTCAGATATTCGCGGGTTTATTATAGTGATGCGAAAATTTTCGTTTTTATTTTATATAGATAGATTTTGTTATATTAATGACAAAAAAAAATGTAATAATTTTTTTTTTTAGAAGTCATATTATATAATTATTTTTTTTTTTACACAGTAAGTTCTTCTAATGTTATAAGTACAATGTTCAAGGTGAATTTAATACGCGTCGTATTATACTACTCGTATATATAGTTTCGCTAATCAAATTAATAAGAAATAACGAGTGAATATATTATTATAATTACGTATTCTCGCGGTATATGCTTATTATAATGTTCACCTAATGAATTCGTGAAAAAGATTATATTCAACTTATACATAGGTTATATACACCGCGCGAGATACAATTGAGGTTATCGTCGAGTTGCGGCGGCTTTCACGTTGAAAACCGAGAATAGATTAATTTTACCTTCGATTTTATTGTTTTTTTTTGTACTTACTGCTTGCGTTATTTATAATAAAATATACGCGACTTAATTAGTTGGTTTATTGTAAAAAAAAAGCGTATTAAACGTATTTTTTTGTAGATATTGATTTTTATCGAGAGAACAAAAAAATTATATACCTTCGTTAAAAAAAACACACACACACACACACAAAAACTTAATTATTATTATTATTTTGAAAGTCTTTAAATAATACATTTTTAAACGCGCCGTGGTACAAATATATATGGTAAGTAACGCTGCATATTTAAGTCGGCCGTCTACGATTATTATTTACATTAATCAAATATTCCGCCGCGCCAGGTTCTGTTGCGCGTTTCGTACAATGCCGTCGCAGTTATATTTTCTTTTTCCCAGTCGTATATTATTTTATCATCGATCGGACATAATATGTATAAATGTAAAAAAATAGAAAAAAACTACCAACACTCGCGCGTATTATATTTTAAACGAGTGGACTTTCTATCCAAATATTATAATATTATACTTTTTTTTTTTTATACAACAGACATATAATATGTACACACTCGTGTGACGTTATATTTTGCGTTTTCGATAATACGCAATAATTAAATATTAAATTTAATTAATTGTATACAGTATATTATAATTCGTAATATGTTTACACTTATGTTAATATATCGGATTTCAAAAAAAAAAAAAAACGAGATCAATTCGAGTAAAACAATTATTGTATATACACTTAATGGTCGTGTAAATACGTTGAAGTAATTAATTATTATACACGAAATAATTCATTTCGTATAAAATTCATATTTCTACTGCGCAGCTGCTGCAGTATTATGATTGAGGAGAGGGTTCAGAGAAAATTTCATCTTCGTCGTATCGCTTTCAAATTCAATATTTCCAGTCCTCCGGCCCATGCGACTATTCCCTATCCTGAAATTTCTGTATATCTATGTGGAGAGATAGACCTTTCACACCGTATAGACACTCGTTTAACATTACATTTTTCGTTCAGTCTGCTAAATCATAAGATTGACTGCCCTGACCTTCTTTCTCGTATTTCATTCGACTTCCCCATCATGATGCACTGCTACTCGTTTTCCTTTACGATTTCACATTTCGTATTCTTCCTCCAATCGTCGACTCTGCTTTGAATCGTCTTATGCGCGCAAATTGCTAACGTCGATCCTACCTTCTATCTCTGTATAAATTAGCCGAGTTTCTCGTTCGCTTCTTCTGTTTTTAATATTAACCCTACAATGTACTAATTACTTATAATAATTTATAATAATTACTTATATTTTTTTGTTTGGGTTCGACCCGTAATGTAAATATATAAAATATATTTTAAACGAACGTGTCGACATACTATAATTCGAACGTCAATACTTTATCAGGCACGTATCAAACGCGGGGATTTGAGGTTCAAACCCCAGACAATTTTTCAAGAGTCTCGTGTTTTATATACGTTTACTTATTCGTTGTCGACGTGTAAAATACGGTTTTGTCGAATGAAATGTAGCGATTATATTGCAATTGCTGCGAGAACGACTACAATACAACGAGTCAAAGTCGGTTTATCTGTCTGCTGGGTAGATGCTCACCCCACATCATGTCATCGATAAGGTTTCGATTGCAAGTCAAAACGAGTTAACATTTTTCGGATTGCCAGTTTCCATTTCTTTTAGTTTCAGGTTCAAAATATATATATATTTTTTTGAGAAATCCAATAAATAATATATTGTTCTATTGAAAATTCTTATTACATTAATCCATTACAGTTTGAGTACCTCTAGATATATATATATATATATATACACAATATATATATACGTATTGTAGGCTGTAGAAATGTATTTAAAATGTGTAAATACTAGAAGCACAATTTAGAAAAGAGAAGTAGTAATAATATATTAAACATATGTGTTGTTTTTTATTTTCACAGCAAGTACATAGCTATAAAAACCAAGGATTTTTATATTATTTTGAAATTTTTTTCAGTAACCAAACGAATATAAGTACAATTGATATCTCAATAACATTCGAAATTTCAAAACTTCTATTTAAAAAAAAATGTTTGGAGTTACGGGTTAAAAAACGGTTTTAATTGTTTTCCCCTGGTTACGGTTTTCGGGTTTAAAACAGCATTTTAAACTGTTGAACTTTACAAATTCATTGACACCAAAATATATTGTGCAAAGAGAAAGAAAGAGGAGATTTCTTACTTACGTTATTGTATTATGTACATAAATATTGATTATTATTTGCTATGAACTTTTGTGTACGTGCCTTTAATTTATATAATATATAGTAACTCGTCGACTGAGGAATGTATATAAAATTATAACTGATATTTCTTTTTTTTCCTACGGATTCCAGGTATACGATTCATCAAAGTCTCGTGCGCGTGCAAAAAAAAAAACAAAATCAAATATGACTTCGGTACAGAAGAACGTAAAATTGCAACGAGAACTTGGTCTGTTCAGTGCGGTATGTCTCATCATAAGCGTGATGTTGGGTGAGTGAGATAATGATTTACGATATTATACTTGGGCGCGTATATTGTATTATTATTATTTTATATACTTTTACGATAATTATAGGATCGGGAATTTTCGTGTCTCCCGCCAACGCGTTGAAGAACACAGGGTCGGTGGGCATGTGTCTGGTCATTTGGATGTCTTGCGGTCTCTTGTCGCTTTTAGGTAACGAGATCTTTTTAGTTTTTGACATTCTGTAACGACAATATTATTGTAGGTTTTTTTAATTTTTATAAATACTTTGTATTCTGACTCGAAATTATTTTCTTGCGAATTTCGATGTATAATAATTATAGCATTTAAAATTTAATAGAGCGGAGTTTTCTTCTTTCTTTTCTCTTATCTATCCCATACAAGTAGGATCAGCTCATCTATATTCTGTTTTTGCTTTCCTGCACATGTTCCCGTCCATAATCAACTCTTTATCTACTCCACAATCTTCAATATCCTCCTATTAATATAACCTATAACCATTTTTTCTTGCTTTGGTCTACCATTTCTTCTGTCAACACGCTTAAACGACATCTCAGCCTATTCTCTCTCATTTTTTCAACTTAAGATGTAATTCCCATTTACTACCTCTTAAATATAGATTCCAAATTCTATCTAGCCTAGTAAGCCCACACATCCGTCTTAACATTCCCATTTCTGTTACTTCTGTTTTCTTTTGTATTCCGTTCAACGGCCAGCACTCTGTTCTGTACATATTCGCAGGTCTATAAGATAAATGACACTTATTTGCTATACAATGCACTTTCTCTCTCTCTCTTCTCTTTCTTTCTACTTCATCCAGCTACTCCTCATTCTACTTGATACAGTCCTATTGCGTAATTGAACCTAAATATTTGAACTTTCTCTCTCGTTTCCAAATCGAAACTTTTGAATTTTCTATTTAATATTTTTCTTATTCGATAGAACTATAACGAGTATTAACTAAAATTATTCTGTATAAAATATTGTCATTAAAGAAAAATTCGATAACTTAAAAAACAAAGGCGCATCGTTCACAGCAATTATTAAAAAATTATTTTTTATCCCCTTCTCCCACGGTAGGAGCCCTGTCTTACGCCGAACTCGGCACGGTGGTGAACAAGTCGGGCGGCGAGTTCAGTTTCTACCAGTCCGCTTTCGCCGACATGCACAAGTTCTGGGGTCCGTTGCCCAGTTTCATATACTCTTGGGTGAGCATCATGTATGTTCGTCCCGCCGAAGTGGCCATCATCATACTGACGTTTGCCGAATACTTCATCCGGCCGTTCAGTTTGTGGGCGTCCATGTCATTGGAAACCGAGCACACGGTCAAGAAAACCGTCAGCATACTGGCACTAGGCGAGTTTTAATACTATTTTAAAAGGCACGATTTAGGCGCATTGCGTGTTTTCGAGTGTCGAGTTTTAGAAATAATGTCACGTTTTAGAATTGCAAATACGATTTAGAATATTATTGCGTATTACGTTTAAATGGCTACGACGCGATTATCAAAATATCACTTATTAAACGTATATACAACGTGAAGGCGGCTTATTCGAATTATTACACTTTAATGAATCCAAGGATATACCCACGCGTTTTCATAAATACATTCCAGGCGATTTTCCGGGATAATCTCGCCAGAGAATATGAATTCCGGTAGACACCATTTTCCTAGTTCCTACCAGATAAACGTTAAAAATACGAATAGATTGAATTGTAATTTGCATATTGTACCTATTAATACGCGTGTTGGCCATTATTGTTCGTCGGAAAAACCAGTGTTGGGGAGGTTTGTGCGCAGAGCAGCATATTTTAAATAATTTTTATTGGTTGGCACTTCAGTCAAATTTTCTACCAGCCCCAGGAAAAGTTTTGAATATATAATTACGTTAATTTTCGTGTAAGCGTATATTTACGATATTATTTCTATAAAACGTGACTTCTAAAAGACGTTCGAGCGCTACGTATAAACATTTTAATACCCGAATTAATTTTAATATTCGTGTTCAAAAATATATAATATAATAGGTATCATCACGTTCATCAATTACACCAGCGTCAAGTGTTTCATAAAAATTCAAAACGTGTTCACCGTGTGCAAAGTCACGGCGTGCATATTCGTCATCATCGGCGGACTGTATCAGCTTTATAAAGGTATATATATATATATATATATTTAAAAATAAAAAATGTATATTTGATTTTTATGATTTCACCAGGGAACACTAGCAATCTGATGACCGGTTTCGAAGGCACGACACTGTCGGTAGAAAAGCTGCCGATCGCTTTTTACAGCGGTCTTTGGGCGTACGACGGATGGTGAGTCTATCGTTCAATGTTTATGTAGGATTTTCTTTTCGATTTATTTTTAAATATTATTATTCGCTGTATAATTTGTTCACGCGAAAACGACGTGTGTATTTTATAATAATATGGCGTGTATTGCGCAGGACGGCGTCGACTGTGGTCTCCGAAGAAATCAAAAATCCTCGAAGGTACGCGCCACCATCCGAGCTATCCGTATTCGAGTGGCTTTTTTACGTTTTATCCTTTTCTCGTTACAGAAATATTCTGCTCAGCATTCTTCTCGCTGTGCCGTTCGTCACGATGATTTACGTTCTGATGAACGTGTCTTACTTGACCGTCCTGTCAGTCGCCGAAATGACTTCGGTCCCCGCCGTAGCAGTTGTAAGTATTATATATATATATACGCGTAAAATGTGTTTAGCAGCAAAGCTCAACTCCCTTCAAATACAATTATAATCGCATTTAAACGAAAATCTGATCAACACATCGTTAAATCACAAAATATAAGAATTACGTTATTTTTTTCCAAGAGCGAGTTTAATTATTTATAATTTTTTTTGTCAATTTCCGACTTACTACTACTATTGTTCACGTCTCGCATAATAGTGAACGTCAATTTTTCTTTTTATATTTATTACATAACAGGTCATTAGTCGGTGTAATTAACAATCAAAGAGTAATTATAACGAACTAATGAGTGCCTAGTGTTTTTGTTAAAATGATTTGATTGTTATATTAATATAAATCGTGTATTGCTAATACGAAAATATATCCCTATTAATGTTAGGTATATATTCGACGCTTTTAACGTTTAAATACTATTAGAGTTAATATAAACTATTATTAGAGTCTATTGTGACGCGCGTGGTGAACGAGGGAAAATAAATTAACAACGTTTCTTTCTTTTTCCATACCCTCCACCCCCCGTTTAGGAGTTCGGCACTCGAGCTTTGGGAAGTTTCAGTTTCATCATTCCGCTCGGCGTTGCCACGGCGACATTCGGCTGTGCTCTCAGCGTTCAATTCGGAATAACTAGGTGTGTATTCTGGTGGTTTTCAATTTAATTTATATTATATATGCTCGTAATAAATCGCAATTGTTGCGTTTGTATGGTTTTTTGGTCTTCTATAGGTTGTGTTTCGCAGCGAGCAGAGAAGGTCAAATGTTGGAGGTCTTCTCTTACGTGAGTGTCAAAAAGCTAACGCCCGCTCCGGCTGTCGTTTTACAGGTTAGATAATTACATATATTCAATCCGTGAGGCGTATTTACTCTGTAAATGGCCGTTTTTTTTTTAAAACGTCATTTTGATATTTGTATATAGTAATTTAAAGTTCATACCACATATTTTTATCCCTCGTCAAATGCAGTGGCGCCCAGACGATTTACCACCATAGGGTAAATCCAGTTCGCACGGGTACTATGCGGTAAGGTTGGTACGGGGCCGGAACTAAGAATCGACTGAATGGTCAGCTGCAGCCCAGAGACCCCTAAATTAATTATTTAAAGGTAAATACCAGAAATATTGTGACAGTGAAAAATCGTTCTTTGAAATTAAAACGCGTGAAAAATATATATTTCCTACTTCAGTAGCTGCAGAACACGGTGGACTTAACCAACTCGCTAGAATGAACTCAGAACGTGATATATTAAGAAAACTCATCATAAATGTAATTGTTGATTTCAAACAAAAACACAAAACAATTTCCGAGTTTATAATAGTTATATAAGTGTTTAATAGTTATTTACAATACTATATTATATATAGTTTTGCTAATTAAATTAAATTAAATTAATGTAGGTACTAAAGACAAGACAACATCAATTTTTCTTTTTTTAGTAAAAAAATATATATTTTTGCTTATTTATTTGATGTTCCTCCCCCCACATGCCTCTGAATCCGGTTCTGGGTGCAGGTCGAGTGCTCAATGATATTATGAAAAAAATGTCTACTATTAATACGTAGTCCGTAGTAACAAAATTTTTTTTTTTTTTAAGTTTTCATAGTCTGTATTAGTAATTATATATATATATATATATATAGTTGGGTTTTTGGTTTAGGAAAATTATTCATTGCACAGGATCGAAAAAAATGTTTGGGCACCACTGCTTGTCAAAAATGTTGAAATTATTGTTTTTTTTATAAAAAGCTTCCCCCACTTCTCCATTCTCCTCGATCTCGAACTAATTCTCTCCATTCTCGTACTTCTATAATTCTAGCCAAACCTTTTTCCATCACATCCAACTGTCTTCTCCTGGGCCGATCTCGAGATCTTTTTCCTCCACTGGCTTCCAATTCACGACTGCTCTATATACTAATATCATCCTCACTTCTCCGCATCACGTGTCCCAGCCATTGTGTCTCTTATGAAGTCGATGCTACTCCCGTTTCTTCCTGCAGTATAGCTCTCTGTTACGTACACGTTTAAATAAATACCTAATAATATTTTGCCTGTATATGTTAATAGGTATGTCAGATAAAAAAATAATTATTTTCGGTGGTTGCAATACATATCATATTATATTGTTTTTTTATCAAATATTTTTTCTTCGTAATATATAATATATACGTATTATATTCGTATATATAAGTCGAGTCCCTTCTCTCGAGGCATTGCCACCTTGGCTGCAGCCAGAGTAGGAGTTGCGGCACTCGCCCTATATATTATATGTGTAATAATATGAGTATTCCGACAACAGAAATTTTTGTTTGTCCACACGCGGATTTCATTTGCAGCGTTGTCTGTTGTGTTCGCAGGGTGTGCTCACGTTGGTTTGTCTGCTGTGCGGCGACATCGTAACGTTAATCGAATTCGCCAGCTTCTTGGTCTGGATGTTCTACGGTATCTCCATGGCGGCGTTGTTAGTGATGCGTTATACCAAGAGAGACGTTAAACGTCCATTCAAAGTAAACACATCATTATATTGTCGTATTAACGACATGTTGTATACAATAACGCTATATACTGCCTCTATGGTGGTGCCGCCGAAACGTTCACTTCTGCTCTGCTATGTCCTACTATGGGCTTTCTAAAAAAAAAAAAAAAATGGTGTGAAATATAAAAAAAAAATCGTTCGATATTATTTGATATTATATATTAACGTCGAGGGCAAACGATAATAATTATGATGAAAATATTCATCTTTTACGTATATTCAGTACCCAATAATATTCGCATCGCCGCCAATCGTCGTTCCCGCGGGTCCTGAAAGGACTGTATGTATATCGACTGTCACGCGTGTCGTTTTGAAAAATCGCATAAACGTTTGTTGTGTATATTATTATATTTCCCGTGACCGTGTACACGCCAATATTTCATTGCGTTTTACCATACACGTTGGTAAACGGAATAAAAATATTGCCCCTCCGGGGGAAAAATTCCTCTGCGGCAAACCCCCTTTGGGGAGGGGGGTGGGGGGAGAAATTGCCCGACATAATTATTATCGGATACGCTCTTAAATAATAAATTGTCTATGAAATCGTAGAATACATTACCGCTAAAAAATTCAAATCCTGCGCACCTATTTCCTCTCCCCCTTATATGACGTGAATGACGCTCGAAGTTTCCGCAACATAAATATTATTGTATTGCTGCAGTACACAATCGTTAGGCAAACATTATTACAGCTGCTGCTGCTGTCGTATTGTACACATTAGGGTGTCCCTCATAAGGCAATTTTGTAGAAAATCTAATGTCACACCCTCTAAAAAAAAAACCCCCGCGAAAAAATAATATTGATGAACTTTGCGAGAAAAATTATACATATTCAATTCCTTCCTGCGCCGTCTTGTGAACTCGAAAATGTTAAATTCAATTAAAATAACGCCTCGTTTTCTGGAAACTCGCGTAATATAATATATTTATTAATCGATAATTTTATTTATTTATTATTAACGGATTTTGACGAAAATCGCGTTTTGACAAAAAAAAAAAAAATTTTTTTTTAGTATTTCCGACTTCGTTTAAAAGCTATATACTGAGAAAAAAAAACCTTCTTCCTCAAAGCACCGCTGCAACAAAATTTTCTATCGGAAAACGATCGGCGCGTTTTCGTTACTGTTTTTTCTCCTCTCCCTCCAAAGGGATTTTGTCGCAGAGGATTTTTTTCCCCTCCGGCGGATTCGTGTGGTATGTATATATACCTAGGTATGTATACCTGGGTATACGTATATATAGGTGTACATAGTGTCCGGACATAAATATTATACCGATTTCTTATGGAGCGTGTGTGCATTATTTATTTGTTTGCGTGAAAACGGGAAAAATCGCACATTGTCCTGTCGTCGCAGCAGTCGATTACTGCAGCAGCGCCTGACGTCCGGGTCGTCTTCTTCTTCGTCTCGTCGTCACCGCTGTAAGCCGTCCTTGTCGTCGTCATGGTCGTCGTCGTCGTTGCCGCCGCCTTCTGTGTAAAATATCCACTAATCGTGTTTGCGAAATAGAAATTATATTTATAAATAATAAGCGCCTACCGTGCAGGAAGTATGTAGCTAAAAAAAAAAAAAATTGGAAAAAAGAAAACCGTATCGTTTTTTTTTTGCCAACGACGATCGATTATTGTTTTTTTTGTTGAAAAACAATTTTCCTTTATTAATTTCGGGATTTTTTTTTTTTTGTTTTCTCTCCACGCGCCGTACAGGTACCGATCGTCGTCCCGATATTCGTGCTCGCCGTTTCCGTCGTCTTGTTCATGACGCCCATAATCAAAGAACCGAAACCGCAGTTTCTCATCGGTCTCGCGTTCATCGTGTCCGCTTTCTTGATATACATCCCGTTCGTGTACCAAAAGAAGAGGCTGGCCATTGTCGGTACGTACATATATACGAGTATATAGTTATATATTTTACGCCCGAATTTATTAATTCAATAATAAAACTACAATAACGGTGTAAAATGTACAGTGATAGTGTAACTCGAACTGTAACGATATAGGATGGAGCTGCAGGTTAATGAGGTCGGACTGTGTATATAAATTGAGACACGGACGATTGTGTCCCCGTATATATATACGATGATGGTGTGAAAGCTCGTAAACGGAACGATTTCTCGTGTTGTGCAGTGTTGGGAGGGTGTACGGAAGGAAATGGAAGAGAGGAGATCCGCGGGCGCATCGAAAGAGCCGTTGAGAAGGGATGTGGATTCGACGGGAAGCTATACGGTAGAAGGAATTCCGAGGGTTGGAACGCGTACAACGGAATAATCATGCCGGCAGAACGTTATTGATTTTTGAGAGGAAGGTATCAGGACAAAAATCTGTTATATAACATTTTTTTTTTTTTGAACTTTTGTTCTTTAATACATACAATCTATAAAAAAAAATTTACAATAAGCATGTTTGAGGATAATAATATCGGCTTGATTGACACGGTGAAACAATCGCCCAGCGGCAACACTTACAGGCATGGGTGGTTTATTTATTATTTCAGGTCACGGCTCCAGTTACGCTTTAACCTTCTAGGCGGATTTTCTGGGATGGAATCGGAGTTTAAAACAAGGATTAGTGGGTTGGAGTGATTTGCGAGACGGGTACAGAATAGTTTGTAGGAAATTTTGGTTGCTTCTAGAACGGTATGAATTTTTAAATCCGAATGTGAGGTGTGATTTGAAACGTAAGGTGAAGCACGTTTTTTAAACGTTTTTTTTAAAAAAATTTTCGTATTGTTTTATATTAAAATATAAAATACACCGCCGCTACCGCAGTATAGAAGGTAGTAATACTGGCTGCGTGAATTGCAGTAGTAGTGTACCTACGTATGAAAAAAAAAAAATTCGATCGTTTCGCGTTTTCAGACGATTTCACGAAATGGATTCAAATGCTGATGGTGGTCGTGCCGCCGGAGAAGAGCGACGCGGACGAGGAGGACGAGACGTGCGAAAAGTGTATAACGCCGGACGAAGAAACCGCGGCCGCGACTCCGGTGGTGGTCCCCGTCTCGACCGAGACGGTGTGAAACGCGAACGGTGCATAAACTACTCTGCGCTGTGGTAACAATACAGTTCAGAATGAGTCTTAACTGGACCGCGCGTATTAACGAAAAATGATTTATTTATTTTTAATACGCATAATTATTATTATTATTACCTATTATTATTATTATTTTTATTATTATATATATTAGAGTACTGTAATATAATATATATTATAGTACTGTGTGCACGCGCACACGACTCTGTGATATTAAGTTTTAATATATACGTGAACACTGCACACACACACACACCTGTACGATTCGATGTGTGAGTTAAAAACGTATATTTTTTTTTTTATATTTATATAATATAATAAATAATATATAATTATATTTTTAATACCACGCGGCGAACTATAGTTATATATGCGCTCGCGGTACAATCGACTTAAACTGCCCATGTATAATGTATATGATGTATATAAATATATAATAATATAAGTATATATATATATAAAATATATTATATATATATTTATTTATTTTCCTTATAAACTGTAAATTGACGAGATCGCGTTGTATTTTTAATTTTAGTATTTTTATTTTTTTTCATTACTACATTTTGTAATATCGTTTTTTTTTTAAAAAATATTATTTATTGTACATTTGATGCGCGTTTAAATCCTATAGGTTTTTAATAACGTACGTTTTATACACATATTATAATAAATACTTAATATAATATGTTTGAGTACAGTGATTTTCGACGTTTTTATATTTGTTCTTATATATATATATATATTGTTATAATATTGACTATCGTATATATATATATATATACTATTAAACTGTTACATATTTGGAGGCGACGGACGAAGGAATCGTTTTGCCTACTTTTTCTCGATTAAATTAACGCGTATCTATATAATATTATCGTATAATAAGTAATAATAATACTAATAATTAACGCGAGAATTATATTTCGTATTTTATTCGAATATTTTTATGAAAATCGCGATAATTATATGTATAATTTTTTTTTTTTACATTACGGCTTCCACGTCAATGGGCGTTAGCCCAATTACACAAAAAGTATACAATTACGTATTATACACAATCAGATAATACAAGAAAAGGAAAAACAAAAACAAAATATTTGGTACAAAATAAAGCTAAAAAAAGAAAAAAAAATTTTTTTTTTAGAATTGGATCTACGTATTTGGATGATATAGAATGAGGTTGGCAGTATTGCCATGGCTGAGAACTTCCTCCCTGCAGGAATTAGGGATCTTGTAGGAGCTGGTAGCTCATCTTTAAATTTTAGTAAATTTACGGCAGTCTCGAAGGACGTGTATAGGTTAGGTTAGCCTTCAGAATGGTGTGAAAGTGTATAATCTATCATTTTTTAACCGGATGACAAAAGTAGGTATATTATGACATATTTTGCGGTAAGAAGAACGAATATGTCCGTCGACGAATTTTAAAAACACGAAAAATCTTCGTTAAGTAAAATTGGGAAAATATATTACAATCGCGTTTCTTTCTCGAGGTTGATAGACAATTAAAAAAAAAAAAATCGCATCTTTGCAAATAATAAAAACAGCGCTCTACAAATATTATGGTATTTACATGCTCGGTAAGTATTTATTTTTATCAATTATTTTATTATATTTATAATCATTTAAATTCCTAAAAACTATTGTATACTTCAGAGCATTCAATCAGTATTGATGATCCTGCCGCGATCCAGTAAATCCAACATACCATCTATTGTAGATTTGAAAAATGGGAGAGAATAAAATCGGGACCGTATCAGCCATTAAATTTAACAATTAGAAACTGAAATACGCGACTATTGAAAAATATTGATACTGTAAAAAGTTAACTCATTGCATGATTGGCACTATACAGCTAGTGGTTAAAAATATCTGACCATAAATCGTATTTTAGTAACTCTTTTCAAGTCATTCAAAAGTTTATGATATACCATCAGTTAGTATATATAGTTGTACGCATAGGCTTGCGCAGACTTTTGAGTCAGGTATGGTCAAATTCAATCTGACCACCCACCCCCCTCTGTCACGGTCACACAAGAAAAAAATTATAGACATTTTTTCTATAAACTTCGAAATGACCGTTTTGTTGCGGTGACTGGAAAATGTAAACGATCATTTTTCATTAATTCACACATACAATTCATCAATATTGATTTAAAATTAATCTAATAAAACAAATATATTCTAATAAAATAATTCAAAAACGTTCAAAACATAAATCATAATATATAATATTAACAATTGTCAATTAACATTTAATATTTATTTATTATTACAAATTATTCATTATGTAATTTTCTCTCAGGTAAAGGCTCAGGTGGGGTTAAAGCCCAATAATCAGCCCTACCCGTGCGCACACCTATGGTTGTACGTGTGAAAGGTCTTTTCCAAAATTGTCTGTTATAAAATCAAAACTCCGAACGACTTCAATGACATTGACGCTTCTCACTTCTCAGTGTAGAACAAGAATTAGCAGTAAAAGTTGGTACAGACGCGGATTGATGATTTTTTTTAAAACTATAAGTTTGAGCACAAACGCCGTATGAGATTGCGAGTAATAATTTATATAATATTATAATTACTAGTATTATTTTATATAAATAAGAAACTGACGTACCTACAATTATTTATTTAAAGTTATTTTGTATATTAGTGACTTATCCAGGAAGTGGAGTCCGGACCACCCCCTGAAATCGTTTCGTTTTTATATTAATAGTATATACCTACTAATATTAACCCAATATTTTTTTAATATAATAATTTATTGTTAATAAATAATATTACTTGTTTGTGAAACTTTTCGATAATTTTTCAATCGTTTTGGTCTCGAATAAAATATTCGATTAAATGTTCGATAGTACCTAATATTGATTAAACCTATTATTCGATACCTAGTGAAATATAACTATCGAATTTTCAATATTTTTCCAAAATTTTTAAAATCGACCCGCCCCCCACAAAAAATAAATAATAAAATCCTGGCGACGTACCTGTTGTAGGTATATTGTATGTGGTCATTGACGTATTGAGTTAATATGTCAATGTATGCGGTATAGGTAATCAGCTGGTTATTTGTAGTTTTCAAAAATAATAAATAAAATTTATTGGCAACCCCTGAACATCCAATAGCTTTATGTATAAAATACACCAAAAACGCGTCATCGTTATTTCTCAATAATTCTATATTGAATTTTGTCTTACGAGCGCAGGAAACGGCGCGAACGGTTACGCGGTTACGGAGTCAGTGATAAGTGATAACGAAACGCGGAATTGATTAAACGTTATCATCGAAACGGATAAGAGGTATCACAGAAAGACCACCACCGCGGAAGATAGTAATATTTTCGTGCGCTACTCGTGTCCGAATTGAAATAAAATCGCCGTGCGTCGAGATGTTCAACACTGCGCTGTCTGTGGGCCGTCGGCAATGGTACGGTTGTTTGCGAAAATCGTCCGCCGAAAACGTGGTAAACGCTCTGAACAGCGCTCCGTTGGAATCGGTGTGTTCGTTTCACAGAAAATTCGTTTCGGGCCGTACGCAATGCAGGTGGTACGCGTCGGTGGAAAACGATTCGCGGTCCGACGTAGAAAAGCTGCTGGAAGACGCGACGGTTCCGGAAGACCAGTCGACCGTCCAGGGAGACACGGAAAATTGGTCGACTTCGCCGTACCCGAAAGGTACGATATCGAATTTATTCGTACGCAAATCGCGAAAACGTTTTCAATCGCATCGTCTTCTTTTCGCCAGGTTCGTACGTGCCGCACAAGAAACAGTCTCAGGCGCAACACGCTCTGCGACCAAAAGTCGACCCCGGTGAGACGTCCATACTCATGTTTCCCGGTCAGGGTACCCAGTTCGTGGGTATGGGCAAAAATCTTCTAGTGTTCCCGCAGGTCGTAGAGATGTTTGAAACGGCCAGCGAAATTTTACGGTACGATCTGTTGAAACTCTGTTTGGAAGGACCGAAATCTAAACTGGACCAAACGGTCTACAGTCAACCGGCCATTCTTGTGTGTTCTCTGGGCGCCGTCGAGAAACTAAAAGAAGAGCAGCCCAGCGCTATAGAAAACTGTATGGCCGCGGCCGGTTATAGCGTTGGAGAATTCGCTGCACTTACGTTTGCAGGATGTTTTACATTCGAACAAGGTACACTACTATAATATAAACCTTAATATCGATTTCAACGGTAAATCGTTAATTTTTTTTTTTTAACTTTTTAGCCGTCCGTTTAGTGAAAGTACGAGCTGAAGCGATGCATTATGCGTCAGAAATTGAACCCGGCGGAATGGCAAACGTTTACATAAGGCCCGATTCTAAATTAAATCATGCCTTGAAAATGGCCAGAGACTGGTGTCTGGATAAAGGAATCGAGAACCCCGTTTGTGCGATATCAAACTATTTGAATCCAGATCAGAAAGTAGTCGCTGGACATTTAGACGTACGTAGTGTAGAAATGACAATCTTAACGATTTACGACAGCGCTTAATAAATATTGGTGTTTTTCTTATTCTCCAGGCATTAAAGTATCTGGAATCGAATCTGAAACAATTCAATCTGAGAAAGATGCAGAGGTTAAATGTTTCTGGAGCGTTTCACACTAATCTTATGCTTCCCGCCGTGGATCCGTTTGCTGCGGCGCTTAGGAAAATAGACATCAAGGAACCACTGATAGCTGTCCATTCGAATATCGATGGTAAACGTTACCATAATGCTGCCAAAGTGTCGAGAAACTTGCCTAAACAAATCTACAGACCTGTGAAGTGGGAACAGACGTTACATATTTTATACGAACGACCGGTCGGATCTAATTTTCCTCACACATTCGAATGCGGACCTGGCTCGACCCTTAGGTCTTTGTTAAAAACTGTTAATTCTAAAGCGCACAATACCTGTCGAACTATTGAAATTTAATTTATTTATTTTAGGGGGCTTTTTATACGTAATACAATAAATGTCTGTAATGTGAACAGTAATAGTTTACAGTTATTTTTAAATTTTAAACAGTGTAACGTTTGTGTTTGTTACCCGATGATTTTTGCATTAAATCGTCCACCGGTTTGGTGGTCTTCCATTTTCTTATCTGCTGCACAGGAATTTTGCATGTGTTCTGAGTATTTCACGAGTTAAATGGACGATCTTTGCAATTTCATTTAATATAATTATCGTCAAAAATTAGCAATAATAATTTGTTACATTACGAACAAAACAACGGTACAAGAGAAAATGTGATAAGTATCCGAACAGATGTAATTCGAAATAATCGGAATTATGTGCAGTCCCTTGGGACTCGCCTTAAACTTACACGAAACAAGTCGTTTTGAACAGTGACGGATTTGTTCAGTCGACATAAGAGGCCTCGTCCACTGTAATTAATTTTTTTCAAAAACTTCCCCCCTTTAAAAGTCAATATTTACATTTAAGTTGTAGTGTTGTTCGTTACGTTAAACATATGCATACGTATTGACAGAGTTACGGACAAAATGCTCTTTATTAAAGTTGAAAATCAATTATTTCCAAGTTGTTTGCACGTATTCATTTGTAGAGTTCAGAAGTATTGTCGGATCACCGAGTGTTTTTTATCGTAAAATATTAAAGAGCGCGTATAAAAATATTGCTCTTTTTTTTGTTTGTAACTTTTATGCATTTCTCGTATCCAGCGGGCTTGAGCAATACACAATTTAATATGTAATTTAGAAATTTTTTTTTAAAAATCATTTAAGCGCGCGGAATCGAACGATAAACGTTTTTTCGGAGCGCATCGCCCGCCGTGCCATCTGACGGAGCAGAATATC
Source organism: Slavum lentiscoides (assembly GCA_032441835.1). Taxonomy (NCBI): domain Eukaryota; kingdom Metazoa; phylum Arthropoda; class Insecta; order Hemiptera; family Aphididae; genus Slavum; species Slavum lentiscoides. The sequence continues at coordinate 11,710,504 of CM063710.1, forward strand.
AACGGCCTTATCACAGGAAAGAGATTAGAAAACGGTGATAAACAATTTTTTTAATTTCTTATCACTCGGCCGCCGCCGACTGGCGCGGGCTCGTCGTTCGACGAAACTATATTTTTTCAAAAGTCTTGAAAGAAAAAAACGGTAAATTCTGTCGTTATTTTACGCGCAAACGGTGCACGGCTTAGACTTGTCCGCTACGAGATGGTGTACTTGCACTTTCCGACGAATTTGACGGAAGAGGAGCTGATGTTGCAAAACAAGTATCAAAAGTTACGGAAGAAGGTAAGTTCCGATTAGTTTTCCATTGCTCGTGCGCACACATACACACACACACACCGGTTTTCGTTTAATTCGTTTGGTTTTTTTTATTGCGACAGAAAAAAGCGCTGCAAGTGCAGAAAGCGCCCCGGCCCGAACCCGAGCCGTCGCCCGTGCTGAATCCGAAACGGCCCAAGGAGACGGCACGCGACGCCAGGGAAATAGCCAAGAAGCTTTTGAAATCCGGTGCCATAGGTCCGATAAAAAAGGTGCCGAATCGCACCGACCAAGAGTCGTTCAAGAGACCGTGCGGAATGGAACGCAAACTGTTGACCAACACCCAGGCTCTGAGCAGCTATCAGCCGTTTTCGGCCGCTTCGCCTCCGGTGGTCAAGACGGAAGTCGGAGTTTCAGAACCCAGCACCCCGAAAGCCACCTCGACGTTGACCACCAAGTTTTCAGTCACTTATCGTCCCAAATTTCCAATCGTTGTTAATATTTATAATCGTAATAACGCACGACACCGTTATGCTTGCAGAATTTGTATAGCAATTTCGTTTCTTCTTCCACTTCGAAAACGCCCGCCGCTGCTGCCACCACCATTTTGCCAGCTCCCGTTTCGCCCGAACCGCCGGCCATTCCTGAGTCTCCGCGTAAGCGTATTACTATTTTCGTCGCAGGGAGTAGCGCGATTACCGAAGACTTTTTAAACGCTACGTTCAGTAAATTCGGTACGATAATCAACATATCGTTGGAAATCGAAAAAAAGTAAGTCTTACGCATGCGATTTATTGAGCGTTGGAAAACGTGTTGTCGGTGAAACGTATGTTCACATTCGTATTGTATTGGATTTCAGTCGGGGATTTATCACGTTCAACTCGCCAGATACCGCTGAAAAAGCAGTAGCTCAAGTAAATTCTAAACGCGGCGATTATACATTTTTTATTGTTATTATTGGTTTTTTTTTTTACTGTTGTAGATGAACGCTACTACGGTATCGGGCATAAAATTAAAAGTATCCATTTCACGAAATCAACCTATTGAATTCGGCGACAAGGGAGTGACTACGTGGAATGCCATCGGTAAGCGGTTTATCTTATTGAACATTTCTCTGCGAGTTTCGGCACTCTAAACAAGAAAATAAATAAGTTTTTTTCGTATTTAAATAAAAATACATATATCAGTCGATTTCAAAATCTAAATATTCGATAATTATATTTTTTCAATTTTGTAATTTTGACTCGACGAGTGAAGAGAGCTTTGGGAAAAACTACATTTTCCCTGTTGGATTTTCGAAAATTCGAATATTAATCGATATTGTTGTATGTCAAACGCAAATACAGTTATTTTTACATACCTACTTGTATGTCACGCGCGATATAATATTTCACTGCGTTTAATATCAAATTTCTTGGCGCGCAGCCCGTTGTAGGCACCGGCGGACTTGCCCTTGAATTTAGCTAAAAACTGTTTGATCGAAAAATAAACGCTTATGGTGTAAATACATTTTTATTCAGAATATATAAATGAAAAACTTAAATTATTACAGTGTATGTGACATACGTACATATAGTTTTTTTTTTTTTTTAGTAGTAGTAGTTATTAATTCATATGTCCGATTGAACTGTATTTTTGTTTTTAGCGACCAATAAATCACAAAAAGGAAATCAACGAGACGATCGTTCACTGGTGACGTACGACGATCTGTTTTAATACATTGTATTTATTACCAAATTTTAGTTACAAAAATACTTGTATATAATAATATTATGTAATGCTTATAAAACGTTTAATGTGTGTATAGTATTATGACGTAAAATTAATTATTAGTCAGAAAAAAATTGAATATATTTAATACGTCCAGCGATTGGTACGGTAATACGAACCAATTATTTTGACGTCTTCAATATTATACGATAAGAACATTGTTTGTATCAGATGTGTTTTTGTTTTTTTTTTACAATAAAATTTTGTGTATATTTTAGCGATTTTTTTTTCTGTCCGGACAATTGTTTGTCAAGCTTTGAAATAATAATAATAAAAAAAAATCTCGATAATTTATTCTTTTGAAATGCGGCCCGGCACGTAGAATTCACAACATGCTCGTTTGACGATTCGAATTATCAGTACAACATCAACGCAAACAAAACACGCATAACGTATACATTTTGTAGTTTAGTCAGAACCGTTGTTTAGTCCTGGGTTAAGCTAAACAGACTATCGTAAAACGCTAACAGATCCGCGTAGGTCCTGCTCTCGCTAAAAATCCTCAAGTATCTCGATGACAATATATAAACACAGTGTATATTTCTACGTACTATATATATAAACTAGATTCTTAACGTGATACCTACAGTAGAATTTACTTTGTGGCGTTTTCAAAGTGTGATACGACGACGAATTGTAAAATTAAAAAAAAAACTTTTCCCTACACTCGAATAATGCGAATTTAAAGCGAAAACGTCGAAGTAAATGGGATGGGGGGGTTTAGCAAACTGTTACGAAAGGAAAACGGGTCGGACTTAAAAGTTATAAATATTTGTACGGTAAACTATGTAGGCACGTTAACACTTTAAAAAAAAAACAGTTTTCACTACACAGTTAAATTATTGAAATGCAAAACGTCGCAAGAAACAACGTTGGACACGTAACAGTGACCTACAACGCGCGTTACTGATTGGAAGGCGGAAACTGAAAGTCCCAGTGGTGATGGTGTACGGTCTTCTCGTTGCCGAAGCCCAATATCAGTAGGCCGGCCAGTATGATGCTCAGGAAGCACAGGGCGGCCTGTAGGTCGCGCCGCTTCTCCGTGTCCTCCGGCACCACCTGCTGCACCACTTTGTTGAACACGCTGCACACGTTCGAGTGACACAACCGGAACAGTTGACAGCTGAGCTCGGTGATGGACGGGTCGACTGCGGCGGCCGCGGGTTTACCGTCGTCGTCGTCGTCGTCGTCGTCGTCGTCGTCATTTTTCGAAGAGGAACTACGCGTCGCGAGTTTGCTGCGACGCCGGGGCGGCGTCGGCACGCCCATCAGGCTGGTCCGGTCCTCGTCCGAATCCACTTCCGGGTACATGGACGACACGCGCGACGATTGTACCGACACGGCGTCGTCCTGCGGCGTTCGATTGTGGCGGTAGTGGTGCAGCAGCTGGTGACCGCGGTTGTGCGGCGGCAGAACTGCGGCGGCGGCCGTCTCCAAAGTCGGCACCGCTGCTGCGTCACTGCACGCGGCCGCCAAGTGGTGAGCGATGTGCGCGCGGTCGACGCCCATGTACTGGCCGCGGACGTCGGCCACCGTCATTTTGCCCACTCGCAGCTCGTTTACGCTTAACCGTTGCGCGCATATGACGCCGCCGCCGCCGCCGGTCGCTTCCGGTGGTGGTGGTGGTGGTGCGGGTAACATCACTACGTGACCGTTTTCCGCCGCCCTCGACGTCGGACGGTCCACGTATTCCGTGGTCGTCGACGTCCTGGACGTCGGTCTGTCGACGGCGGCCGACGACGCTCTGGACGCCGGCCGGTCGGCGGCGGCGGCGGTCGACCACGGTCTGCAGGACGCGGTCGGTCGGTCGTCCGACCCGGCCGAACTGCTGCAACGAGACCCGTCGTCCGACTCGTAACCGTTGGCGGCGGTGCCGCCGGGTAACCGGTCGGTCTGCACGCCCACGGACTCGGCCGCGGCCACGGAGTTTTTGGCGGCTGACGCGAGCAGTGCGCGAGAAACATCGGCAAAAAAGTCGTCGTTACCGTTAGACGACGTTGCAGATGTCTCTCGCCGATCTAAAAAAGGAACCAACGCCGAGTCGGTGTTCCGGCGCCGGTGCGGTTCGGCGGCCGCGTCTTCCGCGCCGGCCTTTGTTTTGTTTCTGGGCGGCGCCGGCGGGGACGGCAACGGCCGGAGTTTCATCTTTTCGATCACGTCGCCCGAGCACAACGCTTTGGCCGGACCGTCGCCGCCGTCCACGGACGACGACGACCGGGCGGCCGCCATCGACGATTCCCGTTTTCCGTCGCGTCCCGACGTGGTAGGGCCCCCGCCGCCGCCGCCGTCGGCCACGTCGCCGTACTCGTGTTCGCGGGCGGGCAACCGGCGGCGGAGCGGCCGCGACGGTCCCAACGTGTTGTAGGCGCGAGCCGGCCTGGACGGCGGCGGTAATTTGTTGCCGTCGTCGTTGCCTTTCGTTTCGTCGTCCGACCGCGCCGTGCTTCTGGCACGACCGTAGCTGTACGAACGCGGTATGGTGAAGAAGGCGCCGAATTCTTGGCCCTTATTGATCATGTCGTACGATTTCTTGCGTCTGTGCCGCACGGGCGATTGCGGCGGCACGAGCAGCGACGTCTTGTCCACCGTCGCGTAACCGGCCGTCACCAGCTGCGACGGCGGCGGCGGCGGTCGCGCCGGAGGAGTCGCGCCGCCCGGTTTCACGGCCGACCGTTCCTCGACGTCCGCCGCCAACGACATTCGCGAACGGCGCAGCGGCGGCGTCGGCGCTCCGCTACCGCCGGCCGACCACGACGGCCGGCCGTCCGGCATGGCCGAAACGTCCCGTTCCGAACCGGCCAACGACGCCCTGGACCGGCGCAACGGCGCTTTCGGCACCGTATCCGAAAAGTTGGGCAGGAATCCCTGCGCAAAAGAACACACACACAATGCGCACCGTTAAAAAAAAACATAAACAGTAAACACGCATGGCGTTTATGACGGTGTGCAGTAAAACCGATCCCGTCCGACCCGAGAGAAATATAATCTGCAGGATAACACGGAGCCGAAAAGAGCCTTTCAATTATGTGAAAGCCGCGTATACTGACTACTTTAATAACAGAGTCAACCCGGCGACAAGGAAGAAAATTCTAAAAAATCCACACACGGAGTGTGGCGGCGTTCTGTCATGGACGCGAAACCCGGACGATTAACTCGATGAGAAAATATTAGAAGTTTGGATGGCTTTGAGAAGTATAGGTACGCCGCTAGATGTAATAAAAGAAAAACGACAGTTACGGAAAATACAATGTGTTCAATCAAGCGAAGAGATAAGAAGATGGGACGCACGACGTATTAAAGCTTATTGAAGACAACGATTGAAGGACGTATTGGTAGAGGAAGGGCAGAATATATGACCCGAATAATGTCTGTAATTATGTTTATAATACGTAATAATCTGTCGTTCACCTTTTCGCTTCGAACGTAAACGGCCGAAGAATCTCCTCAAACGTAAAAAATTGAAATGGGTATACTGCACACCCTATATATATCTATGGAAACGAAAACTGTATGAAATAATAATAAAGCGAGCGCGGAGTAGGTACGGTTTTAAGACAATTGTGTTTTGTCAATAACGATCGTTAATCGCTATTAATTATTGCGTAGGTACGTCCCATAATCCCGTAGCGTAAACGACGATCATTTTAGTGGGCATAAGTTGCGAAATAAAACCCGTTTTATAAGGAAATTAGCAGCACTATCCGTAATTATTGACAGTATACCGTCGAACGGTTAAAACTGTTGTATACGCAATTATTTCATAACGTGGATGGATAGTAGAGAAAAATCGATAGTGCCTCGCCGTGAAAACGGACCGATTTTGCGTGCACACACAAGTACTTTATTTTAAGAAATCTGTTAGTTTTCTTCCCACATCGGCGTAGAATAGAATGTAAAAAAACTGCAGCGCGTCTGTACACGCGATGTGTTTTTTAAAAATAATTAGCAATATTACGAAACGAGACGGTACAATAATCGAGTGGGCGCTGCCGAATCTAATAGAACCGTCTATTTCCGTTCAAGACCGGACCGCGATACGTCGTAATATAATATAATATTGTGCGCTTACCCGTCTAAATCACGATAAACGATAAGTGCACGTATGAATCGCTATATAATAATGCTCGTATATATTAGTCCAGTCAAATTAGACGAAAATTCGACAAAGTTTGGAACTATACTTCCTCGAAAGCTGAATTTTGGTTCACAATTAGTCCACGTCTTACTGATGAACATACTAAAAGTCCTCAAGCCTACCCCTTGTGCATAGCCCTCCCCCTTCAAAACGGGTGTTTTTGACCTCTCCGTTGTTTTCACTTATAAATCGTTAACTGTTAGACTTATGGCTAAAACGAATAGAATCAAAATACAAATATTAATAAAATATTAAAATATTAATAAAATATAGGTGCTTACGATTTGCGATTGGCTTCTCTTTCTGGACAGATCGATCATGGATCGCGTGTCGAAAGTGGAAAACTTTGACATCCGTTGTCTGGTCGGCGGTTTCGGCGGCATGTGTTCGACCGCGCGGTCTTGCGCGTGTCCGGCCGTCCTCCACGGCACCCTGAACGCGGTCGGAAGTGCCGACGAGCCGTTGGACGGTTCGAAAGTCTGGCTGGTGATGATGTTTTCCGGCACGTCGTCTTCCGGGCGTTTCGGCGGCCCGGTGCCGCCAAAAGATTTCGGCATCGTGCTGAACCGGTCCGTGACCGCGGCGGACGACGCGGCGTCCGTCGAGTCGCTCTGGTATCGCGCCGGTCTCCTAAGCGAATTGGTCCGGGACGGTCTGACCGGCGTGCTGCAGGCGATTATTCCGGCACCGGTACCGTGCGCGTCGTCGCCCGTCCCGTTGTCGTCGTCGTTGTTCCGGCCGCCCGTTGCTCTGTTGTTGACGATTTCCACGGACCGTACGATTCTGCTGGACCGGAACACGTCTCGGATTTCCGACGACAAGTAATTGCTGATGTGCACGTCGCCGCGACTCAGGCCTTTCTCGCGCAAGAAGAACTCGTCCGAGTCGATCTCTTCGATCACGCCGGGCCTGTGCTCGGACAGGCTCTTCGTGTCTTTCGCGGACCGGCTGCAATCGTCGCTCAGAGACACCACCTCTTGCAGATCGCTGTCGCCGAACTCGGCCAACGATTCCTTGGACGCGCAGTGCGTCTCGTCCAGTAGTTCTTCTTCCTCCACGGCCAGCGTGCAGCCCGCCGCGGTTTGCCGCTCGTCCGTCGGCGCCGGCGTGCACTCCTTGTGCCCGGGCGACCGGAAGAACCGACGGCGGAACGAGTCCTTTCGCTTACTGCTCGGTTCCGCGTCGCCCGCTCCGGACGGAGCCGACTGCGGCGGCGGCGGCGGCGGCGTCTGAGCTTTACTGTTCGCCGCCGCCGTCTTCCTGCGTTTCGAGAATATCCGCGGATACGTGCCAAAGTCCATGAGCCTGTTATTGTTGTTGGGTTTCGGGCTCGCCGGTTTCGAGATTTTCGAAGCGTCGGACCAGGTGCGCGTCCGGAAACCGGGCACGGACAGTCGGGAAGCGCCGATTTTCGCCGTCTTATGGCCGGTTTTCGGCGATTCCGACGCGGTCTTGGCGAAGCCGAAACGCGGCAACGAGAACCGGCCGCCGCTCTTCGTGTCGTCCGCGCTGGACTCGTTGGCGTCCGCGGAGTTTCGCGACGGCGACGACGATTTACCGAAAGCCGCGGAGAAGTTCACTTTGGGCGCGTTGAACGTGAACTTTTTCGGCAGCGTGGCGAACTGACCGAACTTGCGGCGGATCTTCTCGCCGGCGCCGCCGCCGCCGCCGCCGCCGCCGCCGCCGTTGCACGGCCCTTCTACGACGGCGATTTTCTGTTTGGGCTTCCGTTTGGTCACCCCTTGTAGTTTGGTGCGCAACACGCCCGCTTTGACTTTGACTTTCTGTTGGAACATTTTCATCCGCGGCGTGCGGCTCGCGTCTGCCGTTTCGCCCACGGACGAGTTTTCGTTTTCGCCTTCGTAAATCGATTCGTCCGAACGCGCAGACGGTTTTTTCTCGTCGTCGTCGTCCTCTTCTTCTTCTTCGTCGTCGTCGTCTTCTTCTTCGTCCTCGTCTTCTTCTTCTTCTTCTTCTTCTTCTTGTTCTTCGGACCGCGGACGCTTGTCTTCGGGTTCCGAGCCCGTGTCGTCGGCCATCACGAGCTCTTCCGTCAACGGGATGCGCAAGAAATGACGGCCGCCGCCGTCGTCTTTGGCGGCCGGCTGCGGTCTCGCGGATATCCGGTCCGTGCTGGCCGCCGGCGTGACCGGTTCGTACACGTGATCCCTGCGAAACGATAATACCGACACGTCGTGAAACGGCGCTCGGAAAACGAATGAAAAAACCGACGACATATTATTATTATTATTATTATTAGTGAAATATTTATTATTACTGCCGAGGAATTTGAAACGGGTTAATTACATATATACGTATATATTATGTGGAGTCGCATATGTATATGCGCGTCCGAAGACGCGGCGAAAGTTGTTGGGATGGGACGGTAACGGCAGAAGGGTTAAATTTATTTATTATTTGGCGACAACGGAGACGGAGCCGAATCGGACATGCCAAGAATCGTCTCTCCGCGGGTACCGAGGAGCGAAAATTTATTTATAGGCGTCCGACGGGCCGGAGCTAAAAGTAGACGTACACTCTCGGACGGTGTTAAGAGAGGATTTCTACATAGTTGTATACTGTTTCAGAGTATTCGGTTTTTTTTTTTTTTGTAGTTTTCAAACATTGCGGTTTGTAAATATTTATCTGTTATTGTTGTTATTACGTCCGACGTAGAAACAAATGTTTACAATTTTTATTTTTATTTTTATTTATTTTTTTTAATATTTACATCACGCGAGCCGTGCGCCGTTTTAGGAAAACTATTATTCGAGCCGAGAGCGACAGTGGCGGCGATGTCCCGGGATTGGAAGTTGGAGGGCTTCCGCCCCCCCTCGTATATATTGCAATTTGTATAATTTTGAAATTCACGCGTCGTACAAGACTAAAATATAATAATAAATAGGTATATTATAAAATATTTATTCGTTGACGCGACATGTGATTGTAATACAAATAAATAGAACTTGAAATTTTGTAAAACCAATCGACGAGTGTTTTAGTAGCACAAATACAAAATGAAGACGGCCAAAACTCTCGCGATACCGTCCCGAAATTTATAGTCGCGCCGCCACCGCCGAGCGAATTTAGTACAGATTTTTATTTTTACATAAATCGCGAAGACGAAAATTTTGGTTTTTTTTTAAAAAATATTATACTCAACGGCGGATTTACAGAATTGCCGCCAGTAGGCCGTTCAAATTTTGCCGCCCCTACCGATCTCGTCGTATATTTTGTAAAAATTTATAATTTTATAATATTTGAATAACATTACGAGAACTCAATCCGAATGTATTATTTAAACATTTTTATTAATTTTCAAATGTTATTTTAATGTTCTTAGAATCTAAAATTGTTGTCTGGGTATTGTACGTACGCGTTTTGTGTATATCATACAAGTATAAAAAAACATTCTTGTTTTCTAAACAAGAATTCTAACATTCTGTTTAGATGGCCACAAACGATAATATTGTATATATTTTGTTATTTTTTGAAACATTTTTTTTTAATAGAAATATAATGCAAATGAATACTTTCATATTAATGAACGTTATGTATTATACTATATATATATATACTTTATTAAATAACATTTATAAATACGAATCTTTTGAATTTCTGTAAGACATGAAAAAAAATTTGTTTTGCCCCAAATCTGCCGCCCTAGGCTCCAGCCTACTCAGCCTGCCGGCAAATCCGCCACTGAATTTATACTCACCCCATTCCGTCGTAGAGACGCGTTCTACCCGCGTACAACGAAATCTTATATTAAATTCACAGCGCGCTTTTTCTTCTCCCCTCTCGTTCGCTAATCACGATTTTCGAAATTCCGATACATCTCCGAAGCGATGAAATGCGTTCGGGGCAGCCGGTGTCGTTAAAACAATTCGCGCGGGCGCGCGCCTGTTATTATATTACGCCGATGATGGCCGTTAGACGCGAATGACTCGAGACTTTGTCGGACCGCGACTGCGACGACGATACGCGGCAGCCGAAAAATCGAAATCGTCATACGCGTTGCAATAACGGTTGCCAAAATATGCGGTGTTTTACTGCCCTCCACCTCCCCCCGTATACCCGTCCAACGTACAGACGCGTTTTTCGTTTTATTTCTTTTACCCCCCCGTTCGTTGCCATATATACATATGCGCAGTGCAGCTTCTTCCACACAATAGTGCCGCGGCCGTTGCTGCTGCTGCTGCTGCTGTTAATATCCCGACAAACATCAGTAGACGTTTTTCGTTATTTTAGACAACCGAATCGCGCGCGCGTGTACACCAGAGCTGCGTAGCGCAGGTGCGTTGCACTCGATCTCTGCTAAAATTCTATTATTAAAATATACGTCGTCCCTGCAGGCTGTACGGCGCGCGTTTTACTTGTTGAGAAAAATAAATACTTGTCCGAATCGCCTTTTCACGTGATTGTATACAATAATAACAAGCGTCTTAATAAATAATATTTGCATAATTAGTTCATTGAAAAGGGGAGAAAAATAGGCGCAAATAGGGTGGGCTTAGGGAGGATAAGCCCCCGATGACAATTAAGCCCCTCCCACGGATTTATTATCGTATTAATGTAATTTTTCGTAAAGAAAACATTTTTTTTTTTTAAATTTAATTAAGCTTTTGTATCTCGCAACGTTACGGCTTATTATAGTGATTATAACTAACAATGATAATTTAATGATTATTTTGGATCATTTGAAGCTATGGCCGGCCCGTCTTATAATTTTTGGTTATGGTAGGATTGAAGCACCCCCTCCTCCATTGAAATTTTCTATTCGCGCCTATTTTTATAGCGTGGTTCGACGTGGTTTAATGTTAAAAAAAAATTTAATTACCTGACATAAATTTGCTAATGTGTTTTAAATACGTGATGTTCAAGGGGGTGGACGAAAATGGAACCAACCTCTTCTGCTAATGAAACATCCACATCGACGAGTTATAAACAAAAAGAATGATATATTAATGTACCGAGGCGAAATGCAGACGTAGAAAAAGGAAGAACGACGTGCATGGAACGTAAACGAAATAACAATAAAACTGGATTAGAAAGTACTCACCAGATAGCGCTGCGACACATCATAGAAGGGCGTGGCAGAAAGGCGCATATAAAAAGCGATACTGCGTTGTTCGCGCCCGCCCGCCGTGACTACACTGAGCGGTCCGATGGTTTCGGACCGCTATTTATAAGCGTCTTTCTGCTACCCCCTCTATGTTGTGTCGTAGCGCTATCTGGCGACTACTTTCTTTTTCCGTTTTATTACGGTCGGCTGACGCGCTGTGTCGGTATATGCGGGTGTTTAGTTTGACGCTGATCGAGCGACCGATTGTATGTGCGTATACAATCTTTATTAATTATTTATTTTTATTATTATTAATAATAATATTATTTACACGTTTACTATTTATTTAACGTTTACTCGTTTACACTGTAGACGACCGACCGAATTTGTCATCAGCTAAGCACTAAACGCTCGATGATCAGTGCGTACCGTACGCGCCGATTGTCGGTCGAGCACTAATTCCAGCCTCATACATGATGTTCAAAGGGGGAAGGTCAAAAATGGAGCATAACCATAACATAATTGGACGAGCCTACGTGACACAAGTCGGTGTTGTTTGGTCAGAGATTTACTAAATTAAAAAATATCAAATCCCAAGGGGGCAATCCACCTATCGCCCTCTTATAACCGCCACTGTACCGATGCATCAGCGTGCAGTGTAGATATACATATGTACTTTGATTATTTTCTTTTCGTCATAGGTTTTTAAGAGGGACGCCCAAACGTTGGAAGGACATTTAGTGTTCGTAACAGCGCTGCATAGTTTCATTGTTATTATATTGACATATAATTGTCTTGAAAAAAAAACCAGTGCGCGTAGTAAGTATTATGTACTACTTGCCTTTCGTACTTGACCCAAGTCTTTTCGTCGAACGCCGGCTTGTTCAGATGAGTCCAAGGGTATCCTCCGACAGACCGTTGTCTCCTCACTTCTTCCCAGTGATACGTGGCCGGCGGTACCGGCGGCGGTTCAGGCGTCATCGATCTGGACCCGTAGCCAGGAGTTGACCGGCCGGAAACAGACCTGGCCGCAGCCGGGGTGGACCTGCCCGAAGGCGGTCTGCACGCCGAAACAGACTGGCTCCTCGCCGGCGTGGACCGGCCCGAAGTCGGTTCGTCCAACGTCGAATAGTACGGCGCGTCATCTTTGCAACGAGCGAATTTCTCCGACTTGCGCGTCGCGTTACCATCTAATCCGTTTAAATAAATTTCTATAAAATATGTCCATCACAAGTTGTGTATAAAAGCCGATTTGTAAGTAAAACATAAAGTTTTATATTTTCATGTCGGTCAATTAATTCGCTACATATTTTTTTTTATATATATAATAATTCAGAAGAACTAATGGAGAAGTACAACAAATTCAACAAAAAACCCGGCATCAATGCATATACCTCATGAGTAAACGAATCGAGTGGGCAGGACGTGGTTTGGAGGTCAAATAGAATTTTATTATGACAGGAAAAACTAATGGGAAAAGACCTAGGCGTCGCCCTGGACAGCGCTAGGCAGACAGGGTCAACGGTGATCTGAACAAGTGCAAACAAGGAGTAACAATTGCGGACAGGATTGACACAGAGAGAGAGATGGAGGAATGTAGTTGAGGCAGTGAAAGTCCTTCGAGGACCGTAAAAGCTTAAGAAGAAGAAGAAGATAATACTTTTGAAGAAGATTCACCGCTGTTTGTCGTAAAAAATATACGTAATCGGTAGCTGGGGCGTACCCGAAGGAGGGGGATTCGTACACCCCATTGAAAATTAAAAAATGTTTTCATATGATTCAAATTTAACCGAATAAAATTTTAATGAAAATTTATATATATATATAATGTTGTTATTATGCGCGTAATTATAATTATAATTGACGTTTAATAAACATTGATTTATATTTTTGTGAAAAATGTATTTATAGTGATGTATATACCAGATTTTTTTGCTTTAATTGAAATGTCTACGTTTAAACAAGCATGGACCCCCCCCCAAACTTGAAAAAATTCTGGTTGCATCACTGATCAGTAGTGTTCCCGTAGGGTTTTTCAACACACGTGCCGTATATACTCTCAAGATTTTAATGAAAAAAGAATCCACGGTTATACAAGCGATTCGCGAAGAAAGATCAAATATATTAATTTTTAATTTTGGTCTATTTTCGGGGTGTTTATTTTTCTCCCCACAGAAGACGGTTGCGTTACAAGTTACAACGACATCGTTAATAAACGTAAAGATCGTAAAGACATACTTAGACGATAAAATAAGATGAATTACGAAAACAATTTTTTTGTCAACTTGTTTCGATAGCTAACTTTTATATAATTTTCGAAAAAATTAAAAAAATTGTTTTATCATTATAAACTCTTTTTTTATCTGAAAAAAGCATATTTAGGCGCTCGTCAGATATTATATAGTATACTCTCGAAACAATTTATGGGAACGTCACTGCGCGTATATAATAACATACAAACGGCGATTATTTCACTGGAACCTGTCAGGGCCGCTCTTAAGATTTGCTAGGCTCGGGCCAGAATATTACTGTGAGGCCCTTCTACCTTAATCAGCTATAACCTAATGTTATAATTCCTTTTTTTTTTTTTTAGTTTTGTGTAACAACGAATCGAATCAAATAAATTACTATATTTAGTTCAAAACGTAATTAAAAAAAAAAAAAAATCGTAACTATACATTATTGTTTAATATTAGTATGTAGAAAAAAATTATATAATTCACGTAATTCAAATATATATTTATAATTAAAAAAAAAAAAAATAGAATACGAACGAAATTATGAATCTACAAAAAAAAAGAATACAATTCAAACAAAAAATTTTCCGCTTTCGCTTCGGAAAATTTCACCATCATACATATTATTATAACCTATAGATAATCACAAATTTCGTTTTCAATAGATATACAATATCAGAAAGTCTTTCTCGAGCCATTGCGGACCGTACATTATGCTTTTTGAGTTTCGAAAACGTCTTTCAGCACTTGCATTCGTGTAATATTGGCACTGTAAGCGTAATTCTTCGAGTTATTGCGAGGAAACGAATATTACAGGTCGTTTTTAAAAAAAATCTAGAGACATTCCAAAAGAAGTAGCTAGACAAAATATGTTATTAAACAAATCTATGTCCCCCGACTGTTCCGTATCCGTTAGCAATACGCGTCTATGTGACTCTTTATACTTTTGGAGCGCTAGGCCTCGTAAGCCCTTTCCACCGTAAGAACTGTCCTGGAACCCGTTTCCTTAAAACCATTTCGGAAGTCGAGCATCTCGGCATTACAGCGCTAGATAAGATACTTGGCTGACTTTTAATTATATAAGCTCCCCCGATTATCACACCGAGCACGCGTATTATATCTCATTCAAAACCGGCCGTTTTTACAGGCACATACGCGGCGATTCGAATCTGGAGCTGTGCCCAAAAGCCGTCACGAATTCGTACAAGCGTTTCAGCGTGACTTTTGGTATGCGTGCGTAACTGCACGCGCGAGCAGTCCAACACTGTTGCAGACACCAAATGTTGGAATGTGCTGCGGCAGCGACAGCAGTCGACCGATATGTATAAACGCGCGTTTCACTCAAAACCAGTGGCGGCTATCCCATACTTAAGCACCACTTCAATTTTTGGGTGGGTGGCTGGGTAGGTCTCAAACCCCAGTCCCAAGTCCTAAGACCACTGACCAGTGATTAACTTAGGAAAAAAGTAGTAAAAGTACTCTAGTTAGAGTAAAAAAAAAATCGGTCTCTTTAGTGTTAGGTGGGTGGGGTGGTCTATCGGAAATTCTGAGCACCCTTACACATTTTTTAGATAGCCGCCACTGCTCAAAACTATCATCGACCATTTCAAAAAAAGCGTTAATGTTCGCAAATTTCTACCTAAAATATCGCCAAACGTCTATACCGGATTAAGAAAAAATATATATATATATATCCCACTAGAGATGGGGAAAGAAATTTTTGTTTTATTTCGCTCGTGTTTTGCGCTAAAGCTTAAAGTTTTTTGATTAAAAAAAGAAAAAAACGTATACGAACCTGCAGGTTCTTCCATTTGGAACGATTCACGGGATATGTTCAACTGTTTGTATAATGATTCCGCGACGAAAAAGCACGCAGTTATTAAAATATCATTCGCTCACCAAAGCGTATGTTTTTTTTTGATTTGTCCAATCTTTTGGTAAGCAGAAAGAAAAAAGAAAGCCGCGCGCACAAATCGCCGCCGGATCTCGCGGCGCGTCGCCGACACAACGTTTGCGCGTATGTACACACACTGCACGCTGCATACACACACACACACACACACTCACTGTTGCTGCTGCTGATCCTGCACATTCGTCGTAGGTACGCGACGCGATAAGTCCGTATATTTTATAACGGTCTCCCCGCGCGCGCGCGCGCGCGCCGACTTAACGTGTTTGGGACGGCGTCCAAGTCCACCAATTAAAAATAAACCCGAATCTCTCTTATAGCCGTTTGTTTGTCGCGATTGTCTCGGCGGAATGGCCCATATCTTTCGGTTCTCCTTACCCGTTTACCCGGGGGGGCCACCTGTTCGTCGTGTTCGTTCCAATTACAAGGTACGGGTAATATATATATATATAATTTTTTTTTAGGTTACGTACAGGGCCGGCTCGAGGTATATAGGAGAGCTACGTTAGAGAGCGGCACTTTCGAAAGGTCGGCGTTTTTTCTTTTTTAAAAAAAAGTGATCCTTATAACTTTCTAAAAAAATTTCTATCGACGTAGTAGAAAACGTTTTTTTTTTTTATCGAAATTCGCCGGACGATTCGTCTCTGACAAAAGCGTTTTCACGTCGAATTTCTCGATGATCCATCAAAACGATGGCCCGATTCTTTTTATGACGATTCAAATCGGCAAGAAATAATATCCAGTTCATATTATTTTAACTATCCGTACGCTATTAAATATTGACGGTTTTAACACTTTTATCGGGTGAAATACAAAAAAAAAAAATACGCATTTTTTTTCTAATACGACGTTTTATTTTTTAAAAAAACGAGGGAGGTAGGTATGGGTCCTTTTTAATTTTATGGCGACGGAGGGGGCTCTAAAATTATCTCATACGAGCGGCAAAATGTGTAACCTATTTTTACTTGAGCCGGCCCTGCAGGGTATAAATCACACAAAAGTCGATAATTATTAATAAAAAAAAAAAATCTATTGAGATAACTTTTCGTAAACTCGTTGCAGTTTTCTGTACAATATATATATATACGTATAAGTTATAGTTTTCCGACCGGATTCGTTACAAACATTTAGTACGTCTTAACAGAGAATCGCTTAGGTGTACACACTTAAACATAACATGTTAAAAATGGATTACAAAAATACGTATGCGTACATACGCATGACGTAAAATTCAGTGGCGCCGAACTAAAAAAAAAAAATGTCAAAAATCGACAAATATTTTTTAAACGCACTTTTAACACCGCCAAAGGATATAGTAAGGATCGCATGGGAGCAAAGGAATTCAAATCATTTTTATTATATCTCGCAAGTTTCCGTGAAGATCGAACAATAACGTTTTGAACGGGAACTGTTATAATTTCACTTTGTATAGTACTTTTTTTTTTTTTTTAATACTTTACTCGTTAAGTATTAAAATTATTTTTATACAACTGAAAAATACGTTTCAAACGTATATACTTTCTTTTTTTTTACCATTTTAATACGTACAATTATATGATGATGCGTGCAGAAAAGTTTTTATCGGTTTATATATATATATATAACGTATATAGAACGCTTATACGTATACACTGCAGGGGCGCGATTTCAGTGAAAAAAAAATCTGAGGGCGATGCAGATACACTAAAAACCGTTGTCTGTCAATGGCATAAAAAATGTTTATAATTTTATTTCAAGAGTGCTGATTTCGAAATTGTGTGTACTGAGCACCACCAAGCTCCCTCTTCCCAACAAATTGCGCTTATGGACCTATACGCGTGAGAATATAATGTAGTTACAAGTGATTTTTATGAAATATACGCTTCTGTTTTGAGATTTATTTCCCATCGTCAAACTTGTTATTTCTGAATTCTCTGATCACTAAACGCACTATATCATTCATTTCGAGGTATGGCGATGAGATACGCGAATTCGGCGCCATTGAATTATACAAACGGATTATGTACCTATTATATATTATATATTTTTATACTCGGTTCCGCGATGTACGATACGCGAAAATATATAATATATACATATATAAAGTATACAGAAACAATACAGAAATTAAATAATAATAATAATAATAATAATAATAATAATAATAATTAATAATACTAATTTAGGATACTCGGTTTTTTTTTTTTATTAAGCAACAATGTTTTCGTTTTTTTCTTAGTTGAGTACATATATATATATATATATATATATATATATATAGTTAATAATATATAAATACGATTAAGGAATGTTATAAAAATACTGTACTTTACGTCGTAGTTCGCTAACATATTTGTATATATATATATATAATATGCAATTTTTAAAAGATTTCTCGTATATATATATATAGTATATAAAATGGAAGATTTGGAAATTAATTTTATAATTTAGAAAAAAAATTTTTTTTAAACTATTTATTAGAATATTTTTTAAAAAAAAAAAGTGTCACGGGTCTTTTCGAAATTGGTTACCTATATTCGCGTATACGCTGTCGCAGCGCTTACCTATATGTATATATACGTTCGTTGTTTTTCGATCAAATGTATAGTAAATTTCGAATTTAAACCGCGTATAAAACACAAATTATAGCCATTATAATATATATTATAAAAGGCTTATTAAAAAACAAAGAAAATATTAATCGAATCTATCGTTTATGCACAAGCGTGTATACAGAGATGGGCGAGTTACTCGAGATGGGCTTGTTACAGCAAAAAAAAAAAATTTATTTTTATTATTATTATATCGAGCAGTTACTTGTTTATTATTTCTTCGAGAAAATAAATATTCGTTCGTACGAGGGGTTCGTTTCAAAAATGTATTTAATTGAAATATAAAATAGTATATATATATATACGTGGAAATTTATTAATACGCGTTGGTTACAAAATATATTGAAAAAAAAAAGAACATAATAAATATTATAATGTTTGCGGTTAGAACTTTGTACGTGTATTACATGAAAAATATCAGTGCACGAATTTGTGTGGTAGGGGAACTCAATACATCAGTATTTTCGATTTTTTTTTCTTTGTTTATTAGATATTAAAAAATTTTTAAAATCTCAATATAAATAAAATATCGACGGGGAAATAGGGGGGGACTTTTACTACGCGAGAAAATGGTGACTGGAGAATGGGAAGGCGTATAGTCCGCACATAGTACCGGAGTAAATTTCTTCGTAGAAAGCTCATTTTTTTTTCATCTTCCTTGATTTTCCTCGATTCCGAGCACTGAATAGTCACGATATTGAGCAGCCCAACCCTGCGTACCGCTATATGTGTGTATATATATATATATATATTTAATTTATCGTTATTTAATCGAACGTATATATACTATATATATAGACACGTAAAATATAACAAACGACCGCGATTTTAAAACGGAACAAAAAACGCGTTGTGGGACTATATAAAAAAATTATTGTACTACGGTCGAGCGCGAATTTATTAACGCCGTTTTCTTTTTCTTTCGTTTTTTTACTCGCGTTTTGGTCGAAATCCAAAATGTAAATTTGTACACGGATCTCGCCGCGGATAACCGAAAAACGAACGTTTTCGCGTACACATAATTATTATATATTATTATAAATCGTCGAGCACGCAGATTTCCCGACATCATTATTATTAAATACATATACTTTGTACAATATTTAATATATATAATATAATATATATATATGCTACGTACTATATAATATCGTATAATCAAAATAACAACAATAATAATAATAATAATTATTATTATTCTTATGTAGTGGAAGAAATTGCAGCCGCAGCCGCCGCCGCCGCCGCCGCGGAACAACGGCGTTGTGTCAAAATATTACTGTGGTGTACGATCTCCGCGGTACACGGCCGGACAGAGCCGGATCATTCGAAGTTCTCGAAATGTGACAAAACGTCCAGGTGCTTGGCCAACTCTCTGACGTATTTCTTCAAAGACACCTCGTCCAAGAACGTGGTCAACGGCAAATTCGGTTGGCACCGCGGAAGATACTGTTCTCCCTGCGGTGTACAATATAATATTTAATTATTTATAATTTATACGCGTGTAAGAGACTAAACATCGACGACAGTGTGGCGGCTCTTATAGGACGGTATAGTTAACGAAATTCGATCGAATTTTTTTTTTTTTTAATTGGGGGGATCTATTTATAATTATATCTGCAGTTAACAGCCAAGGGCGTAGCAATGGGGGAGTGGTTATTTAGTGATCAGTTGTAGAAATACTCTTAGAAAACACTGCAGTTACCAGTATTGGGGATGGTAATCGTTAAAATAAAATATACATTATAAAAAGAGTGTTCACGAAACTTTTTTTTTATAAAGGTAACAACTAGTTTCGCCTATAAGTCATCGTCGGGTCCGATCATTATCTTAATTTATCAGATTGTTACGTTTTAGTCGAAACTATTAGTTAATTATACTTTTACATAAACATTTTCCGAATACTCTAGTCATGTTTTCTCTTTATATATATATATATATATATATATATATATATTTATTTTAATAATTTATGCGTATTCATATTTTTTATACATAGGGATTAGGGGTATATCGTTATTTTTATAATAAACGAAATTCCTGGCTACGACACTGTTAAGAGCTGATACTGTTAATATGATAAAGTTTTCAATTCGACTTTATACGAAATATGCTTTAAAATCAATGAAATCACTGTAGAAAGTAATTTAAAAAAAAACGTTTTCTTTTCTTTTAGGACCCCTCCCATAAAGCCGCGCCACTGCAGGTTGACGGTATCCTAATCGTATCGTGTCACATGAACTCACGATGAACGCTCGATGATGGCGTAGAACGACGTGACAGAACACGTAACGCAATAATAATAGTCTTAAAAAGTCGTCGCCGAAGAACTGTATGTAAGAACTGTAAGACACGTCTGAAATAATATACGAGTGTTTAATTTCAAGTACAATAAAAATATTTATCACGTTTATAGTCATTATTGTGCGTTATACTGTGAATATTGTACCTAGTTTCACTTTGCTAGTGAACAGACGGCTGGCCTCCGTGATGAATCTGTCTACGTACGAATTGGCCCTCTCCCACAAGTGCATTTTGACCGTCAGGATGTTGCATATAAGACAGAACGCTGTCAGAGGACTGTGTAGAAACAACGTGAACAAACTTCCGTTGTGCTGTAGTTGTTCTATAACGTGGTAATACGTTGTCGAATAAAAAACACGTTTAAAAAAAACAAAAATGATTATTCTATATAGGTACTTCAAATAATATTATTTGGAATATTAAAGTATATATATATATATATATATAATATTTCGGTCTGTAACGCGGTACAGTGTCCCGTGAATGTTCGAGTCCATGTGTCTGAAACAATCATCACCACCACAACACGTGGTGGTCTGATGTTTAGACGTGTGAACAAAATTATTATACACAACGTGAGAATTTATCACTGTAAAACGATTTTTAAGCGTATTGATTTGCGATTTACTGTTTAGATCGGCTCGAGTGGTTATTCGCGTGCATTGCTTTTACGATCGGTGAAAATCAATTCGTTTAAATTCCTAGATCACGATATTATTACGATGCATTCATACGGTACTGTTCTCAAATATTCGAGTAAATAATTTTATTAATAGATTTAATTTTTTTTTAAATTCATTTATCAGTTGGTCGAAAATTTAATATCAACGCAAACTATAACGTAACGTCGTTGATTATTATAAAATATAATTTATAATAATCCACGGTAATGTGATACGCCAAATTGTAAAACGATTTAATGCAAATAAAATAATTAATCTTTATTTTATTTTATTACCGTGTAGTTTGTCCGGTAACTCTTGGGGAGACATGAGCACGACGAAAGCATGACCGAAGTACCTAGGTATGTGTTGAAAGGCGAAACTATTGTCGGAATCGATAATTACGAACAGCGGCTTTCTAGTGAACGGATAAATATCTCCAGGATATAAGCTATCAATCAAATTAATTATTATAATTTATTAGTTTTTATGCGTACGCATTAAAACGTTCTCCGAATTCTTACCAATGGATTTCTTTAACGTGTACACCTTTTTTATTGGTCAGTTCCATTTCTCGTTTGCAACTAGCCATGATTCCTCCGCCGTCGTAACCGGCTAAAAAAAAAAAAAAAGTGGACTCTTATTCAATATTCAGGCTATCGTTATCGTCGAGTTATATGAATAAATAAATAAAAATTTAAGAAATGAAAATATCTATTAAAATTTAATTCACTTATATATATATACCATTGCCCATGTGTTTTGAGGCTTGAAAGCATCCGTCTGCCGAGACGTACATGAGCAACACACCGTTCGCGGGAAGCTCTTTAAAACCTGTAATAAAAAATAAAAAAAAAACACGTATATAAAAACGGTGAAAATCCATATTGTAAGTGTCGACATACTGACCTGTAGCTAAAAACATCATTATTTGAGTAATAGTCGGTTTATAAAGTATGTATTTGTGAGGATTTTCTCGTCTGGAACTATTCACGTCGTGATTTCCCATCATCGGATACGCTAAGGTTTTATTACTCGTAATCGAGTAACTTTTTTCCTAAACGACAAAATATTTGGTCAATATTAGCCGAAAATATTCACTGTCATCGTTGTACACATTTATAAACGTATTACGTTTATATTGAAAATTATTAATTTTTTTTTTAATAAACTATGAACTATTCGAAACGTGTTCAATGTACTTCGAACAGTTCAACTTTTCGACACTCGAGTAATGAGTTTTTTTTTCGCGTGTACTGTTTAAAATATAAGACTGAGCTTTAAAAAAAAAAAAAAATGCTCGGAGCACTATCCGAGTGTACTACTCACGAACGATGCCCTCGAAGGAGGATCGGACACGTGATTGACTTCGTCACGATTTTTCTCCCTCTCCAGCGTCTGCATCATTCGGAACATGTCTATGGTCATTTCGCTGAACTTGACCTGCGTACATCGAAAGCCAACAAATCGTTATTATCGATTTTTTTTTTTGTTAATATCATAAAAATGAAAATAAATCGTTCGTTTTTCGCGACCTGTTCCGACGCGTTTCCTATGAGTATGATCTCTTGCAGCGAGAGATTCATCATCGTGGATTTTTCCACCGGAGGCGTAGTCAACGGCGTTAACCTGTAAACAAAACGCGGTATGAAGCAGCCGGTATAGTTAGAGGTAGTTTATTTATAAAAAAATAATAATAATAATAATAATATACGAATGTGCGTGTCAAACGCGCATAAATAGAGAACGACGAATCGTGGCAATAGCGTTAACAACGCTCTGGTATATACGTTGTAAGGTATCGTTTGTACAGCGAATAGTGTACAACAGAACGCGAAAAAACACGAGGGGAATAATTCGTCGACCGTTGACAGAGGGAAATCGTAGGGGTGTGTACACATTATACACGCGCTTAACGTTTGTACAAAAATATAATATGTGTAGGAAAGCAAATCGGGCGCGTATAAATATTATAGGAGCATAATATTTTGCATTTTTGTTTTTTTTTTTTTTTTTTTTACCTGTGCGAAAGTATGACGCTGCTTTGATCGGCGTGTAAAACGTTCACTATGTTGTCGGCTTTTACAAACGTTTTGATCTCTTCTAAAACCATTGACCATTCCAGCTGGTCGTCTGGTTCGTACGTGCTCGTGTAATCGACGATTTGCTTGTCCAGTTCCTACGATATTTACGTATAAATTAATATTAAAATTAATTAAATTAATCGTAATAAGATAAAAAAAAAAATTAACGACCGTTATTAATTTGGAGAGAAAAATACGCGTTAAAACAACAAATTAAATACCACACAAATTACGTATGCCAAAAAAAATAAAATAAAAAATAAATATTCGCCTATACAGCTGGTACACATAATAAATTCGTATAGGTACGTACGTAGTGAATACGCGCGATCGAGCCAAAGATTTGTATTATATAAAAAAAAAACAAAGAAATATATTTAAAATATGTTGAGTATTGAATTTGTTTTGCGTTTTTAGTACCGCGGTTTCGACAAAAATTCATCGGTTCGTGGTCAAACGAGAAATAAAACAGTAGAAATGAACATATTATATATAGGAAGAAAATTATGAATATTATACAATAAAACGAAATGGTGTAAAAAAAAAAAAAAAAAAATAAAAAAAATAAAATGAAAAACAGCGAATTAAAAACTACGGCGTTTTATTAATATTATTTAATAATATATTATTTTTTTAAATCTGTATATTTGAAATATTTTCATAATGTTTTTGATTCTTTTAAAACCGATATAATTTTTTTATTATATACAAATAATCTTTGGCTCGACTATTATTCACATAAATTTTTTTTATATGTACGTTTTTTTTTTTTTTCAACACGGTTTTGACGTGATATCGGATGTTTCAACGACGTTTAAAAGTCTAAACGCGCTCTCCCCCCCCACCC
Source organism: Slavum lentiscoides (assembly GCA_032441835.1). NCBI lineage: Eukaryota > Metazoa > Arthropoda > Insecta > Hemiptera > Aphididae > Slavum > Slavum lentiscoides. Next base: position 11,734,363 of record CM063710.1, read on the forward strand.
AACCAATATGTGTTGTATCGTTTTTTTTTTTATTGTAAAAACATTACACGCTAGGATTTCAAAGGAAGCCTATATGTTGACCTATATTATACACTCCTTAAAGGCCGCGTGCGACTTTTGAACGAATACGGATTGAATTGAATCGAATCGGAATACCAATAGTAAGCACTAACTCCTTGAATATTGTTATTCATAAATGATATTGGAAATTAGAAGAAAAAAAAAATCTGTTAATAAACAGACTCCACCATACGCGTTAATATATTAAAAAAAAAAAAGTATTTGCGTTAATACACGTTATTATCGTAATATTATATAATAAACACGTTAATACTTACAGCCAACAATTCCCGGATGGCTCCCACTCGTCTGAGCAAAAGACAAACGACAATAAACCTAGCGTAATACCTCAGTTTCTTTACCATCAGATCGGATCTGAAAACAAAATGTATAAATTTAAAGGTCGCACATAAATGTCGTCTATTCTGTTTCGAGGCGACAGGAGCTAACAAGTGAAGTTTTATAGCGTCTCAGTGAGATGCGGTGTATAAGAATTAGTGCGTGTACTATAGAAAATAACCGAAAGTTTTTATGTTTCGAACGCGCAAAAGCGTTGGTATTTTTAATTTTTTTTTTCAATTTTTTTTATTTATTTTGAAATCAGTAACGAAAAAATATTCCGACTTTAATTCACGGTACATGTTACCGGAAAAATTAATTTACATTGTGTATTTCACTCCGGCAAAAAATGAAAACGATTATCGACTTTACGGTCGCTCCTGCCTCGGAAACAATAACGTTTATTATATATACGTAATAATTCGATATTTTCGATAACCACCAAACGAATAAAAAAACACGTATTTATAAACGCATTAGTTTAAAGTAGTAAAATAAAAATATATTTATATACACTAAAATCCGTCATTTTCGCCAAACGAATCACGCCGAATCGAATATTATAATATTGTACATAATAGTATAATTAGCTATAGGATATAAAACTATATAAATACATTGAAATATATAATCGTTTTCTTTACTTTTTATTTGAAATATTAATATAATATATTGATACGCAATAAGTTTCGATTCGACAGGGAACGCGAAACTATACGCGTTATCGAATAAAATCGTGAAATACGCGAGTGCCGAGCGTACAATATATTGCACAGGATTTTTAGCACATATTTGACAAAAATGCTATAACTTTTGTTCTAATCAATATTTTTGAGTGTTTTTTTTAAAAATTTTTTTGGTAATAATTTTCAAACCGACAATGCTATATACAATTATTATATTTTAGAATTCATTTTATTTAACAAAATATATATATATATATATATTTTTTTTTGGTGCTAGAAATGTTTATTAGCGATTAATCGTTAATTTTCTACGGTTTTTTTTAAGTTTACGAAAATTTCAATTTTTTTTTTTTTGTAAGACTAGTCATTATTTTGCTGGCCGTCCGGGTTCTCTCGTATACCACACCATACTATTAATGAAGCAAATCGACATTTTGTTAAACTCCAAAAAAAAAAATTTGCAGAAAATTAACGATTAATAAACGTTTCTAGTACCAAACTGTTTTTTTTTTTGGAAATAAAATTATAAAATGGCTATTTTCGATTTCTAAACAAGAATTTTAATTTTAATTAAAAAATAAAATAATTGTAGAGTAGATTTCTGATAAAAGTGATTATTACCAAAAAGAAAAACTCATAAATATTGATTAGAACAAAAATGTCAGATCTCCGTGAGACACTCCGTACAAAACTGTATAGTGTTTGTGCATTAGGTAGGTATTACCGTAAGATGTGCGTATATTTAGTAAAAATCCTGGGTTTTAATTTTGTTCTCAAATCACTCACCTATCTTCCTGAGATACTCGAGAATAATATTGTCTTCCTCGTATCGCCGAATAAAACGAATACGCTTCGTTCAAGTTGTTCGTATCGCTCGTTCTAAGGCTGTAATATATAAATCGTTCAATATTCAATCACTTAACGTCATCAAAACGACTTTACGCGCGAGGCAATAGTGTAGATATATAGGTACCTATAAACAGTCGATTTGAAGAGAAAAACGTGTGTATGACGGAAATTTACTATAATGTATATATAGTAGATGACTATTATATTATTATAAAACGGTTTGTTCGAAATCGACAAGTATAAGTAAATGCAGTGAATTTTGCAGGAAAAAAAAATATAAGCTCTTCGCCTGAGAACGGTGCAGGCGCGCACGGGGTGCGGCCAAACGGCGGTTATAACCCCATCCGAAATAGTTAAAAAATCGTTTTTTTTTGTACATTATAGCTAGAATTTTTACGCTACAAAATGGCTGCTGAAATAGTTAAAAAGTAAAAAAAAAAATTGGCGCTCGCGCCACTGTTTGAGAGACGTACTTTTGTTTTTCACACTCGAAAATCGTACTGCGCGTAGTTCTAAAACAGTTCTAAAAAAAAAGTTCTCCGAATATTATGATGACTAGACACCGGATTTATATGCGCGTTTAAAATCCTAAAAATAAGATGTTTTTATGCACTATAATTTTATCAAATTTATCTCTTATAAATATTCTTTTTTTTTTGGAAATACACGGTTTTATAAAAAAAAAATGTATTAAATACCGAAAAAACAAATAAAATAGTAACAATTTATAAAACTTATAAAACAGTTAAATATTAATCCTAATCTTAAAAAAAATTACTTAAACAGCCATACTTGGTGTATATTTTACTTTTTAAGTGTACACAAAAAAAAAAATTGTGTACATAATTTATTATGTAATAAAAGTAATAAGCTAAAAATAATAATAAAATGTTAAAAAAAAAATATATTAATTTACTAAATAATATTGATATTAATAAGTTGAATGGAAAACTTTACCCGATCTAATCGTGGCGTCCAATGGGGTGTAAACTGACGGAGGTCACAATTCTTTGTGCATTTTTTTTAATAAACCATTACATTTTTTTTTTTGTGAAATGTTCAAATTTAACTTCAATATATTCCTAAAACGCATATCATTTCGCACGAAATATTCTCTAACCTCGAACCACGTGTTTTTTTTTTACGCGGTAAAAGTGATTTGTATATCAGAGTTCATGTAGGAAAACGAATCGTTGCCGAAGCTCATCATCATCCGATTGGAGCTGCTTGGTGTAAAAATAAATATGTAAAAACATAAAATTCCGGTGTCTAATGATTCGACCGTCTGCAGCGTCATCGGTTTTACGCATTACAATAATACGTAACGTGCGTTCGGTCACATTTTGCGCAATTCTAAGCAGAAAATGCGCAGCTCCAATTTATAGGAAACGCGTAATTGTAAATTTTTAAGAAGTTTTAATATTTTACTTATAACCTATAATAATTCAGTTATCGTAACGTTTATTAATCATTTTGATCGACGATACAATAACGTTAAAATTCACATTTGGTTTCATTTTAATTTGACAACGAATTTGTCATTTATCCATACTTTAAACACCTTTAAATTACCACTATCTTCTCCGTTTTCGGGAAGAGGAAGGAAAAATGTGACAAGAGTATGATGGTGGGGTAGGGGCGAAATTGATGAGTTAGGGGAGGGGAAAGGTATGATAGGACGGATAAAAGACGGTGCGGTGAAGGGATGAATGGGGCAAAGTTAAGGGATGAGAGGATTCTAAGTCATATACGAACTTCTAAACAAAAAAAAAAAACTTTAACATAAGCACGTTATACGCGTTGTATACCCGGTATAACACATTATACGTATATATATATATATATAATGACATAGTGATGTGAAATGCGTCTTTTTTTTGCTCCTTTCTCTCCCCACCCGTGCCGCCGCCGTATTTGCCGGATCGTGTTCTCAAGGGGGGGATATAATTAAAACCCCTTTGATCGATTATTATTATTATTTATAAGGGCCGCGCGTAACGTAGAAAAACACTTAAAAAAAAAAAGTCTCGAGCGAACACACAGCGTTGAATTTAAAACGAATTCGTATACATATATTATACAGTCACGGCGGTTTAGTCTCCTTTTGCAAGGGGTTGTCATCGCGCGCGTACATATATGGATTTTCGAACTATACCGCCGTTTAGTCGGCGTGGCTTTTTTTCTTTCTTCTTTTTTTTTTTTAATCTTTTTATATCACGACGCGCGCGTATTAATAATATTAAGAACGGCGATCGATAATTATGATGATGGGCTCATCGGCTTTTTTTTTTTTTCATTCTGTACACCGCCGTGACATTTTCACGCCCGACTGAATAATATGAATACTCACTAGTAATGGTAGTACAGTTGACCTATTTTCGAAGCGATTTCACCTATCTGCCATCGTTTCAAGCCGTATTTCGTGTCCAACACTTGCCTGTAAATAATAATATACAATTACACCGCGATATTCGTATAAACGGATTTTACTTTTTTTTTTTTCGTTATCGTAACGAACGTCCACTAGATATATACCTACTGATCATATACGGTAAAAAAAAAAATCGTTTCGAAAATTATTTGTCCTCCTGTCACCGCGTATTATTATTATTATTATTATTATTTTTTTGTAGTTATCCCTCAACGAAAGCGTTTAACGCGAGAGTCATTTACCGTATTATTATAATGTAACCGCTGCAGTTGATACGCATTTTATACTACGAAATCGGAGTGTTATTGTGATACACGTCTTCTAAAAACCTACGTATACGTAATGCTTAACGGCCGCGTTGAATAACGTGGACGATTGCTAAAGAAGACAAATAGAAGCTTTTGAGACGCGTGGTGCTACAGGAGAATGCTGAAGACAAGTCGGTGACCGACGAAGACGTATATCGAGGATATCCGATGGGAAAAACTCTATGGATAATTATAAGGAAAAAGAGAAATGAATGTGTACTAACAGATACGGTGAGTTGCTCGGATTAATTGTATATACAAGGACGTGTGGAAGGTAAAAACCGCTGGGGCTGAAACTAGTGATGGACCGAGGAATTCATACGAAGAAATTAACAGGGAAGATTGCTGCAAACCGATCTTATAGGATGTTGCAGGAAGGAAAAGATGATAATAATGATGATTCGAGTATATTTCCTCCCCTACATAATAAATCTATGGTTTCGTCGAAACGCGTTTTTAAACCGTATAATTACTATAATAATGGGAAAGCGTACTATTATTAATGTATCGACGATTCGACGATTTATTATTTAGTTTCGGAGTAAAGAATGCGAGGTAGCCGAAAAAAATTGCATTTTACCGGAACAATTTTACCAAAAGTTTTATTATATAGCAAATCTTTCTCGGTAATTTTTCAGAAAAAGTTTTCCGGTGAACTCGATTTCACTCGAATATAATATTGAATTCGTTAAATGCGTCCGCGACACCTGCAAGTATACTATTATTCGTTAAACGAATTCACGTATAACGCGTATATTTAATATTACAAAAACCAAAGGCGTGGACAATTTAACGGGAAAAATTAACTTGGTCGAGTTTGCCTAAACCCGTTTTAATTAAAAGTTAACACAGGAAAAAATATTAATTCGGTTAAAAAAAAAAATAATTGTATTTTTTTTCGCTCAAAATTTAGGACTCGAATTACAAGTTTTTTTTTAAAAAATTATTCAACAATAAAATTGTTTCACTATTTATTTTTTAATATTAAGCTGGTAAAATACTATTTTTTTTTTTTTGTTAAGACGGTTAGGTCTTTTCGGGGAAAATAACAATTGCCCAACTCGTGGTAGATTAAAAAATTAAAAACAAATCTACGAATTTAATAAGCGGCCAATAACGACGGATCGCAGTAACAGTAAAAATCAAAGCAACCGCTGACGGCCACACAAAAATCATGAGCACCCATAATATGGGTCTTAAATTATTGTCGACTGCGTTTGATCGTGTTCGACTCGACCGAACGATCGTGAAAATCAACGGTCAAGAGTCAATTCAAACTGGTCAACGAACAAACTGATCGATTAGTAGAGTTTAAAAGAAAAAAAAATATATATATATATTAACCTTAAAGCCCTATATATATTATAAATCATTACCTGTGTTGCTGTTGAAACTTCCAGAGTTTCGTATAAACGTCGAAAGTCTTGCCGAAATACCCTTGCCAGATTTTCTGGCCGCATTGTGGAAGCTCTCTGGAACAAAACGACAAATCGCGAACCGTCAGTACGCACGCGTATTATACGTATTTAAATTTAAAAAAAAAAACAAACAAAACCAAAATGCGCGAAAATTCACTTTTTTTTTTACAAAACACGGTATAGTTTTAAGAAAAAGTGATTTTTTTTTTTCGTCCATTCGAAAATTTTATTTCTATAAAAATATAGTCGTCCCCACTCGATTTGTAAATTAAATAATATGTTTTCGCGTTTAGAAACCAAAAAAAAAAAAAAATCACAAGGGGGTTGCTCTCTGTGGTCGCGTATCACTGCGCCGCGCGTGAGTCATCACACACCGCCCTCGTTACCTACACCTACTGCGCTGATAAACTCAAATCGTGCGCGACGAGATCAAATCTAAACACACTCACACACATAATAATAAATTACGCGGATTCTTGTAAAAAAATAAATAAGTTTCAAAAACCCCTCTCCGCGTTACAAACGTCTTCTAAAAACAAAAAAAATAATAATAACTCCGGTATTTATATACCGTATTCCGTAGAAAAGTTCAAAAACGACTATTAAAAAAAAAAAAAAGGAATGACCTGACGTTATCGATCAATCGAAGAAATGCGGTCGACTTTATTTACACGTTTTGACGACGTTCGGGCGGAATAAAAACAAAATTTGTCATACGATTTCGGTGAAAACGTAGAAAAAAAAAAAGAAACTAGTTATATGCGTAATAAAAACCCGGCGTCGGAACCAAAAAACAATAAATAATATAATTTCTCAATAGAAATCCGATGAGAAACTACACTGACCGGAGCCCGTTGAATAGCTGCTTGGACTGTTCGAGCAGTTGACAGAAGTCGTTGACGATCTTCCGCTCGTGGTCATCCAGGCTGGCCATGGTTGCGGCCACGACCATAATTATCGCGTACAACGGTGTCGAGAGACGGTGCAGCCGCTGTGACACGGTACGGGCCACCGCCGCCGGTTCGGCCCAGCAGCAGCGGCGGCAATCACGTAGCTGTCCTGCAGGACGCGTTCGGCAGTCGTGCAGCAGCAGCACGTGACGACGACGACGACGACGACGACGTCCGTCGTCCCGCCGTGCGGCGGTCGCGGTGATGACGCCACGTCGCGCTCTCCGTCGGCGGCCGTCCGGCGGCGCCGCGGCGGTCCATAGCGATTATGTCGGTCGACGGACGACCGTCATCCGCTGCGCGGCGACCACTGTCTCGGCGGCCGTGCGCGCGCCGTGTACGCGGACAGCGACACGAGCCGCTGCACTTATTTGCGTGCGCGTGTGCCGGAACAGCACGTCCTGCACGTCGTCGGCAAACGGCTCGTACCTATAATAATATAAAAGAACGGAAACGAACGTAAGAGCACTGCGTGCGGCGAACGAAACGCGCGTCGTCCGGTGGATGTGAAACGCCGTATCGCCCACGCACGTGTACGGATCGATGTACCTTGTACGCTTGTGTATATAAGCGCGGCGGCGGCGGTGGCTGGCGCGCGCGCTCGTCCGGCGTTCGTTCGCGTTCGGCCCCGACACCGACAACGGCGGCGGCGGCGGCGGCGGTATAAAATCTCGGCGGCGGCGGCGGGGCGCGGCGAGCGCGTTTCGCGGAGTAATTTTCTATTTATTATTATTTTTTTTATTTGATTTTCACGCCCACGCGCGCGCGTGTGTGTGTGCGTGCAGTGTGCACGGCGCTCGTTTATCGGGCGATATCGGAACGGCGTCGAGCGCAGGCGAATACGCTGCTGGACGGACGATTACTATGCGCGCGCGCGCGCGCGCCTCTTCGGTATAAGCGCACACGTCGCCGCCGCCGCCAAGCAGTGCTCCGCGCACAGGGGTTGCAACGCCGTTATTGATTGTCGTCCGGTCGCGGTGTGTGCCCGCCGCGCGACGCCGCCGGACGGCCCTGAACTTTTCCGGCGTGTCGTCCGGTCGACGACAGACGGCGCCGCCGGCCCGTTTTCCGGACGGACGACGAGGGGCCCCGTTCGGGAGATGGCGCCGCGCGTCCCGTCGTCCGTTACGCGTTCGCCGACGGACGACGACAGATGTCGACACCGGTACTCCGCCGCGCGTCTACTCGACTTTCTAATAATAATAGTCGGGACTTTGTGCTACTGAAAAGGTAGCTTTTTAGTTTTCGGAAAAATGTTTCGTTTTCTTTCGAATTTCCGGTAGTCATTACGGTTTGTAATATTCCGCGCGACATCTCTAAACAGCATATTATAATATATTTTACGAAAATAGATTTTTTTTTTTAATTGAATAATATGTTTAATTTTTATACTTAATAAAAAAAGAAAACGTCCTCGGACGAGAATGTCATTCAGTCTTCTTGAGTCACTCATTTTCTCTTATCGAAAAACGGGGAGAACCGACCCGAGCCCGCTGGCGACCGTATATAAAATATCTATTATTGTATATTATAATAATTTAATAACAATATATTATTACTATTATTATTTTATTTTCTACGCAGCAGAAAATGACCTGCTGGCGACTTGACGGTGCGAGCAATGCGATTCGGTTTCTTCGTTTCGTTTTATTTAATTTCTTTGCATTTTATGTCGTTTAAAATTTTAATAATCGTGTCACTTGTGTGCGTGTACAACGTACACGTCCAGTGTCGTCTTAAGGCATTGGCCTGGAGGTCCCGGGGCCCCCAATTTATTTACAAAATACCATATACTATTTTTTTTTTTTTACTTAGATATTTAAAAAAAAATAAGTACATCTCGAATGATAAAAAAAATATTTAAATTTTAAAATATTAACATTTTGAAATTATCACAACAAACAATAAAGTAACAGAGATTCTAATGAAAATTGGCATTTTAGTTCATATTGTGTATGTATGTGTACATGTCATAATTTTGAGTATTTAAAGGCCCACAAATATTTTTGGGCCCTTGGGCCTCACATAACCTTAAGACGTGGCTCTGTATACATGCCACTTCATTTAAAATTATTGAAAGTAAAAATTGTTTTCTATTATTATGAAAACACTATCAGACGACAATCGACGTTAAAAAATATAATATGTAGGTAATACCGCGGTTGAAATAGGTACTATTCACCCGTGTGGTTACCGAATATCGAATCAATGCAATATTATCATACCGCGGGATTCGTGCACAGCGTTCGGCGGCCGGCCGACGTTGACAATCGCCCACAGAACAGATCAAAATGTCCAAAAATCAATCCGTCCCTCTGCAGTAATCTGTATATACCATCATGCATATATTATGTATTTATACACAATAAACGCGTTTCAAAAATAGTATAGGCGTATAAAGCGTATAGGTCAAAGATTGAATAAACGTCAGATTTCCATAATTATTATTTTTCACAAAACTGTTCTATACATATAATCTGCGTCGTACACAGTGGCGTAACTTCAAAATCTGGGCCCGGGAACAAAATTTTCGATGAAACAAAAAAAAAAAACGTTTTTCGGAGTTGTCGTGTGATAATTAAATGCAGATTGCGCTTATAACAGAATTTTCTGATGTAGATTCAATTGGTTTTGTGAAATCACTGTATAATTTTGGAAATTTGCCGCCTCTTAATTTTTGTTTCATTATAATTTTAATTTTATTGATGATAATTTCATTATCATTTTTATTTTCGTTATTAAATATAATTTTTCGCAGCGCATTTGGGCTTAACTCATATAGGTTTTACTCATTTTAACTTACAACATATTATATAATTAATAATTGTAGAAGAAAGTTTCATAAAATTGAAGTAGGTTTTTGAATTTTTTTAAAAAAAAATTGAATAGTGTCATTTTTTTTTTTTAATCGTTTATATAAGCGCACGGGCCCGGGTGCGACCGTACCCTCTGATCCCACTTAGTTACGCGCCACTGTTCGTACATATATAATATGTTACTCGGATGTATACATAGGTATTTCAGTTGCCCGACTATTATACCTATTTATTTTAATAATAATAATTACTGAATAACATATATATACTCAAAAATAAATAAATATAGTGTATCGTATTGGAAACTGGTACGGATATTAAATGATGAGCGGTATATATATATATATATATATATTTTATATAAATGACCTATATATTATAAAATATGTACAGGAATTATTAAATAATAATGTTTCTTGTATAGCGCGCGTATTTCGTATCATAGAGCTTATATATATATATATATATATATATATTTTAATGTCACGAGACTAACATTATGTCAACGAACGGGGCGTGGGCGGAGGGTTAAGGGAGAATATAACTCCGTATCCGGACGGATCTCGCTTTACTTTCACGATGATTTACAATCTATATAAATTACACGTCGAATTTGAATGGTCCTGTTCTCCTCTCGGATTTTCAAAACAATAACTACAACAATACTGCTGCAGCGTGTACATTTATATATAAACGTGCAGAATTCAGAGCACAAATGCCGTTATTCAATTTTTGTTTGGTTTTTTTTTTTCAATCCACCGCGCGATGAAAAAAAATATAGCGTATAAACATATATATTTTATATACGATTATTATTATTATTATTATTTTTTTTTTTTTTAGTAAACTCTGCGCGATATAAATATATATGTATTTTTCACCCCGTCATGTAGATTTTTGGTCGTATAATATAATATAATATGTGTGTGTGTGTGTGTAACGTATATCGCTATAACGCATATATTATTGACCTGGACAGGAGAAGGGGTGATTTGATAAATTGTGTTTTTTTATTTTTTATTTATAACTTTTATTTTTATTTTTTTTTTTTTTGACAGAGTTTTTCACGGACTTAACGTGCAGTGCGCTGCAAAAGAATGAATGGCAGGCAAGCGACGAATTGTCAAAATATTTGTTGCTATTATTCATTTTTCTTTTTTTTTTCTCTCATTATTATTTATTTATATTTTTGCTTCGCTTTTTGTTTTATGTTCAGCGCATTATTTTCTTCGCTAACAAATACATCGTATACAAATATCTGTGTGACAAAAATACGAATAAAATTATTATTATTTTTATATTTTATTCGCGTTTCGCTTCAAAATATTACAACAAACATAATATTACATAATAAATAATATAAAATATATATAAAAAAAAACATGATTTTTACCGGACTCGGCAAAGCAAAGTGAGCAGTAGCTATATATATAATACGAGTATACCGTATTAGTATATGTATATATACATGTTTTACAATTACTCGTAATCAGTTTAGATGATACCTTTATAATATTTTCTTTCACTCTGCAGTTGTGTTATAAAAATAATTTTGGATTTAATTTCATAATATAATATTATATATTTACGATAAGGTATAATATTCGTACTTTGTATAATCCGGTCTTTTATTTAGTATAGAAATTAGATAATATAAATGCGAAACCTTTAGTAATTTTAAATATACGCATGGATTACTATTTTTTTTTTAAAAATGTATTTATTATAGCTACAAATTTTATGTCCATTATATTAAAAAAAAAATAATAATAATAAAGTCATTTCAATAATTAATAAGTCCGAAAACAAAGGCTAATTCGTTCCAACGAGTGTGTATACAGGTATAGGTACTACAAAGAGTAGAACATTTTATTTCTCGCGATATTCGTTTCATTTTAAATTCACTATAGTATACCACCTGTCATCATATTATAGCTGTGCTTACATAGCGGTGACTTAATTTCAGGGCGAATGTAAGTTCCCCCATTATATATAGCAGGTAAAAATCATTCATAGGTATGCATACGTAAGTTCCCGCACGAAAAAAATATTATATCGAATACAAATTTCCTTTTCACTTTATTCAGACTTGGGGCTGACAACTTGAACGTACAGTTGGTGTGGTTAAAATTTGTTTATTTTTGTATTGCATAAAAAAATCTAATCCAATTTTAAATTGAATCTAGTCCATGTATGACATAAAATAATATAATGTGTATAGTCCACGTATTATTCGTATATAAAATAATAATTTTTGTTCGTGTCTAGATTCAAATAAAAATAAAAATTGAATTACACTTTTTTTTTATGTAACGCAACATAACAAGCAAATTTTAACTTATACGTTTAAATTTTCAAATTTTTTTTTCGTGTGGAAACTTATACGTACGGGTGTATTTGTTGTTTTCGTGTGGGAACTTACTAAACCCCTAATTTCATATAGGGTTTAACCTCCTCAAAAATATTCTAGGCCCTTCCCCACGTCAAAAAAAAAAATAAAAATTATTGAATATTATACTTTCCAAAGCATATAAAATACTTATTCTTACATTAATTGCGAAAATCTTTAAAAGTCGCCAGATAATTTACCCCCACCCCCACCGCTCGGTAATTGCGCGGCACCGCATTGCGTTCTCCACGTGCGCGCGTGTATTGACGGGCACTTCATACAAGCGCGCGTCACGTCGTTTGATTGGAACGATTCTCACGTGCAGGTCGCGCGCGCAACAAATAATAACGGCCGCCGCCTCCGCGGAAAACTTGTCGAATCATCATTCGGATTCGTGCGGACAATAAACGGCGGCGGCGGCGGCGGCGGCGACGCGAAAAATACGGCGGCCGTTATAGTACAACGGCTACGCGCGTTTGTTGTGAAATATATTGACGCGCGTCGGACGGGCACGCGTCTGGCCGTGACGGACGATCCGACGGCGGCGGCGGCGACGATGGTAGTAGTCGCGTCGCGTCGGTTCATCGCGTCCCTCCCCCCCCCCCAGTCAAATTGATAAACTGCCGTTCGGCGGCGAACGATGCGCGCAACACGCAAAAACCGGGGCATCGCCGTCACGGTACGATCGCGTTTCCACACACACACACACACACACACCCCGCACTAGCTCGTCCCTGTAGTATATATCGCGTGTCGGCGTTGTACGCGGGTGACCCCAAATAATTGATACGTCGCGTTAAAATAAAGAGAACACAATTGTGTAGCGCCGTTCCCCCGTGCGCTTGCTGGTCGTGCGACGACGACGACGATACCGGCGCGCCGATTCGTCACAGTACCGAATTTAATTGAGTCGTATATTTGAGTCGACTTAATAATAATAATAATAATACGCAGTCAATGGTTGACGGTAATATGCGTACGGAGCACTGGTCGTCCGCGGTATAATACCGGCGAGAGCCGCGACGAATTTCAGTACACTGCTGTTATACCGCATCACGCGCGCGAGTGTATTATTTTCGCGTTTTTCGCGGAGAGCGACCGTGAAAATCGGCAGGCGGGGCGAAGAAAATTCTCACGGTACGCACCAGCTTAGCGGCGGTGTAAATTCGACGGGGTCGAAAATTCGTTATTTTTTTTTCGGGCGAACGAAAAAAAAACAAAAACAATTTTTCCGAAGTATTTTTAACGATTATTTTGTCCCCGGGTATTGATAGAAACGCAATTCACACTATACCGTAAGGCGCGACGAGAACGCGAACGATTTTTCTCTATGCTACGTTATTGTTCGCGTCTGACCGCCGTGATTACACTGAACGGTCCGCTGGCTACGGACCGCTATTTATAGGCGCTGCGCCTTCCTGCCACGCCCTCTGTGTTGTGTCGTAGCGCTATCTGGTGACTGTACTCTCTTTTCCCGTTTTATTACGTTCCGCTGACGCGCTATGTCGTGTTACGTGCGGGTGTTCAGTTTGACGCCGACCGAGCGACCGTCTGTACGCGCGTATTCAATCTTTATTATTATTGTTAATAATATTATTTAGCGTATTTCAATAAAACGAAATTAACGTAAGGATTCATCTTTCATCCATCTTTCTCGAACGGGTTAACGATCCTTGCGCGGAATCCTTTGCTGTCCGCGTGTCCTCTGGAATTTCGTCCGTCACTACTATAAACGTACGCTGGCTTAAGTCTGTCGACGGTCACCGCGACGTTTTTCCCTTTAACCTTGACCACGGATAAGATTGGTATTGCGTCTGACAACAGAATCCGAAGACCGTTTTTCGGGTCCATCGTGGTGTACGAAAACGCGTCCCGTTGTAGTTAGGCACTTGAAGACGAATTTTTTTCCTTCTCCGTGACGAGTGCCATCCGCATCTAACACCGGAGCTCCTTGACACATTCCGATGCGACCTCGAAATCAGCGGCGTTGTTCTTTGATGCGACGAATTTACCGGGAAGTGCAGGGAGCGGCGGCCCACAGTAAACCGGTTCCGTCGAGATGGACTTCAGATCCTCAATTCTATTAAACATTTTACTAACTTTATTATATCGATATATACCGTGCACACGCCTAAATCTAAAATCTAATCGGCTTATAAATAGTATGACATTTATTATAATATATAAATGCGTTTTTACTTTATAACGTGCGAACACTAATTGTGCGTATACGAGAAACATTTTTAACTATACTGATTAAAACAAACCAAAAGTCATACAAGTCTACAAAAAAAAAAAAATTGAAAGGAAACTGTTTCTTTTACAAGTAAAAAAATTATATCTTTTAAAAAAAGTTTTAAATAAAAACAAATTTTAAATAAAACTATATGTATTAGAGAATTATTAGGTGTTCATATACATTTCACTAAAACGATAAACATAAATTCGTTCAAATGAAAGCCGTTCCCCATAAAGCACTGCAACTGCGCAACGCGCGGTGGGTGGTATGAACAAGTAAATTCTAGAGTCGGGTCACCCCCTTATATTTTTTATTGCGTATGTGATTTTTTTCGGCTTGCGAGTTATAGCGAATGGTTAAAATATACTAACTGCGTACGCGTAATACCACTATATACAAACAACTGACGAAAAACGACGATGCAACAATATATACAACTACACACGGGGTTTTGACAATTTTCTACAACTCACAGAACCATAAGTAGAAACGGAAATTTATACTTAAATTTAATTTTAGGCGCATCGATCGTCATCGGCTATAAACATCGAACGCCGAGGCGAATAGACTCTGCACTTTTCGTATAAAAATCTCGGTATAAATAAAGATATTGCAGAAGAGGAGCGGGTTCGGTGACGAGAAACTAATGTTGAGCGTGGTAAGTCCAGAGAATCCACTTCACAATCCTTCGAGGAAATCGTTACAGAGCATACTGCTTCGATCAGCTTTAAAATCGACCGGTCATTTAATATCGGTACACCATTAAACCGTGATTATTATGACATTTTTCAATACTGCACGTTTCATACGGATTATAGGCTTTGTAATTGTTGTCCACGGGCACAGAATCCACTAGACTGCTATTTATCACGAGCCAGCGATTATATAATATACATATATGCCAAGAATTTAAACAAATTTTATTTGTCTTAAAAATTATACTCGTATACGTTTAATTTTCAAATGGCATAAACGTACATTTTCACACATTATTTTTTTTTTACGCCTGAACATCCGGGCTTTACATATAGTTATGACTTATATGAATTATGAATTCACGAGTATAATAATAATATATATTTTTCAAATATACCTAATGGCAATAAAAAGTAATAATATTTGTTATGTCTATACACTGGCTGCGCAGACGACGAGTAATACAGATTTATTGTATTTAACTTTATATAAATTATACAGAAAATCGGTAGAGGCATAGAAATGTAAATTAGGAATGTTCACAAACATAAAAAAGGCAAGTTTAACCAATGAAAAGTGTTTTGCTCGCGACACGCCCAAGCTATAAAGAAGTTATTAAGAAGGGAGCGTGTTGATCCCTCGCTTAAAAAAAAAGTAGTCATTAAAGAGCTTTGCATTAATTTAAAACTAAATGAGTCGATGTAAACATTATTAATGTTCTCTTTTGTACACTACATTAACAGCGTTAACGAATAACAAAGTAAATATTCAAAATATTGTCCATTATTTGCACTGAATCGTGTTTTGGTGAAGAATACTATTTACGTTTTAAAAATGTACGTGAATTATTAAGAAATATATATATATATAAGTACAAGATTTTTGAATACATAAAAATGATTTTATATCACAAAAAGTATACGCGTGAATCTACTTTGATTTTATTTGTACACGCATTATCAATTTATATGAGCGGTTTATTACAAGCGATTCATTGAGAAAACTTTTGTAATTATAATTGACTAATGTAATAGGTACGTAGGTATAGTAAAAATGTGTGTTCCTTAAAAACAAAAACGGTAAAAATGTATATGTTTACAGTGTACTTATAGACATATTTTAAGGAAAATTACAATATTACAAATTCGCTAAAAATAATTTGACGAATAAAACATAGTAAATTAATGCCGAATACGTATTGTCAAGACTATACATATCGAACCGTTTCGTTAAGCCGCTATTATAATACAGTTATGACATACCGTAAAAACAAAATTATACCTTTTTTAAATATATTTTTGTGTCCATACATCATCTCTGTCACAATTAAAATATTTTTCAGTTATATTGTATTTATGAAATTTATTAGATTTTACCGAAGAGTGATGAGTTAGGGAAACAATGTTTTTATGATTACTTTCGTCGCACAAAGGAAATATAATCGACAATTTAAGATAAGTTTTATTCTTTTCATTACAGCTATACATTTGTAACAGTGACATCTCTTTTGAATTGATCAGAAAATCGAGTTGGTGCCCATTAACCATATATAGTGTCCAGTGCGACATCAAATTAATTTTAATATAAATTACTCGTTATACGTTCGATATATTTTATAAAAAAAAAAAAAATGTTAAAAATAATAACTTGTTGTGTTGTGAAAATCGTTGTTTTTTTAATATACGTTGATATTTTTTTTATGAAAAGAAGAAAACGTTTAACGTGGAAATAACGATGTGATCACAAAGAAAACGTTGTTAAGGTGTCCAGCGTAGGTAATTGAAACGTGCAACGGTAATTATATATACTAACGCGGAAATGAATGAACTGACAATAAATAAACGGATACGGAAAAGACTATATATAGTACGAGTAAAAAAAAAAAGTACATATAATTTAACGCTATATAGAAGAATCTGTTTTAAACGTCTAAAAAATAATAAATTTGTATCCCAAGTTATTCGCGATGTAACGATGCATTTATTAAAAAATCAAATATCGATAAAAAAAACTTTTGTTGATTTCTATGAATTTCTTTCATATATATATGTATAAATACGGTACGTCTGTAATTGAAAAAAAACGTTTATTTACACCGGTAATCTCTATTAAGTTGTTTAATTCTGGTCGCGCCACTGAATCGCAGTGGCCAGGATTTTCGTAGAGGTTGTAGTTACTTAGAGGTATACTTATTTAAAAATAAATGTTAAATTGAGTATTTAAGCGCGTATAACAAATAAATTAGCGACTTACACATTTTCTCAATATTTAAGTAATATACATTTTTATAACATATTATATTTATTTCAAAATTATATGTAATTTAATAGAATATAATGCATTACAGCGAATCGTAATCACGCGTGTAAGGAATTCGAATTGAAAATTTCGAGTCAAATCAAAAAGGCGGGCCACGGCCCGGTCGGGCCCGTCTTTAACGCCGCCGTTACTGGCGCAGATATATTATTGTGGGACGCGCGCGCGGTGCAGTGTATATACGCAGTGGCGTACTTTCAATTTCTCTCTGGCGGGGGGCCGGGGAGGGGGTTATATAAAACATTGAGACTTCGTCCTCATATAATATTTTTTAATACCATATTATCAAAATAAAATATAAACATTTGTCGAAAAATTTGAAATGGTTATGAAAAGAAATTGCGAATTAACGATTTACAAAGAATTTTTGAAAAATTTCTCTCGTTAATACCACGGTCCACGGTCACATATTCGGTGGTGAAAATTCCGGATTTCGATGACCGTTATTATAGTTTTAAAATTACGAAGAAAAAAACGATAATCGATTTGGACGAAATAGCGTTTTTACACGTAATTTGTCGGTAGTTTTAAATGATCTCTTATTGAAGTATACCAGTAATAGGTGCGATTTGTTGCCGGAAAATAGCAAAGATCGGAGCACTCCTTCTGGTGGAATTTTCGGGTACGAACATGAAAAAAAACACATCATTGTTACGACTACACCCAGCGCCAGATTGGGAAGAAATTACATACCGGTCTGTCCGCCTAGACCGGCCCAAGCTCTTAAAAAAAATTTCTTGTTGGTTCAAAACCCATTATCGAACCGGCCCAAATCTTTAAAATTTTCAACGGCCCACCGGGTTTAGCCCGGTAGCCCGCCGGCCCAATCCGGGCCTGACTACACCCGTGAGCAATAAAAAAAAAAAAAATCGACTCAATTAAAATAAATGACCGTTATCTCGTGTTTATCGATTACGATTTATTGCGGGGTAATTTAAAAGGTAAGGCTATCGTATTTGACGTTTTCTTCGAGCTAAAACTTAGAATTCATGTAGATTGACATGTACACGTCTTATGGCTGGGGTCATTCTATAAATTTGTGCGACACCGAGAGCGTTAACATGACGTCATGAACCCGGCTCTACTCACCACCCGGCCAAGTCCCCCACTTTTATACCGTCGTTGCCAGTTACATTGGAACGGCGATGGCAGCGCGATCTATATATATAGATATATACTATATAGGTATGTCTATGGGTACGAGGAGACGAGGACTAACCTTTAGGTAACTTTTTGTCACGTGTAAACAATATAATATGAGATATATACAAGACATAATGTACCGATGTATCTGCATGCAGTGTAGATTTAAAAAATAAAAATAGTATATATATACGCGAGTTTCAGTTTTTGTACCGGAGACACATTTAAAACTGCGGGTTTGCGGTCCGAGTCGATTTTTTTTTTTTGCTCGTGATGAGTTTATATCATTTTTAACCTTTATTTTTTTCTTTGGTCCTGGCGGGGGGAGGTTTATTCCCCCCCGCCGCCGCCGTAAGTACGCCACTGTGTGTAATATGAGGGCGCGTTTATTTTCACGGTCCGACGAGTGCGCAGGCCGCGCGGCGCGTTTGTTTACCGCCGGACTGGCGCGCGCGCGCGTTGTGCAGTCCATAAAGTCCATTAGAGCTCCGGCCCGTGTTCACACACGCGGCCGCGTTCCACGTCGTATGTGTACACCGCGCCCGATATCAAGTCGATGACTACACACACGCTCGCAACGATATTATTATAATAATATAAGCGTATGTATATAATATACGTATATATATGTATGCGTATACCGTGGGAGGTATAAAAATAAACGTTTTCGTGACCGTCGCGAAAACATCGCGAACCATTAACCGCGAACAATATGCCGAAACGAGCTAATTTACCGTTTGCCGAGGGACCACCGCCGCCGCCGGCACTCGTCTATAATTTTTCACGGCACCCGTGTGCAGCACGTGCCGGACGCCGCGGCCGCCCGTCGTGCCGGTGGTGCGACGAGCGCGCGCGCGGCCGGTGGTGGTCACGTGCATGCGCTGCACCGCCGCCGCCGCTGTCGTATAGGCAATACGCGTATCGTGTCCGCGACCGGATGAACTGCACTGTACTGTACGCGCGCGCGCGATGCGACGTCCTGTCCGAGGGAAAATTGAAAAAAAAAAATACTACACGTGCACTTAAAAACGAAAAAAAAAATAAACGGATTGGGGATTATAAAGAGACGAGTCAAGTGACTCGTATATGTTATAATATAGTCGAACGGCGTGCACGGGATTATCTGTGATGTGCACAGCGACGAATTGCGAAGCCGGTCATTTAATAATCGTGTTGACCATATCACGCGCGACTGTGACGATGACAATAATTATTATCTACTCGTATTTGCTTAGCTAACCGCACGCGCGCTCGGTGACGATATCGGCGGCGTTATGCGGTACGGTTTGCAGGGCGCGACAAGTGGCGGCGGCTGATGACGAGAACGGTCGTCGCGACAGCGTTTCGCGGACAGTGTGGTTTGCGAGGCGCGACACTGGCACCACTGGCGCCACTGGCGGTTTTATGGGGGAGCGATAGGTGGATCGGCGGATCGCCCCCCGAGGCTTTTCTAAAAAATATTTGTCTAACACCATAAGCGGGTTTTCGCGGATGGACCAAGAACAACAGTTTGCAAAAAGACGTGTACCTATATCTGTGTAGGCGATATACATTTTTCTTCAAACGATAAAGTCTTAATTTTATCGCGATTTATCGCAGAAACAGTATTATTTTTAGCCATTGCAAATGTATTTTAACGCAAGTTGAAAATGATTAGGAATATCCGTTTACAAAACACCAGCATTTACTAGATTATAATATACGCACTAATAATACAGATACGTAGGTACGATTTGTTTTATGCACCGAATACACTGAAAATTGTACTTGTATATATGTTCTAAATATTATTACTTTCAGAAATATCTATACTATTAAGTACACACAACACTGGTATAGTGTTCTGGTTGTTAATGAAGAGAAAAAGTTGAAAAGTGTAGGTACGAATTTTGTTAAGGAATACTATAGTAGAAATACGTAGTACAAGTATCTTGCATGCAAACAAATTAGGACAGTGCGGGATCGTTTTTAATTGAAAAAAATTCACCGTGATAACTTCTATTATTGACCTTGGTAGATAAAAAGTATAAAATATGTGTGAATACATTTTTCGCCCCTCCCCCCCCCCTTGAGACCTGCCAAGAACCGCCACTGAGATATGTCATCGCGGCGACACGATTGCTTTTTGATCAGTGTTGACGAGTGACAATATAATATTTTAGTCCGGTATCAAACTCGTTCCTGTACACACCACACAAGTCGTTTTACATATTTTTTTTTTTTCGTATTATAAATATCATTTTAAATATTACATTGGATAGAGTTATTATGTATAGTTAATTTCCAAATAGTTCACCTTCAAGATGGTGTTTTTATAATTTGTATCTCCCATACCATACACAACCGAATTGTTCTGGACCTCTTGTATGTGAAATTGATCTTCAGACGCAGAAAAAAATCAAAGTAGACGCCATTATTGCGATATTGAATTACGTATAAATGTATTGAATTAACCACGCGTCACGCTACTACGATAATAATTACTACAGCACTTATGTTGTCCGCGCGCGAGGAGCAAAGTTCGGTCACCGCTATTTGTCGCGCTTTGCAAACCGTACCTTTAGGTTAGGTTATAGCACACAGTCTTTTTTTGGTGTCCGTATTGGGTCGGACAAAGACAGCCGACGAGGACTGAACTCTCGGAAGGGATATTGTACCGGACGGTGTTCCTGACGTCATTCTAGGTCCGTCGAGGCGACTGTTACCAGCGAGGACGGAGCGGCACGGAGGAGAATCCCGCAGAAAGCAGCATCGGAGGGTCAGCGGCTGGTATTCAACAGTATGGCGGAGGAAATACTGACGGCCAAGGAGACGGAGGACACGCAGGCGCGTGTGCAGTAAACGTCGCAGCTTGTGTATAGTCTATACTCTATAGTTTAATTCGCCAATAGTTAAGCGCGTAATGTGCGCCGACCGGCGGAAATAGGGGGATAGAGCCAGCTATATTTTAAGAGACGAGATGCGAAATTGGTTTGGTCGCTTTTTGACATCACAGAGACACCGCGTGTGACGGATATATTTATACATCCCTCGTATATAATATTAAAATATTCGCACTGTACAGCTGTTTTTAATATCGTTAATACTTAATACTCACACCATATTATACATAATATAAGTGAAAATATTATCTAAACAAATTAAAAATATTGAGCGCTGCGAATAATTACGTATTGAAACGATTCTATTGTACATTGTAGTCATGCGTAAAATATAATATAATTTTATTTATTTATTTTTTTTATCATTACAAACAAGCTATATAATATTAATTTGCTAATGGCTAATGAATTTTGTTAAGACCGTATAATTTATTTTTCATACAGAACACTCGGAAACGAGATAATGATGATATATATCTAATGTGCCGGGGCTTGGTGACTGAATAATCTGCGTATATATATAATATTATATACGGAATAAAAGTTTTAAACAGTAATTAACAGAGATTTACATTTCTGAATTTCGTTCGTGCGACGATATGATAAATTATATTACATAAACCGTATGTAAAAATAAAAACATTTAATAAAAAAATATACGTTCCCGTACAACAAGAATACACTCGCGTTTATGGTATATCATTTTCAGATACAAATCCGAGTTTATACGATTTTCCGTGTACAATAATAATAATAATAATAATAATTCAACGCATAACAATATTATATATTATAACATACTTACACGAGTAACAGCGGTCCAATCTGCGAAAGTTTGTTTTTAATTAAACGCGCGTCCGGTTGACGATAAAAACTTTGTATCGGAGTTTCTTTTTAGGAAAATTACAGCGAACTTGTCCGCGCCGCGGACTATAAGACCTGCGCGATAATCGGGAAAACATTCGTCAGTGATCGTAGTACTGCAGGAAAATGTTTTCGTTAGGAATTAATTGATCGCAGGAAAATAATGAAAAAAAGAACGAAATTTACATTTCGTTACATTACACGGAAAATATATAACACAATAAATAAATATATACAATTGTAATATTGTATAAATCCAATCGACCGCGGACAATGGAAGATCAACACTATTTTCAAAGCGAATCGACGTTGAAGTTGTGATAATCTTTGGACTCTTCCGTATTGCTCTCAATATTCACGTCAACGGTCGAACCTCGCCATTTCGTAAAAATACATCCGTTATAAGTGTAACGTGATCAAAGGAATTGATACATATGGCTTCCAACAAATTCGCAAAACGATGGAAAAAAAGAAATTTATTGAAATTCGGACAGGACGAAGTGTGTCGGGTCTATAAAATATAAATATTGTAAAATAATATTTTTATAATAACGCACGTACAATTATCGTCCTCTACGAATCATTACTGTCCACAGTGTTATATTTTCCCGTGTCACAATATCGTCCTGAATTTCGAATTCCAATCCAAATATTTTCCCGCGAAATTCCAATTTTCAATATTATACACCGTATTTCCATTCCTCCCGGTTCGTGTACACCCCATGCATCGGCGGGTAATGCTGCGGGCGAGGCCTGCGCGGGTGTGCGCGCACTTGCTGCACGCCTGCACGCAGTACACGAGACGAGAGGTGAAGTCGTACGGTTCTTCGAGAACGTATAGTCGGGGCGCGCGGGCGAGGCGGATTTGTTGTTGCGGAGCGACGCAGAGAAAGGAAGTCGTATAGTGCGTCGGCGGCAGCGCGCGCAGTTAACGAGAGGGAGATTAATTGCGTATTTATGTATTCGCGGGATTGTTTCTGCGCACTCTGCGCACTCTGCGCACCCTGCGCCGACGACGTTACGGCTGCACGTGTCTTATCTCGGGCCGAATTTTCGCGGCGCACCGCCCGCTCCGCCACGGCGTCGCGATTGCCATCCGCGGCGCGCCCGCCAACGTTGTTCTGTTTTAATACCCCTTTCCCGCCGAAAAAGCTACAAATCACAAACACCCCGCGAAACTGTATATCGGCGTCCCCGTTATATTGTTGTAATGCAATAATAATAATAATAATAATAATATAATTCAGCACATAACTTCTGGATGCAGCAACCTTGCTCAAACTGACTATCTCCATAGGCATAATCAAGTAGCAGCTATAATCCACCAAGGCCTATGCAATTATCTGAAACTGAAAGAAGACAAGACAGCCTACTATAAGTACGAACCGCCACCAGTCCTAGAGTCACAGAGCCAAACGGTCTACTATGACAGGTCAATCCTTACAGATAGGACCATTTACAATAACCGGCCAGATATTGTGTGGCGTGACAAACAAAAGAACATCGCATACCTGATTGACGTAGCAGTGCCTAATACACATAACCTGGAACACACAACTGGAGAGAAAATACGAAAATATCAAGAGTTGAAGGATGAAGTGAAGAGGATGTGGAAATTGGAACGAGTCGAAATCGTTCCAATAGTACTGTCTGCAACGGGCGTAATCGCTAAAAACTTAAACCAGAGTCTGAAAACCTTAAACTTAAAAAAAGAAACGTACATTCTACTCCAAAAAGCCGTCATATTGAATACTACCAGAATTGTTAGAAAGTTCTTGAGCTAAAAGATGAGAATATTTGGTAAACACCCGTATCTCATCTTATTTCACCGGAAAAACCGAGATGATATTAAATCACCCTGAAATAATAATAATAATAATAATAATAATAATAATAATAATAAATAATAATAATAATAAAAAAAATAAAAATAATAATAATAATAATAAGACGCGACGGCGGCGGCGTTTTAACCGTTTCGTTCGCGGTATGGTGAGTCAAATTCTATCCCTGCAAAACCCTGAGAAACAGCTCGTTCTTAAAGCGTGATTTAAAGTTGTTTGAAATTTCGTTTCGTTTGTGCACGTCTATTCATGATGGAACTGAAACCAGTGGCGGATATCTAGTGGGTGTAATAGGCGGATTGCATCCCCCCTTTGGAATCGGGATATTTTATTTTATTATTATTAATATTATTTTTTAAAAACTAATGTTAATTTTTAATAAAGTTGATTAAGATATTTTGTTATTAATTTGAATTATATTTTGACGGCTAAATACATATTTTAAATTATGAAATACCCATTCTAAACTTTTGGAAAAGGGAGGATTTGAATACAGGCCTGCTCAATAAGTGTTAATGGAAGAGAATATGGATCTTTTTTTTTCAATTAAAACGTCTGAAATATCCCTATTGTCCGTAACTGATTTGAGTCGTAAACACATATAATACCGATAACGGGGAGGTGGCTCCATTATCGGAGAGGGGGAGGTCGTTAGCTCAAAAATCAATGAGTTTCAGTTCGCCCCCGCCCTCCCCCCTCAAGACTTTGATATAACCGCCACTTACTGAAATTTGTTATATTCCATAAAAACAATGAGATTTCACCGCTAGTAAAAGTGTAAAACGAAAATATTGTTATTTTTAAACGTTTCTTTGAAAATCTCTCAGAAAAAAGTAGTATCTACGCCCTGCAGTTCAAGTCCCCCACTCTCAGAAGGATCACGACATCACTATATTTGAACGTTAAACGCTCGAATAGGTTGATTCATTTTGTTAATGGGCAAAAAAATGTCAAGCCCCACACACAAGAACAGATGTCCGTCGAATCAATTTACAATGCAGACATTTTTACTTCGACTAGGTATATTGCACGCGTTTAATACGCACAATACTCAGATGCATTACCGGGAGAAATATAATGATTTTCTATAGATTCTAACAGTTTTTTTTAAAAATGTTGTGCTACTCTTTAATTGGTTGATAACTATTAGGCCAAGTCATTATTTTACTAAATAAACTATTATTGTAACTATATACATTTAAATTGTATTTTTAACTATTCTGAATTTTCAAAAATAATTTCACACTTTACAGCAATAGTCGATAATTTTTTTTTTTTTTAAATTTAACGCGTTTATAAAAACGTTTAAAATGTAACTTACTCGCAGCATTGTACAAATATATATATATATATATACTGCAGTGGCGACCAGACTTTAAACCTTTTTTATATTTTATAATGTACTTAAAATTACTGTCCAAGTCGACTAAAATATAAAGAAAAAAAGTACGAGAAGTGACGACGAATAATAAAGTTCGCAAAAAAAACGAATCAATTTAACGGCGTATTATTAATTGACGAATTAATTAACGCGTAAAATATGCGAAAAATGTCAATAATATATAATATTTTATGGTAGATCACCATGTTTTTTTCTATAATCCGCTATGTAATATATTATATAATTGCGAAAATATATAAAAAAAAAATCTGCACTTTCAATGGTTTACAGCAGCGGTGTTGATTGTTGAACACTTGAAAACCATAATAAGAGACCTTTCGGATGTAGAGTTAACGTGTGTAATGCGGCTCATCTCGTTTTTATTTATTCATTACTTTATAATAATTGTGTCCATTTTTCCCGGCGTGTACGTACCCTCGTCAGCTGTCCACTCGACACGCTATAATGTTCATATAAAACGCAGTAATTTACATAATATTATACAATAAACATACACATATTTACAAGTACACGCGTTATAAAAACAACGAACCACTGACAAAAAAAATCGCTGGAAAATTTCAATTACGATAATCTCAACACAATGCTACGAGTACATATTATATTATATGTTCGTGGGGAATAGCTAAATTTTAAATCGATGGCGCGGGGGCAGACAGAGCGAAATAGTTTCTATAGGACAGGGTGAAAAGAAATTTTTGACGTGCATGCAGATACCGAATCGAATGCGTTCTTATTCTTTTTTCTATAAATTAATGCGAAAGTTTAATTTATTTTATAAATATTATTGAGCTTAAATAAGCAAATAAAAAAAAAAAAACAATTTAATAATACATATATATATATTTTTTTTATTCGATAATTCGTGATTTATTATTACTCGTACTGACGGCCAACCGTCGAGGGTCTTCAGAAAATCTGTTCAGAATTTTTTTTTATATAGCAGCTTATCGTTTTTTTTTCGACAACTATATATTGTACTACATGCGGTACCTATAAATTTTAAAATTAAACGGAAATTCGGGAAACGAGACACGATTTGTTTACCATATCGTTTTGTCAGTATGACTATATAAATATTGACGATATTTTCTACTGTTTTTTTTCACTTCTTCCTTTTCTTTTTTTTCAAGTTTTCGAGAAAATTAAAAAATTCGTATTAGTCAATTTTATTATATTTTTCTGATAAAATTTCTAGATTCGCGTTTTTTCTTTTTATTTATTATATCGAATTGCGGTTTGAAAATAGAAAAGTACAAAAGTAACCGTTCAGCATAGGGAACGATGGCTTATCTTGAATTATACGCTCATATATAAGCTTACATATTATAATATATACTTGCTCTAAATATTAACATCTATATTATACTTAAATAAACAAGGCGACATATGTTTTACGCGCTGAGTCGACTATAATCATAGTATTATATAATTATTAATTATGAATAAAATGTATCTCAATATCTGCACCATATTCGCAAATAGCGGGGGAGGGCTAAGGGGGGCTAAGCCCCCTAAATTCTGTATATCCCTCCAAAATTTTTTGAGAATGATATAAAAATCTAAAGAGTGTTTGGAATGGATTTAGACTTCAGCCCCCCAAATTTCAAATAATATGATCTGCACGTATTTTATTCGGTGCGTATAGTAATAAATATTTTTTTAGACGTATTTTAAGAACGTATAAGTAAATATAATATAGAAGAAATTAACTACGTCTCACGTGCAGCAATCCTCTACACACAGACACACAAATACGTTTTCTTTATACAGAAAATACTACTGGAAAAATCGAAAAACGTTTCGAATAGACGCGTATAACTATCAGAAAATATAATACCATTGATTATATATATTATAATATATATAATCAATGATAATACGAATATTATAAAAGCCTGTAAGTATATACATTCTACTCTCTTCTTCGCTGTTCGCGGACAAAATAAAATTGTCCAACGCATAAAATTCGCCGCCCTATAGGCCGAAATCCGGGCCTTGATTATTGGAATGCGCGTTGAAAAAATATATGTGGAGTAGGTATATACTGTGAATTGTAAATCTACGATTTCTAAAAGATAAATGTCAATGCAAATAAACGAAACGCGATATTATTTTTAATAAAAAAAAAAATTTTTTTTTTTAAATTGAAAACAATATATCAGATGTTGACTCCCCTTTTCTGAAACACGATCCAAACGATGTAATTCGTAATGTTGTATATATATATATATAGGAGAGCGAATAATGTTTTATTATTACATAATTATTGTATACATAATATATACTATACTGAATAACACGTCGAGTTAACGTCAACCGAAATTGTAACGAAATAAACAAATGCTTGAAACTATGGATTTCAGCACGTACGTCACGCCAGCCCCCATGTTGGAAATTTACAATTTTTTTTGCACAGATATTTAGTATGGAATTTGTATGAATTTGTATGACCACTTACAGAATTTGTATGCCATTATTTTTACCAGAAAAACTAAAAAAAATTTGGGGGGCTGGCGTGACGTCACACCAGCCCCCCCACTTTTGAATTTCGGTAATTTTTTTGCACAGATATTTAGTATGGAATTTGTATGAATTTGTATGTCCATTTTCACAATCATTCCGCAATATAACGTTCTATGTATATACAAAAAGCGTGTATGCGAAAAAACTATTGGATATTTTCGCGAAGTTATTCGCCATTATACATATTCCGGTGTAAAAAAAATAACAATTTGACAAACGACTCTAGGTGGTATATTATTATTGAATTCGAACGGGTTCGAACGTTGAGACATTGTCGGCTAACCGTTGCAGTATATAGTGGATTCGAACGGAATTGATTCCTATCAGAACACTACGGAAATGGACGACAAGACAACGCGGAGATCGTATCCGTGCGACGTTTGTACGAAACTGTTCGCGTCCGGTTACAATTTAAAGGTGCACGCGAGAACGCACAGCGGATAAAAACCGTACGCGTGTCCGGTCTGTACCGAGTGTTTCGCGCAGAGTTCGAGTTCGAAGACGTTGCACACGAGAAGGCACGTCGGAGAGAAACCGTACGCGTGTCCGGCGTGTACGAAAACCTTTGTGGCGAGTGGGTGTCGGACGAGACACTTGCAGAGGATCCACAACGGAGAAAACCCGTATTCGTGCGAAGTTTGTGATGGAAAACGTTTCAAAGCAGAGCGGGACTCTGATCGCGCACTCGAGAACGCACGGCGGAGACAAACCATATACGCTTGCGAAATGTGTACGAAAACGTATACGCAGGGTGGAAATTCGAAAAAGCACACGAAGACGCACGTGTCACGAGATGACTCGCAGCGGTATATTGTTGATTGAAAAGCTTACTGTTGTACCAAACGTACTACTTTGGATATATTTTTTTTTCCTAAACGTGTTATTATTAAATTTATTAATAAAATATATATATTATGTCGGTTACGAATGTCTAATATATTATTTTTGATATAATAATATATATAGTTGCGGGGCCGTTTATCGAGCGCCATTTATGTATACCGCGGATGATCCTATTGCGGGGGCGCGGCGAGGAGTCTCCCTCGCGTTCGACGGGCGGTGGACGCAGGACGAATAGCAGGGACCGTATAATATGCGTATATATAGAGGAGAATCCCTTGCAGCAGCAGCAGCAGAAAAGAAGGACACAATCCGGCGGCGCGAGCCCCGAGGGGGTCGACGGAAAACTCGGCGGCGGCGGCGGCGGTGTATTCGGCGACGCGCGCGTGCGCATCCGTTTCCGACCAATCGGAACCGCCGGGCGTATCGCTGTCGGGGATGGCGTTCCCCACCTCCGCGGGCGCAGCGCCGGTCCCAGCGCGGTCTCGCGGGCCGCCCGGCCGATCCGCACACCCCGCGAACGCGCCGGGACGCGTTGTTAAATTTAATTATCCCGATCATTACAGTGGAACGGGCCCGCGCGTACGTACGTGTATACCACGTATTTATAATATACGCGCGCACGTTTGGACGTCGCTGCAGCGGGACAACGTTTTTCGGCGCACAGCAGTTTCTTTTTCTTTCTCGTCCGACAAAGTGCACAGCTGCCGGTACCGTCCGTCCGAGCTGAGATCGTCGCGGCGCGCGTTTTTTCCGCGCGGTTTCCGACCGGCGCCCGTCAGTGTGAGTGTGTGTGTGTGTGTGTGTGTGTGAGCGCGCTCGTCGCCGCCGGAACCGACTTCCGAACGGCGTGTCCGGTGCGAAAAACGGAACCGCCGCGCCGTGCAGTGCACAACAAGGTCGTCTCGTCGCTGGCTCCGCACGCGTATTTCGCATATCCACTGCAATAACTGTGTGTAAGTATATTATATAACAACAATATATAACCGTCACGTATAGGCCGCGGTTTTCCGGGTCGTCTGCCGAACGCGCACGGACACGTTTCCGAGATATTTTTCCGTTTCCGCCGTTTTTATACGATTCGTTTTTTAATTAATTAATTAATTATTTTTTTTCGCTATATTATAAAAAAACGCGATCAGGCCGCAAAACACACTGCACCGCGCCGCCGCACAACTGCAGGTAATACAATTCGGTACAAGATAAAAATTATATTTTGTTCGTATTTGTTATAATATGTAGGAATTTGCAGTTTTTGTGTGTATATGCTTTAGAAGGATCACACGAAAATTTCAACGTGTAACGTTCTCTTTACAAAAAAAAAAATATAAAATTTATAACAAATATTTATTTATTTATTAGAATTTATAGTTAAATGTTTTATCGATAAATGGAAAATTTTCGAAAACAATATTTACAGACTATATATTATACCGATATTATTATATATAATAGGATAGTAAAAGCGCTTTTGGTCAGTGATTTGTGTAGTTCCCTATATTTATAGGATACCTATTCGTATTTTAATTAACGCACTGATACAGTTTTTTAAAAAAATCGTCAGACCGTTGTTGGATATTCGTAGAATATTAAATATTTTTATACTTTTCAATATGAGTGTAATCGCGTGTATTGTTTTTAATGTTTAATTTGTATGAAAAAAAAAAAATACAAAAATTTAATTTAATCGATTTTTATTTACAATATAATAATCATTATATAATTTTCTACAGCGGTAATTCTGTTTTTATTAAGAAAATAATATTACTCTCTCTCTCTCTGCGTATTTTTAACACTATAATATAGTTTTGTTGAAAAACGGTAATTGTATGTATTTCAATATTTCGTATATCGTGTAAATTAATGATAATTTAAAAGAAAAAACAAACTCTACGAGACGTAAGACGAGTCGAACTATATGATTTCAAATTTCATTTTCTTCCTTCCTTTGGACTATTGTCGCGATCCCGCACTATATACGCATTATTTTTTAAACGTTGTTTTATACGCGTATAATATATAATATTATACAGAATAAAAATCTCTTGTCTGTGTACACATATAATAATTTTTTTTTATGTTTTTAAACAAATTCGCTTTTAAGACTTACTACGCGCGCGTAATACAAATTCATTGGAAAAAGAATATAAATAATTATTTTACAGTAAACAATACGTTTTACCGCGCACACTTGCAACCGCCCCGTCATATATATATATATATATAATAATTATTCAATTTCGATTGCACAGGAATGATAATGCTCGAGTCAATTTTAAATAGCTACTATTTAATTGAAAAATTAACGCGAAAAATATCGTTATTGATATATTCTTTCTGTAAAATGAAAACGGCGTTTTAGACACGTTATGCGCATTATAAAACAACGCATATGCCGACAATAAAATGTTTATTAAAATTAATTGTTGGCGCGATGATTGTACGGAAGCGGTTTTACGATTATAATCACTCTTATTTTAAAACATTAATTATAATTATCGTTTGTTAAATGCTTATTATAAAATCATAAAGACGCGGGCGAAGGGCGCTACTACTGGTCGTCAGTTTTGATGTAACAGATTTTGGGGAGCTAAACAGACGTAACAATACGTCGTTATTTTATTCTATAATTAATAATTTTATACGGAATATTGATTTCTGTTATCTTAGTGAAAATTGTGTTCTACATATTACCGTGAAATTGTTGCCGTTTTTTTTTTATTTAAAAAAATATTTATATATTTAGTGCAATTATAATATAATTTTGAAAATAACAATAAATAAAATCAAACGTACACGAAAAATACTTATAGAGTTACGCGATTTATTATCACAATATATATGCGATATAAATTCTACGCAAATTTTAAAAAGATAATAGTTTAATGATTAGTTTTTAATTTAAGAAAAAAAAATGCTCTTATAGATACTGAATAAAAATCTAGAATTATTATTATTATTTTTTTTTGTACACGTTGCAGGCTGTCGCGAGTCCTCCGGCGTACAAACAAGGATTTGTTGTGTTTCGGGATTCAGGAATCCTAAAGTAATTTCGATAATGTTATTGTCATAATAATCTGTTGGACTCCAATATTACCGATAATGATATTATAATATAATTACCGGCGGACAATTATTGCGTGATACCAACTCGATTGCCGGCCGCGATCTCACTATAAAAGTGAATATTTCGGTTACGTTTTTACTTTTCGACTGAAAAAAAAGGGCGCACGCATGATATTATCATTCGTTATCGATTTCTCGTTCTATATTCTTTATAATTTATATCATCACGTGTTAATTTATATAAAAAAAAAACGGATATAATTCAAATCCAATAAGGAGCGCTCGCCAGGATCTTTCACGTCCACGGATGACGGCCAACGTTATATCCATTATTTCAAACTATATCGGACTAGAATGTATCCAATCGTTTTATGAATAAGCAACGATGATGGTCATGAATCGCTTATAATGAACTTAACGTGTCTTCTGCGAGTACAGTATACGAATATTTTATTCGTGTTTATTACAAATATATGTATATAATCCGCATAATACATCGAGCTGAATTCTAATACAAAGTAGAACGTACCTATATAAGATGATAGAATTTTTGTCGTTCAAAAAAAAGAAAAATTTTCTCTCACCAGTTGTTCGGACAGCCCTAAGTGCATGTCGTGTAGAACAGAATTTTGAAACAGTTTGATTCGACAGCTATCCGTATAATATGGGATTCCGCATGTCCGTGTTGGCTCGGTTTCGATAAAAAAAAAAAATTGTTTAAAAACAGTCGTATATCGAATGCCGTAAGAAATTTTCGTAGTGTATATAAATATGATTTGTTTTTTATGCGAGAAAATATTTTAGCAATCGAATAAAAAATTATTGTTAGCGGTACGCCTTTAATCTGTGTGTGTGTGTGTGTGTGCAGTGTCCCCGAGTTGTTGTTGTGGTCGAAACGGCCGGTATTATGTGTTCTGTCGTCGACGCGAAAGGTCGGAAATAGGGTTAAAAAATATTTAGCGCTACTTTAACACTGCAATCACACGTTTATATTATTTATAGTTAAAGACTGTACATATATACAGGGAGTTTTTTAACCAACAATTCCTCCCCCCCTCCACCAAAAAAAAAAACACACAAAAAAACTATACTAAAATACCGCAAAGTAAAAATAAGTTATGGCGCGGAAAGTTATTCGGAAAAACTCGGGCCAATAAATTATGATGGCATGTAAGGACAAAACAACCCTTTAAACATATGCACGCTGACCCTTTTTATCGTGTACAAAACGCATACGTGTTTTGATTCTTTCGCTGTATATATATATATATATATATATATACGTATACACAATACACATATATCACGTAAATAGTATTAAAACAGTTGTAATTACAAATAAGGCTGCAGTCGGTGAAAAAGGGGCGTACGCCGCAGCTCTGCAGTAAATGGCATTGTTATTTATGGGTGTACAACGTGTTATTTACCGATCATCATAAATACTAATTAAAAGCAATATTTTCGGGCTTTTCGCCGATGTTTAAAACGCTATTATTTATTCCGTTCTGGCGCGGTGGACGGAAGGTTTATATTTACATAAACATGTTCACTGTAACGGATAAGTTTAAAAAATTTTCGCGCGTATAATTACGTATATAAATCCAATACATTCATCGAATTGAATTTTTTTTTTTAATTTCCTATTGCATCCATTTTATTATCATGACAATTTCTCTTTTTGAAATCCTCACGTGTAGGCGCATGCGATTTGTTTCCGTTATTATTTTTTTTAATCAAACTGGTTTATACTCATTAACGTTGTTAATCTAATATATACGTGAAGCTGAACGTTTATAACAGTCGTTATACATTTTTTTTTTTTTTTTTGAAAGTGCGGAATTTGATGTGAAAAACTTTTTAAGAATATTTCAATTCTTTCAGTAATATAAATATATACGCATTATATTGGGGGAATGATATTATATTGAAAAATTTTAATCGAAATTAGAGAATAATTAAGAAAATAGAATTTTCGTGAATATATATATATACACAAATCGTTAAATTTTTAAATATAGCTATCTGACTGTTTAATTCTATTGCAGATAAACTCAATGATGTACGAAAGTACTTGTTCGTACCAGAGTGCGTTAGACCTGAAAAGGGTGGCGATGTCATCACCGCCTAATATAAAAACCGAAAATGACTGTCTTCCGTCTACTACACCGCAATGGCCATCGGTAGGAGTGGCAAGTTGTGCTTACAGGTAAATAAAATGTATTTTTTTTCTAAAAAAAAAAAAAAATTTCAATTTAATTTAACGATAAATTAAATAATAAATTAATTCGCGTATATAACCAATTAAAGACCGCTGCAGTTGTGGTAAATGTTTCGGTTTCACACCTATATATATATCACACAACCAACTATTCTTAATCATCACGCATTAAATGGAAGAAACGATACGGTTATCAATTAGATTTGTTTCGTTTAAAATCAATTTTTTACACTCGTGTGTAATAAATAGTTTTAAAAATTAAAATTCAATTTAAAATTTTTGACTTTAACACCGATTCGTTAGTAATAACTCAATTTTTAGAAAATTCATAAGCAATCATATATGTGTGTGTATGTGTAAATGTAAAACCGATAACGTATAATACGTACCTATATATAAAACAATAATTTTCGACGACCGTTTATTATATATATTTTGAATATTGTATTTATCATATTATATAGGTTTGCGTGTAACTCCACTTTTGAACAACTCAAACAATCAGTGGAAAAAGCAAAAGCCGCGTTACAGGATCGCGGTAGTTACTTATCGTCCTGCGATCTTGGCACATCTCCTTTTTGTCCGGCCACTCCGTCGTCCAGGACGCCTGTTTCCAGTCATCCAACTACCAATTCACTCGACCTATTCCAGGACGAACAAAACAACACTGACAAACGAAACAATTGTAAGTTTTTTTTTTAATTCTAAAAATAATTTAATGCGCGCATATAAATAATATAGTAAACAACAAAAAAAAAAAGCGTCGAGATCACTTCCAATCAAATTAATACGTAATACGCGAATGTCGTTAAAAAATAAATAAAGGACACAATAATATGTAAATATAATACCGTTGAAAATTGCCAAGCTGCAATATTATGTATCGTCGGGTGTTTTTTTTTGTAAGTGGAGAAAATAAAGTCTGCAAAAAGGAAGTAAACAGTTCCCATGGAAACAACTTTCAGTCGTCATACTTCAGCGGTTTTGCGCTTTTGGCCCTTTGAAGAAAAAAAAAAATGGCGCATTTCTGAACAATCGCACTGAACGCCAACACAATACATTATATACGTGTAGTATATATATTCTTGCTCACCGGGCGTTCGGAAACGAATAGGAAAGATATACGGTGTAAAGGGGTGTGAGAAAAGAGCGAAAGAAAATTGAGTACATCCGTTGCGGCCTTTTAGCACACACAAAAAGAAAAGACAGAAAAAATGCTTTCTAATGATATGCCAGTGACATCGGTTTTTATTATTCTATATACTGATTCCGACGATCATAATATTATCAGAACACGCGTGTCCTTTTATGATTATCATTTTCTTCCAATAATATTTATTTGAAACATTCTCGTTTTTGTGAAATTAAATAACAATCAGTTATAAACTCTATATGCTTATTTATGATTTTTTTTTTTTTAATAATATAATGAAATATATTATTAATACTCACGCGCTTATATATATAATATAGTTTAAAATAATGAATTTTATTTTTAATTAGAAGAGAATTATTATAAAATATATGAGCGTACGATGTGTAAATTCTAAAACAGTTAACAATAATAAAATAATACATTAAAAATTAATTATCAATTTTAAATATCGAATATAAATAAATTAATCGATAAAATACGAGTGTACAATTAATTTTGTGAAAAATAAATCACGTTCTTTCGTATTCTAAAACTGTTCGATTTTAACTTCATACAATTAAAAAAAAAAAGAATAAATAAAAATAATGATCTTTCACATTTAGAATTATAATTTATAAATAAAAACATTTAAAAATAAATCATTATTTAAATCAAAAAATAATCGCAGACAATGTTTAAAATAAAAAACAAAAATACGTTACAAATAATGTCTTGAATCAAATCTTTATTGTCCTTATTGTAAATATACAAGATACCGCGGTGGGAATAAAATCTTAAATATAACTTCCTTTTGAAACGGTTTGAATTTTTCTTTTTATTATTATTATTATTATTTTTTTTTTTTTGTAAAAGCTTTTGTTGTCTTTTTCAACACCTTTTTAGATAATTATTTTGCTGACGTAAACTGAAAATAATGGATTTCTCACATAAAAAAAGAGGGTAAATTATCATTATAAACAAATATAAAAAAAAAAATAAAATAAAAAAATAACAGACACGATAAAAAGAAGAACCCCCGGAACATTTATACCGATTCCAGGCGACGAGCCGCAACGATAGTATCCTTTTCCGGTGTTCCGGTTAGCTTTCCTGGTGCATTTTATTTGACACAAAGGAAAGGTCATTTAATAAAATAAAATAAAAATATCTATTTAAAAACATTTTTCAGACGCTATCGTTGTTTTATCGCGCGATTTTATATGTTTTCGAATAATTTCCGTAAAATATGTTTTATTCTTCTAAAATTATTATTAAATTGATCGAATGGAGGATATTATATTATAATATTATTATTTTCTTTGATATTATTATACTTCATAAAATAATCTGTATATTAACATTCAATTTTCGTTATAATTTATAATTCATTTATTTAATTTATTAACAAAATACATTTCGCACATTACAAATTATCACGGACACGATGTGAATATATAATGAAAACAAATTTTTTTTTTTTGTATATATATAATATGTCACTTTCCAATATATAATTATCATTCGATAAAAATAAATTTCATTACGTAGTTCCATTATGTTTCCAAGTTATTTTATATTTTATCGTAAAAAGTTTTTAAAAACACATTTTTTTCATATAGATATTGATTCGTCCAACGGCAGATACGACAAAAGTTCCGGTTTGATGCATTTGTCATCTTCTACTTCAAATGGTAAGAATTATATAATAATTTGTACTCTTTATAGAACAACCAAATAATATATATTTATATTATGGTGGTCCATTTTTTTTTACTTTTGGAATTTGTTACTTCCTAACTAAAATTTGTTTCATTAAACACGCGAATCTAAATAACTTATTTTGCGCATTTTCTAGAATTTTTTATTTTATTATTTAGGTTATTTTTCGACGTAATTAGATAACTTTCAATGATTTTTGGTAAATTTTACTGTATCATTATTTATTAAAATAAATATAAGAAATATAAAATAATTTCGATCGATTGTTAATCTTTAATAATATCTTCATAACTAAAAAAAAAGTTTTATTTAGAAATTCTTTCAATAATAATAAAAATTGGATTATATATATAATTATATATAAGGCGATTAATAGAAATTAATTAGAAAAATGTCGATACAAAAAAGATATTCATATATTTATTCAGTACCTGAGTGTTACTGCGCCG
The DNA here is from genome assembly GCA_032441835.1 of Slavum lentiscoides. NCBI lineage: Eukaryota > Metazoa > Arthropoda > Insecta > Hemiptera > Aphididae > Slavum > Slavum lentiscoides. Next base: position 11,771,948 of record CM063710.1, read on the forward strand.
GGTAGCTATATACTCAACTCAAGCATTCGTGTTATAAAATAAATACGCTCGTATGCTTATTGTAACCGTATTACACATTGTATATATTCAAATAAATGTTAAAAAAAAGTATTTATTCAGTCGTTTTTTTTCCAAAACGTTTTAAATCGTTATTATTCACTAATTTTTACGTTACATTCGCTTATATAGTTTTTTCTTAAGGTAATTTTTTTTTGTTCCTGTAGATATAATGTAGAAATTTAATAATTCTATAAAAAAAAAAAAAAATTAGTGTACACGACCTATACGCGCTTACCTATAATAAATATAATTGTATTTTAATTACATTCGCGTGTAATAATAATTATATACGCATATACGCGTTTATACGGATGAAACTGCCGGGGGAAAAAAAACGAGTCTGCTAGTATACTCGAGACATTGATGTGTATAAACGTCGCGTGAACGGTAAAAACGGAACGGAATTGTGAATATTGGTATCTTAAGATTCAAAGTAATTTCGATAATAAATATTATTGTTATAGTTGTCATGACAACAGCTTACACATTATGCGCAATTTATAATTGCGTGTAAATTAATTAAAATTATTAATATTGCGTGTAAATCAGGGCTCTCATTTGAAAAAAAAAAATGTTCAACGTTTTAACGTTTTTTATCGTTATTTTCCTTTTGCGTTTATCGTTATATGGTATATTTTAGCGTTATGGATTATTTGTGTTTAACGTCAAAGAAAGTTTTATCGTTATATAATATTTACGTTTTACGTTTATCGGTATTTTAACGTTATTTGGTTTAATATCGATTATTTTTTCCAAATAAATAAATCCATTCAAATTCCATAGACTATAGCACGTTTTCAAATCTCATAAACGTAACGTACTTCTTCATTAAACTTCATCGATTATAAAAGTCCTAATTTTTTTATCCTTAATTTTTTGATTTTATACATTTTTTCGGAGAGAACCTTGGTTTATTTTTGACTTTATATTCCAATGCAGAATATTTTTCTTAAAATGTTGATTGTATTACCAATAGAAACTTTTCTGACTAGCTGACATCTTCTCAGACACGTATATCTTTGAATAATTTTTACGCGTCCGTGTGAACCCAGCCTTATTATAGAACTATATAATAAACCTACACCATAGGCTTATATTTTCCGCAGTAAATTGAAAAAAAAATATTAAAATAACGGTAATTCTATTTTTCGTTTTTCGATATTTCGATATATATCGTTAATACATTATTTCGTTTAATGATATATTTTAATTTGTGATAGTTTAAAATTAGTGTTTATTGTTTTCCGTTACGTTTTTTGATATTCATTTCAATTGATATTTTGCAATTATAACGTTATAATCAAAACGTTATTATAACGTTTGCGAGCCCTGGTGTAAATTAATTAATATTATTATCAGTTGCCGTGACAACAGCTTACACATTTCCGTCCCATTTCCCGAGATTTACCCTCATAGATGTTTATTACACATAAAAAAAATCATATTATCCGCGTATATATATATATATATATATATAAAATATTTCGAAAATAATAATCCGTATAAATCCGTGGGCGGAGACGTTATATATATATATATATAATAATAATAGTGGTGTAGTGCTAATGTAATAAATGTGCTCGTATCTCTGTTTGTGTGCTCTCCGATATATGTATTGAATTATACTGCGCGCATATATTATGCGCATGTTGGATGGGAAAAGGCGAACGAACGCGTTCCCCAACCCCGTTCAACCGCTGACGGTAGTGTGCGCGCGCGTTTATCTCCGACGGAGATTCGCTTTCACGGAAAAGGGGGAAAACTGTCAACCCGTCGCGCGCGCGCGCGGGGGGGTACGGAGGGTCACGTGCCGTTGCTATGGATACTGTCGTCAGTCAAATGGCCGCCATCCACTCCGCCTCTCGAATCATTCCGAATTTTCCTTTCTCGCGCGCGCCATACACGTCTTTTCTTTTGCCTCCCCCTCCCCTCCGCCGCGTTTGGCATTGAATATTTACAATAGAAAAAAAAGCCTTTGCTCGAGTCCTTTATGACATTTTCTTTTTTTTTTTTTCGTCAAAGGTTTCGCACGTTTTTTTCTTTTTATCAATAAAATGCGCGATACACGTCGTATTTTTTTTTTTTTATAAACTCTATTCTGCGGTTTATCGGAATTAAATCATTCGAGTTTATTGTAATGTATATAATACAGATATATAGGTATACAACGTTTTAATATATATATATTTTTTTTTTTTAAATTCCGGATAAACATATATAGTAATAACGGAATGTCGTGTACAAAATTATGGAAAAATTTTAAAACATATTTTAGTGCCGGTATGAATATGTATAATCATTTTAAGTAACGCCTAAATAGTTTTAAGTGATATACATATATAAGAGAATTCCCGTAAAGTTGCATTGCACAGTCATGATTTTTACACAAAGTAGCCCGTAAAATTTTAATTTCGACTGTGCAATATTAAAATTTAAGTGTCAGTTACATGGCGACTCAGAGGCGTACTCAGAAATTTTCAATGGGGGGGGGGGGTTGAAAATTTTGTTGACATATAATTGAAAATAGATTGTAAAAAAAATATTTGTTTATTTTTTCCCTTCTTCAAACATTTTTTTTAGAAAATTGCTTCTGTGAATTATATTATTTATAAGCACGAACGCACAAAACTACATCGGTTAGTGAGGTCATGGGGGGGGATTCAAACCCCACGAACCCCCTTGAGTACGACCATGTGGCGACTATTGAATTGGCTCCCAATATCAGGTAAAGGACCTCGTCGACCATTGGAATTGGCTCCCAAGAAAAGTAATATTGAACTGGCTCCCGATGACGTTTTTAATACAAGTAGTTCTGAAAATGTGAAAGTTGACAAAATACGTTCACAGTATGTAAGCTATAATATTTTTAGCGACACAGTGCCAGATAACTGCCTGAAATATTATCCAGTCGTTAAGCTGATAACGCACTCAACGGTAACAAAATATAACTCGATTAGGTATTTCTCTGATATCGTACAACACAGTAATCGCAGTTCGTATTACATATTTGTATTCGTACGGTATTGTTTTTATTATATTGAGCGCTTAAGATGAATTCGGTCGAAAAAATGCAAAATGAAAAGGGAGAATTAATTTTAATAGTAAATGAGTATAAATGTAGCCATCATTTACCTTTCCGAACTAATTATATTACGATTTTTTTTTTTTAATTCTACTGCGTATTTTATTTGATTTTTTTTTAACTTGATGACTGATTAGATGAGTGTTTTGATAACCAACGTATATAAACGTTGAGGGAGCCAATTCTACCTAACCTGACCCAAATTTCGGGAGCCAATTCAATAGGTAAAAATATGCAGGACTACCTAAGTTTGGAAGCCAATTCAATAACCACGATTTACATAACCGTTATGTGTGCCATATAGCTATGTATCACCTAAGCCATTTAAGAGACCCATAAATATTAGACTATGCGTACGGGCATATATCTTTTAAAATAATATATAATTACAAATTAAACGATTTCACTTGAGTATTACGGATATATACATATATATATTATATATAGGTATTATAAAAACGATATTATAACACTAAAGAAAATGTGTCCTTGTACATCAGCGGCGGATTAAGCAATTTGATATATAATTTGCATTCATTTTCATATATATAAATATTATTTAGCATATAGGTAATTAAATATATTTATTATAAAATATATAAAGTTAGATATCAAAACATAAATATGAATATATTATTATAACACTAAAGAAAATGTGTCCTTGTACAATGTACGTATATTAGTATAATGTAGTTATTCTTCCAAAAATAATATTCGATTAAATGTGTTTTGAATAATATATGTATGTATATTCTATATACGTAACTTTGTTTCGCATACAAAATACATTCTGATTTTTTTCAATCATTTGTACTGCAGGTTTATCTTCTGTCGGGAAATCGTCTTCGTATTTGCCATCGTCCATATCAGATTCATTTAGATCGTCGTCTAAATCGGGTATGTATACGCTTTTACATTAACTGCACTACGCGTATAACACAGTTTTATTTTAAATAAATAATAATAACAGTTAAAATAGGTTAATTTTATAGGGTTTACTGAGGAATTAGATAAAAGCCCGAATAAAATTAAAAATATTTATTAATTTTAAAAGAAACCGGCAACACAATAAAAAATGAATTCGTACGAAAAGTATATATGCGTACTTAGACCTGAATATAACAATTCGAGTGTATATTTAATGAATGTCCAATGAAATTATTGTGTTATACTCGATCGTAATAAAATAAAATTCTAAAATAAGTACAAAAAAAAGAGAAATAATTTGAAAATATCGTTTATATATATATTTTTTTTTTACCGAACATAACTCGCTAGTAATACGGAAATTAATACACCGAATTTGTCCGCGCACAACACTTTATTATAATCGAGACCAATATAATATGTAGTATAATATTGTATGGCGGGGGGACGGATTGCGATATTTAAATAAATATTTTTATACTGTATTTTAATTTTTGGAAATCTATCGAGAGTATATTTGCGTTTTTCGCGAAAATTAATTTTTAAGCTTATATATCGTCACCTCCATATGCAGTTATAACACGAGTTGTACAACGGTTTTGTACAGTGGCTACATCCAGGAATTCCGTACGGGGGTTCAAGAGGTTCCCCTTGAAAAACCCTAAAAACATCGCTCTTTTCATTTGAAATTTTGAAATTTCATTTAATTGATTGTGCACGCTGAAATGAAATTTAATACTAACAAATTTATTGTATTCTCTAAAAACACAATGAAATTTCAGTAGAAAAAAATTATTGTTATTTCTGTGTGGGGCTACGGCCCTCTTAACCCTCTGGCTACGTCCTTGTAGGTTGTGTATAGAGAAGGTCTCTGTCAGTGCTCGAATCGGGAAGATTAAAAAGAGTCTAAACTCTGCTAATAAAAAAAAACATGAGCGTTCTACAAAAAAAAAACTTCAATATAATGTGAACACTACGTTTCCCCCCCTCCCAAATCATCATTTTCATATAGTAAAAGTCCCTTACCTCAAGTCCCCGTACCAGCGAATAAACAAAATAAATATATAGGATCTCCCCTCGTACCATAAATTCGAGCACGGGTCTTTACAGCGTTCCCCAAAAACTCGTGGACTACTATACGTCACACAAGGGGAATGGAGTGCCTTGGTTTTCTGAATAATTACTAGCTATTTGAAGGCGATGCCGAATCTTTCTGGATTGCGCAGGAATTAGCGTCGCCGGCGCGGGACGTTGGACCGCGGACGTATTGAGCAACGTTATTTACCGAGTGATAAAAATCGAAATGATTTTTACGCGTTTTATTGTTCCAAATCGAAATCCGTTCCCGTTAGAATATAGATTGTATTGTACACGACGGAAGAAAAAAATCGATTGTTTTTCCCAGCAGCCGCTGTATAGTGTGTTATTAATATATAAATATATAAATAATATAGCGCAGAGGTTCTCAAAGTCAAATGAATCACGGACCCCTACCTAAAGACCTACAGTCTTCGAGGACCCCCGGTTGGGTTGTGTTGGGTTCCAGGCGTAAATTTTTTTTTTTTTTTTCGGAAAACAAGCAAAAAAAAAAAAAAAGGTCTTCAAAAAAAATTTACGCATGGAACTCAACCCAACGCATTATGCTAATTATTTTTAGTTTTGCCCATATCGTTATGTGTAAATATATAATTTTCTGTTTTTTATTTTGAATTTAATTTTGAATTTGATGAAACACCAGAGATAAAAAATATTTGTTTTTGTATCAGGACTTGAAATTAAAAAAATCGTTAATGTACTCAAATATTTTTATCAACATAAAACATCTTGATAAACATATAAACACTATCAATGGGAAGAATTAATAACTAATATTAAATACTATTATGGTATTATACGTATCTACGATTAATGATGAGCGATTAGCCTGTCTTTATGTTTGTTAGTTATCAGTTTTCACCGAGTATCGATAATAATACTGGTAAATACAAAATTATAAAACTATTAATAGATTTATCGCGGCACACCGGTTGAAAACCACTGTACAAAATTGTACAAAAAAAAGTACATAATACTGCGTGGTTTAAATTTTAATTGGAGTAAAATTAGACTTTGCGTGTGCTGGGGTAACGTTACCGCAGCACGCGCATGGAAAAACCGGGATATCTCGGGCTTGACGAGTTGTACAACATTTTTTTTTTGGCTGTACAAAATTGTACAAAAAAAAGTACATAATACTGAATAATTTTGGTGTTGAAATTCAAAAGTGGCAGTGCCAGGGTAACGCACCTTGGTATAGATTATAGAAAGTGCTTTCAAACACAAAATAACGTTTATTAACAGCAGTCTATATTTGGATTGGGTTGGGTTTGGGTTAGCTCCACGGACCCTCTGGTATGGGCTCGCGGACCCGTGGGGGTCCGCGGACCACACTTTGAGAAACTTTGATATAGCGTGACTATATATAATATATGGCACCGCAGTCATTTATGAGCGACAGCGCGCGATACTACGTGTGAAAGCGCCGACGACTAGAGGTGTCTCTTCGTGACAGTCATCGAAGTCGAACAATGCGCGATATAAAATTTCACATGGGCCGGCGGCGGCAGAGGAGTAGTAGGAGGACGGCGTTAACTCGGTTATGATTAATGGCGTTCCCGTCGACCCCCTCGCCAAACGGCAACAACAACAGTCCGTCCCTATTAGCAATAAATAAAAATATATATATATATATATACACATTTATACGTATATACGTTTCTTTTTTTTCTCTCCTTTTTCTGCTTTTTTTTTTTGTTTACCATTGCCATTGTCCCGAGGCTTTCATTCGTATCCTGCGCCCTTCGGCACCCCGCGCGCGCGCATCACGCACGTTAACCTCGGCACCATAAAACATTTGACTCGAAAGACACGCGCACGCGGCGGCCGTAATCGAAGCCGCGAGAAAAGCGCCACCGTCACCGACTCCCCTTAGAGAAGAACGAGTAATTTTTTTTATTATTATTTATTTATTTTGCCAATACGAATATATCGAGGCGCGTGTAACAGCAGAAATCGCGGGTTTTCTACGTGATTTATGCCCGAAGTGTTGAAAATTCCGAAAACTCCCGCGAAAATTGTCCGTATTAAGTAATACAAATAAGCGACGTGTTGTGTACTAAATACTTTTAGTAAGCGTATTGCTGATGAACGATTTTTTTTTTTTTTTAACCAACGGACGTTCTCCTTCCCGTCTACAAAATCGTACATCGCGTTGTGGGTCGAAAATATCGTCGGTCCTTCAGTAATAATAATAATAATAATAATTGTTATTAATTTTGGTTCGTTTAAATTGGTTAACGAATATATCAGTCGTTTTGCGGATATGCACTTATAAGGGTTTTTTAAGATCCGTATTTCGTTTAATGTCATCAATTGTTTGAAAACGACGTCCGTTGATCGCGGGGAACAACAACAAACAAAAAATAAAATAAAATCGCACGGAGCCAGGCCAGGTGACCGCCGTAAGACGTGGAATTATCGAAATTTGATTTTTAGCTATAAAACCTATAAATAAATAAGTATATATAATATATTCTATAAATAAATAGAAATTATTGATAGGATGGAAAATCTAAAGGAGAGGATGCGTGCTGGTACCACGCATTCCCTGCACTGACGTGCCGTTTGATTTCGAACGACTGCGGTTTTCCGTTTCGTCTTGCTTTCTTGATGACCATCAACAAGGCGCAAGGCCGACCGCTCCGAACGTGCGGGTTAAATCTAGAAAATCTATGATTTTCATGTTATGATTTTCAAAACTTAATTAACCGTTAAAATTAGCTGTTAAAATTAACTACGGCGAAGGTGTAGGGGAGAGAAGGAGGCGTATAGCAACGCACGCAGGATATATAAGGCCTTCTTTCAAAATTCAGCGATGTATAATCAAAATGTTAATATACATTCCAAAACTCAACAGTTTGATAATAATTTATTGTTGGAGCTTGTTCCAAAATTCAACGACACCAACGAAATTTCCATCGGATCCAACGATTATTTTACCGATTTTTCTGACTGATATTTCCTATCAGTAATCGGTATCGGATAGTTCATGATAACACAGACTTTATTATACGTTATCTTATATTTTGAAAATATCTATTCGAATTATACGCGATAGTAGGTACCTATATCATTTTTGATAACATAGAAATAATGTTGCGATCGTTTTATCATACATTCCATTATTCAACGCGATCTAAGTGTTTGGGTATCATATAACATTTCAACAGATCCACCGTATAGTCGAATTTTGGAATCAGGCACGATAATATAAAATATTTATTAAACATAATATACATAATATACTAAGTATAAATATATAATATAACGTTGTTCGCGGGTATACTTTTCCACGACACCTTCAGGGGATTGAAAGCGGGTATTTTCTCTCTTTGTCTTACACACATGAAACATAGCAAAATAGACGTTTCGTACTTCAACGTACCGATCGATCTATTGGTGCGATAAAAATTTGAAAACAGATTTAATTCCTCGTGAATTTTACTACAAAATTTTCCACTTTTTCATTTTTTTCATAAACCCTTAAAATTAACCGAACAAATTTTTAAAAAAATTGTTAATAATTCATTTTGAAGGTCTTAAAAAAAATGAAAAAAGTGTGATAGTCGTTTTGTAGTAAAATTCACGATTTCAATCCCTTCAGTTATAGTAGGTACTATTATTTCGTTGTTTTCTAACGTCTTGGAAAAAATTTCTGGCGTCTATATGCGTATAATATATAATATGGCAGTTTTCAAAGGACGAAAAAGTACTCCTCGCGCTAGTTACGCTTATATTGTATTGCATATTACGACGACGCGTGCGCGCATTGTCACAATCGACGAACCCCTCTAAAACGACGGCGGCGGTCCGAACGTTATTTTACATATTATATAATATAATATAATAAAGGAGAATTTATAACGATAATTATAATATTATTGTTAACGTACGCGTGTAGTGAATTAAATCGAAGCTTATATTTCGGTTATTCTATTTTTTTTTTTTTTTCTGTAATGTATATATATACATATCACATGTCGTTTCTCCCTCGCCACGCCCGTCGTCTGCGCGCCCAAAGAGTCTTTCAACGCGCATTCGTCCCACCAAGCACCGGCTACGACGACCGCGATCAGTTCTCTCGAACATGACTAATCTCTACGGGTTTCCGTTTCGGAATGAAAAAGTCGGCGGCGGCGCACGGTTTCCTGCCGTACGCGCGGCCCGAAATAATAGCCCCAGTCCTGCGCACGCTTCCCCCCGCGGCCTTTGTCAATTAAAACAGTCCCTTTCGGTCCATTTCACCAGCGGACCACCGCCTCTTTAACGAGCCGACCCCCCACACACACCCCCCCGGCCCTTTTACGCGCGTGTCGCGACGACCACGCGGTCCATTGTTTGTTTATGTATGATTAAAAACCAAACGGGTCGGAGAGGACAAAAAAAAAACGGGAAAAAAAATCTCACTGTTTGTACAATTATATTTAAAGTGCGAAATAACGTTTTTTTATTTACGGAACGTCTCGCGACCATATTGTTGCGTGATTTTCGTAGATGTTCTGAGCGGATCGAGGAGTGTATATATTGCAGGTTTTTCTACGACCATGTGTTTTTTTATTTTTATGTCCGTGTCCAAAAATCCTATCAGAAGGAGTGCTCCGGTCTTTACACTCATACCTGCAGGGTTTCCGTAGCAAATCCAGTGGCGTAGCGTGAAACTCGGTGGCCCTAGGGCCAATAAGAGACGAAGGCCCTCTTTATCGCAAAAATTAAATTATAATAAGAATATTAATTATTAAATAGTGATTCTAAAAGCAAAAAGCAAAAAATAAAAATTTTTTAAACTAACTGCCCGTTTGAAAAAATAGCGACGTCTGTAAAATGATAAACGCCACCGCTGTACATTTTTTTTTCTTTGGCATTTTAAATTAAATTAGTTTCAATATAAATATTATATAAAAAAAATGTTTAGAGTTTTTTTTTAATGTAATAATTAAGCTCCTCTTGTGGCCCTTCAACTTGGACCTATATTGGGGGCCCCGGTGGCCCCGGCCTAAATACGCCACTGAGCAAATTACATCTAGTTGATACTCTAAACAGGTCATTTTTCGATTTTCTCGATACTTTTTTCGACCGTATGAAAAAAAAAAACTACCGAGAAATAACTTAAAAACTACGGTAAAAACGCGATTTCGTCAAAACCGATTATCGTTATTTATAACGTTCTAAAACGAAAGGGGTCATAGAAACCTGAAATTTTCACCGAATACGTTAACTTTGGACTGTATTAACGAGACGAATTTTTCAAAAAATTTCTTTTTATTTCGCGCTATTCATAGCAATTGTATATTTTTGAGGTATTTTAATTCGTAAAAGAAATAATTTTCGGTTTTAAGGCATAAAAATTCAAAACGGTGTAAGACGTTTTTCACTCCAACTGTATATTCAAAAAAATCTTGAAAACCTCTAGGTCCCGATTTCTTTTTATGACAATTTCAAATTTGTCGACAAAGTTTATTACACCGAAGCTCGAGCTCAGAATCGTTTTATCGAACACAATTCGATATATTCGATATTACATTTATAGTAATTGCAAACCCCAAAAATCTTTATCCAAATAATTCACTTAAACGTCATCCACAATACCCTGCGGCTCTCTACCTTTTGATAACACCACACTCAACATAATGTTTAATAAATAAACGAAAAACTAAAAAAAAAAACATGTAAATTGTATAATTTATGTTGGATGAAAATTAAAATCGGATAAAGTGCTCCTACAGTATATATAAATGTAAAAAAAGAAAAGGATATGCTGGAGTTTCTAGAAATGTGGCGTTAGAGAAAAACGCAAAGAACAAATTTCAGGACTGAAAAAAGAACAAATGATGACATCTTAAAGACGAATAGAAGAAAAACGAACATTAATAGATATATTCTAAAGAAAATGATCATATAGGTTGAGACGTGGTGACGAATTATACAGTTTAATGACTGAAGGAATAATAAAAGAACACGATCAAGACGAAGAAACAGAACGAAGTAGGTTAGTCGAATAACGAAGGACGCAGGAGTCGTTTTCTAACGCAGGGATCTCAAAGACAGGTAATAGCGGAGAGGGAATTGTTGCGTGTAAATTTGTTATAAACCAATCATCGGATTGGAAAAAATATGTATACTATAAAAATGTTGAAATCTTACTATAAATATACAATTCGAGAAAACTTGCGGGGTACAAGTTATTTACGGCACAACGAGTTTTACGCATAAATCACGGGTAGTGTAAGACATCCTTTTTTACGCAAAAAAATATTATAAGTAAACGGAAATTTACGTATAGTAACCGACAGATTCGAATTGTGTTTGAAACACGCGTGTTCAAAGTTTTAATTTGAAACACGCTGTATGTTTGCACCTGCAGAATCAACGTAAAACCATTTAATAATTAATAATAATAAAAAAATAAAGTAAATAATTCGCTTCGACCCCTCCCAACGAGGGAAAACAGGCGAATTTAATCGTAAAACCATAAAACGTTTTTTTTTTTTCATATCGTTTTTCGTACACTAATCACACCCCTTACATCAATTCATTATATATCGTATTATTGTGCGCAATACACCGCTGTGCGCGCGGCCATCACCTGTCTATATAATATACCGGGCCAATAAGTCCGATTTCAATTTATTTATTTCGTTCGTATATTATTATTGTTTAACCCTATGTTATTTTCTCTCGTCCCACGTCGAATCACCATCGTTCGATAAGTGAATTAATACGAACGCGTCGTGTGCGCATATTAAATACATACGGATCGATTAAATTATCGGAATAATATTATAACGTGAAACGGGGGGAATTGGACGCTTTACGTCAAACGAGTATAATTATTAGCGAAAAGTGAATTCGATTAATTAGTCGTTTAACGTTTTTTTTTTTTTTTAAATTTCGAAAATAAATTGAAGCCGTGAACTGCGTATAATAACCGCGTGTGTGTACCGTGTGGCATTAACAAATGGCAAAAAAAAAAAACAATCATAGGTTTTCATAAAAAATTGAATATTGTTTTTTTATGACAATATTTTATGGCCCGTGCACAATGCACATATATACGTATACCATTGATATGATAAAAAAAAAAACTATTTCGGCGACACGAATAATATAATGATAAAAACGTCGTTATTTTCAAATAATTATTCCGTTCCTAATGCGACTCATCTGACAATACGCATTCTATAATAATTGAACGGAGTGGTCAAACGATTATGATAGATTTTCTATTTATACAGAAGGCGTACACAACAGGATTCAAAAAAATCTTGTAGGTACCTATATCGTCGAACGTCGTTACATTGTCTTATAAACAATTTTATAAATATCAATAAATGGGTTATTTATAAAATAATGTGTTTTTCTTTTCTATAAATTTATTTTATCATTTCGGTTATCGAGATTACGGGACGGGGAATATATTTATTAGAAAAATTTTAATGACACTCCAAGAGAGAAAAAAAATCCTAGTTACGTCTATGAACGAGGATTTTAGATTTCGTTCGGATTTGGATTATTATTATTTATAATTACTAATTAAGGAACGGATTTGAATGCAAATTGCATTTTTTTCTGAATGCCCGAAAACATTGCTTTTTAAGCACAAAGTTCATTTCACACATCAAGGAATTTAAAAAAATGTAACTTTTATTTTGCATTTTCTTTTTTTACTTTATTACTTTTCAAAGCATTCTTTGTCATTTTTAGTGCATTTTTATGTTTTTAAGTCATTTTTGTAATATAAGAATGGATAAAATTTAGTTGAAATTCATTCTAAAAGTATAAAATTAAATATTATTTATTTTGCCTTGTCGTAATTCTATTTTTATTATTTGTTATGTTTTTACCGATCAGATAAATATGACGCCGTCGCCACCTATTATAATACGGGTTGTCAAACGATAAGATGATACGAATAATAAATTAATAAGAATAGAAATTTATATAATAACGAAAAAAATTTTTTTCCGTGTTAAAAATAATTTTAAGAGCATTTTTTAAATAAAAATTTCTATTATGAGTGCAATAAATCGTATTTTCTTAAGCCATTTTTCTTGGGTTTTAGAGCATTTAAAAAATCCGTCTCATAGTAATATCCAACGACGATACGTTTTACATTCCCTTCCCATAACATGACATTCGTGCAACTACTACGCCACTGTTCTCGTCTTACTTGATTACGATAAGCGAACGTTTGAGAATGTTTATTAAACGACAGAGCGCGCCAGAATATTGTGTTTGCCTCGGATCGATACGAAAACGTATAACGGTGGCGAGCGGGAGAGCAAGCAAATGAAATCGGTCACACAGAGCGCACTACTCGTCGGTAAAAAAAAGTCGGTTGCGCCGTCGGCGAGTCACAAAAAACGAGCTTTTTCACGCGTTTAAAAACACATTAGAAAAATCCTCGACATTTCCTGATTGTAACTCTGCTTTTGCACTAAAAAATATATACTTGACGAATTTATCGGCGCATTTATGTCGTTGTAGAAAAAAAATTAACTTTTTACATATGTATAATAAATTAAAATAATTGAAAAGTGTTTAGGGTAAAATATTATATATAATATTCGTATCGTGCGTTTTATTAATTAATCACGACGGTATAAAATTGAGTAAAAAATGTGTTTTGATTTTCGCGAAAAACTATAAAAATATACGCGCGGTTTCTTAAATCCATTTTGCGCGCTGTTCAAAATTAAACCGATTTTATATAAACCGCGCGTTTTTTTTAATTGATCGCTATTTATAGCCTTCTATTGCGTGTTCTAAACCGTTCTTAACTTTGTGTAATTTTTCTTATAAAAAATTGACACGTGTATTGATTGTGCACGGTCTGTTGATAATTTTTTTATAAAATTTTGTGTTAAAACAACAGGTATGTACTTATTTTCAAATTTTATTTCATAACATTATTATTTACTCATAATATTGATCGTTTTACTCTCAGGTAAAAAAAAAAACGTCTTTTAGAAATCAATACGCCGTAAGACAATAATAATTCAGAAGCGTTTGTTTTTAATGACGACAGAGAAAAGCGTTTTAAATACAATTGACTCAAATAACATATAGTCACGGACCGTATATCCCAAAAAAAAAAGCTAGACGTTACATAAATTACTTAGTGTTTAAATAATTTCTGCAGTGTAGATAATGATGAGTAAAATGTAATTTTCCACAATTAATGCAACGATTTAACAATATTTTTGTTGTTTTTATATAAGTATATTCAGTGGTCGAAGCGGATCGAAATGAGTGGGGGGATGGAAGCAGTGTCGTCATTTCAAGTTTTGGAATGAGAAGGGCAATGTTGTCGCGGGCCATATTGTTGAAAAATAAGCAAAAAAAAAGTATTTTTTTAACAACAGGCTCTAACACACCGGTCCTATTAACCTTGATGTACATTATTTACGATTGTGATTAAGTGACGTTCAGATCTACTGAACGTTAAAATTTTAGAAAACGAAATGGTTATCTTTCAAAGAATAAAAAAATGGTTTAATGATATTTTTCTAAAAAAAAAATTAGGCAAGATAACAATTACAAATTATAAAAATTAAATTTTTTTTAAATCCAGGAGGGATGAAAAATGTAAAACAAAATAAATGGGAGGGGGATGGCATCCCTCTTATCCCACCACTTCGACCACCGAGTATATTGTAGATAGAATAAAGCTAAAAAACACTACATGCAGGTACATCGGTACATGTATATGTCTTGTGTATATCTCATTTATTTTTTACACGTGACAAAAAACTACCTATGGCTTAGTCCTCGTCTCCTCGTATCTATAGACATATCTATATCTATAGGTATCTATATATCTATAGATCGCGCTGCCATCGCCGTTCCAATGTAACTGGATAGAAGTGGGGGCACCCGGCCGGGTGGTGAGTAGAGCCGGGTTCATGACGTCATGGTAACGTTCTCGGTGTCTCACAAATTTATAGAATGACCTCAGCCATAAGACATAATATACATGTCAATATGAAAAGTGCGCCATTATATTGTTACCGATAATACTGGGCCGCTTCAAGCTAAAACTCCCGGACCGCTCTAAAGGAAGCACAGTCCGCCCCCGATTGAGGTACATACATCCTGTATAAATATGTTAAGGTCATTCCGATGTCAAACAAATATTTTTTCGGCGGGTGCAATGCGTATTTTATATATTTTTCCATCGAATTTGTGTATATTACAACAAACACGTATACTCTTTAAGAAATACGAGGCCGCGAAACACAGAGAGCTCGTGGCCCTCTTCTCCCGGCCGTGCATTATTGCCCATGGATACATACACAATACATTCACATAGAAATACAAAATATACCGGTTTAACTGTCCAACGAAAATGAACATATTTTTTTTCCACATATATTACGGCGGTAACCCTTGAACATAAAAAAAAAAAATTAATAACGTTTCTCTGAGTGGCACGTTGTGAATGCGTTGTACAAAAATCAGATAAAACGCGTGCGGTCAGAAGCGTGTCGCAGCGCCCGCGCGCGTGCCGGTGCGATATTCGCGGTTCTCTGCAGCCCGTTCGTTACCTTATCGTTTCCTGTGCTCGACATATACTTGTATGTAGTCAGCACGCGTGGACGACAACCGTATCGATATTACTCGCTTTTTTTTTTTTTTGACTCACCCCAGTTGTGCTCTGTCCGTATCTTTACCGACAATAATTGAGACATGACTCACACGTTCACGTATCAAAGATAATCCCGAAAAAAAAAATACATATATAATACAGTGAAGGATGTAACAGGGAATTTCGGCACTCCCTCCATTGATAAAACGAAAGGAAAAAAAAAAAATTACACTTTTCACTAGATAAAATTTACCATTTTTTAAAACGTAAATAACAGGCGCATTAAAAAAACGGACTTTTTTTTTTTATTATAAAATTATTATTAAACTCCGCACGAATTCATTGTTTCTAGCTCGGGAACGAATAGAGTTAGTTATAACTTAAAACTGAACACGTGTAGTGTTGTAATGCACGCACGTTGTATACGACATGCCCAAAGGCTTGAAGAACGAGCTATGGGCCAAGTTTAGAAGGATTAGCCCGTCTGAATATATTTATTGGGACGTCGTTCAACCAATTATAACAGTAGAAATAGATTTATTTTTATAACAGTTAAATATGTCGTGTTAGTGTTAAAATCCAGGAAAAAATATATATAATTTTTATAATCGCCACTTGTCGATGTTGCGCGATATTTTCAAATTTCTTATTCCAACGTTCTTTCAATACATGCAATCGGACATTTTAATCCTATAATTTTGTGTTGACAACTGCTTGCACGCGTATCCTATATACTCGTATAAACTCAACGATATTATACGGTATACACGTAAATGCAGATTTAATTAAGATTTTTGTACATCACTAGGTGTTTGTTAAATGCGCTTTATTTATTGATATTTTGCAAACAAACGATATAAGGATTTCAATTTAAGTGTTTACAATAATTTGCGCGCAGTTATTCGTAAAGCATCTGCAGAGCTTGTAGTATAGTGATAAGGCGTTAGAGTTCACAAAAATCAGAGATTATTTGTACAGCGATAATTGAGAACGGTATTCCGATAATAATATAAGCAAATAAAAAAAAAAAAAATTATCAAATTAAATCTAATAACGAATAATAAAAAAAAAAACACAAATCGGTGTATAGAACATCAAGAGACCCAAGATACGCATCGAAAGTGTTATATAACGTATTATATTTAAAACGTGGCTATATATATATACATTATGACTATTATTATTATTATGTTTTTCTCAAATATTCTATACAAAAATGTAATTTCACGCAATAATGCGACTTTTGTCATTGAAATGCTTATTACACGTACAAATCGATACTATATATTATATAACTTTAATATTTTTCCGAAGCCTATTTTTTTTTATTTTCTGCGTACAAATTTTCTACTAGAAAGAATAATGCACGGATGATCTCGTCGTGCGTTATACGTAATACTTGTCAGTGGCCCCCCACAGGTTTATCAAAAGCCAGTGCAGTTATATTACACAACCACCCCAGTTTCAGTGGCATATTTTCATTTTTTTTTCGTGGGGGAGGAGAGGGTTAAACTTTTCAAAAGTGGAAATAATTTTTTTTTAATATATTTATATTTGAGCGTATTAGTAATTTTGGCAAGTCGTGTTTTTTTTTGGTTCTGGGAAAGGACTAAGGGAGTTAAGCATATAAATACCGTTAATACACAACTGTCATTACAAGTTCAAAAAGGGTGTAATTTGTAAAGAAAAAATGACCATCACCCCGGGTTTTCACGAATATAAGTTATTTTCAAATTTTTTGAACTCATAAGTATAATATACAAAACACAAAATATTAGAATGTACATAAAGGTTTTTAATTAAATTCGTATTAACTAGGTATATTATATAATGACGACTTGTTTTACTATAAATAATTGTTAATTACATCGTTACGATTAATTTATATACATCATTTTCACGCGATATCGTCGTTTCCAATCGTGTATTTGTCATTGTCCGTCTAAACGACAAAATCTAAACGATTCATCAATTTTATTCAATTTAAATGCATACACGAGATTTCTAAAATGACCCCCCACTGGACTACTATAGTGCAGTCGCATTACTTGGTAACCTAAGTGGGCGTCACTGTACTATACTCGTATACGCATAGTCTTATTTAAAACGGTTTTTTTCTCGTTTTGTCTTTGCGGCAAGGGTCAATATATAGTTTGGTTTAAATCAATATTAACTGTGACAAATCGTGCTCAGCAGACGATAACAATATATAAAAGATTTTCGGCAGTCATGTGTTTGACTAGTTCTAAACTCGTTTTTGTGGGGAACGCGTCCCCCCCTGCCCCCCCTCCCTAAGTCGGGGCCTGACTTTTGTGATCGCGAACGCACACTATACGCGTGCGGTTTATACGGACCGGGTTGCGGCCGCCGCTGTTTAACCGCGACGTAAAAGGGTCGATACACATTATAATATAATAAACGGTGAAGTGTATTTTATTGTTTGAACGGGTGGTGAACACGTGAGAGAGCGCAATAAGTATATACTATATATATTATAATATATACTCTCTCTGCACACGCTGTGGAAAAACAATAGACCGCCGCGGCTTGTACACGACGAGATTATTTTTTTTCCTTTTACACACAATATAGTATTTTTCTGACCGTTTTTAAAAGCCCCTTTGCTCGGCCGGAGTACTCTCCGAGCGTATTTTCAAAGTACTACGATAATTACACTTAATTACTCGGCGGCGGTCGTCCACTTCTGAACGTTTTTTTTTCCGTGTAAAGATTTCGTCCTTTTCTCCTTCTCCCGTTCCGTCCTCCCGTCGCAGGAAAGTAAATTTTTTTTTTCCGTACGCGTGTTTGTGTATATATATACATAAGCAGCCGTTCCGTTTTCTCGAGCGAACTGCCTGTTACCAAAAAAAAAAAAAAAAAAATCATAAAACGCGTACAATTTTTAATAAAAATTAAAAATCAAACGACAGCCGCCGATTTTTTTACGCGTTCATACACCGCACCTCGCATAGGTAATACCGCAGTGCCGAGAGAGAGAGAGAAAGAGAGAGAGAGAGAGACGGTCGATCGTATACGGCTCCTCGGCCGTCCGGCCAACCCTCCGATCGCCATGGCAACGCATCGATTGTGTCCGCGGGCGTTGTGCAACTACCGTTCCTGCGATTTACCTGCGCTGCAGGAACCTGGAAATATTATTATTTTTCGGTATTATCGTTATTATTATTATTATTATTATCGCCTTTCTCGTCCTGCGCATATATACTTCGGCGCACGAAACGCTCGGCGTATATAGAAAAAAAAAAACTATAGCGTAAGAACGTTTCCCCTCCCCTACACGTGAATATTTTATTGTACACGCGAGCAAAAAAAAAAAAAAATTTTTTTTTTTAAATAAAGGAAGCGGCGGGCTGTGTTGTGTGTGTCGCTCGAGTGAATTACTTGGATAGAGATTTAAGAGTTTTTACTATAAAAATTCGAAAGCAACGATAAATATCATTGCACCGTTCGGCAAAAACGAAGCAGGAGCTTTGGTGCTATTTATTATTATGTAAGAAATGAAATAACGTGGTTTTCCACTGCAAAAAAAAAAAATAAAATACACTCTGTTCGAAACTGTGACGAAAGATTTTCAAGATTTTTTTTTTTAATATAATATAGTCGAATTAACCTACGTCTAATACCGTAATAAATTTTCAAGACTAAAAAACCGAAAAAATTACCTCTTTTACGAATTAAATACCTCAATATCTACAATTGCTATATAAATAGTCCGAAATTAAAAGAATTTTTTTTTTTTTAAAATTCGTTTCGTCAATACGGTCTAAAGTTACGCGTGTTTATGATGAAAATGTCATTTTTTAAAGTATTCAGAAAATCGAAAAAAATGACCTCTTTATAAAGTACCGACTGGATGCGATTTGCTACAGGAAAATAGTGCTACACGTAAAGATAGGAGCACTCTTTCCGGTAGAATTTTCGGGTACAGACGTAAAAAACACACACACACACATAATTATAAAAACCGATCTAAAACCGATAAATTTTAACGCGTTCGAATATTCCGTATTTCTGAATATATTTCATTGTATTGGTAATTTGGATGATTTGGCGGTATAACATTAAAAAAAACAATCTAACACGTCAACGCAGTGTAACGAGTATAAATATTACGTCGTTTTAAGTTTATTTTACGTTCGCAAAACTATTTTCGGCTTTATATTTTTATTAGGGGAGGGGAAAGCAAAATGTTCCCAATTTTTTTTTTCTCTTAAAAGTAATTATTTTTAAAATTATTATTGAAATTCTTTAGATATTAATTATGAATCAATTGAAATAAAAAATAAACAACTTCCAAATCTTCGATTCGTCTATATATATAATATTGTAGAGGGGGTTTTATAATAAAACCGAATTCGAAAGGGCATATAAATATTATATCGTTTTAAGTTTATTTTATACTCGCACAAAGCTGTTACCGGGTTAATATGTTTGTTAGAGAAAAAAATGCATGTATTTCAAACATTTTTTTCCTTCGTAAAAATGATTATTTCTAATTATTGCAGAAATTCGATAGATATTAATAATATAATTATAAAACAATTGAAAAAATAAAACCTCAAAATCTTTGTTTCGTCTATATATCAGTAGTGGTTCCCGACCTCTTCTGTTCTAAGCCTCCTTTGTAGATTTTCAAAAATCTCACGCCCTTCCCCTTATAAATTAAAAAAAATTGAACATCTTTTTTTTTTTGTATACTTTATAGATTATAAGTGTTTAGTCGTTAAACGGTTATAAGCACTCTATAATTTAACAAATACAAATTTCACTTTGCGATGACTGCTCGCGCCTAATGTGTTCACGCTCCCCTCGGGGGGCATTTTGGGAAACACTGGTCTATACATATATAATAACGATGGCGTAGTAAAACAGAAATCGGGCGCGATACTCCGGTTTGGTTAGGACCGTTCGTATAGACATATAATATTATATAGACCGCGATTAGAGAAAGAAGTACGGAGCAAAGATACGTGCGAGAGAGAAAGAGCCATTTGAGGTTTTTTCATGGATGAATAAATAATCATGTATCCATAGACATATTAACATATGGACTGCGCTTCGTTAGGAATTGGCGTCCTCATCATGTGATAACGAAAACTATTCCCTGTGGAAAATAAAACAAGTGTAAAAATGTTTCATCCGTGATATTAGTGATAATCAGTCATTAAGAACACTTAACATTCACAAAGTTTCTAAATGTGAACTGTCTTCATTACTGATATAGGTAATTTGGTAATATTTGGTAATAAAGCGGTTTATGAAATTCCATGGAAAAATTGAAATTTATCAAATTTTTTCATCCAAAGGGAATAGTTTATCCTGCGGACACAGTTATATAGGCAAGGGGAAGAGGAAAGCGCAGTCCATATGTTAATATGTCTATGATCACCATTCACTGCGGATCCGGATACCTTGTTGCCTCGATTTTGTTTTATCATCCGTGAAAAAACCTAAGTCGCTGTCTCTCTCATAGACCTATTTACTATAATTAACATATCTATATGGTCCCTTTCGCACATATCTTGACTCTAGTGCTTTACATGTGATACACTGGTCGTTCGCGGTCTACCTATATATTATGTGTCTATGGGACCGTTGCAATCGATGAGATGATACGAATTAAACGTTACGGAAAAGACGCCACTCGTGGGGGTGGAGGGCGTTGGACAACGGCAACAGTAGCGGCGACAATACGGTCGACGTCTGGTGGCCGCGAGACGGACGTGCGTGCAGTGTGCGCGCGCGCCTGCACGGACCGACCACCCGCGCCGATCGGTTTTCGGCTGCAGCACGCGTCCACTAAATTATTATTACTGCCTATATATATATATAATTGTACGGCCGTCGATCGACGGACGGGTGTGCAGGGTGTCGCGCGGGGACGAAAACATATTGTGCAGGTCGACAATGCGCGCGCGCGTGTGTTTATACGCGCGCTACAATATATCATATATTGTGATGTATGCGTGCAGTGTGTGTGTGTGCAGTGTGTGTGTGTATATAATAAACGATATATTTACCGGATCACGTGCCCGGCCACTTAACCGACCGATAGTGTGTATCCGTTTCGCCGATTTTCACACGGTGCCCGTCGTCGCCCCGTTCGCTCGTCCGCCCCTACGCGAGATTTTTTTTCTTTGCCCCCTCCCCCCGATCCCCTCCGTTCCACGCCCTGCACGTACCGCGCGGCCGGCGGACCTTGACGCGGCGCGGTGGCCGTCGGGCCACACACCGTTGACTCCTGCGCCCCCGGACAATACACCAGATAATTGGATGAAACGATAATAATAATAATAATATTATAAATGTGTTGTGTTTCTTTTTTTTTTATTCGCCCAAATCACACACTCGACGAACTGCACGGACCGCCGCGCACGCGAACTGCACGCGCGCGAAAAAAATTACCGTGAGACCGCGGGCAACCGATACGAATAAGTCGTTTTGAAAAAAAAAATACAAAATCAACGGAATTATTTGTGTTTTAATTTTTTTTTTTATAATAATAAATTCGAACGAGTATACACGCGTGGAATGCTCGCAGCAAAACAGTCTACACACACACACACACACACACACACACACACACACACACACACGATCAAAAAATTGGTGAATTTATTGGAGGGGGAGAGGTTGATTTTCACTTATTATAGTAATAGCAGGCCGACGTGAACAAAAAAATTGTAATTATAAGATAGTGAAACAAGAGTTGAAAAAAAAAATGTTGAGTAAATAATCGTTTTTGTAAAATATTGTACCGCAAAAAAATATTTCAGTCTAGGAATATTTATTTATTTTGTTAAAATACTTAACTAAAAAAAGTCCTTTTTGTACTTTGTACCTATACCTACATCAAAATTTTTATTATTATTTATTTACAAATTGGTATTTTTGAACGCCCCTCTTACCTACGCCCCTGGCTGCAGAAATCGCCGGGCATTCAACAATAATAATTCCGATTATTTTTTCACGGTTCTTCAGCCGGAATCGAATCTAAATCGCATTCGTACAAAATAAAACGTAAAAAAAAAAAATGTATACATACGCATATATAGAATATAGCGGAAGCTTTTAAGGATGGTTTTTATATTCCGAGGCGAAAGACGAATATAAAATTAGCGTCGCCGTTGTCTGAAGGAGCATATAGTGCTCCTTAAAGGATCAAATGGCTCGGAATGAATTCGCGAACGAACCCCAATACACGGAAATAAAAGGCGCTATTATTTTTTCTCTCTTTCCTCCCCCCACGCACTACAGTGACAGTCACTGTATTGCCCTCGCTGGTCGCCAGTGAACTACGGCGTATAATTTTTGCATCAGTAGACTCGACTCTTTTTTTTTTTACATAAAAATGTTTCATTTGAATTCGCATATTCTTTTCGATAAACGCGCGCGTTTACTAGTCCGTGATAAATTTTATTATCGGTCGCGTTCTTTTTTTCATCCCTCCCTCAAAAATACAATATTCTACTTTTCACAATAGTGCGCGTATTATTTTATTCTTCGGTCGCGAATATTCGTCGTTTTTTTTTTATGTAGTGTGTCGATACGCGTGAAAACTATTCGCGTTTTCATTGAAACCCCGTGTAAGTTATTGAGTACCACACACTTCAAATGTAACGAGCATATAATAATTTAACAATGTACGAGCGTATAGTAATAATAGTATTACGTTATTATTTACCCGATAGATTTACCGATATTATTGATCGAACGGTCTTTAAAAACGTACCGTTACAATTGATATACAACGCACTTGACGTTCCGTTTGATTTAAATACGAATCGTTCAGTAAAAAAAAAATTCTGTAAAATTGTTTCGCGTGAAAATTTAACGGAATTTTTTTATTTTACTTCGTTGTGATAACAGTTATACATATATAAATTTTTTTATTTATTATAAACGACAATTAAAATAAAATAAAATAATTGACAAAATATTTTTCGCGTGTCTTCTGACGTTCTTATATGTGTTAAAAAAATTTCTCGAACCATGTATCACCCCCTTTCAGTGGCGGTTATATAAAAGAGACGATAGGTGGATGGTACACCCCCTCCACCATGGGATTTGATATTTTTAATTTATAGTATATCTCTGACCTAACAGCACCGACTTGTGTCATGTAAGTTTATAGTTGGTCCAATTATATTATGGTTATGCTCCATTTTCACCTCCCCTTTTCTTTGAACATCAAGTATAAGGCTGGAATTAATGCTCGACCGACGATCAGCGCGTAGGGTACTCGCTGACAGTGCGCACTGATCATCGGTCGTGATCCAGCGTTTCGTGTACAGTTTAAACGAGTAAACGTGTAAACGAGTGTACAACGAGGAAAGATGAATCCTTACGTTCATTTCATTACATTGAAATACGCGAAATAATATTAATATTAATAATAATAAAAATAAAAAATAAATAAATATTGCATGCGCGCGTACGAACGGTCACTCGGTCAGCGTCAAACTAAACACCCGCATATACCGACACAACGCGTCAGCCGACCGTAATAAAACGGGAAAAGAAAGTAGTCACCAGATAGCGCTACAATACGACATAGAGGGCGTGGCAGGACGGCGCTTATATATAGCGGTCCAAAACCATCGGACCGCTCAGTGTAGTCACGGCGGTCAGGCGTGAACAACGTAGTTCGCGTCTGACATGCGTTGTTAAGACAACATTGTTTTTCTTTAAGTTAAAATTTTTTTTTAAATTTATGTTAATTTAAAAAAACAACTCTGACACCACGGACCACCAGCTGTGAACCACTGCTTTAAAGGTTTGAAAAAGGCAACATAAAAGCTCGTATAGAGTTAAGTACGTCTTAGAAATACATAACTATATATTGTACATTTTTAAGGCGCAGCAGCTATCGCTTCCGAACGCGTGTTGTGTTACTTTTTTTTGATATTTTTATGAACATCGAACGCGTGTTTTACTTCGTTTATCGACTTTAAAACCGCGTTTTCACCGACAATTCAATATTCGCACAACACAAACAGAAAAATTCACGACCCTTCGTGGGTTAACTGGCAAATTTCTTTTGACATGTATATGTCTTATGGCTGGGGACATTCTATAAATTTGTACGACACCGAGAGCGTTACCATGACGTCATGAACCCGGCACTACTCACCACCCGGCCGGGTCCTCCCACTTTTATACCGTCATTGCCAGTTACATTGGAACAGCGATGACAGCGCGATTATAGATATCTATAGATATAGATATGTCTATAGGTACGAGGAGACGAGGACTAAGCTATAGGTAACTTTTTGTCACGTGTAGAAAATAAATGAGATATATACAAGACATATACATGTACCGATGTATCTGCATGCAGTGTAGATTTTTTGCCCGAACTATCTCCGTCTATATTTTTGTCTCTGACGGTAAATCGATAAATGGCAAAATATTTTATATTCAACATCGACATATACCAATAACATACGAGTATTATCGTACCGCGTGTTACTACTGCGTGGTACATAATATGGAGTGCGAACGCGCGCATATTCCAATACAGTTATATGTAACAGATATCAGAAATAACGCGTATTGTTATATATTTAATGGCCGCGTTTTATCGGAATCGAAAGGCTTCTTGCAACATCCAGACGAGTTCATCTTTTGAAAAATTATTCGCGAGCGGGAGAAATTAAATTAAACTAAACTTTAAAAAAATTTAAATTCGTATTTTCCCGATATAACGAAAAGTGTTTTTTTAAATTCGCGTACAAAATTGTTTGATTGAATATTGAATCTCCAAAAATCCTATGGATGTTTCAAACGTCAATAACGGACTCGACAGACTTGTCGCGTGTACATAAACGCGACTGACAATGTTCGCAGACTCGCCCCGGTTCTCGCTCATAATATTTTAAACCGGACAAGTCCGCGTTCGCTCGATGACATTGCGAACAAGCCGTCTCGTTCCCACGTGTAAAATTAATCTCCGTATAACAAACTATATAATAAAATGATTTCCTATAGAGAGAGAAAAAGCGCAGTGGGCGTGAGCCCAGCTTAAATTCGAATTTTTTTTTTTATTAATAGTTATTAGCCGGCAGCCATTACAACTCGACAATTAAATTTTGAAATATAACGGAAAATACAGTTACTTAATATTTGTTTTATATACATGTATATGACATATTATATAACAAAAAGTAACAAAAAAAAAATAATCAAATACATAACTGGCAAGACAAAAGTTTTTCAAATGCACAAGCCTGCGCGCAGAGGTGATAAAAAAACTGATGACGGCTTTAATGATGATCGAGCGTTTAGAAGATAGAATGCTTAACTCAGAGAAGAGAACGTTAAGGGATACACGCATGAATTGGACAGTTGTAGGTTAAAAAATTCGAATATTTCCTTAAATAAAACGACAGCGAAAATAATGTTTTTTTTTCAACGGTGACCTATTAGGCGTAATTAAAAAAAAAAAATCTCCCTGACAACAACGACGACGACGACGAAAAAAACGCAATGTGGTTCTAATTAAAGTGCACGAGTGCGTGGAAGGAGAAACGGCGCGCGCGCGTTAATGGAAAAGACGATAAGAATAAACGTCGGAAGGAAGGAAGGAAGGAAGGAAGGAAGGAAGGAAGGAAGGAATGCCTGAACGTACTCGGTTATTAGCCGCGCGCGCGCGACGCGGACCGGAGAATAAAAACGAATAACAACTACTACCGTTGGTGGTGGGACGGAATGGGTGAGGTGGGGTGTCGAGCGTATATATATATAATGTAGTGAAATGTCGGACGGACGGATAACAAACACGGCACGTATGTTTTCTATCGCGCCCTCCCCACACCCACACACACACCCATACTGCACCCACACATACCGTCACCACGTCTCGTTACGCCACGCATATATATACCTACCCTCCCCCCCCTACCGACGCGATACCCTGGCTCTCCGGTCGGTTTCCACGTCGCGATAATATCCTATCCCCGACCAATCCGGAAGTACTCGATGGGAGTGATTTGTCGCGGGCGCCGGTGCCCGATTGGTCGGCATCGATTTTCCCGACGACGCCGCGCCGCGCCCCCCGCGCTGTGCACGCGCGCGGCATCACAGCGACGACTGCGGGTCAGTCGTACTGTCGCCTCTGCTCCGATATCACATTCCCTGCAGCACCGCCGCCGCCGCCGCCGCCGAGTGTTGTGTCGTCACCGTGGTCACTCGTCACTAGTCGACACCGAACACAAACACACACGATAATTTCGTCGGAAAGCGTAAAGTCGCGGAGAAGTTTGAAAAATCTACTGCGTTTATTCTCGTGGATCTCGAGGAAAGAAAAAATATATATAGAGAGAGAAAAGAAATCGCGAGGACGTAAAGAAGAGAGAAAGAGAGAAATGCTCGTTACGCATTATACGGCGATCGTATCGATCGGGTATTGATCGATCCGCGTTCTGAACTATGTTGGACATCAAAACGTCGGATTACCTGAGCAGAAATGGGACGTTTCCCAACTTATCGATGATTTTTGCCGGTACGTGCAGTTTTTCCGCATATACTTTATTTTCGTTATCGCCCCGCATTCGTCTGGCTTACAGGGCAGTACATTTACATTTTTCGCGCCCCGGGGAAACGCAATTTTACGCTAAAAAATTACGCTTTATATATTTTTTTTTTGTTAACACACCATTTTATGTTTATAAAAATTTACCGCCCCCTTAATAACCAAAAAAATTTACCGTCCCGGGCAAAAATAGGTACACTTGCCCACCCCCCCCTTAAATACGGCCTTGCCGGCTTACCGATCGTATATATAAAATACCACCGCGATTTTTTTTATTTCGGTGTCCGCGGTAATTGAGAAATAATAATAATAATATGACGCGCGCGCGCTTGTGTAATTTTTTTCTTTATTATTATTTTTGTTT
Source organism: Slavum lentiscoides (assembly GCA_032441835.1). Taxonomy (NCBI): domain Eukaryota; kingdom Metazoa; phylum Arthropoda; class Insecta; order Hemiptera; family Aphididae; genus Slavum; species Slavum lentiscoides. The sequence goes on from CM063710.1 coordinate 11,799,615, forward strand.
TTTTTCAAAATTTCACCTTTTTCGAAACGGTCGAAATAAATAACAATAATAATTTATTAATAATAATAAAACGAGTCAGCTGGTACTCGAGACATTGATGTGTAAACGTCGCGTGAGCGGTAAAAATGGAACGGAATTGTGATTGGGATTTGTGAATATTTGGTGTCTTTATTCAAAGTAATTTCGATAATAAATATTATTGTTAGTTGTCGCATGACAACAGCTTACACGTTTCCGTCCCGTTTCCCGAGATTTACCCTCATACGGCCGTAATAGATGATTATACATCAAAAACTTTTTTCCCTTTATATAAATTTACGCGTTTGGTGAATAGTGCAAGTTTCTGTATGACCATTATTTTCAAAATCACGAAGGAATCGCGTAATTTTTCGGTAGTTTTTTTTTTGTATTTTTTCATCGCTTTTGAGAAAATCGAAAAACGACCTCTCCAAAGTACCAACTGTAGATGCGATTTGTTAAGAATATAAATAACGGGTACGGCTGTAAAGGCCGGAGCGCACTCCTTCTGGTAGAATTTTTGGGTATAGAGACGTATAAAAAGGAAACAACACATCATTGTAAATGACCGATACATTATTCCTCGCTCCGCTCAGCATCTAATAATAATATTGTATATTCCAAACACGGCAATTTTCTAATACGTCGATGTAGTTTTTTTTTTTTAATGTGACGATTAAACTTTAAAGAAAAAAAAATTATAAACAAATTGATGAGCCAGAGGAATTTGATCGGACATTGTGCATTTCGATACGAAATCATTTCATATATAAATGCGGATATAGTCTAAAGCTCGAGTATATGTACATTCCGTATTTTCTTCAACAATTAACCGCGTTCAACAAATAATATTGTTATATAACCGTTATAATTTTTAAAACACTAGATACAATGCGAAATAAATAATATTATCACGGTTAACGCGTGGCATTTAAATTGCGCTTGGCAGGTCTATGTAATACGATTTCTCCAGTGCTCGAACTGCGGAAATCAAAGGAGCTCAGCTAATAAGAATAATAAAAATGAGCGGTCTGCAAAGGAATTTATTTCAATAAAACGCGGGGATTACGCCTCCCCTCCGTCCCCCAATTACCAATTTCACGTAGTTAAAGTCTTCTTACCTCAAGTCCCGCCAAACCAGAAAAAATAAAAATAAAAATAGTCGGGGTGCGCAGAAAAAAAGAATGGTAAAGGCGCTCGGTTCCCCTGCGCACCCCTCCAATTCGAGCACTGGATTTCTCAAAGAAATAATGCGAAATACGCTTCGACGCGTCTCTTGTAGACGCGTGTTAAGTATACATACGTACTACAATTGACCGTCTTGACTTCCGCGTAGTGAAATTGCATATCTTGATCGCCGTCGGAGACGTCTTGTTCTTAAAACGCTATCGTTTTAAAAGTATATTTTCTATCCAAATCCGTTTCAATGTTAATGTTTAAATTTTGAAAAGTTCAAAATGATTAATTAATAATCAAATTTGTTTAAAGAAACGTATAAACGACTAAAAATTGGCGGAACAACGTTTTTTTTTTTTAATTTATCAGACTTCAAAATTGCTGATGGGCGAATAAAACCCATCGCGGGTATTTTATTCCGTTATTTTTTCCCCGCGAAAATATTGGATACGCTAAGAACAAAATACTTGTCGCCTAAACCTAACACGTCTTATTGGATACGCGTAGGTTTTTTTTTTTTACTGATTCTTTTATTAACATAAAAAAAAAATCACTACTTTTTCAAATGAGTTGGTAGTAATATTTTTTTTAGAAATTCTTTTACCTTAATTTTTATACGCGTATAGGTAGTTTATACATTTATTTAAAAGATTTTTTTTTTTTTTATTTTTTTTTTGTATACTTCAGGATGATACTTTCATTTTTATTTGCATTCATAAAAATAACTTGTTCCTAAAAAAAAAAAATCATTTGAGATTTACAATTATTACTATTAAAATATAAGCAAACTGGAATAATTATCAATTATTATACATTTATACTCATGTTTAAAATCAAATAATCGATGTTTTATTATATTCTACTAAAGACTTTTACACTTTGACATATAACGTTTTATCTAACGGAATTAAAATATTGTTCTAGATACTCATTATAAAGGATCATGGAGTACACATTCATCGGGACAAACACAAGGTATGTATTGTTTTTTTTCTGTGTTTCTGAAAATATTATTACATTTAGCCTATATAAGAATATATTTTTTTTAAATATATAACTTTTAATTGAGTATATGAGTTTTGGTTCATTTTTTTAATTGATATTATTTAACCTATATTTATAATAATATTAAAATGTTAGAATACAATGAAAACGTTAAAATTAATTTTCTGACTAATAATTAATTTTCGGAACGAATCATATATGTATATAGTACATAATTAATAAAATAGTTTTAATTATTTCGTTGAATTTTTTTTATCAAAATTGTAAAATCGATTTTTCTTAGTAACGGAACGGACCATGGTGTATATGTGTTCAATTATATTTTATTGGTAGCCTGTTCATTGTTTTATTAGTCGACTCGTCGGCGACGATTCCAATTATTAATGATGTATATTTACTGTCTCATAGCGCTACACATGGATTCTTGCAATGAGATTAAAACACAAATTTAAAATGTTTCAAAAATATATCTGTATTTTTTTAACTTCGCTCAGTTTTTTGTGTCTGTATGATTATGACCTATATTGTATATGTTTTTTTTTTTAAAATGAAAAACAATAATTTCTTACGGTTAGTAAATTGATTAAACTTGTGTTTTGATTTTGAATGAATTGATTCACGCACGTACCTATATATATATATATAGCCGCAGATTAGGGTCAAATATTTGTATTAATATTGTAAATAGCGGGATCTTGTAAAATCAGATCAAAAATTCAAGAACGGAACTGTAGAAATTGCACGTAATAAGGTACATATTCGGTAAAAGGCGTTGCACGAAGGGGGAAAAAAAGGCCATCCTGAGTAAATACAGACGAGGACGACGACTGCGCGGCGTGATTGCAGTTGCGACAGTCCGGTAAAATCGATAAAATCATTGAAAGGACCTTACACACACGCGTATACACCTTTTGATCCTCGACTAAACATTTATATATTTTTTTCTTTCCTTTCTCACCCCCCCCACCCTTTTACAGTCGTCTCAATCAAGACAATTTTAGGGGTGAAAAGGTCTGGTACAACAAATGCGCTTGATCACGTGCGAACAGTTGTATATCGAAATGTAATCGCGCAGTATGTATATGTAGTCTGAGCCGTTTCGGACGGACAATCAAATAACATCCGCACGGATGAGCAATTTCTTCTTGCAGCATGCAAAGTAGATATAGTTGCCTATTGATTTGATGCCGTCACTCCCTATATTCTCGGTGAACGACATTATCGCGTTATTGTCAAAAAGCGAAAACATATATGCATACGCATAAGGCATGAAACGATACAAGAAGAAAAATAATAATAATAATAACGAAAAATCAAATTAGAAAAAAAAAATATATGTAATGTATACAAATATTTTCCTTTAAATTTAATACTTCAATATAATCGTTCTTGAATTTTAAATAATCATAAAAAATAAAAATACGTATTATTTATAGTGAACATTTTAATTTAATATTTTTATTATAATATAAATTAATTGCGTTCTACTAAAATATTTAATTTCTGTATATGTGTATACTGTATATATTTTATAGATTCATTTTTTCAATACCTATTTGATTTTCTAATCTCTTTCCTCGTCTTCCTGAAATGATCAAATGGAAAATTATATCAATATCACTGTTACTTCGAAAGGACAATTTAGATATTTTACAAATTATTATAAATTACATTCTATGCTGTCTTGTTACAAATATCAATAGGCTAATTATATAATTTTTATTCGATCGAAAACAATAATAGTAACAACTAGTAATAATAATAATATTTTATATTTGATTGCATTGAGCACTTAAATTAATGGTAGTTGTGTGGTAAATCATACCACTCGTAATAAATGCATTTAATTGTTATATTAAAGTGCATGTTAAATAATAACAATAACAATATGTTAAATAATATAACATATTTAGAGATTAATTGATATAATTTTTCGTTTCTTTTCAACGTTTTTAAAATTTAAAAACGTTTTACGTTTAAATTATGCGGTGATTTTTTTATTTTATTTTTTTTATATATAAATCGCGAACAAATGTAAAAAAAGTTTCAATTTACAAAAATACATGGATATAATTTTATGTTTATGTTTATCTCATTATATGTTTCGGCCATGTTATATCTACGATTGGTAATATTTATTAAAAATCGTTGACACAAAATTTCTCAGAATTTTTTTTTTTTTTTGTCTGTGCGCCGACGGTATTATAATTTATATTACAAAAATTGTTCATGTTATGAATTATGATGTCCGATTGTGGGAATTAATATTTCATGCTTGCTGGATAAAACATTTAGACAATCATATACATATATATATATAAGTATATTTTATAATATTTTTATTACTGTCCGATAAGTCAATATTATATATGATCGTGAAGGAATTTCGGAAAACGCTGATGCCAGCATATGTAGGTACATAATATTATATTAATCGCTAATCAGGTTATTAACCATATATTATAATCAACGGCCAACTATTTCAATTGCATAAATGTAATTATGAAAACGCCGCATTGCGTAATTACAGTTCGAATAAGGAGGGAGAAATGTCTAATCTGATCGATGACAACGACGTCATTAACTGATGTAAAACGAAAAATTCTATAAATTATTGTTAATTAATAACTATAGTATAATTTCCGTTCAATTTTCCATTCCATTACGGACAAATAATAATGACATTTCACTATTACGTTGGACCACTACACATATACAATCATATATTAGACCGCGTACATTTATAACGACGAAATAACGACAAAATTATAGGAAAATATTTTACAAAATAAGTTCGCGTAAACTAAAAAAAAAAAAAATTTCATTATTATATTTATCATTATATATGCTGTAGTACAAAATTAATTTTACGAAATTTATTGGCGAATGAAAAAATAAAATTGAATTTACGTTATTCGTCATAGACGCGCGCGTTGCGTTTAGACGACTGAATATAATAATAATAATAATAATAATAAAAAATAATCGCGCAGGACGATTACCATATAATATTACTACGATGAGATAATAATATATTCTTGTCGGAGGACAAAGAAAAATTGGAAGCTCTTAAAATCATAAACACCTCGGGGCGCTTTATTATTGTGCGCGTGGTGCTTGCAATATTATTATGATATAAAACAAACCGAATGCGGACGCTTAATTCCATTATACGATCTCTTGTTATTCGACCACCGTCAAAGGCCACGGGCACAACGGTTCAATGAGCTCTGATTAGACACATCAAAGGCTCGCGTTAGCCATGTATACACGTTACCGGAACAACAACACCCCGGGCTCACCCGTCGTCACCTTTGCAAAAGCGTCCAACTGTAAAAGCCGCCTGTATTATGATGTGTATTATAGTAGGTACCATAACGTATATGTGGGGAAACGCGTGTAATATTATGAAAATTCAATCAAAAGACTATACCGCAAGCGAACGTCGTCATTGGTTTTTTTTTGTTTTTTGTTTTTTTTTTTACGAACCACGTTCGAACGATGAAAAAAGACGAATCGACAAAAGGGGTGTACACACCGTTTTCGTCGCCTCTATATACGCACGTGTATAAATATAGCTGTAAACGAAACCCTTTACACGACGAATCAAAACGCATACCTACTTCACGTTGCACGTGTCGAATACGATGGAAGACCGGGACACGAGTTTCACTCGGAAACGGAAAAAGCCGCAAATCCACAAATGATCTAAAACCTGATGAATGACGATGACAAGTGCAGATGCGGTGTGAAGTTGGCACCACCACTTTACGCGCAAGCGACATCCAACCTTCACATGCATTTTGCAAATAATTTGCTAATATTTGCCGAGTGATTTTTAGAATTCGCTAATCATCCATTGGACGGATAGATGGATCGCCCCCCTTCAGGATTTTTTAAAAAAATATTTATCTAACACCATAAGCGGGTTTTCGCGGAGGGACCAAGAACAGTTTACAAAAAGACATATATCTGTAGGCGATACACAATATATTGTTGTAACGTTATCTTTCCCGTACGGTCACAGATTAAATGAATATTCATGGGATCAATGGATCACATGAACGGATCATGGATTCAATGGGATCGTTTTCAATTGAAAAAAATTCACCTCCCATTCACCACGATAATTTCTTTAGTGATTCTTGGTAGATGAAAAGTATAAAATATGTGTGAATAAATTTTCGCTCCCCCGAGACTTGCCAAGAACCGCCACTGACCCTGTAGTAATTCGCGCGTTACATTACAAAAAAAAAAAAAAAGCCCCGATTCGGAATAATAATTATACGTTTAGGTAGGTAAGACACGGGCGAAATTTTTTAGAATACCTATAACCGATATAAACGACCTCTCTGCATGTAATATATCATTAATTATGACATTCGGGCAACGAATGTGTAACGGTTAAACTGCTTAAATTTTTTAAATTCCTGACCGCGGGCCTGCACACGACGGACAGCAATCGTTTTCGCTACCTTTTATTTATTATACAATACGCGTTTATATAAAAACGTGTGCAGTGGCGTACTTTCAATTTCTCTCTGGAGGTTTTTTTTTTTTTTTATAATTTTTACATAAAACATTGAAACTTCGTCCCCATAATGTTTCAATCAAATAAATCAAATAAAACTGCCGTTATATATATAATAAACAATAATATAATAGTGTCACAAATTATAACACATACACACGATTACACGAATATAAACAAATAGTTTGTGAATAAAAGCGGTAATTTTTCGACCAAGAAACAGACGTAATGCGCTATGCGCCTATCGATAACACTAGGAGGAATTTTCTTTATCGATTCTTATAGATTTATGCGGATTGAAAAGTATGTATTATACTCGCGTATCACGTCTATCTGTTCGGCCATGAGGTATAATATAATAAATCGAAATCGAATATTATAAACAGTATAATTAAAAATTTTTTTTTTTGATTCTTGGGGGGGAAGAAGGTTTAAACCCCCCCCCCGTAAGTACGCCACTGAATGCGTGCGTGTGTGTGTGTGTGCTCGGAACTAGTGGAGTGTGGTGCAGAGAACGCGTTGGGATTAATATGACAAACGGGGAGACGGATATACGATGAGCCGCGTCCGGGCGCGGTGCGACGGTTATAATTAAAATTAAACTCCTCCGAGCAAAACGGTCTCTTACACACACTGGTCCGACGACGTGCGAAAAAGCAGCTTTTTCCAGTACACGTCGTCAGCGTTATAAAACGGTATATTATTAGGTGGGCGGATTTCGCCCGACGACGACCGGCTGCGGCAGAGCCGAAAACGCCCCAACAAGTGACCGTGAACAAGAGGTCGCGATACACACAACAGGCGGTGTTCAACTCGAACCCGAAATCCATCCGCCTCAGCCTCAGGAGGGACGATCGCGTCAACGACGAGACGTCGTCCAACCGACCGTGTCGCCCGCCCGAGCCGCCGCGGCCACGATCTCGTATTATTATTGTCGTTGTCACGGATATAACGTTATATGAATTTAGTGTGTAAAAACGCGTCGTTTTTCGCAGTGTATTTATACATTTATATACCGTGACGGTGCTGAGAGATTTTTCGTTTTTTTTTCCCCAACGCGTACCGATCCACACATAGTGATGCGATAAGGATTTCGAAAACAGATTTGAATTCCTCGTGAATTTCACTATAGAACGGCTTTCCCATTTTTTTCGTTTCCCCCAAAGACCTTAAAAAATTGATTATTAGCAATTTTTTTTTATTTCAAATCGGTTCGATTAATTTTTTTTTTGAGGATTTATGAAAAAAAATTAGAAATGTGGGAAAATCGATCTCAAGTAGACTTCACGACGAATTCAAATCCGTTTTCAAATTTTTTACGGTACGTTGGAAGTAGGAAACGTCTGTTTCGCTATGTTTCGTGTGTGTGTGTGTAAGACAAAGAGAGAAAATGCCCGCTTTCAATCCCTTAAGGGTTTTTGGAAGCGAGTATTTTCTCTGTCTTGCACACGGCGAATCGTGGTGAAATCGGCGTTTCTTAATTCCAACGCGCACCTAACCATCTGTAGTGATGCGCATGGGCGCCCACAGAAAAAGTTTTAGCGGGCGGAGAGGGCAAGAAAAATTTTTCAAATGTTACTATAATAGGTGTTAGTTCGTGAATTTATTTACTAAGGACAGAAAAAAATAAAATATATATATATAGCTATTCAAATTTATTGTACTGTAAATAAGCACTGCGAATTTCTTTGTTTCGTTGCAAACATAATATTTATGACTTCTAAAATTAATAATTATCCGCTTTGTGCGTACGTTGTCGGAGGCAGTGGGTTTTCAGTACTTGAAAAATTCCGGGACAATACTCGCGATGAGCCATAATTAATCGACAAACGAAATCTCATTATCGTATCGATATTCGACCAAATTTTTATCAATCCAATACTGATAATAAACAGCAGATTCTTCTATAATATTTTCAATTTGATAGTGTTCACAAATAATAATAAACTTTGTTTTTTTCTTTACGATCGTGTATTTTCAAACGCTAATATTATTAATAATAATGATATTTATCAAATCACAAATTCATATTATTTTTCAGCGGCGGGAGGGCCAAGTGGATTTCATTACAGAACGACTTTCCCGCATTTCTAGTGTTTTTTTTTTTCATAAATCCTTAAAAAATTACTCGAAAAAATCGAAATTTAAAAGATACTTGCTAATAATCGATTTTTTTAAGATCTCGAGGTAGAAACAAATTAAAAATTTGAATTCGGATTAGTTTTTTTTTTAAATTTAGAGACATGTTTTTTGTATCTGGTTTTAAAATTCTCATTCGTTTTACAGATATATAATTACGTTTATTAAAATATTGCATTTAAGTTGGTGAAACATAATATTTTGTATTTAGGAAAACAAATCGTATTTTGCTATACACATATGTGTAGAGAAGAGCTTAGACATTTCCAACGTTTATTTCCGTGCCATTTATAGGAAATTTATAAAGACAATTAATAATTTCCATCGTCGTCGACTCGAACAATATTTACAAAATTCATTTAACACTATTTACTTCCGTTTGTATTACGCACGTATACTTGTGTGTTTTATTGACGAAAACTCAATGCGAATTGAAAGTTTTCCATTAACGAGAAACTAGAAAATAGGAAATGATATGCGTGAACAGATAAATAAATGCAGCGGCGTACAATCCCGAAGAAAATTATTTTACAAATATACGCTATGTATCAGCTTTCCGAAACATAAAACACAAACGATTTCACACGGAATAAACCGATCCGTGAATGTTTTTTAACACATTTTTAGACATTAAATCCCGTAATTTTAATAATATCCTACATTTGTACGATTTTTTTCCCCATAATTTCGGATTGTCTCCAACGTGTTACGATTTTCGAATTTCTAGAGAACTCTCCGGAACTCGTACATTTAAATTTAACATGTATTTGCACAGTAAAAGAGACAATAAAATAATATATATATATATTATTTTCGACTTTTGGGATATATTTTGAATATTGAAATCACGCCTCTTGTACTGCAGCGGGAAATGTGATGATTTTCGAAAATCTAGACCGCGGCGCCAGGGAGAGAGAGGGGGAGTGGGTGGATTGTGTTTTAAAAAGGGTTAGGCTGAAATAATGAACTTCGAATGCGGTTGTACGCGTTATATTGTTATGGAGAAGTAGAGAGAGAGAGAGGTGGTACTTGACACAAAAGTTATACGGACCCGAGAAAGAAGAACGATCGCCCTTTTTCCCCTCGCGACCGCCTTATCCTCCGCGCGATCCCTCCGTGTACTGAGCTGTCAATCAGCTCCGCAGAAGACCGTACACGACCGTCCACGTGCCGATAATGGAACTGCTAAAGCGTTTTTGTAAGCACTCAGATGTCAAAACCCCGCCGAAAAGTATCACGTTTAAAACGCAACCTAAACGTCGTCGCTTATCAAGTCAACCTGAAAGAATAACAAGTCACAGTTATTTACTCGCGCTGACCCCCTTTCTTTTTTTTTTTTACACTTCCCCCGTTCAGACGAAGTTATTAGACGATGCCCGACGGGAGAAAAAAATAATCGCGGACCACTGCAGTACGCGCGTACAAGCAGCCGTTTCTGATTAACTCAACGAAGCGAGAACCGAAATATATATATATATATTTAAACTACAAACTTTTACCGAGTAATAATTTATATAAACTTATAACGAGGAGCGTGCTTAAAGACGCGATGTAGTTTTTTTTTTCTATACGCTCAAACGCAGAAAAGAATATTTAATTAATTCTTAAAACTACTTTTCTTTTTTCGTTTATAAATTCGATATTATCGTATATTATATTATTTAAAAAAAAAATCATTTATTCGTTCAACTATATATATTATTGTAATACGTACGCGTAGAAAACTTATTTCATTCAAGCCGAACAATCACTTTTTTTTTTTACACATATAAGAAATTCATTTGTGTTTATACAAGTATTATATATGTTTACGGATTCAACCGACTTGTTCGGTTGTACTCGTATATGCAGGAAAATTAAATATTAAAACAGCTAGAAATATAAATGTCTAAACAATATGTTGTTGGTAAAGTGATTTCTTTTCGCTCAAACTAATACAATCAACGGTACGAATATTAAGAGTATATCACATTGTTTATTTATTATGAATCATTACGTCGATCACGATGTATGCACGTGATTAAGACGTAAAAGATGAGGAATGCGTATGAAACTTTGACAACGAAATTAATAATAAAATATTTACAGAGCAATTACATTTGACATATTGTGTATTATTATCGTCTATCATCGTCAATTATCTCGAATAAACACGCGTACGTATATACGTGCTATGTAAACAGTAAACAGTAACATTTTCGTTTTTATTATTCGTATTACGTTCCCTTGTGTTTCCATTTGTTTCCTCGTTATGCAAATGCCGTATACGAATCCCTCCTTTCCGCGTCGTCCCTCTTTTTCAGCTATTTCCACCCCATATAATATATTAAATAATAATTTTTACGGCCGTGTGAAATGATCCCTCATTTTTACACATAATATACGATAGCGTATCGATCGTTAGAAATAGATTTCTGTAATTTCGTTTCGTATTGCGCGAATCGAATATAATATGTTATTATCGCCGCGTTTTTGTTGGTTTACGTCGCGCGGAACACGAGATAATTCAGAACGATTTTCAATAACGAAGGAGGTATTGACAGTTTTTCGTTCCGACTGCACCCGGAATCGTTATTAAAAATCGTCATTACAACGAATAAGGCGTTTAACTCGGTGTCCGAGTGTAAACATACGCGTACACGTATTTGTAATGAACGTCGACCATGTCCATTGCTTACAGAAAAACGACTTGTGTCTTCCGTTATATAGGCCTTGGGGTGATATTTCGGTAGCGGTTTTGTTTGCGCTGCCCGTTCACAAACAATTCGACGTACCCCCCGTGTTTTATTGTTCCCTCGGGATATATATATTTTTTTTTTTGGCCCTTTGTCTCGCTGCAAATTATCGTTTAAACCGAATTTAATAGAAAATAGATGGACTGTGATGAATATAAATCAAAAAAAAAAAAAACGTTTTCACCGTCAATAAAAAACATGTTCAACGCTTCGGTATAATATTATATATCATTTGTTAACACGCGGCGGTATTATCCGACGAATGTATTATAGGTACTATTACAGATTAATGAATACCATATAATAATAATAATAATAATGATTTATTACGTATACGAATATTATTCGAGTCGAATTAAACAATTTAATCATTTTCAGATCCGTATCAAATGTTTGGAGCCACAAGCAGTCGATTAGCTAGTTCAGGTAAGACGAACGATTATTTTTATGCGTAGTAATCGTAGGCGAAACCGCGGATCGGGCCGCCGTGGCCTAATACTGACTGGACAACACACTGACTCAATAGAATTTAAATTCGAATATAAAAAACTTAATTTCCGCATCTAAAATGCCTACAAAGTTCTGTTTAAATAAATATATATATATATTATAGGTATATACGTAATGCATGCCCAGTGGTCGAAGTGGGAGGAATGCCATCCCACCACTTCTTTTAGTTAGCATATGCCATCTCCCCCATTTATTTTGTTCAAAATTGTTCATCATTCCATGGATTTTTAAAAACTTATTTTTTTTTTTATAATTTATAATAATTGTTATGTTGTTTAATTTTTTTTTTTTTAGAAAAATATCATCAAACCATTTTTTTTTATTCTTTGTGAGAACTATTTCGTTTTCTAAAATTTTAACATTCAGTAGATCTAAACGTCACTCAATCACAATCATAAAAAAATATAGTTCGCCATCAAGGTCTATTAGGGCTGGTGTTAGAGCCTTTTGTTAAAAAAAGGCTTTTTTTTTTGCTTAATTTTCAACAATATGGCCCGTTTCAACATTGCCTCCCTCCCCCTCTTTCAAAACTTAAAATGACGACACTGCTTCCATCCTCCCCCACATATTTTGATCCACTTCGACAACTGTGCACGGCATTCATACCAAAAATCGCTACCATTCAATCGCCGCCTATTATTAATTGTCCTGCTTATTGTTATTTATACTTTATTTAATATTAAACGCTTGACTCGTAGAAAATTGTGCATTACATTAAAAAAAAGAAAGTAAATAACCGTTGTAATTAGAATTATTCGTATTTATCATTTGTCCCATTAAAATCGTCTAGTTTTCGCTTATGCGTATAGTATTTTTAAAAAAACGCGTTTGGTCTCATATCGCTTTTCCATATCGTTCACACAAAGCTATCAATGAAACTACAAAACGATTCACGTCGTTGTCGAAAGAATGTAAAATAAACAACTGGAGTGACGAACAAAAACCGCGTCTTTTCTAAAATTCGCCTCGTACGAAATACAATATTCTCGTTTAAATTACATAATATACAATAATCGGATATAGTCCGTTTGATTTTATAACCTTCTTCTTCTTCTCGGATAACTCTCCAAGAGTGTTCGTCGCCACCGTTACAGCCATCCGTCTTTCCCGAATAATTTCGCTCTGATCTTCTACGGTCCAGCGTCCTTAAATGTGTTGGCTTACCCGGTCCAACCATCGCTTGCCTCTCGGCCTCTCACCACTTGGTCCACGATCTACGGCCGTCCTTCGTTTATAACAAGAAAATATGTAAAAAAAAAAATAAACGCGTATTACTTGGAATATTATACACTTATACCAAAACGACTCTGCAGGACGTATATAATCGTTGGTAATTTCAATATGGTAATGCGCGACTATCGTGATTCATTCGTGATGATTACCTATTATTATTCCGAAGGGTGTCTGTATAACGTAAAAAATATTCTCCCACGCGATACTCGACACTTTTCCGGCTTCGGTTTGAATTATGTTCGGCTCGCGTGTGTTCAATCGACTTTTGCCTGCACACTCTCGGCTAGCCCTTTCGTCACGGTTTACGGTGCTCCGACATTCCCTCCCCCGTTACCGATAATAATTATTACAATATCTTATATTCTAACGACCCGTACCTATTCGGTGGGCGCCGTGTGTTTTATGATGTCGCGCGTTATTGTAATTAAGACGGCACACGCTGCACTCTGTTTATCATTGTAAGAGATCTCGGAATTTTTAATTCCCATCGGTCGCAATATTATTTATCAATGTAGAAAAAAAATGTAAATAAACACAAAAAACGGTAACGAGCCGTGGGTGTTGTGCGTTTCGTTGTCGGTTTCGAATTACTCAGATAAAGTTTTTTTAATGTTTTGTTATTAACAGAAATTCGAAAGCAATGATATTATGTTATTTCGTTCGATAAAACGTTTACGAGAAATACTACGCGCTTTGTCGGAAAATTTTCAAGTGATACTGAAAATTTGTGACTTTCCAGGGAATGTTAAGATTTTTTCAATATGTAGTTGAAGTGACGTTGGGTCTATGTCGTATTTAAGCCCTTAAAAATTGAAAATTACCACTTTTGTGACTTAAATAGCCCAAAATTAGAAGACATTTTTTTTTTAAATGTTTACGTATTTTATACATAAATTTCAAGACTTTGAGACCATTTTTTCGGTAGTTTTTTTTTGTGACGCTTTTAAAAACTATTGGTCAAAACAGTTTTTTTTTCCACTTCTCGGGTTGTTTTGAATTACGCATAAGCAAACTATTGAAAAAAATCGAAAAAACGTTTTTAAATAAAATCCTAACTAGAGAAACAATTTTCTACCGGGGACGAGTTCATCTCGTAGCTTTCTTTTTCTAGTCGGAAATTTCTACACAGAAAGATAAGTAATAATAAACGCGTCATTGTAAAACCAATGGCTTCCCCGCTTCGCTCGAAATCTAAAAAACATTATTCGCTTATTCTACATAATGTGTGTGTGTGTGTGTGTTTGTATGGTACAAAACTGATTGTCACGCTATAATACGATGCATATTATTGTACAGGTTCCGGTCAAATACAACTGTGGCAATTCCTCTTGGAGTTGTTGTCCGACAGCAGTAACGCTGCGTGTATAACGTGGGAAGGGACGAACGGAGAATTCAAACTGACCGATCCCGACGAAGTAGCACGTAGATGGGGTGAAAGAAAATCAAAGCCGAACATGAACTACGACAAATTAAGCAGAGCGTTGAGGTGAATATATTATATATTACGCGTTACGTATGTTTACCGTATAAAACTGTATACTAATCTTATTAGACTCGTCGTCGTATACTCGCTGCAATTGTATTAAATATGCTATTAGATACAATCGGGTTTTTTCTTTTAAAATTTATATAAGGTTTGTTCAAAAATGCCCAGATTGAAATTCCCACCGATAAACTATCAGTATTAACGCAAACCCAATTATATGGAATTAAAATAGAGCGATTTTTCGCAATACTTAAAAGCCATAATGTCATACGCAATTGCTTATAGTGCGCGTTCTAAGTTAGCCGTATTATTGTACAAAACCGCGATTTCACGGTGGAAAATATCATTGAACAACGTGATTGTATATATATTTTTTTTAATCAGTGAAAATTCTACAGAGACTTTTGAGTAGGATCAATTTGGCATTTTATAGAGATGTTTCTTTAAGTCGTCGTGTAACATTTGACTGCATTAAACGTTTTAAAGAACCCAGAAACCAAAACGCAATCGTCGCAACGTGACTTGGACCAAAAAAAAAATGTCAATTTCGTTCAAACATTAAGGCAATGCTCGTTGTCTTTTTCCGATTACTTTGGTCTTGTTCCCACAGTGGTCGAACGATAAATCGAATTTTCTCTAAACGATTTTCGGAAAGATTAATGGAGAAAGTTCGTCGTAAATGCACGGAATTCGAAGTCACTGTTTTCTCATAGTTTTCTTTGTGTAAGAGAATTCTTAGCATCAAAAATATACCAGGCTGACCTGACTCGGCCCGCAATGAATCTTTTTTTTTTATTATTATTTCATAGACTAACAAAAGCAATCTCGAAGGTTTCGTCGCGTCAACCATACCATTATTATAGCATTGGAGGAAACGCACGAAAGCGGCAAGACCGTTGAATCACTGCGCGCGCGCTGTTTTTAAAAGTTAAATGATAACGCTTTATATAATATTATAGTCTAAGACTTTTACGGGAGATTTTTAAACATTTTTTTTGTCTGGATATTTTTTTTGAACGCACAACTGGTAAGGAGAGAAAAAAAACTAACGAATCTATTATCTCCTCGGAGATCCGGACAACGTCTTTACCTATACGCGCGGTGTGTACATCTCTTGTATCGACTTTTCCAACAAAAAAAATTTCACAAAACGTGCAGTAGAACGCGTACAAGTATTCGCTCGTCTTCCGGTTACGGGGGTAGTGAGGGGTACGCATTGGTATATGTATGTGTGTGTATATACACAAAAGGGCGCGAACGTGTAATATATCCTAATTACAGGGTTATAGGGCGCGAAGGCCGGGGAGAGCGAAGGGGTGTGAAACTGGCTTTGGGCGCTCTCTAATTGCGCGCGAGGGGTTGTTGGTCGGTGATTGCCACTGATTGTGCGTTAATCACCCGCGCCCTTCCTCCGCGCGCGCGCGCAGAGAATACGCCCGCCGATACGCGTACAAAAAAAAAAAAAGCGTTTATTATTAATTCCGTATGCGTATATACGCGCCACTACGCATATAATATATAGAAGTTCTCACTTAATCCCGACGCGTTCTGGCTTTTGACTCCGCAGTCGTATTGGGTTTCGTTTACGAAAATACCAGGCGCGCGTTCCGAAAGTGAAAAAAAAACCCCTGTAACGTCCAGACTCTAAAATAAATTATAATATAAACAGTGCTTGAATTGGGGGGGACGCGGGGGGGGGGAGTCCCCTTTCTTTTTTCAAATTTTTTTAGCGTACCCCTTCTAATTTTTCATACCGGGACGCAGAGAACGGGACGGTCAAGAATAAAATTTTATTGAAATAATGAAAATTAAAAATTTTATTTATAGGGAGTAGTCGGTAGTTGTCACAATATACAAACAATATATTTCTTGAAATGACAATCGTCGATTGCCAATTTTTCTCGGTATTATTTTGTTATTATGAACAAAAAATGTAATCTACTTTATTATTTATGTTGTTATTTTTATAAAATATGTTTTGTTTTATTTTCATAAGAACATTACTGTTCAACACACAGTTTTCTCGTCAAAACAAAATACAAACGATTTATGAAAAATTAACCAGTGCGAAAAAAAATATAACACTTCAAAGTTCAGTAAAAGAAAAAAGCAGACTGTATTTAACAAATTATTAATAAAATTCAATATAACAAACAATAATTGATCTTAAAAATAAAGGGAATATTAAATATAATGTTTACATAAATTCCATACAAAGTTACTGGATAATATAATTATTAATTATTATAAAACGATAAATACACCAAAAAGAAAGTAAAAAAAACCTGATCCTTGAATGGATGAATCTCAATGAGCTTTTTACTGAGTTTCATCCACAAAATACAAGGGATACTCAAACGATAAAGTTTTCTTGCGCAAAACACAAATAATATTTTTTGTAAAAATAATGACGAAATATTATAATTTTGGCAATGACACAACAACAAATTTAAATATCAATACCAATAATAATAATCATAGTATTTGCTTAATTAAACAAGTAAATAAAATGAATCGTAAATTAATAAAAATAATAATAATAATAATAATAATAAATGCTCCTTTACTATGTGGCGCGAATTTTTTACAGTTAAAAAAAAAAATGATGCTTATTTATTATTGTATAATGAAAAATATAGTGGGGGGTGTGGGGGGCCAAGCCCCCCACGAATTTTTAAGACATTACAATCTGCTGGAACGCACATTATTTTTGTACTTTTGCATCCCCCTTCTAATTTTTTCCCAATTCAAGCACTGAATATAAAACCGGAGCCTGCATCGTGCCATAATCACGGGAAAGGTCGACGATAGCTGCACAGATTAGATGAATTCATCTGACCCACTGGACAGCTGCGTGCCCACCTCCGCTGACATCGGCCGGCTACTGCATATTATTACGTTATCGTCTTAATTATGAATTATAATAATATTTAAATGTATCGGCCTAATTACTTTTGTGTTCCAAAAGACTCTCACTCTCTCGGCGTGGTACAATTATTGTAATTTTTTTTTTTTTGAACATTTTTGTAAATAACGTCCACGGAGTAATTTTTCCATCACGTCCCCGCGGCGGTACGCGCTGACGGGTGGAATGACCGCGGTGGCGGACGAATGACTTATTTGTCCGTGTTAATAGGCCGGCACATTTGATTTTTTTTTTTTTTAGTTTCCTCGTGTGATATTTTTTCATGTAATCGTATTTATTAACTGTTCCGATTTAAATTGTTTCATATATTTTTTTTCTCTGAGTTTTTATGCGTTTGAGCTTTTCACCGAAATAACATAAATAAATCGAATATTAAAATCTTACGTTGTTTTTACTTATTTATTCATTTTTATATCATATATATATATATATTATCTTTCACACACTAAATTTAAAAACCGGCCGTATGTTTGTGTCCAACGATCACACCCCCGGTTGGCGACCCTTAATGAAAAAGGTATTCGCCACCGCGAGCGCTCCGACTGGGAGGTAGCGGATCGTCTCAAACCGTTTGAAATTCGCGAAAAAAAAAAGACGTTTGGCGAAATAAACGTTATTTGTATCAAACTGTTGTTTTTCCCCTCCCCCCCCGTAATCAAAAATATATTTATATTTTTTCGGTTCGATTCGGTGTTGTAAAACGAAAAAAAAATAAATCACTTCGAATTTCACTCCTTATTCGATATTGATAAACATTTTTCGCCCGGCGTCGTCGCGGTCCTACATAATATACGACCCGCGCGCGGAATAGCAAAACTCATTCGGTGTTTTTGGATTCGGAAACGAAATTAAGTCGACGGGATTCGAAAAGGGACCGGATATAAGTCGATAATCGTCGGGTTGGGAAACCTCTACGCCGCCGTCCAGTACGCAGTTATTACGAATCATCCCTCGCCATTATAATATTACACACTCGCGGCGCGGTCCCTTTACGAGGAGGGGCGGGGGAACACACCGTCATCACGTATTTCCGCGACTCCTGCACCTGATCTCCGTCCCGCACGCGCAATAATATATATTCCGATTTTGATTGGTTTTTTTCTCTTCTTCTTGAAAACGAATGGAAAAAAAAAATTGTTTATTTAATATTTCAAAATCGTTTTTGTAAGATTTGCAAAAAAAAAATACGTCCGATTCGGCCAAAATATAAACAGAAGAATACCGTTGTGCCAGTATAATCATACCCCGAATAATCTTACCGGGGAGAGGTAAGATTATCCAAGTATATTCTTACCACCCAGTAATATATAATACTAGTATATCTATACCCCCGGTAATGTTTTCCTAGGATTATTATACCACCCTGGGGGGTAAAATTATCCTAGTATATTATTACCTCCCGGTAACAATATACTAGAATATCTGTACCCCCGGTAATGTTTTTCTAGGATTATTATACCCCCCTGTAGTAAAAATAGAATTTCTGAATATTTTCACACATGGTAACATAATCCTAGTATATTGATACCCCCCGTAAAGAAAATAATCGGTAAAAAATAATTTTTTTTATTCCGTTATAACTTTGGCGCTATTTGTGATAAAGGCACAAATTCAACGGGGTACGTTATGGTTTTGGGTACTCTAAGACGAAAGTCCAGTGAGTTACTCCCCCTTCAAACAATTTTGGAAGGGGAGGGTGGTGAATTTTGAAATCGTCGTAGTGAATTCAATTTTAGTCGCAGAAGACTCGCGATACTATAGATAGATTGAGGCTACTTCAGTGTATAACATACGAAAAATACCCCCCCCCTTCGTTTTTTTGATTTTGATATAACTCCGGCGCTATTGGTGTTAGGAAGGTAGTTCCCGCGGTAAACGTTTTGTTTTAGTGTCTTATAAGAGGTACGCCTAGCAAGTTTTGCCAAATCACCCTTAAATGAGGTGGTACATTTTTGGATCCTTTTTGGACCCCCTCATTTAGAGGTGATTTGGGAAAACTTGCTAGGCGTACCTCTTATAAGACACTAAAACAAAACGTTTACCGCGGGAACTACCTTCCTAACACCAATAGCGCCGGAGTTATATCAAAATCAAAAAAACGAAGGGGGGGGTATTTTTCGTATGTTATACACTGAAGTAGCCTCAATCTATCTATAGTATCGCGAGTCTTCTGCGACTAAAATTGAATTCACTACGACGATTTCAAAATTCACCACCCTCCCCCTTCCAAAATTGTCTGAGGAAAGGTAACTCGCTGGACTTTCGTCTTAGAGTACCCAAAACCATAACGTACCCCGTTGAATTTGTGCCTCTATTACAAATAGCGCCAAAGTTATAACGGAATAAAAAAAATTATTTTTTACCGATTATTTTCTTACCGGCGGGTATCAATATACTAGGATTATGTTACCATGTGTGAAAATATTCAGAAATTCTATTTTTATTACAGGGGGTATAATAATCCTATAAAAACATTACCGGGGGTATAGATATTCTAGTATATTGTTACCAGGAGGTAATAATATACTAGGATAATTTTACCCCCAGGGAGGTATAATAATCCTAGGAAAACATTTCCGGGAGGTAAGAATATACTAGGATAATAATGCCCCCGGTATGGAGGTAAAATTTGACGGTTACACCGTACTTTTTACGGGGACGCAACTTTGCGATTTATAATATTTAGACGGCGAATTTCACTCGCTCGTGACAGTATTTCTCGCGATTTATTGAATTTGAAAAAAAAATTCGAAAACAAAAAATGTATTTTTAATCGGTAAATTTATACGTGACTGGTTTTTATTTTTTTTAACGATTTTCAGGTATTATTACGACAAAAACATAATGACGAAAGTGCACGGAAAGAGATACGCGTACAAGTTCGATTTCCAAGGGTTGGCGGCGGCCACACAACCGGCAGCCGCGGATCCGACCGCGTACAAATATCAATCGGACTTGTTCATGACCACCTATCATCATCACCATCATCATTCGCCGAAATTAAACTTCATCTCACCGCACGCCCCCGGAATATCGTCTACTACGGGTAAATAATATTATTTTTTTAAATTTATTTCTTGCAGTGCTATACAGTAATAATATCTCGTTCTTAACGTTAAGCAAAATTTTTTTAAGTCATGCCCCCCAGAAAAAAAATCAATAAACTTATTACTTTTGTTGTAATACGCGAACCCGACCTTGATGAACAACTTTTGCAAAAACCACGGATCCTTTACCGATTTTCTTCCGAATAACCTCTTTTTTTTTTTTTTAGAAAATATCTCACGACATTACTATAACCTGCAGTATTTAAAATTTTTTCTTCTAATATAGTATTGAAGTAAAAACACACACATTTCAATAATTATTTAAAAGAACTGTGCCTACGCCGCCCGGGACGGAAAATTAACGATCGTGGCAATCTTATCCGTAGAACACGAATTTGCTAGAAAAAAATTCCGCATAAAGAAATTATCGACGAATAGAGACTTAAAGCACGAGAAAAGCGAATTTTCAACGTTTGTTAATTTTACACTGTAATAACAGCTAATAAATATAAATCGTATTATTAAGAAAAATTAGTGAAATTTAATTGGTTATCACATTTAATTTTTTAATTGGCAAGAAGGCGCTTTTTACTAAGTTTGCCAGGGGCGCCACTGATTTTTATCACGCTCGATTTTACGCGCAGAAACAACGAGTTCAATACTCGAAAACATTAATCGTAATTTCGAAACTCGTTTTTAACACGTGTAAACAAGAGCGGTGATTGCTTTTTTCGCATAAACGAGTCGTGAGCGCAGTTGAATTAAAACTTTCAGAGCTTCGCGCGATATTTCTCGATAATCTTTTCGTACGTGCGACCACGCTGTTTCTAACGAATTCCGATTAAAATGTATTTTATCCTGTTTGTAGAAATTTCTATAAGACTGCGGTCTTCTTCGGACGCGATATAAGCCCGTTTATTCGATAAATATCAATTGCAAACGGGGTGTTTAATTCGGGGGTTTTTTTTGCTCGTATCTAGGAACAGGAGCTGAGTATAACAAGTTTCGGTAACTCCGAGTATCACAATATACTTTGAAAATTTATGGCGTGCGTACCGACAGCGTCGCGAACCACAGTTTAAGAACCGCTGACCTAAAGGCGTATTATACCCGTGTACGAAAAGTCATTAACTTCCATAACTTTTTTTTTTTTTTTGGTTATCCGTTTAAATTTTTTATAACGCAATAAATACAAATAAAAGGAATTATGTCTCCTAATAATAAAATGTAAAAATGTAAACGGTTCGTAACACATTTGGCTATAAAACGATACGAGTTCATTAGTCTGGAGCACGGATATATATGTAATAAAAAATAAAATAAATTATAACCTGCAAATACCTATGCGTTAAAAACGCTTAAATATGGAGTTAAAAATTTAACAACCCGTATTTGCTTTAACCGCTTACATACTCTGTGGATCGTATGAAAAATATACATGAAAATCCGTATTAATTGATTTCAATATTAATACAATACATAATATTGTATGTTAAAAATAATTATTTTGGAAATATTTCGAAAATTTATAGAAAATACCCGAATTCGCGTTGAAATATAAAATGTATGCAATTAAAATCGTAAAAATTAGTCCTTGATAAATGTCAAAATTTAGAAATATGTAAAAATATGTGCTAAAAAAAAAATTCTTAATCTCGTATATAAAAATAATAATAATGTGTGTGCTTAGCATATCACACGATCTACCGAAATAAAAAAAAATATGCAAACGCATACGGATCCCCCACCTTTACGAGCTCTGTTTATAACTTTTTATTAATTCATTCATTTTTTTGTTTTTTTTTTTTTACTTCGCGTTTTTTCCCCCGAGTAATTATATAGTTTTTTTTTTGATCGTACGCAATGCACGACAACGACTATAATTTACGTGGTATAAGTATATAAGTATATAAGAAGATAATCGATAAAGTGTACTGGAATTATTCGTGACACTTTGACCCAAATACACACACGTAATTGTCTACTATAATAGATTTTAAATAAAAATTAAATATAATAATACGTTTTATATAGATGTAATCGCTACATTAGACTTGCGTAGCCAGCAAAAACTAAACTAAACTAGACGACACCGTACACGATATTATATAATATTGTACAGAACAGCCGGGCGGTCGTTTGAAAGTTTTCAATTTGAATACTTTTCCGACAGAATTCATCGCGAGTCTTACAAGAATACAATTTCTAAAATATAGACCGAAAAACCGTTTGACTTTCAAGAGAGACGGCGTTACAATCATATGCGTATTACATGTTATCGTACACGTAGAGATTTCGGAGTTGTACGTATCGCTAAAATATGAGTTTAAATCCTTTAAATCGTCGTATCGGGAATAACGGTTCTGAGCGCTAGTGTGATTTACAGAACTATTGCTGTCGGTCTTGGAAGTTTTTGCAAAAACCGCACAATGATTACGCGTTGAAAACGTCAAAATTCAAAGACCGTTGTTTTCGAAATCACAAAACGTGTACTGATTTTAAAGAAATCGCGTATTTGTTTTTACAGCGTTTATAAGTAATTTTTTTTTCTGTGACGCGTCAAAAAAGCTATTAGGAAAATCGAAAAATGAACCAACTCTAATGTATATACAGTACTTGAGAAATTTTGTTACCGGATTTTTTTTTTTGTTAAACACGAAATTATGTCTCCTATATTAATATAATATAGAAATGTAAACGGTTCGTAACACATCATTTGGCTATAAAACGATACGGTTTTAACGTTTATTAGTGTGGAGCGCGGATTTATACGCACTAAAAAAAAAAAATTTATAACCGAATATAGCGCTATAAAACGCTTAAATATGAATTCAAAAATTTAACAATCCGTTTTCACTTTAACTGCGTATAATATACTCTTTGTGTCGTATGAACAGTGTACATAGAAAATCCGTATTAATTAATTTCAATATTAATCGGAAAATATAAAAACTAATATTTAAATAATTTATACACACAATATATATCGACAATAATTTTAGATTTTGAGCGTAGCGAGGAATTCGTTGGTTTTACAATGATGTGTTGTTTTTGTTTTTTTTTTGTCTGTACCCAAAAAATTTATCAGAAGGAGCGCTCCGATCTTTACGGTCACAGTTTGTTTCCGGCAGCAAATCGCATCTAACTGGTACTTTAGAGAGGTCATTTTTTTTGATTTTCTCACAAACCCCTAAAAATGTAACGCAAAACTAGCGAAAAATTGTAATATTTTTTTCTGCCTGTACCCAAAAATTCTACCAGACGAAAAAGTGCTCCGAACTTTATGGTCACAATTTTGTTGATGACGGTATTAATAATTGTACACTTTTAGATACCTATAAGTTTATTACAAGAAATCATATTAAACTATTATATTATTAATTATGTATGCTCTATGCACACTCTATTATTGTATAGTATTATTAATAATAAAAATAATACAACACCGAAGCTCCGCTCAAAATCGTTTTATCGAATGAAATGATTTGTCGTTGCTTTCAAATGTATAGTTATAACCTTCTTTTTCTAAAGGCTGTGCCTTGTCGCTTATGACCACCGCTCTCTGTTTAGGGCATCGTCCTTCAAGTGGCTGTAGTTGTTGAGGTTCGGCGTATCTTCATTGGTCTTCATCTAGGTGGTCTTCCTAACACTCTCCCTTCAAAGATGTTCCCGATGAAATCGTTACACGTCTGACAATATGCTCAATCAAACTGTTCTTCCTTTTTCTAATACTATTCATTAAATTTCTTTGTTCTCCGATTTCTTCTAAAACTCTTTCGTTCGATTATCTTTCTGTCCAGGACGTTTTTGTCATATTTATCCGCGTCCACATTTCTGTTTATTATATAAACTCTAAAATCTTTAATCTAAGTAATTCACTTTTAGCGACGTTCACAACAACCCGCGGCTCGTGACCAATTTTTTTTTTTTGTCTTTTTTTGAAAACGTATAGAAAACACCCGAATTCGCGTTTAAATATAAAAAAAAAAAAATTTGCGCGGTTGAAATCTTAAGAAAAAAAAAAAAAGTCCTTGATAAATAGAGAAGGGAAATACAGGACGCGCGGTATTAGGTTCTTATATGTATATTTAAACGACGACGACGACGGTTGTGCTTTTAGAGCGTGAAAACAGCACAGCACCAAACACGCCCGCGAGGCTGCTGTGCAGTGTCGCGAGGAACGCGCGAAACGCAAACACAAAACTTGTCAACCGCACAACGGCTTTTACACCGGCGAATATAATATAAACAGCGATGGCGTGACGCGTGTACGGTATGTGTGTGTGCTGCTGCTGCTGCTCTCTTCAGCAGTGTATAATATTAAAATAGCTAACGGGTGTGTGTGTGTGTATAACCTTTACTTATATATATATATATATATATGGAGGGGAAGAGAGACATAAAAAAAAAAAAAAGTGAAGACACACTGGAACTGAACCGAATAAAAAGGCCGAAATCTGGTACGATAACGTTTACACATTGCGCGTGTGTTAGAAGCGCGTACAAACACAACACTTCTAACCCCGCCTGTGTATATCGTCCGTATCTTTGCCAAAAGTATATCGTCTGCATAGGAGAAGCGTCTGTCGTTTTTGTGTGTGGTTTTTTTAACTCCAAGTGCGTAAAAAAAAAGCGGTTTATAATATCTCGAGTAAAATAAATCGAAAGTATGTGCGTGCGTGTGTGTTCGACGCGTTATAATATATTATAATAACGACGAGAGAATACTGGAGAGAAAAACGTTTTTTTTCCCCCTCCGACGCTATTGCACCAAAAAGGTTTTTACAACGATACGACGACAATAAACGAGATGCATAAACGTCTCTGAAATAAAATTTAAAACTAAATTCGTAAATTTATTGTTGAACATCGTTTTTGAAAACATAAATTCGTATACCGTTACGTTCATTCATTCATACTTGGACGTTTTAAATTATTCGACATAATATATTTTTATGAATTCCGGTTTTATAAGACCGTTTTATGTATCTATAAAAAAAAAAAAAATCGGCAAATAAGAAATTTCGTAATGTATAATAGAACGTATTTTAATGTAATTATTAAAATAATAACGAATTTATAATCTTTAATTGGCGCGTTATTTACGTTATTTAATATATTTGTATAACGGATACGAAATATTATTTTAACGCTTATAATAAATTTTTTATCGATATTGTTATTTTCGTCGTTATTACCTATATTTCAATGAAACGTTATTATTATTTTTTAATCTGTTTGTATGTTTAATATATTTTTTTCAAAATTTATTTATTTAATTTTTTTTATTCGTGATACACTTTCAACAATACCTGAGCTAATAACCCAAGTTATTGAAGCTGTACCACGAATAAGAGATAAATACATTTTGAAAAATTATTTAAATATACAAACAGATTAAAAAAAAATAGCGTTTCGTTAAATAATAACGATGTCAATTTAATAGTGTAATTCACTACGTACACAATTTGTTCCCTATATTTTTTTTTTTTTTTAAGCTCCAATGTCTTTTTACTTATAGTATTCGTGATTTTCTATATACTTTCATTTTTTTTTTCTATTCTCTGGTTGTATTTTTCTTTTTCGCCTATTTTACGCCCGACAATGATAAATTTTATGCGCAACCGGTCATGAAAATAAATAAATTCAATACAACGGAATCTTTTACATTTTTTGACATGTATGTGTCTTATGGCTGGGGTCATTCTATAAATTTGTGCGACACCGAGAGCGTTACCATGACATGATGAACCCGGCTTTACTCTCCACCCGGCCAAGTCTCCCCACTTCTATACCGTCGTTGCCAGTTACATTGGAACGGCGATGTCAGCCCATTCTATATATATATAATATATATATAGAATGTCTATAGGTGCGAGGAGACCAGGACTAAGCTATGGGTAACTATTTGTCACGTGTAAAAAATAAATGAGTTATATACAAGACATATACACGCGCCGACGTATCTGCATGCAGTGTACGAGTAGATACTCCTTTCTTTATTTTTTTTCTATAAACGCTCTTTGGCTCGGATTGTTATTTATAAAACAAATTTATTATTTATCAGTATTAATTTACTGTTTTTATTCCTGTTTCTTTCGCTTATCCTTTTTATTAATTTTGTTTTTATTATATTATCATTTTAAATTTAAATGGAAAAATCGTAATCGCGCTGTATTAAACCACCTCCCGCCCAAAGTTTCCACTCCCCTTTTTAAAATTAATTTCGACTATTGTCGCGCGGCGTACGGAACACGTTGGCGGCCGGTATACGCGCGTTTATAATTTAACGATATGCAAATGGGGGAAAAGAAACTTCGATTCGTATATATACATATATTTGTATTCAAACGAACGCGTACTATTACAGCAGTGTATAATATAACGAACACGGTGGATTAACGTCTTAAATCGGGTCGCGAATAAATTCCAAGGAATCGCTTATTACAAACACGCCGGATTTGCATAATATGCGTGCGCCGTGCCGTTCCGTATCCAAACTAGATCTACGAAACGGATTTAATTGAAAAAAAAAAAAGGAACTTTTGCGATTCGACCCGACGAAAATCGCTCGTGTTCTCTCCCCCCCGATTTTGCAGTCGACACAAAATAAATGCGGAAAAAAGGAAAAGTTCGAGTAGTCGCCGAAAACAAACAAAAAAAAAAATGTATTTTCGCGAAGAAAACTCTGAATCCTAATTTAAAAAAAAAAAAATCACCGAAATAATGCGAAAACGAAAATTGAAAAATTACACGTTTTCCGTATGGACACTTATATTCTGCCGACCTGCAAACGATATAAACGCCGACACGACGGCATCGATAAAAGCTTTCTGCACTACTACAACAACGTACATCCAACCGTCGGTTGGCAACCGAGTATTATTACAGTGGCGTGCGGTTAAGTGATATAACATATCAGTGGCGTAGCCAGAATTTTTATTTGGGGAGGGGACTGAAGCTGCAGATAATTAATTAATTTATATGTTAATAATTAATATAATGTATAGACGGTATACCTATACTAAAAAACTGATTATTTATTCGTTTCGGGGGGTAGGGCGGGCTGCAGCCCTATCAGTTCCCCTGACTACGCCACTGTAACATATTACGGGGCGAGTGCTTAAAAAAAAAATGTGCTAATATACTGATACTAATACTAGTATAAATTACACTCAGTACTGGTGTACTAATATATCCGATAAAATGTTTATTCGTGTTAATATTTTATTTATCGAGAAAATCGAGTTTTAAATTAATTCTGTACCGATGAAAAATTAATAGAACGATTAAAAAAAAAAAAAAAAGCCAAAAAATAGGGGAGGATATAACACCCTTATATTCCCACCACCGTGAGCACGCCACTGCCAAACGACGACCTTATATCAAACCAAGGGAGTGGTTTTTTTTTTTTGCGCCGCTACCCTTAATGTGTGCAGTAGAAGAAACCCTAATAATATATCGTGTCTGGACGATGTGATTCGTACGCATAGGCCCTTCGGCGGAGTACCACTACTACTGCTGCTGCTGCTGCAGATATTGTCGGACTCGCGGTGTTACATAGTAATAAGAGCGACCGCGGCGAGAGGCCAACCAACGCATTATCGCTGTGTAGCCGGCGACAAAATTTATATATACGCCGAGGCGAATCGCCGTCGTCTGTCTCATTAGCCGTCCACAATGGGCCCTTAATGATTCCGCCCGTCCGCCCGGTGCTGGCCGCCGCGTTTAATGACTGTACGCCCGCGCCCCGGGACCCTTCTTATATTTTTACTCCGTCCCTTCCCGCCCCTGCACGCCCGTAGCCGAAGAAGACATTGTATCCAGTGATTTTTCGCTCTGCTGCTCGGCGCACTATAATATCGTCGTCGTCGTCGTCGTCAACACATTAATAACGTCAAATTATCGTCGTCGCGTTATATCGTCGACCCGCGGACCGCCGCGTCGTTGCAGTTTTAACGGCGATGGATTTATTTATTTATTATTATTATTATTATTGTTTTTTATAACTATTAACAACGACGCGTTTTCGTTTTATTTCGCATAAAAACCGCAGCGATATCTCAGACCGCTATTGCGGCCAATAAAAACGTTCGAAAACACACCACCCCCCCCTCTGCACGGTGTAACTTCCCCCCACCACCGTTGTTTCTCGCGTGTATAATTTTATTTTTCTCCCGTTTTTTTTTTTTTTTTTTCCTGCGTACTAACACAGATAAGATAATTATCTTATTAAGATAATTATCTTAAATTAGGTGTGCCTCGCTCTGCTGTGAATATCGTTTTTGGTAGCGATTATTGGCCCGTATTAAAGTAGTATATGAATTGATCCTTCCCCTCCGCGGTTGCCTACGGCAAATATGGCGTTCGCAGGCTAGGCATCATACCATGTTTTTTATAAGCTGCGTTAATACAAAACCATTAAATTGAGCATAAAACTTTATTGTGTGACAAAACATTGAAATAGGCATATAGTTATGATATTTAGATAATAAAACATTACCGTGGTCTCGGTCTTAGATAGTCTTGATTATGATTATAGAATATACAGTGATAAGACAAACTGTTAATATTATCAGTGTATTTCAAATTTTTGAGATCGATCTACCACGAATTCGCCGCCGACGGGCGGGAATCGAACCGGAGACCTGCCTATCACCTACCTACCGAGCCAACGCTACCGAGTACATAATCCACAATCCGTAACAGGGTATTCAGACGATAAAACGTCTTGGAAGAAATAATACTCGCGATTTTTTCTGCCACATTAATTTCGGTCGATGGACTCTGGACCCACTATTCTATTATATAATAGATTATATAATTTATCTTATCTGTGGTACTAATTAATGTATATTATCGATTAGTGCGAAACCTTTGAGCCTCCGTCGCACGCGCTTTTCCACAGTGTCGGTGAGAAATCGTCGAGAATTTTTTTCGAAAACGATTTCGGAGCGGGACATAATGTATGACACGCGGATCGGCGGTGCGCGCAGAAGTGCGTGTACTGAGCAGCAACAGCTATGTGGAGAGTATCCATACACACGGTATGTGGTCGGGCGCGCAATATATATATACCAGAATCGAAACCGCGGCGGACGGAGAGCGATATAGAAATATGTGTAAAAAAAAAAAAAAGAGAGCAAGGAGAGGAGACCAAAAGCGACAAAAACGGACGGACGGGGGAAGGGAGAGCTTTTGTAGGGCGTCATTCCCCCAACAAGCCCGGGCGCCGGAAATTGCTTGGCGCTGCTGAACCGATAGCGCGCACCCACCGCCGACACACGGTTTTCCCCGGGAGCAAAGCGTTTATTAAACGTCCCCTCGCGCCAGCAAACTCCTCCGCCGCCTCACTATCACCGGGGGTTACCCACACCCGAACAAAAGACCCCCTCCTCACCCACCCGCACCAAAGTCGTCTTTACACGGAGCCCGCGCGCGCGCGCGGTGGGTCTCCCCGGTACGCCCGCGCGAAAACCTGCGGTACTCGTGCGTCGCGCCCGCTCCTTTATGGCGCGCGATAATCGCTACAAGCACCCGCCCGCCCGCCCGTTCGGCGATCGATCCGCAGCGATTATCGCGCCCCGAGCGCGTACACCGAATGCCGCCGACACGCGAATACATATCCGAAATACACACTCTTTGCAGCAGCGGCACACCGAGCGCGTCTCGCCGTCACATAAATCACACTCTACAAAGACACAAACGCCCGGAGCACCGAGCGCGCGCACGATCGAGTTTCGCAATTTATAATTTAAACTTACAAGTCATCGCACGGTTTAGAAAAGAAAAAAAAAACGTTTTCTATTTTTTTTCGTGTCGGGCAATCAATTTTTTGTTTTTCGATTAAAACTATCACAGCTCGACAATTAATATATACGTATCTTCTTCTTCTTTTATAGCTCTTACCGACACATTCGGGGCCTTCGGTGCTTCGACTATTTCAGCATTCGTTTGCACCTGATAAATGATTTCATATTTGGTTTTTTGAACAGCCGTAGTGGATTTCCTCGTTTTATTCTTGTTCGGTATTCCCTATTTTCAGTGATTGAGCCATAAATCAGACGGAATACATAAATAATAATAATAATAATAATACGCGTAATAGAAAATTTAATAGCGTACGATAAAACGAGAAAAAATTGGAAAGCAAAAACCGATTGTACACTAACATTTATAAACGATTTTTGACAGAAATTAAGACCGAACAGACAATATAACGATATAAGACAGAAAACGCCATAGTATAAAAGCCGGTTTTAAACGTATACAATTCGAGATTTAATGTGGGAGAGATTATTGAAAATAGCGTAAGAGTGTAATAGAGTAATGGAAGTCGAGGTTGAAACAAGAAAAAAAAATATATTTTTTTAACAAGTCTCTGCTTGGATATAGTGACGGACGGAAATCGCGGTATTCGTCACCGAAGTTGGAAAGATTACACGAGGTATTGTTATTGAGTCCTAACTTAAACGCATGTTTGTAAATTATAGTCCATCCGTAGTCTGGACTCTGGTGTATAAAAACAATAATCTGACGGTTAACGTTTAACGTTTCAAACCAAAGTCGGGCAAGAAAATTAATTTCCGGTGAAGAGGTGAACGAGATCAGTGTTAAGGACATGGCCAGAAACGCGTTGTCGGGCAACCGTTTAGAACAACAGATAAACTGTATACGGGGAGTAAATATAAAAGTATTCGGATAAACAGTGAATTGATCGAATAATAGCGTCGTGTTTAGTTGGTCGAAATGTCACACTGGACTACGTCAATGGCTTTTTGATTTACTTTTACATGAGGTCCTTTTCGGAAGAACAGTGAACCACCCGATTAGATGGGCCATGCTTTGCTCACATGAACATTTCGTGTTTTCCGCTCGTACTGCAATAGTGTCCGTTTCAAGTCATATCGACTCATATTGACTCCAGCAACAGTTCCGAGTCTATTCGGAGATTACCGGGTCTGCCGTT
This sequence comes from Slavum lentiscoides, assembly GCA_032441835.1. Lineage (NCBI taxonomy): Eukaryota > Metazoa > Arthropoda > Insecta > Hemiptera > Aphididae > Slavum > Slavum lentiscoides. The sequence continues at coordinate 11,831,390 of CM063710.1, forward strand.
TATTCTGGTAACCAGCCGTCGTATAGGATTTCACTCGGTTTCAGTCATATATTTCGGTTTTCTGCATCAGTTTCTCTATTCCAGTCTCACTCGGGGTTCTTTTTGATACAGACACTTACGTGACTTTAGCCGGTGTTCCGGAACTCGAAATCCACGCTTAACGTAATAATATATATAAGCACAAACTCACACACGAGACGACGCCCCCTCGTGTTTGACGTTTTTTTTCTTCTCGTGACGACATTTCCATACATACGTATTTACTTAATAATATAGCGCGTATGACTATATATTATTATAGTACGTGTCTTGTACAAGTACGTATAGAAATCACGTACAAGTGAAGTTTTGGAGAAAGTTTTCGAGTGCACAGCGCGTCAACGTCGATGTACGACTTGATATAACGCGCACTTTACCCCTCTAAGTATATAAAATACGCAAATTATTAAGTACATTTCATAACGGATATGATGATCTACCGAACTGAATGTGAATTTAACATAAAACCTCTGTATAATACGTTCGTTCCATTACAGTGATGTGTTCATTCAATTTTTTAGGAATTTTTCTGTGTTCGACTATAGTAAAAGTGCTTTGATTATTACTTTCGTATATACCAATTTTTCGGTAGAAAATTTTGTCGTGGTGGTCCTTTGGTCAAGTCGTTTTTCGTGACGTCCAGTAGTTAAACGACAAAAACGCGATTTTGTCAACATCCAAACATTGTGTTTCTCCGGTATTTCGAAAACAATGGTCTTGAAATTTATACCGAATATTTAACATTACGCTATAGATATATACGTTTAAAAAATTTCTTTCAATTTTGAGCTATTTTTAGTTATTATTATTATATGTTGAACTATTTAGGTCATAAAAGTGACAGTTTTTGGTTTTAGGCGCTGAAAATTTTATACGACATAGGTCCTATGTTATTTCAACAATATATTCCACAAAAAAAAAATTTTTGAAAATCCTTAATCACAATTCTTTTTTTACCATTTTAAAATTTTCTACAAAGTTTACTACACCGGAGCTCCGCTCGGAATCGTTTTATTGAATGCAATGATTTGTTATCGTTGCTTTCAAATTTATAGTAATAACTATAAAACCTCATTTATCTAAGTAATTCACTTAAGCTTTTTATCAAAAATTAATTAATTCGGAAAAACGAGATAAGTGTTTACGCGTTCAAAAATAATAAAACGAAAATTTTTACTCCGAGTCCTGCAATAATCGAACTACATCACATATTAAAGCGAAGATTTTTCAAATTTATTCCTTTGATAAACTAAAACCTCCATTATAAAAATGAAAAAATAATATTTTCGCTTAAATGTCTTATCGTCGCGGCCAAAATTATTTACAATCGTACGCGTTCGACCTCGTGTGCTTTACGGTTTTTATTACCATTATTATAATATCATAAATAATAATTTAGACCATTCGTAACTGACATAATATATTTTATTAATAAATATAATAACATATTAAGCAAAAAAAAAAAATATATATATATCCAAAGTAATACGCACGGTTTTAAGTTTTTCGATCATCAACAATACCGCTGCGAGTCATCTCGTGACAAGTGCGTCTTCATGTGCTTTTTCAAATTTCCACCCTGCGTATACGTTTTCGTACACATTTCACAAGCGTACGGTTTATCTCCGCTGCGCGTTATCTAGTGCGCAATCAAAATTCCACTCTGCTTAAAAGACTTCCAAACAAACTTCACAGGAATTTCACGGGTTTTCTTCGTCGTGGATCCTCAAGGGTTTCATCAGACATCCATTCGCCACAAAGGTTTTCGTACAGACTTCACAGGCATGCGGTTTATCTCCGCTGTGCGCACTGCGCACTCATCCCTTATAGCACAGGGAGTTCTGTGGTAAACCCCCAAGAATCCCAAAAGGAGTCCTGGGAGTTTCCTCATAAGCTCCTTATGTCCGCGGTTTAATCCTCTCATTAGGAGTAATTCAGGAATTAGAACTAAAATCAGATAGTTAGGAATCCTGACATCGCTTTATAGGACTCCTAATATAGAATTATTTTAAAAAGTTCCCAATAAAAGTTCTGAATATATGTACTTCTTAGGACTCCTAAATTGGGATTCTTATATAGGAGACTACTGGGACACTCCTGGTTTATTCCTGGGACTCCCTGTGCTATGAGGGATATGAGTTTTCAAACGTTCACTCTGAGCAAAACGTTTCGTACAGACTTCACAGGCGTACGGCTTTTCTCCGTTATGCGCACTCAAGTGTTTCGTTAAAGAGATTTTCTGAGTAAATGACTTGGTGCACACTACACACGAATACGGTTGGAGAAGAAGAAGAAAAAAGAACACGAATACGATCTTTGTCGCCGCGCGTTCTCTTATTCGTTTTCGTAGCCTTTTGGTATACGAGTAGGAGTCAATTCCGTTCGAACGATTTACTAACAATATTATGTCTCAACATTCAAACCATTTCACGTTCAATAAACAATAATAGTCTTTTGTCAAATTGTGATTTATACATAGGAGAGTGGACAAAATTACTTTGTGAAAATTTATTGGTAGTTTTCCCGTATAGGTACACTATATTGCAACGTTATATTGAAAAACAATCGCAGAAGTCAGTAGTTTTGCGCATTTATTTATTTCATCATATTTTCGATCCATGGAAACACCGCGTGTTATTTAGTAGTTATTTATGTCTCTATACATTTTGTTTTTTTTTTTTTACGCATGAATCAAATATATTTTTAATTATTACATATAATTTTTTTTCAATCCGAAGATTGCTTTAATAATAAAACGTTTCTCCATTTCTCTCTATTCATAGCAGCTTTCTTTAACTCCTTATAACTTTCTTTTCCTAAATCTAAAATAATCTGTTTCATATAAGACCGCCTGGGTCTTCCTCTTCCTGCACGTTTCCCTTCTATTTTTCCTTCAGTTACAGATTATGCATTTATTCCTTAGGATGTGTCCTATCCACTTGTTTCTTCTCTCCCTTACTGTTGTCCGTATCGAACTTCTTTCTTCTATTCTATTATAGAATTTTTTTTTTCAATCCGAATATTGGTTTAATAATAAAACGTCTCTCCATTCCACTCTATCCACAGCCGGTTTCTTTAACTCTTTATAACTCTCTTTTCCTAAATCCAAAATAATCTGTTTCATATAAGACTGCCTGCGTCCTGCAGGTTTCCCTTCAATTTTTCCTTCAATTATAGATATAGTTATATGTTCATTCCTTATAGCAGGAAGTGTCCTATCCACTTCTTTCTTCTCTCCCTTATTGTTGTCCATATCGACCTTCATTCTTTTATTCTATTATAGAATAGAATCGTTATTTTTTTTTTTATTATTATTACATATTATTACGTATTAATAGGTAACTAAAACCATTACATTCGTATAATGTATAAAAACGTTATTGTAGTTTGTGACTGTGTTTTACTGCGTACGAGCGTACTTAATTTCGTTGTATACGAAAACGCGATGAGGTACACGACGACGACGACAAAAATCAATTTCGAGAAATCCATTAGTTTGTAATTTCATTTGTCAATACGTCGGCCGCGTTTCGGTCGAACGCCGAACAACGCGCGCAAGCTCGCTGCGTTTTGTTCATATGTATATAGCAATAACCCGTGAAATATTGGCCGGACGGCGAGACCCCTCGTCGCGTCGGCGGCCAGCGAATATACCCGTCGGCAACGGGGAAAAAAAAAAAAAAAACTACATTTTCCGCAATAACGAAGTTTCTTTTTTTCCCCCGCCACCCACTCGTTTCGGTTTATAAAATATTATCGTACGACGTTGTTCCGGCGCTAATATTCTCCACCGGGGCCGCATTGATTCTCTTTTTGTCCAGACGACAAACCCGATTACCAGATTACGTGCGCGATATACAAAATCTGTAATAAAAGGAAACGGGGATTCCTTTAAACGCATTTGTTATCCGTTAAACGCGCGGGTTCCGGTAAACCAGCCGCCGCCGCCGCCGCAACAACAACAATTCATAGTCGTCCCAAGGGGGGAGGGGGCAAATGGGGCAAGTGCCCTAGGGCGTCCAAAGTATTACGAATGCAGGGGGCGTCAAAAAAATGAATGACAAAAAGAAAAAAAATTTGTTGTTTTATTTTAGATATTAATTTCCCTTGTATCTTGTGAGGTAACGGATAATTTGAGTTCCACCGAAAACCCACAATGGTCGACTTTTGTTTTTTTTTACGGAGGTCCGAAGACCGGAGCACACGGGATTTTTTTTAAATGAATAAATAAGTAATTATAATAATAAATAATAATATAATGAAAGAAAAAAGAAAAAAGAAAAGACATACTGTTAGCAGAAAACTTTAAACGATTCATGAACAAAACAAGATAAACTAAAGAATAATTTTTTATTGCCGACCACGATTCAAATAATTATTATTATTGATTTGTATAATTATATATATATATAAATACTCATGTGTGCGGATGCACACATTATCCCCACGGCATCCCTCTTGTTCACCCGATCACGGGCAGCAGATGACGGTTGTCTACTCCATGTTTAATTTAACAAACTTTACTCGAGACATTTTATATATATATATAATTTAGAAAAAAATTGACGAGAGGAAAAAAAAAAACGCGACGTGTTCTCAACGTTCATTATTGGAATGACTTTAATTATAAAATTTTACCGTGGCCGTTAACAGAAGTATTTTAAATATATGAATATATCGTTCACGATAACAACACTCGCGTAATAATAATATAATTATAATAATAATAATACCGCTCAACAGTATTAATTAACATATATATATATATACATATACCTCCGTTACGTCACAATCTATATGATGATTTTGAGGATGAGTGTATTTACTATTAAAATATATAAAATTATGTAATTAGATATTACTTTGGTTGTAAAAATTTTTTTTTTTGGGGGCGTCAAATATTATTGCCCTAGGGCGTTATTGGTGGTTAGGACGGCACTGAGTCAACAATAACGCACGCGAATTCATTCGAAACTCACTGCTGTAGTTTACGTCGTGCGAGTAAAAAAAAAATCGAATTTATAATATACGAAATAAAAAAAATGTATTTAAAAAAAAAAAACGACGGCGGAAGAAAACAGTCCGAATCGACTGATTTCTAAGACCTGTATGAAACGGTGACGGATCATTTTTTCGAGAGTATACTATATGATGTATATATGAGCTGACGACGCGAGTGTCTATAAAAGTGTTATTTTTTTATAGAAAAATTTTCACCGCAGCTTTTGGCCAGCGGTATAAAAAATTTCCGGCCGGCGGCCTGCCTCTGCCTAATAATACCTATAAAGCCATAGCGAAATAGACAGCCGCCTCGGACGACACTAGTTTAGGGCCGGCAATTTTATAATGAGCCGAAATCTACGGTGATATACACCGTATACGATGCATTTCTAATGCGTATTTTACGGTTATGGAGGGGAGGCAAATATCACCTCCTTAAAATACGCCCTCGAGAGGCAGCGTAAAGTATATATAGATTTGCCTAAGGCGGCGAAACACCCAAGTCCGGTTCTGTATACGTATATTATGGGACGTAACCGTAACCGTACTGGTTATTACCTGCAGTAAACGGTTTACTTCTCGTCAAAACGTATCAGCAGCCTGCAGTTTTTTTTTTTTTTTTATTATATGACATTTAAAATCCAAAAGATTTTTTTTCAATAGTCCCCGTCTTCACGCGTGGGCGCCCAACCAACCATAATAAGTCTTATTTGGTTCATACAAGATTACTAACGCTATCTACGTACACGCGGGCGGTCACATTACATTATTCAGCAAAGCATTCAACCAATACCGTATATAACCAATAACCATGCCAGGTGGTTTAGGGTTCGAACACCCCCTCAAAATTTTTTCTTAAAATTTAATGATTTTTTTTAAATGTCTATTACATTTGAAATTTGTACACTGAGATACGAGTATAAGGTATATTGAATCGATATACTTATTATTTGTATTATTGATATTGTGTTGGATACGTGTAACTCTATAATGTGCTTTCGTTATAACAAATTTATATAGCTCTGCACACAGTACCTACTATCTAATCTTAATTATTTCGGAAATTTTTTTTATTTTTTTTTTTTAGAAAACGATCAATATTGAAATAATGCGATTCTATATCATTTTTCGTAATTTTAAAACTAAAGCCAGTACAGGCCAAAAAAACGAATATTAAACTATTTCATAAAAACAATAGCTTAATGTGATTTTAATTATATCCGAAAGACTTCAAATTCTACTAACCTTGTTTTTAAGTGTATTGTAATAAATTTTAGGTCGCGCACTCCTAAAAATTTAACAAAAAAGAAATTGTCCTTACGTAAATAACGGCCACTAATGTATAATTAATTATAATTGCAGTAGAAATGTATAATAATGTATAGTTATCTAAACTAAAAAAAAAAAAATGTCACATACTTAATTTAAATAATAATTTCTTATTTTATTGAGCTTATTTACGATTTTTTTTTCAATTCGTTAGTCAAAAATCATATTTATACTATCAACTCCCACCCCAAAAAAAAATAAAAAATTTGCTGGCTACGGCCTTGCGCGTTCGACATTAATTGTTCAGTGACGGTTATGTCAAAGTCTTGAGAGAGGGACGAACTCAAACACAATGGTGAGCTAACGGAGCCCCCACCCCCAATCATCGAGTTCAACCTCCCCGCGTTATCAGTATCAGAAGTTTATGACTCAAATCAATTACGGATATTTTAGATGTTTTAATTGAAAAAAAAAAAGGTAGCGAGCCGAGGGGGTTGTGGATGTCGCTTAAGTGAACTACTTGGATAAAGATTTTAGAGTTTTGTTACTATTATAAATTCGAAAGCAATGATAAATCATTGCATTCGATAAAACGATTCTGAGCGGAGCTTCGGTGTAATTAAATAAATAAACGACAATCGATTAAGACGAAATTACATTTTTAGCGTTTTGTATATGTAATTTTTGGTAGTTTTTCCCGACTTTTGAAAAAAGCGTTGAGAAAATCGAAAAACGACCTGTCTAAAGTACAAACTAGATGCGATTTGCAATCAGAAAAGGTGCTACACGGAAAGATCGGTGCACTCCTTCTGGTAGAATTTTCGGGTACAGTCATAAAAAAAAAAAACACATCATTGTAAAACCAATACATACCTCGCTCCGCTCAGAATCTAAAAAAAAATCCACATCATCTTCCGTTGATACTTTTTGAGCAAGCCTGTATTCAAATCCTGCCCTTTTTCAAAAGTTTAGGACAGGTATTTCACCATTTAAAACACGTATTCAGGTATCGAAATATACTCCGAGGGGGGACGGGACGATCCACCTATCACCCCCCCCCTCGCCCAGATATCCGCCACATGGCATTCTCAACATTTCTTCAAATACACATAGTCCAGTCAAATTAGGAAAAAGATCTGCAAAAATTACCTTTCTACTAAACATACTAAAAGTCCTGACGTCTACCCCCTGTGCGTAGTCCTCCACCCCTAAAAAAGGGGAGAAATCTACCCTTCCACCTTTTTCTTTATAACTCATTAACCATTGAACTTACGACCAAAATGTATAGAACAAAAATCAAAGGCCATCTAATTTACTACAGTAATTGACTATTTTGTGCGCTTAAATTTTTATAGAATTGCGGAAATTCTATTATGTATATAAATTATATAGAAAGAATAATATATATTATTATTTTATACTACACGAACCCCGTCGCGTGTGTTTATAATTTACATAGGTAGCATATTCCCGTCGGCATCGTCGTACTGGACCAATCCCGGAGCCAACCTGTACTCGAACATAGCGGCCGCGTCCGCGTCGCACTCGATGGGCCACCACCACCACCACCACCATCCGGGAGCGAGCACCGCGGCCGCCGCGGTCAGCCACCACACCGCGGGCGTCTCGCCGCACTTGGCCGGCTACTCGCACCACTACGCGTCACCATGACCGACGGACCCCGCAGCAGTGCACTGGGCCGCCCGGTCGCTGTCCGGTTCCGCAGCCGCGGCCCGACCCGCACCGCCGGCGCCGTACGGCAAACACGTCGAATGAATACCTAACCGCGTGTTACCTAACCGCGTATACCGCGCCTAACCGAACCTAACCACCCCGGGTTAGGTACGGGCGCCGCGCTAATATTATTCGCGTACGACGCGTACGTAAGTTTCTTTCTTTTTTTTTCCCCGATTTTCACACGAGCGGAACGAATACTTCGCTTCGGAAACGCCAAAAACGGTCCACTCCGCGGGGAGGCAAAAATCACGTTAAAATAATAATAATCGTCTCTCGTATATTATTTTTTTGAGAATTCCCTCTAGAACATAAGAGAGAATACGTCCACTCGCGTTTTCAAACTAAGTAACTATTATAGTGCTCGGGACGTTTTAATAATAGATTATATTTTTTTATTCGCGAAATACTGATTATTCTTCTTTTCTTTTTTTTTTTTTTAAGTACCACGCGCCAATTCTGTTCCCGAAGTTCAGACCAAACCTGACCTGACTCGACAGTTTTCAGCACATTTCCCCGTGTGCCGCGGGGAGCACTTTTTGTTTTAAAAATTAAAAACGATTTGTTTCCTACTGCAGTTTTAACCGGAAAAATAAGACATTTACTGTTTTTAAGTCATACGTATATAATACATATAAACGCAATAAGGGCTTTCCTAAAATATTATAATTTTATCTATATTCGTGGGCATTTATCCTACAGAGCAAAAAAAAAGCCATAAACACGAAACAGTTATAATGTCGTAATCACGTTTTTTTTTAAATATTTTTAAATGTCTCGTCGAACAATAAATCTTCGGTATTTAAAGTAAATTTATTTTAAAATATTTCGAAACGGAAATTTTTTTCAATCGCCGAGTTCTAGGATGTTATATCGATGCGAAGAAATGTAAACGCAGTGTAGTCGGTTTATGTTAATGGATTTTGCATCCTCCGAGCTTAAAATCGCCGATCCATCTCGGATTATATTATTTAATATTATATAACAGGAAGAGCCGGATACGCCTGTACTTTGCAGTGTTAAATGCGTAAACGGGTGCTCGTAGACGGGAGCAATACGCGAAATTCGCAATTTCGTTTTAACGCGAAAGGTAATTTTAATATTTGTAAAAGAAAATTCGGGTTCGCGGTACCACAAGTGTCGATTAGTCGATTATTCGTTAGCGTATTGATATTAAAAAAAAAAAAACAAAAATCACGCACTCGAGTTCATAAACTTGCGACAATCAATCCGTGTTTCACTGTCGTTTATAATATATTAATAGATACGTACAGCGCACGAAAACATTAAACTCGAAATATTAAAATGTGAATAATTATACGATATATACAATATACATATATAATATTTCACCGTCGTCTTTACGGTTTTCGATTTGGATTTTATATATAAAAAAAAATAATAATAATAATAAAAAAATATATATACATAAGTAGAAAACACTATTATAACACGTGTGACAATTTTATATAAGTGTACCTGTAAATTCAAAATCCATCCGAACCTATAATATAACCGCCACCGATAACGATTACGCGTAAATATTATAATTTATTTTAAGAATCATTATATATTATATATACGCGTGTATTATGTCACTATAAGTATATTATATGTATATACCTACAGTACTTTTTATTTGAAAAAAAAAAAAATATCAATCCGAATAATTCTCATAATTTATATATAACCGATTCAATACGACTAGTACAAAAAAAGGGAGAGGGGATTTTAACTAAAAATAAATTATTATATTATTCCGAAAAAAAATTTCTTACGTCGGCCGCCGATAATTCGATCGGGAAATTTTTTTTTTTTTTTTTATAGAGTACTGTATCGCAGTACACTTTTATTACTCCATATAGCATTTACAAAACGTACAAAATATGTTATTACCATATTACGATGATAATAATTATTTGAAAAACGTCGTAACGTCACTCATCGACTTGTATTCTAGTCATTTTGTGATTAAAACTGGCAATTCAGATCTCGTTCCTTGATTTAAACAAAACCGTTGCACAATATAATTTATACTTCAAATCGTTTTTTTTTTCCTAATTAAAACGATATACAATACGTATAAACCCGCCTACAATAATGTTCGTGCAACAAGTGTTTGTTGCGCGACCGCATTGACTTCGTTAGATAATATAGGTACCTACCTATATATATATATACGAGTTTTGACAATCTAACATATATATAATATATATAGCTATTAGATTATCGATAAACAAGTTTTAAATTTAAATATATATATATATATACTATATACACATATATATTAATATCCATTAAGAAAATAAACTCGGCTCTGCGTCAAGTAAAAGAAAGTGCAATATAATAATTAAACATTTTTTTTTTTTTTTTTTGTATACTTTTAAGAAAATTTAGTTTGTAGAATTTATTCGTAAGAACGTGTAATATTAATCTCTGTACAGGCCTTATATGTGTATTACTGAAGGCATCAAATAACTAGTCATATAATATAAGTTATTATATGTATTTAATATTATGATTATATATATATAAGATATTAAATATGTAATAATACCAGCAGTGCGATCATAAAATAAATTAAAATAATGTTTTAACGTTACCAGCTGCAGATACACACACACACACACACACACATTGTAAATATTAACTTCGTATTGGAGAACGAAATAAAATCATTATTATACTGTGTTTTTAATCTGTTGTTTTAATATTCTTTCTAATCTCTTTCGATATTTTGGTGGTTTATAGTAGGGTAATAATCACGGACTATGGAATAAGATCGCGGAAAGAAAATCGTGCACGTCTAAAAGACTCTTTAAGGAGAGAAGAGATGAAGGATAGAGAACTGCGTCGAGAGAAAAGTAAATAGGTACTGTCAGTTGAGTGTTGAGAATGAGGGAATAGTCGTGTGAAAAAGGATGTATTATGTTCCGTGTTGAGGATACGCGCAACGCGGGATGAAAAAAAAGTCTACGCTGGACTCGTCCTAATCCCAATTGGTCCTTGGCACCGAGTATATATAGATAGGGATGCCGAATCACCATTACTCCGCGGAATAGAGCGAACCGAGGAAATATATAAAGTGTGCGCAGGCAATTCGAAGAGGTAATAAAGCAGCTATATATTGCGCGGGTAAATCCGCTTCGTGAAACGCAAAACTTTTACAGCTCCAAAAATCGTTGTATATTCATATTGTATTTTTTACCGAAATTTAAAGAACAGGACGTAACCCGGGGTCTTTAAACACGGTTAACCCGGTACAGTATCGTGTCAGGAAATAACGACGTACCGAACATAATTTTCGAAATGAAATCCGATCGTGACAAACGTTTGCAGCCAGCCAGTACCAAAAAAAAAATAATAATAATAATATCAGTGTACGGTATAATATGATGAATATTATGTGTGTTTTATTGCGTACAAATACTGCTATAAGCGCGTGTGAGGGTCGTTCTCAAGAATAATTTCGAAACGCCCTGCAGGCGCAACAATGAGACGGCTGCTCAGAGGGACCGCCGCGCCGGAAACGAAGGAAAAGCTGAAGACACGCGAGTCGCTCTGCAGCAGCAGCAGCAGCAGCAGCAGTACATGCGCGCCGCGCGCGACATTGTTCGGATTTTCTCCGTTTGTCGAGCATTAACATTAAAACGAGCACGGTACGCGGTGTACATATAATGTATAGAGAAACAATGAATATGCATGAGCTCCGTCGACTACTTGATATTTTTACCCTCGGAAGTTATAAAAAAAATAATAATAATAAAAAATCTCCCCGCGAAACTTTGCATTATTGTATTCATATCGAATATAATATAATAATACGAAACTGTTGACCGAGGGGAGGGAGCGACGCTTGTGTCGTCGGCAACTACGGCATGGACGACACGGAATATTACTGCTATACTATATTATTATTATTATATTTTACCGATACAAATTTGCAATAAAAAAATCTCTCTCGATCGGTAATAATAACGTCCTCTATACGCGTTCGTTGTACGCGGAACGATCCATTGCGTACGCGTTACTTATAAATATATAGTCCGGACTTGTATTCACTTAAAACGCATAAAATGTTATGTCAAAATTCTCTAAAAAAAAAAAACCTATAAATATTCTCCTTATATTCTCTAAAAAAAAATGTGAAAAATATGCAAAAATTATCAATGAACATCAATATGCTTTAATTCTTGTTATTTTTTTGACACGTATAATATGTCTTATGATCATTCTATAAATTTATGCGACACCGAGAGCTTTACCATGACGTCATAAACCCGGCTCTACTCACCACACGGCCAAGTCCCCCCACTTCTATACCGCCGTTGTCAGTTACATTGGAACGGCGATGGCAGCGCGATCTATAGATATATAGATATTTATAGATATAGATATGTCTATAGGTATGAGGAGATGAAGACTAAGCCATAGGTAACTTTTTGTCACGTGTAAAAAATAAATAAGATATATACAAGACATATACATATAGCAATGTATATGCATGCAGTGTAGATACTCTTTCCTAGCTTTTTGTCTAAGGAGGGGTCAGTATGGGATGTATTTTATTAATTTTTTTAAATATTCTTTAAATAATTATTTAATTGGAGTATACAATTGCACAATGGAATAATTGTACTATAGTAACAGCGTATGAATAACAACATAGGTTTATTATATTAAAGCATAAAAAAATAATAATATTCCTTTGGTATATTTTAATTATAATGTGGTATACTCTTGCAAATTTTTATCATAATCTTAATAATTGCAATAATTTTTTCCGTAATACAATCACTGCGCGTTTTTTTTTTTTATGAAAATGACACAAAAGAAAAAATATGTCTGGTAAATGATTCAGAAAATATTTTTTTCAATATTAAAATTAAAATTAATTAGTGTTTTTTTTCTAGCAATTAACAAAATATTCCAAAATATGTTAAATAAGCTATAAATATTCGCTAGCCCGTGAAATATTCTCGAATATGCTGCAAAAAGAACTTTTCCCGTGAAATCTGTATTGAATAAATCGTTCACATTTGTTACTCTCGTAAGACTGCGTACACACAGTAAAGATGCGTAAAAACATATCTGTGGCTTGGGTCAAGAAGGGCCAATGTCGCTTTCAGCTATTTTTCAGAAAATACATATTTTGGCCTTTTTGAAATTAGTTGTTCCATAAAAATCTTAATTTAATTGTAGACATAAGTCCATGTACTTCTTAATATATTAGATGTAAAAACATACGCCCTTTTAGTAGGTACTACAAAAAGCGCATTAAATTTTATATGATAGAAACTACAACTCAATATGACTAAAAAGTGACATTGGCCCTTCTTGACCCAAGCCACAGATATAAATACGGACTATATACTTATAATCGCCCGAGATTTTCCCGCGGCATTTGAAAAAAATTGATTAGTCAAAAATTAACTTCCTACTCAATAATAAGTTACTATACGTTTTTTAACCAAACTCCCGATTAATTGCTTGTAAAAAATAAAAAGTATCTAAATTTGTAGGCATTAGAGATCTATTAGATCGTATTCTTAAGTCCGTTACTAATATTATATCTCTTCTTCTTCTACTAAAGGCCACGCCTTTTCGCTGCAAACTTGGTTTTCCGTTCATGACTCACGGGACCTATTTTCGTGTGTAATACGGAGTTATAAATTGTGTAACACTTGATTTGAGATGGTTTTTATATTATTTTAATTAACAAGAAATTACAAAATAAAATGTATGAAATATTTTTTTTTATCTCATTTTAAATAAATGTAAGTATAAGGTCGAAAAACATATTGTACGATCATTTATATTTAAATGAAGTTATCATTATCAATAATTTTCTAAATAATTTTTTAAGTAAAAAAAAAAATACACTTTTCTAGAAATATTAAGTCAAAGTATAGTAAGCGGAGGAAAAAAAAAGTAGTGAATTGCGAATTTAAGTCTTGAGTTTGTACTTAAAAGTGTGTAATACGAAAAATAGGCGCTGATGAATCATCTCTATTTATAGCTAGTCTTTTCATAATATATCGACGGACCGGTTACAGACAGCTTGTCTTATCATTTCTTCGATATAGGTGCTCTTTCCTTGGTCTTCCTTTTTCTTTGTGTTCATTTATTATTTCTTCAAATACATATAATAATTAATAATGTGTTATAAAATTCGACAGAAGAACGAAGTTAATATACGTATATATATATATACCGTCAGTTCCGTCGCATAATTCACGACGTCGGACAGAGGCGGCTCAAACAAACTCTAAAACTTCGGGGCCACTGACATGCAAGCAGAGAATTCGGAGTGAGCATAGTACTGCTGGATATTCGCATTGCGGATCATAATAACGAAGTAGAAAAATATATGTGTTTTAGTATTACGAGTCCAGCGTGATGTATCGGTATCGGTAAATTCATGGATATACGCACCTTTAAACGGGACAGTGATTATTGAGGGCCGATCGTATAGCTTTAATAGTATGGTGCCTTTCAAAAAAAAAAAAAAATGTTTTTCCAAAAAACTACTTGAAAATCTGAAGTGGAATTTTTTATTTACCCAAATCAGCCGTTTGCAGATTTTATACTTTCCTGAATTATGTATACGCTCGTTTTCACGGTACACGTGAAAATATTTTTTTTCTTCCAAAAACGTTCTTGCCGAGCTGCAGGCTATATAATTTTATGAAATCGTCGTATAATTTTCTAAATTATAATAGAGTATTAATTTTATAAACATATATTTGTTTATTTAATTCGAATAAATTATCGTTGAAAATAATAATCAAAAATAATTTTATATCGCGTTATTGTATTAAATGTTTTCATTTTTTAAATTTTGCAGCAGGCACCTTTCGGCTCTGGCTCGTGAACGCCACTGATGGCCGGGCAGCTAAATTTATATTATATACCGAACGCGATCGTAACGGCGCGAGCTGACAATTGCGTTCGTGCAGGTGAGAAGATCGCGCGTACATTATATATAATATAAGAACAACGACGACTGCAGTGTATACTGTTGTACGCGCGTATACATTGTATTATTGTATACGGAACGTGTATATATATATAGAGAGAGAGAAAAATGAGAGACGTGGCGATAAAGCGCGGCGGCGGCGGCGGCGGCGGGAGGGGAGGGAAAGCTTTTGTTATGGAAATGGTGGTAGGGCCAACCGGAAGTTGGTATCGACCACCTGCGCAACCAACCGACGTTTCCGGAACCTTCGCGGCACAAGATGGAGACAACGGCCGCGGGACCACACCTACCCGAGCCGAAAGCGCATCACTACGCCGCCGCCGCCGCCGCCGAGCTTTTTCTATCTTTCCCGCGGCCTTCTTCGTCCGTCCCTCTCCCCGGCCCCACCGGACCGATTCGCGCGCCCTCTCGCACCTACCCCCGCGCCACCAACCGTCATCGCACCCTCCTGCACGCAAACCAAGCACCGACTGCACGCCGCGTATAAAACAACTTACTGCGTATCGATTATATTATAATGTTATATATATACAAATATAATAATAATAATAACTGGCACCGCGCCTGCACGGTTGCGGCGGATCCCGGAGACGGTTACTATTGCCGCGGCATCCGCGATTTCCTCGCGCGCTGCAGCAGCGGATTATGATAATAACGAGCGAGTCCGAGTGTTTCTTCCGCCGCCTCGGTTCCGACATTCGTGCACTGCGCTCTCGTTCGAATCGCACTGGTCTGTATACGCATACGCACACAATATATTAATATCTATATACTCTGTCGTTTTGCAGATATTTAAAATAATATATATAATAAATTAAAATTTTACTATTCTCTGCACTTTAAACTATACCTACACGTCGAGCCCGCACAACCACTGCAACCTTACGGAATCAGGGGCGCGTTAATGGCGAGGGAGCAAAAGGTGCATTTGTCCCGGGCGACAATTTTCGAGGGGCGGCACAGCACCGATCACGGAAATTTGGATTTCCGCATTGTATAGGTAATAATAATACGTAAAAAAATATACGTGGGAGACCGAAGTAATAAGAGAAAAAAAATTTTCTTATTCCCCCTCCCCCCAATGATTTTCTAATTACTCCTGTCGGGGTAATTCAGAAATAGTCTTTTAGTTTTTCTCGTATATACAGCAGCATTGTTTCGGATATGAGCTCATACGGAAATTAAAACGTTTCGAAAAACGAAGCCAACTGGTGGGAAGAGTCTGAGTGTTAACATTTTTTTTTCAGCTCGTGTTACACAATTTGTTTTCCAATGGAACGTATCCGGGGACAAAATTGTAAGAACACGCATTATATATATATAGGTATTATTGAATTACCTGCCATTGGGTTTCGCATATATAACGATTTATTATATTTATACAAAATTTGTAACTAAAAAACGAATCGGGAAAAAACCTGAAAATTCATTACACGCTTGAACTTTTCTTACTGTATATACAGAGGAAGTCGCGTAGCTGTGCACATGACTTTAGACGTCGTATGTATAGTCCTGTTTCAACCTGATTTACGAGTAGTAACTGCAGCAGAGAAACGCTTGAACAAAGTATAATCGTTTGAAAACAAAATCTGTATGCGATGAACTCGAACCTCGGACCGGATGGAAAAAAAACGACCGAGCTGTCTCCAGATCGAGTATACCCGCGATTAAATCGTATTTATTATACTCACATTTATGACTCAACGAAGAGCGACTTCTCCGGCAATATTCGAAAACGATGTAAACTGGACTATGAAGAATTAATAAAAATCATCTAACCTAATCGCGAATAGAGTAACATCGTTACACTACGTTACATCAGTGGCGCGACGGATACGGTCTAAAACGGGCAAATGCCCGTGCAGGCTTTGACTTGGATTTTTTCTGCGGTAAGCTCTACAATTTGTGAATCCTAAAGACCTATAAGGTTCTCGCCTGCATTTTAATCTTGAATTTTTTTTGGGGGGAATGTCTAGAAACGTGTATTTGCCAGCAATTCAAATACTACTCGCCACGCCACTGTTTTTAATTGTTTATATTATCTCTGTACGAGTATATATTGTCAGTAATATCACACCGGTTGTCAAGCATTATGTTGAATTGAAAAATATTTATAAATTTCCATATAATATATCCGTATAATCATCGATTACATTCTATACGCAACGCGTGATTATATAAGCATAAAATAGTTTACACGTTCGAAATATTAACACATCCATAACATACCTATATGGTGTAATAAATACGAGTAATTTAACAGTAAGTTTTCTTTTTTCTCTTATACCGACATAATATATTATATGTACATAGTCGCAATTGTACGTTCGTTTTATAGTAGCGGATATACGGTTTTTTTTCATTTTTCATTACAAACTCCAATGGTCCAGTAAGAATTTTAAAAACAGATCCTTCGTGGTTTACAACAGGAAACAATCGAGTGAATTGTTTTTATTTTCTGCAAGATAAACGCGATTTTTCGAAAACTTTAAATATTTCAATCGTAAACGTTTAGAATTCATTAGAATCGTGTCAATACAAATGTTTTTCTCCCCGTTATTGTAGAACAACAATAATATAGTGCTGCGTATTATGTAAAAAAGTAACGTCCAGGGGCGATCGCCCCATCGCCCCCTAAAAACCGCTACTGCGTACTACAACGCTAGCACTGGTGAACTTTTTTTTTCAACTATGATAGGCCAAGTACATTGTGAGACACCGTTACCACGTACAAGAAAATCTACACGATGACTATTGAGGATGGAAGTAATTATTTTCTTATGACTTTAAATTGAAAAAATAATAGAAATCTACCCTCTCGAATTTTTAAAATATCCATTTTTTTTTTGTCTTGCAATTTGTTATGTCACGTTAGTGGATCGGAGCAGTTTAGAGCTTTTTGTTAAAAAAATACTCTTTTTCTCGCTTATTTTTCAACAACTTAATAACTTTGCCCTCCCCTTTCAAAACTCGAAATGACGACACGGCTTCCGCATCCCCCCGGGCGCTGATCCAGAGTATCGATTTGGGGGAGGGAGGCATTTATAAATTTTGAACACACATCATATTTTAATATATCCTAAGTCTTAGGATACACGTGTTTTTAAACTGAATAGTATATATACTATAATTAGTATAATAATTAAAAACTAACAATGTTTCGTCGTCAGTACTCATATAGGTATATTTTGAAACTTATTTTAATATCTACAAATAACTTTAAAAAAAAAAAAACAAATATAAAATGAATTGTTTAATTTTTTGTTGTTAAACATTAACAAAAATGTCTAAAAGATCCAGAATTAAAAATTACATTAATCGTTATCGCCCGCGATAATCAACGTAACGAAAATACCGCGACGGCACTAACTCGGATTTTTTTGGAATTTGGAGGGCATGGCATGGCCCCCATGCCCCCACCCCTTGTATCCGCGCCTGCATCCCACCAACCCACTAATTATTTTGATTGCCACTTCGACCACTGGCCACGACTATATTATTATATATATAACACGGTGTGCACAAATAAGCGATAAAATCTCCGGGCGAGTGTACGAACAGTTGCCCATAATAACGTTCTTAGAAATCACGTTTTCCGTAATAAGAATCCGTTGGACCACATTTTTTTTTGCTCGCGTACGTCGTACGCCGCTATCTCTGCGTTTAGGTTTTCTGCCGAAACGGGACACCCACACACGCTCGTCCGTCCCAGGGCCGCCATCTGGTGGTTTACAACAGCGCGTCCGTAGGAAATAAATCAGAAAAACCGCGAGATTTTCCGACATTACGGTTAACCGATGGAAACGTTAGGAAAAAAAATAACAAAACGCGTCAAACGTTATACTTTTTCCTTTTCGAAAAACCACGTTTTGTGATAATAATAATTATAAAACGCGATTCACGCACAGATTGAAAATCCTATTCGGCGATTGCGACGTTGCCGCGTCATTGACGCCCGTACGTTTTTACAACGTCCCCGGACGAACGAACGCACGGGCGGCGGCGGCGGCGGTAGTGGTCAGCCTGTTCGACGTCGACGACAAGACGATCGGTTCCGCTCTCCGATTCGCCTTCGCCCCACCACCGGAGAAAATAGCCGCCGTACCGTCCGTAGCCGATTTTTTTTTTTTTTGTGTTTCTCGTGACGCATACGCGATATTGTACCGCGTTGTCGACAAGGTTTTTTTTTTATTGTTTTCCGAACGACGACGCAGTAGTAGAACGAATAAACGGAGAAATATAGCAGTCCGCTTTTTGTTGTTGTTCTCTGGCCGACGGTTTCTTTTTTTTTCTTCTCTTTTGTCTATTCGGCTCTCGATAATTTTTGTTCACAGTCTCGCGCTCGCGCGTGTCCAGGCGAAATCCCAAGACCAGCCGCCAGTCGATAACCACAGTAGACACGAACATACGCATGTCAATCCAGAACCTCAACGTATTCGGTGAGTGACGTTTGGAAAAAGAACATGGCGCGGCCGTGTGCGACGTTCAACGGATGTCGAGAAACCGCGCGCGCGCGTTCTTTGTTCCGTCGCTTCGCGCGCCAACGGTCGCCGATATTTTTGTAATGTCGCGTCCCTCGGACCTTTTTTTTTACGGTAAACCGGACAGTTGGACGTCCGCGATTGTTCGTACTCGACGCGGTCGTGACCCAGTAGTCTAGGGCGATTTTTCGCTGTAAAAATAAGAGGCAGTTTTTTATATATATATATATACACACAAATTCGGCGGCGATATTGTTTATACGATCGGTAATGGTGTAATTTGTGGACGACCGATTGTCGTAGAACCGCGCGCATCGTCCGACCGCGTAGCGTTTCGGACGCGGAAATCCGCTAAACGACCGCCGAGTAGAACGACGAAACCGACGACGCGATAATCTTATTGGATAATACGTACTACCTATAGCGTGTATTACAAATGAAAAATTATCATTTGCTAACGGCGTTTTGTATTTTTTTTTTTTAAGACCCGTTTGCTGATGCAATCAAGGGTGCAGACGATGACGTTCAAGACGGGCTTGTTCACATAAGAATTCAACAACGTAATGGTCGTAAAACACTGACAACAGTTCAAGGTCTGTCTTCGGAGTATGACTTGAAGAAGATCGTACGTGCCTGCAAAAAGGTAATGATAGTGTTTGATTGTTGAACGCGCCTTTTGACGGAAGGCAAAAAAATTTTTTATAATACGGGTCGATGAAATACAGTGATAATTGGCTAGGACTAATTATTGGTGTGACGCTTTACACACGCCTACACGGCGTTGCAACTATGACTCGTACTTTGTAATACGCGCGTAATGTATATGTAATACAATGGGCGTAAACCCTAACGAGATTTTTGTAATCGCGCCCCGAGTATTCTGATGCATTTCTGTAAAACATTAATTGTATTCCAGGAGTTTGCTTGCAACGGTACAGTGGTCGAACATCCTGAATACGGTGAAGTGTTACAATTGCAAGGTGACCAGCGAGAAAACATATGTCAATGGTTAACTAAGTGTGGTCTCGCCAAGTCCGATCAACTCAAGGTCCACGGTTTCTAGAAGAAACGCACTTTTGAGATGAAGCTACAACAAAACACCATTGATGGCAACACCACAACCGATACAAACAGATTGCGATAAATTCGAAATTCAATTTAATAATTATGCTTTAATAAATATATAATGTAAATCAGTAATCACTAGCGGTTTTACACTTTTTATTTAATTTTCAACTGTGTAGATTTAAATCGGCCTTAGAGCTATGTATATCGACGCTACAGACGTATTTAGGGAAAAATCCTGCGTTGTTACAATAATTAATTGTAAAAAGAAAGAAAAAAAAACTAAATAAATAAATTCTGTATTATACTCGATTCTACGCGATGGTGTTCAATAATAGTTCATTAAATGTACGGTATTTTTCTTTTATATTTGTATACATCATTTCTTTGTATTCGTAAATTGTGATTTATTATACCACATCCTGAATAAAATTATTTTTTATAATTATAAAAGGAATGCAGATGTTACGATGAACGTTATTAAATGTCACAAAAATAGTATTAGACTATTAATAATAAAACGTCTTATATAACATAACTATTTGTACAAAAAAAAAAAGTTACATAGTACGTGGGCATAATAATAATTAAGTTGAAGATCGAATATATTGCTCACTTGATTTGTAAAAGGTACGCGTTTTGTTTCGGAATAGCAAAATTAATGTGAAAATCAGTTTTTCAAATTGTACACTAATTCCGAGAACGTAGCTTACATTTAATCCATATTATCGAGTACAAAATATAAAACTTAAATAAATATTTATTTCCCGTATAAGAAAATGACGCTAATATACTACAAATGTGTACTGTAATAAAAAGTTTAACAAAGGCGTAAAATTTCATTATCAACGAATTTTAACGAACTCGCTGATACTTTTTCTCGGTTTCTATCACAGAGTAAGAATGTTTTCTATCGATACTAGTCTAATGCTGTGGGTAAAAGTAAATTATTAAAAATCATCATCGTGTTAAAAAATAAACAATTATTAAATTATCACCTGGTCAAATGCCTTTACTCTTTTAATTTTAGTATTTTATGTAGCGATAAATAAATGAATAATTTAATTGTAGCTAATTTGATTATTCCTTGTAAAATCGTACATTTTTTATAATTATGGTGATTCTCCATTAAAATTAATGCTCACTGAAAATAATTACTCGAGGTCGACAGTTTCTTGTTTTTTTTTTCTAAACTTTTTGACAATTCAATTTAAAAATCATATTTAATTGTGAATGTTCATCACAATACAGTCATTGTTTGATACAAAGAATCGTCTCATATAAATTATATTAACAATTGTTTGTTGGTAAGTACTTAATTTAAACTCTGCAATGATAAGTAAAACGTACCAGCAGAATAATATTTCCTGTACCTAATTGAAATGTATTTTTTGGATTCCGAGTAAAAACACGTGTGTCATTTCTATGCGATAAGAAATATTCAAGTGAAACGACCCGGCAGCCTTTCTAAACCGTGTTCTAGTGCAAAAAAATTCTTTATTGACTATTAACCGTATAATTCTTGTAGAGTTATCAATTTAATATTTTTTTCCTCTCTTTAAAACTCAATTTACTTTTCTTGCGTTTATCTATACAGATCCGAATAACACAAGGGAGGCGTGTAAATTGTTCCAAGTGATGAATCGCACATTTTTCGAGAAACTCCAAACAACGTTTTAAAAATCAATTCTGTGATAAAATAGTTTGAACGTACAAGCGTAACTGTACCACTGTACTAACAAATAAATGCTCCGTTATAGGCAATACATTTTTAGTAAACATTTAAAAAAAAGTACAATCAAAAGATAATATTTTCTAAGTATTATATATATATATATATATATATATATTTTTTTAAAACAGCAATTACAATAAAAGTATGAAAATCGATTGAAAGAAAAAATTGTTTTCTGTTAATTTTCTGAACACAGGGTAACTGCAGGTTATTGCAGTACAATTCAAATGCAACAAAAAAATGTTCCCTTTGGTCAAAACTTCTTACCTACGTTTAATATCGTATATATTATAAATATATAAAAATCAATGATACAAACTAATTTATATATATAGGTATACAGCTGTTTTATTTCAACTATTATATTAAGTAATATTATTGATTGGGTTTTTAAATTTTTAATCAGTGAATACCTATCAATAAATCTTTATTGGCAACTGCTGTTTGCAGTGCAAATACCTATATTATGTACCTATAACTACTAAATTTAAATAGTACATTGTTTTAAAGCGTTTTCATATTAATTGTTTCAGGCATATTGTCTAAATATTTTATGAAAATAAATTTCCCTATATATATATATATATATATATATATTCTGAATTTTAATTATATAATATGATATTATAAATATTATACAATACTTTTTTTCTGTTTTTGATGGAGCAGAAAATGCTTGCGCTGCATAACTCAGTTAATAATTATGTAATATATATATATATATATGTGTGTGTGTGTGTGTGTGTGTGTGTGTTTTAAAGAGCATTGATTTAAAAATATAAATATGAGTTTTTAATACTATATATATATAGCGTACCTACCTTACAAGTTACAGTTAAATCTTAATGAGACAGCGGTGTTTGTCAAATGCATACTTAGGTGGTTGGTTGCCGTTTTGGTATATCCTACGACAGGCCCGGATTAACACTATCGTATGCCCTAGGCATAGATGATTAAGAAACCGAACATTGAGTGTAAACATATACGAGTAATATTATTATTTTTTCCTGTACATTTTTACATACGTAATATTTTACTCGTGCTAACTTCTACAGATTGTATATTATATTGACTTATAATAAATAGGTATATATAAAAAAAAACATAAAATACGAGTATTACAAAAGAAAAATCATGGCCACACATTTTCGTAGGCCCTAGGCACAGTGCCTACAGTGCCTATGCGCTAATACGGCCCTGTCCTACGACTGGCTAGGGCAGTGGCGTATTTACGGGGGGTCCAGGGGTACTGGATCCCCCCCCAGAACCAAAAAAAAAAAAGATTATCCAAAGGTATTTTTTATTAAATACCTTATATCAATATATCTTGTTGGAATTTTCAAAAAAAAAAATTTGGACCCCCCCAGAAAAAATTTGAAAATACGCCACTGGGCTAGGGGTATATATATATATATATAGGTATAAGCGTGTAATCATATAAAATATTTGAGCAACACAATGATTTTTTTTTTTGTCGTTACAGAATATAGAATAATTATATTCACTAAAACGTTTGTATGATATTATATATTACACCGCGCAGATATAATAATAATAAAAAAAAAGCGTAGGTATATTTATTTCGCGTCTATGCGAGCAATCAAGAAAACTAAACAAAAAAATTTGACAAAATAATATTTTTATGTTTTATGTAAACGCGCGTAACGTTAAAACATTTTTATTTTCTAAATTATCTTTTCAAAGTAAATTTGGACGAAACGAAATTTTAAAATGAACGAAAAAAAATTTTGAATACGGCCACTACGTATACAGCTATTATTTCTTATATAATAATTAGGTACCTAATAATATAATGCGGCCCGCGGTTTACACTATATGTACAATAAGTACGCAGACGTTTTCAGCTGTAATTTTCTTAGTGGATTTATTGCGATTTACGAAAAAATAAAAAACAGCGATCCAAAAAATCCGCGGTAATCCTGGCAGCGGTCTGTCGTCAGTCGTCATTCCGCTATACACTATAGCTGCAGCTGAAGATAGTCCTGCGCGAAGGAATTATGCCGGGACACTATATGCAGCGGACGTGCAACAGTGCGCGGGAGAGGAGGAACTGCCGCAGGATTGAAAATATCAAAAGGATAATAAAAGACGAGGAAATAGGCGAATGGAGAAGAGTCGTTGTACGGAATAAGAAGACCGCGATACACCCAGCTGCTGCGCAGCATGTCGCGGAATAAGACTTTGAACGAATAATACGCTGCAGGGTCGCGTGGGCGAGTTTTATTATTATTTTTCGTTCGGAGAACTATGTATATCCTATCTCGACTCGTGCATCATAAAATATAGCGCTTTAATTTATTTTCGCGATCCATCATTGCTGCAGTGGTCGGTTTTTAATATTTTTTTTATTTTCTTCTTCTTCTGTTTGCAGACAACATAATAATCGTTGCAGTGTTTGTGACAGTGTACAGTTAGTCGGGCCAGCAGCTGCTCTACCTACGCGTTTGTTTTTATTCTTATTATTTTTTTTTTTTTGCTATTTATGCGAATTCCAAGTCATATAAGACGTTTTGCGCGAAAAACATAGCCGTATCTCACCACGGTTCGAAATAATACAAAAATAATTTTATTTTAAATATAATTATAATTACGCGTAGTTTGTATAAATATACGCAGTAATATACCTATAGTCAAAACGCTCTTGAAGCGGTTTTTTTTTTTGGGGATCCCTCCTGAGTCCTGATACGCTTTTAAAGCGTTTAAACGGGATTATATATATAGTATATACATAATATATAACAGACGGAATAAATTAGAAAAAAAAAGTTTACACGTTATTTATTACATAATAACACAAATATACATACTGTTTCAATCAAACGATAATTTCGTATACGTTCGATAAATTTACGATGAGTCGTTTTTATCGAACGCGACAATTTTTCCCAGTCGCTTTCAAATTCATATATATAGTAATATAATAACAATACTCCAAAACTTTAACTAAGTATATATAATTCGCATTCGACGAACGTTTTTTTTTTTTGTTATCCTATATATTAGCTCTTTAATCGAAAATCCTTTTTCTCCGTGTAAGTAAGATACCGCGGGTCAGAGATGTTTATACAGTGGCGTAGTCAGGGGGGCTGATGGGACTGCAGCCCCCCGCGCCCGAAATGAATAGATAATCAGTTTTTTATTGGGTACCGTCTATATACATATTAATAATTAACATATAAATTACTTAATAACTATCAGCTTCAGCCCCTCCCCACAAGAAAAAAATCCTGGCTACACCACTGTGTTTATATATATGTACATGTAGATAGTCAAAAGATCTAAATAATCGCGAAAAATAAAGTATACGCATATATTATTACACTTCTTCTTACAATAATTTATAGTTATTAGAAAAATAACTAAACATACAATTTTTTTTTTTAACGAATGTACCGAGCGTATATAATATACGGATATGACGCGCATATTATAACGCGCGCGTTGTGTATTTTTTCTCTCCTTTCGAAATCGATAACAGTAATAATAATAATAATTTAATACGAAATCGTTTACGCATCGTTTTTCGTTATACACTCGCAGGCGAATAGAGTGATGAAATATATTTCCTTTTTCTAGTATACGTTTTCTAAACGAGAGAAAAAAAATACTTGATAATTTTACGTTACCGTTTTTATATTGCAGCTAGTACACCGCGAGCGTAATGATTTTAAAATAATATCAAACAGGTATATGTATAGAAACGTGATAAGGATATATACACGCGGCCGCATTAATTCGATTTATATATATTAAACAAATTCGTTGAAAACTATGAAAACAATATCTGGTTAAAAAGTATATATATTTATACAAGTGCATTATGTCTATACATTATAGTATATAGACATTTAAAAAAATATATACATATATTTAAATTCCTAACAATACAATACGAACCTCGTGTACCTAATACGCGCTATACACTACCTACCGAATTTATTTATTTATTGTAAGAGCCAGAGCCAGAGACGTATACAAGGGGGAGATGTGGGGGTCAGATCCCCTTCCACGATATCTTTTTTTATAGGGTTCCTTATTAAGGCCCATAGGCATAATTCCGCCCATAGGCCACCACATACCTAAATCCGGCCCTGACCCCCCCTCCCATTGAAAAAGCATGTATACGCCACTGGCCAGAGCATATTTTAACATATAAAGTACGTAACGCACCACGTATGTCGTATATTATTACATTATTTTACACGAATGCCTTTATATATATATATAAATATATAACCAATATAAAGCGTGGCAAATAAGAGCAAAAAAAAAAAAAAAAATAGTTTCAAACGATGCTGACTTTTATAGAATTAAAAAAATAATCATAATAAAATTATAATTTCGAGATTTTGTTTTAAAATTCAACGTTTTTTTTTTCTCCGTACAATTGGGTCCTAACCCATCACTATTTTAAACAATTATTATAGTACTGCATTGCAAATTATCCCCAGGGGAACTAGACACGAGCACGGATGAGTGAACAATTTTTTATAAACTAAAAATGTACCGCGGGGATAGACACTTGGTTTAGTCCTCTCATATAGTCATATAGTGCCGCCCAGTAGAAATTCCTTAAAACATGCTCTGGTAAGAGCACAATAATAATAATAATACGCGTTAGAGATAGGTCAATTGGTTCGCAGAATTCAACTGATTTAACAGCTGCAGTATTGTTACTATACGAGTGTTATACGATTTCTTTAAAAAAAATTATTTTATCTAAACACTATATACGTATTATAATATGTGTACAGCTGCTGTATAGGTAACGATGAATATATCATATTATATGACCGATTATTGTTTATTATTGTGGTCTGTTTAGGCCACGAATGAGCGAGCGCGCATTTAATTATATATTCAACGCGTATATTGTAATATAATAATTTTGCACGCGGCGGTCGTATATACGTATATCGTTATTTTATTTAATAAATTGTATACGTCATCTCGATATAATATATATATATATATATATATATGCGTTAATATTCTTGTAGAGGTTGGATCGGTCGAGCAAAAGCTAAACTTATATTCCTACCTATATAATAATAAATAGCCTTTGAAATTGTTCGACTACAAATAAAATTACATTATATAATATTATACTGTGCGGTATAAGCGCGGATAAGCTCATATATTATTATACAGTCTGAAATTATGTAATAATCAATAACCAGCTTATACGCCGACTATATACATGGGTACGTGTTTTACACTAAACGTGTAAAAAAAAAATAATAATAATTTTTTTTTTGTAAACGTGTAGGTAAATTGAGCGTTCGCAGTGACTACCGTATAGACGAGCCGAGTTCTATAATAGAAATTATTTTGACACGATATAGCGTATACGCATAATATGATTATATGGTGATGAACAACTACGCCTTTTCCCCGGGGGAGGGGAGAGCAAAGCCATTATATACAAGAGTGATGAAATATATTTCCTTTTTCTAGTATACGTTTTCTAAACGAGAGAAAAAATACTTGATAATTTTACGTTACCGTTTTATATTGCAGCTAGTACACCGCGAGCGTAATGATTTTAAAATAATATCAAACAGGTATATGTATAGAAACGTGATAAGGATATATACACGCGGCCGCATTAATTCGATTTATATATATTAAACAAATTCGTTGAAAACTATGAAAACAATATCTGGTTAAAAAGTATATATATTTATACAAGTGCATTATGTCTATACATTATAGTATATAGACATTTAAAAAAATACATATATTTAAATTCCTAACAATACAATACGAACCTCGTGTAATACGCGCTATACACTACCTACCGAATTTATTTATTTATTGTAAGAGCCAGAGCCAGAGACGTATACAAGGGGGAGATGTGGGGGTCAGATCCCCTTCCACGATATCTTTTTATAGGGTTCCTTATTAAGGCCCATAGGCATAATTCCGCCCATAGGCCACCACATACCTAAATCCGGCCCTGACCCCCCTCCCATTGAAAAAGCATGTATACGCCACTGGCCAGAGCATATTTTAACATATAAAGTACGTAACGCACCACGTATGTCGTATATTATTACATTATTTTACACGAATGCCTTTATATATATATATATATATATAACCAATATAAAGCGTGGCAAATAAGAGCAAAAAAAAAAAATAGTTTCAAACGATATTGCGATAGTGCGTTTGGCGTTTAAATATGTGTGTATTTTGGTGTTCCCGTTCAATTACCGATCAGGTCCGGTTAATCGGTAACCGACAAAACGCATAGTGTAGCTCCAGCCTAATAATTCTGCTACAAAACCCAGCTATATTTAGTTTGCATTTGATCAGTAACCGTGATCCGTGCGCGCTTTTCTGTTTGAAATCACGCAGTCGAATAATATAATATGTTCGTATTTATTGATATTGTCAATTTACCGCCAGCACCGCAGTTATGTATTTATTTTTATTGTCAAGTTTTTGGAATTTAGCAAGACTGATATCTTGTGAGCGTTTATAATATTACGATTTACGAATTACGACTTCGCGAATGTGTTTTGTTTTAATATTTTGCTGTTCATTCGTATTTGTTTAAAATTTAAATATCGAAGAGAAATGAAGAGAATAAATGAATATTTTTTGGCGGATAGTAAGAAGAAAATATGGAACAATTATTCCTTTAACAGCTGAAGAAGTCATCGATGAATTAGGGCAAAAACCAAGGAAATTGGATATTGTATTATAATTATAATTATTATTATTTGTATTATTATTTGATACGTTTTATAAAAATCTTTTCAACTAATATATATTTTTTATATAACCCCCCCCATTGAAAATTTCTGTGTACGCCACTGCAAACGATGCTGACTTTTATAGAATTAAAAAAATAATCATAATAAAATTATAATTTCGAGATTTTGTTTTAAAATTCAACGTTTTTTTTTCTCCGTACAATTGGGTCCTAACCCATCACTATTTTAAACAATTACTATAGTACTGCATTGCAAATTATCCCCAGGGGAACTAGACACGAGCACGGATGAGTGAACAATTTTTTATAAACTAAAAATGTACCGCGGGGATAGACACTTGGTTTAGTCCTCTCATATAGTCATATAGTGCCGCCCAGTAGAAATTCCTTAAAACATGCTCTGGTAAGAGCACAATAATAATAATAATACGCGTTAGAGATAGGTCAATTGGTTCGCAGAATTCAACTGATTTAACAGCTGCAGTATTGTTACTATACGAGTGTTATACGATTTCTTTAAAAAAAAAAATTATTTTATCTAAACACTATACGTATTATAATATGTGTACAGCTGCTGTATAGGTAACGATGAATATATCATATTATATGACCGATTATTGTTTATTATTGTGGTCTGTTTAGGCCACGAATGAGCGAGCGCGCATTTAATTATATATTCAACGCGTATATTGTAATATAATAATTTTGCACGCGGCGGTCGTATATACGTATATCGTTATTTTATTTAATAAATTGTATACGTCATCTCGATATAATATATATATATGCGTTAATATTCTTGTAGAGGTTGGATCGGTCGAGCAAGAGCTAAACTTATATTCCTACCTATATAATAATAAATAGCCTTTGAAATTGTTCGACTACAAATAAAATTACATTATATAATATTATACTGTGCGGTATAAGCGCGGATAAGCTCATATATTATTATACAGTCTGAAATTATGTAATAATCAATAACCAGCTTATACGCCGACTATATACATGGGTACGTGTTTTACACTAAACGTGTAAAAAAAAAATAATAATAATTTTTTTTTGTAAACGTGTAGGTAAATTGAGCGTTCGCAGTGACTCCCGTATAGACGAGCCGAGTTCTATAATAGAAATTATTTTGACACGATATAGCGTATACGCATAATATGATTATATGGTGATGAACAACTACGCCTTTTCCCCGGGGGAGGGGAGAGCAAAGAGCCATATATATATAGCCTGAATACGCCTATATTATTAATATATAGGGCTCGGAATGATCTTAAAACTTTTATCAAATATACGCGTATACGCGAATTTATGCGTTTACCAGTAGAACACGCTATGAAAATATATTTTTGAAATTTTTATAAAAAAAAAAAATCGCGAAAAAAAATTTAATACGCACATTTTATTGATATAAACGTTTAAGAAAAAATAAAAACGAATTTTCTTCAGTAATTTTTTCCGTTTAATTATACTGCAGCGCATATGTAAATGTAAAATCATTTTACGTATAAGTACGCGTTTTAAGAACAAAATTATGACGAACAGAAATATCACATTTACTACGTTATACGTTTAATATGTATACGAGAAGCGTAACTACACAGTTTAAACGAGCACTGTACAACTGGCCGTAAACGCACGATGTTCACTAGCGATTTCGATGGGGACAGTATCGCGTTGTCAGATACAATCGACACACGAGATTTTGATAGCGATTAATCGCAGAATATCAAATTATTTTGTCCAAAACGCAACACATTATATGGGGTTACCCATATCTATTTATACTGTGTTTAATAAAATCGCCGTCGCCATCGCAAAAACGCCAGTTAAAAGCTACAATATTCATTAAAATGGACGAGTTTTCGATTTTATTGACTTCATACATTTCACTCAAGAACAGAGAATACCAAGAAAATATCTAAGGGATTTTGAAAATCCATTAGAATTCTACTCGGATCTTGAATTTTATAAAAGATACAGGTAATTATTATAATTAACCCTTTCAGTCCCCTTGTCCATTGCAATGGACACACTTTTTAACTATCATTTTATTAATCTATCGTTATCGATAGAAATATGAAACTTGAACTGTCGTATTAGGAATATTCTTATTATATAAATAATCACTTCTCATTCTTCTAATACGTATTTAAATACCATTTTTGAAGGGATTTGTAAAAGCCATATTAGATTTTGTAGGACCATTGATATCACACCGTTGTGGTTAGTTTTGGATTTTTTTCCCTCGTGCATACGTGATTTGGTGACACTGAAAAAATTATTAGTCGATTTATATGTCCATCGACAACGATTTAAATTTTATTGATAAGACGAAATAATCACGATATCTGAAATAATCATATGTGTACTCGTTGTCCATTGCAGTGGACATTATGACTGAAGTGTTGTGTTATCATCACCACAGAATAGAACCATTTATAGATTTACTAATATTTTTTATAAGACAAGGAAACATTTTAAACGTTTCTTTTTTTGAACCTGCACCTATATTTATTAAAACAAATTAACACTTGTAAATAATAAAATCAAATATACAAGATTTGAGAAATTCAAGTGAAACTTGGGACACAGTGCACTAAAATATTAAAACCTTAGTAACTCTGATGAGCATCAAGATAATCAAATTATAATTTTTTAATCAGTTGTGTAGACAAAGTGTAAAATAATTTATTTGCAACAAATTTGTATAAACTTAGTTTGTATTACTATATTAGTATTAGTACTACTCACGCAATAAACACAATTTCAAGCTCTTTCAAGTTACATACAATAGGTGCTTTTTAAAATATTTAAATAAATGTACTTCTTGAGTTTTAACGTAATGCTGATATTATTAAACGTCAAAAATTATATAAATTATGACATCATCAGTTTTATCAATAAATCTCAAAATCAATGTTGTCAAAAGCAATAAAAAAAATATAACATTTTGCCCCAAGTATGGCACTTCTGCGGTACCTAATTAAGAAACGGTGTAACACAAATACAACTTTATACTATTACAGGTTTACTAAAGAAATAGTTACTGATGTGTTAATGAACTTAGTTTCAAATCTTAATTATAACAATAATCGTGGCTTACCAATTCCTCCAATTCTTCAGCTTTTAACCGCCTTAAGATTTTATGCATCATCAGATTTTCAAGTAATATAAATGTATGAATAAAAAGATTAATTGAAAATAATTATCAATTATTTGCATTTATAGATAATTTGTGGTGATCTTAGAGGAATAAATCAAGCAACAGTTTCAAGAATTATTAAACGCGTTTCTAAAAGTTTAGCAAGCAATTTTAAAAGTGTTGTTCATTTTCCAAGTACTGCTGAAGAATGGAGATCAGTTCAGGAAAAGTTTTATGAAATGTACCAGATGCCTGGAATTGGGGGATGCATAGACTGCACCCACATTAAAATACAAAATCCTGGAGGGCCAGAATCTGAAGTTTTTAGAAACCGCAAAGGATACTTCTCTTTAAATGTTCAAGTTAGAGCCGATTTGATATTTAGTTCATTACCTATCATAATTTTATTCTAATTATAATAGGCTATATGTGGACCAACAATGGAATTCTATGATGTAGTAGTCAGGTGGCCAGGCAGTTATCATGACAGTTTTATATTTAATGGAAGTTACGCCAACCGTTTTTTTCTGAAAGTACTCATGGATTGAAATTGTTAGGAGATGGTGGTAATTTATTAATACAAAATATAATATAAAATTAAAATGAATACTTATTGTTAAATTTTAGGTCTATACCTATAATGTTTTAAATACCTATTTTTATAATTTTAGGATATGCATGTAAGCCATATTTATTTACACCATTACGCAATCCAACAACAATACCTGAACGAAATTATAATAAAGCTCAAATCTTGACACGAAATGTTATTGAAAGAGTGTTTGGCATTTGGAAAAGAAGGTTTCCTTGCCTAAGTAGAGGCTTGGCGAATGCTCCAGAGACAACAGTCAATATAATAATAACTTGTGCGTTACTTCATAATTTGGCTCAGAAATATAACAGTGATAATGGTGGTATAAATAACAATAATGAAGAAGATATTGAGGAAGAAATTCCAGTACCATTTGAGGATAATAATCAAAACATTATAGGTTCTGCTGCAAGAAATGCGTATATATTAAGACATTTTAATTAAGTAAATCATACAAATTACAATTCTTTTTTTTTATATTTCTAAATAATAGCTAACGAATAAGATTATAGGAACTAAATTATAATATTGACATAGGTAAGAAATAAAAAAAAAAAAAATACAGCAAAGCAAATAAAAATGAAACTTAAAGTAGGTAACCTACTTTGGTAAATTCACATTTATATAATATTTTAAATCAAATTTAAAAAAAAAAAACAAATTTTATAATTAGTCATTCACTCTCTTAATCGTTTTATTTTTAGTGCAATTTTTTCGCATTTTAGTTTGAATAATTTATGTTCTTCAAACCGTTTGGCAACAGTAGCTTGCATAATAAGTTTCTGATTTAAGATCTAAAATTATAAGCCATATTAATATCACATAGGTAATTCACTTTGTTCTTAGTGTTCAAAATATAAATAATCAAACTTGTATATATTTACCTGTAATTCATTAATTTTTTTTTCATGTTCAATCGATATTTTTTGTCTTTTTACTCTTAATTCACTCTCTTCTTGAATGTAGTCTGTTTTGTTTCCTACCCATTTTTTATTTGATTTGTTATGAAACTTGTCTACAAATGGATAGACACATATTTTTATTGAATAAGGCATTTTTAGGTACTCTACATATTACATATTTATTATTTATTATACAGTATACACTAAATATTAAATGATATTAATGTTAAACAATATAACAATTATATTATATTTCTAATGTTTGCAAAATGTTTTATTTATAATTAGACTTATGTTTTTAATTTTTTATTGTTTATTTGAATTAATAGCTTTAAGAGAGAACAAAGTACAGTATCGTAAATACACAATATAAAATTGTTTTAATACAATTATATATTAATATAATATTATAATATATTTTTACAATACCTTTCAAGAATTTAGAATTATTTTCTGTATCGGTTGATTTAGAATTATCCTTCACTGTGATCACAATGGGTGTATCATCTGAATAGACAAATTAAAAATCAAATTGTATTTTTTCAAGTAAAAAAATGTATATATAATATTTATTATAATAATGGATAGAAATTACTTGTAATAATCGGTTTAGCTTGCATTTCTACATTGTTTTCCATTCTGGTACTACCAATATACATTGGTATATATTGGTCTATATTGGTGTCAATATTAGTACTTGTGCTTGGAACAGCTAAAAATTAGTGTAGGTACTTTAATTTACACCTATACGTTGCATATTTTTATATTAAATTAAGTATATCCATTATTTATTTATTTACTTGTTTATTTTATCCTGTAGAAATTTTAATTTTGAATCATACACATTTTGGTAGAAATAAAGATATAAAGGAGTTATAATTTAGTTGGATTTCTATTGTAATATATTGTAATGAAAAATAAATCTGTATGAAATTAATTACTATGGCTGTTATAGCATAGTAACACCAGTGTTTTATTATGTGTTAGTAAAACATTAAAACTTACCGTCAATTATTACATTTTCAGTAATTGAATCACTGTCATTTGTATTTTTCCATTCCACTATTTTTGGTTTTGCTATAAACTCTTCTACTTCAGGATTGCTTGGTGAATCAACCGTTTGCTCTTCTCCACCTCCTGTTTGCATACGACTGCATCGTTCATTTGTAAACGCTTTTCTTGATTTTGATTTTTCAGTCTCCCAAAATTTCTTCAAATTTTTTACTTCTCTCTGAAATTATATAAACTATTAACATAAAAGTATAAAACAAGAGTCTAAAATAAAAGACTCGTGCCTAATAAAATGAATGTATTATTGTAGATTTAAATGAATTCGTACCTACCTTTTTAATATTAGAGTGTGCATTAAACTTATTTGTTAAATCTATCCAGGCTTGATTTTTTTATTATTTGTGTAACTGTCGTGTTTTCAAACGCTTGCGGTTTTAAACACACATCACGTAAAATGTTTACAGATTTCTAACAGATAAAAAAATACGTATACTTCAAAACGCGTATACCCACACGAGTGATATTTTAATTTTCGAGTTCAACATAAGCTTTTGGTTTTAAAGTTATTACTATTTATAATTTATAAATCGAATAAGCGCTAAATGCTCGTATAATAATAAGGAAAAAATATATTCTTAAATTAAAAAATAAAAATCACAAAATACGCTGTAAAAAAGAAACTGTCAATATTCATAATAAAAACGAATTCGTGTGTGTATAATATATATATATATATATATAGTAGCTATATTGTACTTTGCAATAAAATATGTACCTATATATGTATAATAAACCGTGCGAAACGCTCGAACGCAAAAATATTTCCGAATTATTTATTAATAATAATTTATACGATATTATTTATTGTATAAATTAATATTATTGTAATATGATTATTACGTTTCGCCGCGATTATATTGTTTTTGGCGTAAAACCGAAACGTTATCGACAATATAATAATATATATATATATATATATATAATGAGTAATGACTATTAAATAGTTGTATATTACAATAATATTACAATATATGCGGATATTAAAACCGCGTATTTTTTTCTTTCTTCGCCACTGTTATTTAAAATTTAAATTCCAATCGACATTCCTGCTGCAGTATGGCTACAGTCGATATTTGTACACTATAATATAATATTATGTACTATACCTACTGCAGCGGTATTGTTTTGATTTATCTGCGCGTAAACTCTTACCACAGTCCGCTGTAACGTTCTGTTAACGTTATTATTTAATTCATATTGTAATATAGACAGTCGAAAAAAAAAAAAAAAAAATTATACGTCGCATTGTTCCGTGTCCGAATATTTGTATACAATATACACCGGCAGCGGCACACGTACGACTGCACAGTGTCAAAACCGTTTGGAAACGTTATAATATATTGGCAGCTCTTGTTGTCCCAGAGAATTTCGCATATATATATATTTTTTTAAACACATTTTTACGCGTATATTTTCAATATTAAAATACAAAATATTATATACGTCTTCAAATTCTAATTAAATACGGTTCGATTTAATTTATAAGACGCAATCAAAAAAAAAAAACACAACAGAAATCTGCACTGCGGTTAAACGCCTTTTTTTTTTAATACGAAATATCCGCGTATCTCGTATAAATTCTAATATTTCATTTAATACAATACAATATCAGATAGGTATATGTTCAAACTGCAGTGCGCCACGATTCCCAGGGGCTTCGTGTGGCATAGGACGGGGCAAAAAAAATTAATATAATATATTGCGATAATGAAATTTTAATCATTTCTATTGACTATTATTTTATTCAAAATATAAAACGTTTAATTTCAGTTTTTTTTTTTGTCACTATTTAATAATTACCATATCATTTTTTTTTTTATACGATAAATTAATAAATTTACATACGTGCGTGGACGCATAATTTCGCTCCTATAAATTAATAATTTAATTATAGCCGTCGAAATATTGTGAAGACACAAAGCTGCAGTTATTATAGCCGCGTGTGATGGAGAGAATACCATCACTGCAATACGACGTGGTAATTATATATGCGTATTTATTTTTTCAAATAAATACTTAAATTATAATATATATATATATATATATAATACGCAGCAGTAGACTGCGGTATTCGTATATTAATAAAATATAAATTATTAATTAAAAAAAAAAAAAAATTAATAAATAAAACGTTATTTTTTCATAAATGTATTTTATTTCAGAAAAGTATTTTAAAACTTTTTTTTATTTCAAATACCCTAAGCGATGTATATTTTGCCCGTCCCTGCCAATAAATTATGTATAAAACGCGTGTCTAAAACTTTCTGGACACGCCAGTGTCGTAGCCAGAAATTTTTTTTTTTTTTGGGGGGCACTAGATTTTTTTACCACTATTCTCAAAAAAAATTCTTTATTTATTTTAATTTATTTTATTTTTATTAAAATAAATTTCATTCTAAAATTCATCAACTTATTAGTAGCTTAAATTTATATATATATACAATTTCGGGGGGGCACGTGCCCCTAGTGCCCCCCCCTGGCTACGGCACTGGGACACGCTATAATAATATATATAACGTGTATTTTCTCTCCAGAATTCATATAACATATAAGGCTTTGTCACTGCAGTTTCTTCCGGATCATCTTGCGAACAATGTATTTAATTAACAGTTCGAACATTTCTCGTGTACACCCTTAATTCAATCAGTTTTCGCGACAAAAATATTATTACGCGTCGTCAGCAGTGGCGGATTAACGTATAGGCCAAGCAGGCCTGGGCCTAGGGGCGCCTTAATTTTAAATCGTATAACGGGTGCTGTCCACGATGTCCAGCACTATAGTGGCAAAAATACAAAATTGGCGTTCCCTTGCAATAATTCTAAAAATTTAAAAATTTCGGCCAATTCGGCACGATTTAGAAAAAAATTTTTTTTGGAAAAATCTTAAATTTTAAAGGCGCTATTTTATACAGGGCCTAGGGGCGTTAAATCTCTTAATACGTCACTGGTCAACAGAGTTCTGCAACGGTCAGTTTTTTTTTTTTATATAGACCGGACTAAGGCTATACAATAAATAAAATTAAGACCAGAACCGGGCCGAAAAAATGAACATTGAACGGAATCGGTTTTTTATTTTATTTTCAATGTACTAAAAAAAAACCATCATCAAGACTTTACCGGAAGGAATCGGACTGGACCGTACTGAATATGAGACTGCTGAGCCGGGGCCGGATAATGTTGCCGAACTTAATACTGTACACCTGCAGCAGACACACGTTATTGCTGTATGTGTTTTTGTGAAGATTATAAGCAACATTTTGTTGTTGTTGTTGTTTACGTATAAAATAAGAGATGGTGTGTTATTAGCTGTATAACATTTGAAATTTATCGCAATTTCAATAATCACCATATACCATATACGTACACTTTTTCTACATCAAAAATAATAATCTCTCGATAATATGATAATAGCGAGTATATAGAAAGAATGAAAGATTCCATAAACGGAATTCATATGGTCCGCAATAACTGCAGATAAAAATTAACATTACAATACGAGAAATCGATATAAAACAATATAGTGCGTAATAGGCGTAATAATCTATTATATATATATATATATATAGGTACCTATATAATATACAAATTTTAGAAAATGTAAAAAATCATCCTCATCCGCACCGTATAAACATATTATATAATTCGTGAAAATAATAAAATCGTATTCTTCAACAACGATATTAAATATATATTTTACGAACACGCAGTTATAATATATTATTATTCGTTACGTGAAAAGGAATTTGGGAAAGGCAATAGCGAGAATATAATATACATTATTATGTTCATAACTCATATCGCCGCATGCGAACCAAACATTCGTTGTCTTCGGACTTAAACCAATACAAAAAAAAAAAACAGAAACTTCGTCGTTGCTGTGTTTTATTATTATTATTATTAATCATTTTTCAACAAATCCACGTGTATAACTGTTACACGTAAATAAATTTTTTTTTTTAATTTGTAAAAATAAAATATATATTGAACGAGGAATTTTGAAATCGGAAAACGGTTTTTCTCACGGTTGGAATAGTAATGAAATTAGTAATTTTCGTCAACGAAAATTGATTTTCCGTTTATATTTTTTCGCCCACGTCTTTAAAACGGAATTCTTTAAAATTGTATATGTATATAATATTATATAGTGTCTCGAAAATTCCCTCCGGTGGGGGAGAGGGTGTGATAACGCCGGTCCCAGAGAACCGAAGTTCGTATATAAGACTCTGTTATTTTATAATATATGTATATCGTGTAACTTTTACCGAGAAGCGGAAACTCCGTCGACCGCGGTGTTTAAAAAAAATATAAAAATAATTTCCTATTGACGTTTAAATAGCGCCGTGTCTTTTTAATAAAACGATATATTGACGTACGTTATACCGTTATATATATATTTATAATAAATGATTTACATATAAAATACAGATGTACAGAAGTTATTAGGAACGATTACGCTTATACATACCTACACTGCAGCGTTTGTAAAAACGCATACAATTCACTAACACGAATTCATAAACAACCGCCATATAATCACGCTCATAATAGTAGTCGCTCATAAAACAAGAGCAATCGAACCTATATAATATTATGACACGATGTCTTATCGAATATGTATTGATGACAAAATACTCGTATATTACACTCGAATACCTAACGCGAAAAAAAAAAAATTACCAGAATAATATATATATATATATGTTTTAAAATTAATACGCGTAATAAAAAATGTAAACGAAGAAAGAAAAGAAGCGTTTTATAATTCGCGAAATATTTCGCTAAAACGATTGGTATATCGGGCGGCGCGCGCGTTCCGTTAAAACTAATAGAAAAATTTCACGTGGAAAATTCGACGTATATTCTAATAAATACAAGACGCAGTACCTATATAGGCGTACATATTATGTTTTGTCGAGTCACTTGTTCGTATTGAAAGCAATACAAAAGGTTATACAGTATGTGGTTTACGGTGGAGTTGTGAGACAGAAGTGTGGTGCGCGCATATATAATATAGGTAGTAGCAGTTGAATAGAAATCCAACGCTGTGCAGTATTACAATATAAAATCATTTTTATACCGCTCAAAATTAATAACGCGCGAAGAAAAGAAAAGAAACAAAAAAAAAAAAAAAAATGAAACGAAAAGGGAGAAAAATTTTGATTTAAAAAAGAAGAAAAAAATGGATTCACCGCGGTCGATGGTATTATATAATATATACACATATACTTTTACAACGCGTCGAAATAATATCCGATAAATAATTATACGGATTTTCCTCGTTAAAAACTATAAAAAAAAAAACATAATAGTCTTTTCGCTGTTGCATACGTTTAGAGTGTTAATCTCATATTATATTATACGAAATATACGCTATACATACAGTGTAAGTATATACACTCGTTTAATGTAAAATATGATTTTACTCGCGTTTTAGACGCCGCTGTGTTTATCCCATATATATGTCATCTACGCGTATTTTTTGTAATGTTTTAGCGCGTTTTATTGTACATAATCGTTATTAGGTGTTACTATTATAGTGAGTAAAACAGTCCAACGGCCGCGGCAATAATGAATGTTATGGGCTAACGAAATTCCGGACCGAACGCTTCTGGATAAATGATCACTTTGAAAAAAGAGAAGAAAAAAAAACATTTTTCCGCGTGTACCGACAAACGGTTTGTAATACGAAGAATTCAGGCCGCATACATTACACATATATACGAAAAAAAAATAAAAATATTGTGTACACGGAATTCATTATAATAAAACCGCTGTATATTGTATGTGTGTTTTGCAGTTTAGTCTCTCTTGAGATTAACGAATGAGCCAAGGACTTATTAATTTAACGAGCAGCGTTCGAACACATTTTACGTAATTCTCAATGAAAAAGTGCGCAGTTGTATAATATAATAAATATATTACGTTACGTGTACTATTGGAATAGTCTTTTAGATTTCAGTTTACGTTATTCAACAATATTAAAGTATATATATATATAACGTAAAAAGTCCAACGATATAATATTCATATAACACAAAAACCTCGTACCGATAAATAATATTATTATACGGTCGGAGATAAATCTGATTTTAATTTTTTTTTTTGTCCGCTGCGAGATGTGTTTACGAACCGGAGATTATCTTTTTTTTTTTACTGTTAATATTTTATTATATTATATACGCGAATAGTCGCTTTTTCCTTTTTTTTTTTTTCTAACGCGATTATACGTTATATAGTAATCGTATATTATAAGAAACGACAGTCGATAATTCTGTATCGAAATCGAAATGGAATTAAATAGAAATTTATTTTCATTCGACAACATTTTATATACACACACACACACACACACGCACGCAGTCATTCATACAGGCTATATTATATTGTATACAGTGTAGATAAATATTGCAGGTATTTGGTCGAGTAAACGCAGTAATATATATATATATTGTGGTTTATATGATGAAAAAAAAAAATGTTGAAAATCAACGTATATATTTTATATCGATTGCAGTGTGGAAATAAATACCGTTTAATTTTCTACTATAAACTCGTTTAATAATGATAATAATAAAGAAAAATGACGGCAAACAATATGCCGTAGTTTATTATAATATTGTACGTACGCGAATTATATAGTGTTATTTATGAATTTATCGTCATAATATTCATAATATTCATAATATTCGTCGTCATCGGTTCATATTATACGGAATACGATAGAATTCAAATGAAATATACATTCGCATCGTATGCGCATAGCATTTCGATTTTGAATTTCGAATAAATTTCAATGATTACAGAAATTTAACCGATAATTTCGTATTAAAACAAAAAAATATATATAGACTATATTAATAGAAATATACAAATAGGACCCGTACAAGTATTTGAAGATGACAATACCGCGTGTATTAGAATAGTTTTGGCCGGTCGACGCGCGCGTAATAAAATACATATATATAATAATTGTGTGTCGGTTTGTCGCGTTTCGCCGTGTTTTTTTTGTATAAATTAATAATTTATTTTGTTCATTTCGTATAGGCCAAAGTACAAATCGTAGAAGAAGAGTGTTCGTTGTTATTATTATTATTATTTTTTTTATCACATTTTGCAGTTTACGTATACGTGCCTCGGGTGAAAAATCATATATTATTATTTGACCGATACGTATATCAGCAGCTATACTGCAGTATACGATAAATATATATATATAAAAAAGAAAAAATACACTAAAGATCGATTCGTATAATATTCAAACGATTCGCAACATACTTGTGTGACGAGTCTTGTACGTGTAATAAAACGTTAAAAACCAACGGCATCGTTCCGCGTGACGTGCTCAAAGATCGTCCCTTACGACTAACTATTATTACAACGACTTTAAACCCGATAGAAATGTATATCCTGCTCCGTCTTATTGCCGAAAGAAGACCGGTGACGACGAGGTGCTTTTTAAGCGGAGAGCTTAATTTTGGTGGGGAAATTTTGTCGGTAAAAAATAATTTCAATCTGGTCGAATTATTTTCGATAGAATTAAAACATCTCATATATATATATACACGCGTATATGTATATGATGATCCGGCGGCGGTTTAAACAAAATATATATTAATATAATGCGGTCTATAAGCGCGTTCGAAAACAATATTTTAAAATACCAGTTTCCGAGTTTTTTTTTTCTCACTATTATGTATAAAAGCGAACGAGTAAGAGTCTGCTGCGGGGTTTAATACGCAAATAATTTTTTTTGTATTTAATTAATTTTTTAAATTAATAACAATAAAAAAACAATTGTAAAAAAAATACAAAAAAAAAATAGTTTAATGTGAACTTGATCGTTTTGTGTGTGTGTGTGTGTGTGTGTGTGTGTGTGAAAAAATGAATTAATTCGTTTTGTCGGAATGCACTTGTTTCGTGAAGTCTTTTGCGTATACTATTAACGTTCCGCGGCGCCTGAAAACCGCAGAGTGTGCGCTCTGAAAGAGGATAAATGTAATTACAGATTTTTTTTTTTGATGTGTAAACATCTATTGCGACGGTATGAGGGTAAAAATCTCGGGAAATGGGAAGAAAATGTATAAGCTGTTGTCATGACAACTAATAATAATATTTATTAATATTAATTAATTTATACGCAATTATAAATCGCGTGTAATGGTGTAAGTTGTTGTCATGGCAACTAATAATAATATTTATTATCGAAATTACTTTGAACAAAGATACCAAATATTCACAATTCCGTTCCATTTTTACCGCTCACGCGACGTTTACACACCAATGTCTCGAGTACTAGCAGCAGACTCGTTATTTTTATTTTTTTAAATATTCGTAAAATATTTAGTTATTTAGCTATAAACACAATTTGTTTTATTTGATTTTCGTATGCGAAGGAAAAATATTGCGGAATATTCTTTTTTTTTTCTTTTTTTTTTTTGCTAAAATTACGGTCTCTGGTGACATTCATGGATTAATTTTTATTTTTTTAGAATAGCAGTCTTTCTCTATATATTTATGTAGCAATTGAATTCACGTATGCGTACGCGAGAGGCCGAGAGGTATTAATCGGTGTTCAGTGTACTGGGTAGAGTTTTTTTTGGGAGGAGGAGGAAGCGAGAGTGGGAGAGAGGAGTCTGAAAGACACGATTTCTCGCTTAACAACACACACACACACACACACACACACGAGGTGCCTACTTTTAAAGGTCGTGTCCGACGACGCAATATAATTGTTCGACTTCAAAGCGTTTTGGAGTTTAAAAAGAAAAAATGGCCCACTTACAATGACCCACGGGTCGTAGTTTTCTAAACAGTGAGAATTCCTATTACGCAAATTTGCAGCACAATGCCATTTTTCGTTTAATAATAAACCAAGAAATAATAAATAATTATTAGTGCTGGTTATGGACGACAATTGAAGGGTTTAACTATAAACTTTAAAGGGTCGACTATCCAGATGACTTTTTTTTTTGACAAAATAGGTTTATTCAATAATATGATAAAAAAGAAAAGTTATGTGCATGTATATGTACAACAATTATAATATTTCTCCCATATAATTCGTGGCTAAGACATTAATGAGTCGTCTGACTCTGATGTTGCGGAACTTCCGGAGTTATAATATGGTTGTTACGACGTGTTAGTAGTGGCCGGTAAACATTAAAATTTTTTTATTTTTACATACAATATTAATGAATATTAATAGTAGCCGGTTTTTATACAATGTACATCAATAATTATCAGTTATCACGCAATATGAATAAAATATTTTCATATTATGCCAAAATTGGTTACTGAGAATTGTCC
Source organism: Slavum lentiscoides (assembly GCA_032441835.1). Classification (NCBI taxonomy): domain Eukaryota; kingdom Metazoa; phylum Arthropoda; class Insecta; order Hemiptera; family Aphididae; genus Slavum; species Slavum lentiscoides. Next base: position 11,875,456 of record CM063710.1, read on the forward strand.
AATTATATTTTTTTTCTTCAAACTGTAAAAAAAACATAGAATATTAAAAAAAAAAAATAATAATATTATTCAAATAAAAACCTTAAAAATGTGTTGTCCCCCAGAAACGTGATGCCCGTGATACGCCACTGAGTACAGATAGCCGAAAACAGGCTTGAATTGCATGATGCCAAAAAGCACTCGAGTCCTGGATCGTTTATTGTATGAACGGAGGAGATACAGCAAACGTTTTGTGCTACTGTGATTATAAAAAAATCGAACGCTTAAACATTTTTTTTTTTTTTACTATTTATATATGTTATATTGGTTTTTCATTTGACGCCTTCTCCTTCGTGCAATCTCAATCTCTCTCTCTCTCTCTCTCTCTCTCTGGTTTCAATCCGTAAATTGGTTTGCAGCCATCTTCCATTCTTCTCTGTTGTCTGCTTTCCTTTTCATTTCTACATATGAGTCGTATCATTGGTCCTTTATTATTTGTTGAATGTATTCTAATCTCGGTCTTCCCCTATGGTTTTTTTTCTTTCTATAATCAGTTTCAGCAATCCTGCGCGTCGCATTATACGGCCTATCCATTCGTTTCGCCTTTTAACTATATTTTTCCATAGTGACTTTCCTTCTGATATTCTAAACCGGTACTTCTTCACTGGTCACTCTGTCCATCCACATCCTTACCGCATTTTCGTGTAATAAGGTGTAAAAATCCAAGGGTTTTTATTTTTGATATTTTCCTGCTTCTTTATTTTCATGGACTTTTCGACGGACCGACGGCGTAGACGGCCGCCGCCGCGGTCAAAGCCCCGCGCGGGTACAGGCGGCGACAGGCCGCAGCTGAGGTTCCTTTTTACGCGCGGAAACGCGTGAACGCCTCCACGAAGCCGCCGCCGAGCGCTGCACGCTGCACGCGAGTACCTTTCTCCTGCAGCGTATATGTATACACCGCACCGCGTTCACACGCGAATTATAATTACACATGCGCGGCGCGTGCAGGACGTAGTAGATAATATATATACATATAAACGCGCAACGTCTGCAGCGGTGAGTGGCCCGAAATTCGGGGCCGTTGGCGGATTACATTTATAATTATTATAATATTTAAGAAATTGGTTGTCTGTAGAAATCCCTATGGGATGTACATTTGAGTTTAAAAAAAAAAGTCATATTTTACAGTTTGCAGGATTCCGCACTGTTTCAACGTGTTCCGTTTGTTTAAATCTTCGGTTCATTTCGACGAATCGAAAAATTATCTCAAAGTATCGTTTTCCTTTTTGTCATCACTTAATGTCGTCCGTTTGAATATTGTCAAATCAGCTTGCAGTGGTATTCAATAACATTTCCGTCACGCGCGGCTCATTATTTAGGTCTTCGCAATATTCTGTCGACGGCTGCTCGCGAAAATTATTAACGACAAAACGAGATAATTTCTATATGCGCGTATACAATATATTTGTAATGGTAAATTCATTTGTCATACAAAAAAAATACGTAATTATTAAATAATGACAAAAAAAAGACTGAAATTAAATGTTTCTAACAAAATAAATCGATAAAGTCAATAATAATAATAATAATAATAAAAAAAAAAGAGAAAGTGGAAAATTTTAGGCTCTGTTTCAGTAACCTATAACCCCTTTAATAATATATAATGGTGCTACTATAATATTATAGGATACATGTAATAATAATAATAATAATAATAATAGGGTAGGCTCGTTCGATTATTTAGCTGCGGCGATATATAGGTATACTTCATGAAAATGTCGAATGAAACGTAAAACGAAATTTAATAAATCTCTTTTTATATAATATGTAAGCTCGCGAAATTGAATTTTAAATGATTCATTTCTATATTATATATATATATATATATATATATATACGGTCTACGCGCTACTACGTATAATGTTTAATCGAATTTTAAATATGATTTTTTTTCCAATTCCGAGACTTATATATACACGTGTATGGATAAATCGATTCCTCGTCCCGGAAAACACTAAAAATTAACACTTTTCATCAGAATCTGTCGAACGGTTATTTATTACATATAATATATATATATATAGTATATATATATATATATATGCTCCCTATTGATATTTGTATAGTGCGTATAATATAAAGAATAATATTGCGAGATCCAGAGAGAGAGAGAGAGAGAGAAATCAAATGCGCTTCATCTCTCCGCCACGATATTAGACAACGTATATACGTTCCTCTATTTGTGCGGAAAACAAATCGTAAAAAATTTCTATTAAACATAATAAATACGTTTTATACCGTATACATATAGTGCCGGAAATTTTGTTCCTCTATAATAGAGGAAATATACGTATTATTAATAGTTTATTATATCAATATTGTTATTAACGTATACCTACGTTTATACGTTAATAAAAAAAAATATATATATAGAAATGGATAAGTTTCGAATGTTTAAAATAGTCTATCTCTGCAGTATATAGCGTCCACGGGATTTATAATAAAAATTATAATATCACGTTCCACGTGACGTGTATAGAAAATGTGTTCGGTTTAACTACATTCAATAATTGATTATATAATAGTATTTAGAACTTTAGGAGTGATACACTTTTTTTTTATCGATGATCGGTGCAATTTAAGAGTTTTAATTCTGTTTACTTTGTATCTATAACTGCTGTAATTGTCACTATAATTAAATATTAAATTAGTTGGTCTTAAAAAAAAATTTTTTATTTTACTTAACAAATTATTATTGACGTTATATACGCGTATACGACGTCTACTGCAGTGGGGAAAAAATGTAGTTTTTTTTTTTACAAAGAAAAATAATTTCAAGATCTAAGAAAACAGCGTTCGACTTCACTTTTTTTCTTTTTGAAAACCGTTTTCGATACGAGTCGTTATTATTCTGAAATCCGTTCGCAGCAGTTTCCACGACGTTTTCTGAAGCCTAGTTGTTCCACAGGATGTGTGCTTTCTTAAAAAGAAGTTATAAAATTTAAATACAATTATCCTCACGTATTTGTAAATTATTGTCTCCGTTGTTGCCATTAATGGCAGACGTTTAAATATTTGTAGTATTAAATAAGTTGCATATTATATCCACTCGGTAGCTATGTTATTTAGGCACGTATGTTTATATGTTTATATCATGTTTTGTAACGTTTATAATCCGATGAAAGTCATGTGCAATAATAATAATAATAATAAAAAAAATCACATCTTATACGTATACAAATTGTATATTTTCCTACATATATATATATATATATATATATATATATATATTATATCGATTTTGTTGGATGTTTTTTTTTTTCTTTTTTTATAGTTGAAAACGAATGTTACATACGAGTAAAAAAAAAAAAAAAACTTCACCGTTAGTATAGCCTTGGATATTTACACAATTAAACATTACTTGATGTTTAGAATATTTTTTATCGATCGTATAAAACAACGATAATTTTATACATTTTAGTAGAATATTACTGGTAACAATATAATATATTCGTTACAGTTGTTAAATACAAGGATATTATGTTTATGGGTAAAAAATTAATAACGTATTAAATTAACTTTTTATTATACAATTAAAGCGTTAAACTGTACTATACAGCGTTTATAACGAACTTTTAAAACATATTTTAATGACTAATTCGCGAAGAAAATGCGTTGTGTAAATTGTTTTATCGTAATTGAACATTATATACAGTATATATCGTCTGGAATTAGCTGTTGTATATTATCGGGCATCTTATAGTTTTTACTCTTCTTTTTTTATTTTTCGTGATGATTTAATTTTCACTTGAGTAATACTGCCATATTCTGGACAATTGTCTGACGACTTACTGCAGTTATTTTACTACAGTATACTGAACTTATATTAAAATTGAAATAAATATGTATTTAATGTTATAATATTTTTTCATTTATTTTCGGATTTATGTTACATGGGTTTTCGTTGCGTACAAAATATTTAAGCCTCGTGTAAATAATATGAAATAATATCGAGGGCATCCATATAAAGTCACATTTCATTACAATATTATTTGATAATTTATCTTTTAAGATGTTCATGATCATCACTGTCGTTAAAATGAAAAAGAAATTTATATAGTTTTCGTCTATATTGTACGTAATAAATTATAATTTTTTTTTTTTTTAACAAATCCTCTCTTCACGCGGGATATAGGCTTAACGTTTTCTTACGATTGTACAATTTATAATAATAGTTTTATTATTATTATTATTTTTATTAGCTTTTAATAATAATAGTTATATTAAGCTATTTATGTAAATGTAATTAAATTTTGCCAGAAAAGTACGAAGAGCGATTTGATCGTCAATTCGTTTAAATATACGTGCGTATTTTTGTAAACGTTTACTAAAACAATAACAATAAATAATTACGTACACCCTTTTAAAGATCTATAATAAATTTTTATTCCTACGTAGTTACTTTCTGAAACTAGAACGGAATGGCAATTAACACTTTTTTACTTTAAAATAGGTATTAATATAAATGTAAAAATATATCGATAAACGCGGTATAAGTCGATTGAATATAATTGTGTATTTTATACAAGCAATACGCGTTGTATATAAAAAAAATAATAATAACAATTTACAGTACAAAAATTTTCATGAAAGTAAGTTCAATTTATATAAATTTCAAGTTTCAATTTAGAGCGTTATATATATGTATGTATATAGTTAATTACAAATTGTTTTTGAGAAAAAAAAATGAAATTAATATAGGGATTTGAGTACGAAACGCGTATATATTTGATGTCTGCAGATAGTTAAGATTACGTGTATATATGCAGACATAAAATTATAGACTGGAACAAGGTATTAATAATAAAAAGAGCCAGACATAAAATATATATATATATATATATATATATTTTTTTTTTTTTTATATAAAATATGAATTAATTATTTTATATTTTTATAGTATACCTTTCAATTCGCGTTAGCATTAAAAAAAAACCGTAGAGAAATTTATTTAAAATAATAATTTTATATATTGCAATAGTGGACTTTTAAAATGTCATCCTATATTATAATAATAATTTGCGCGATTATGATAAATATGACGATGACCTTATCACGATCTGACTAGCGAGTATTATTTATGCTGTGGAAATTAGTTATGTCATATTGTCGTACGTTTTTCTTTATATATACTGCGCACAGCCGTTCATATATATTGGTACTCATAATAAAATGTGTGTACCGCGTAGCTCCTTGTATAGATAAAACGTTTATTTTGAATGAAATAACACCGTTTACTTTCTCTGTATATTAGAATTAATTCATACTCATTTAAAAATTACAACAATCTACCGCGTCTATACGTTTAGAAAACATTTTTTTTTTCTCTGTTTATACATTAATTTTTTTCTTCTTCTAGTAACAGAAATATAATAGTGTTACTCAGAAAGATCTTTCACGCGTAATATACTTATGGCAATAAAAAAAAATTTTTTTTTTTTAAATACACAATTTTTTATTTTTATTATTATTCAGAAATCATAATATATTATATAAATACTAACGAAACCTATGTAACGTCTCGATGAATAATTTCAAGTAATGCGGTTCGTTTTTCTTTGTTTCCATCGGTGTACACTATACGTATAAATGCATATATCGTATACGTAATTTATACTGAAGGGTTTGACTATTTATTAATCGTATAATTAATTGAGTGCTCGAGTGATGTAATTTTAAAAAACACACCTAGTAAATATATGCACATAGAATACGAAAATCAGTTAATAATAAAAAAAAAAAAAAAAATCAGGATTATTGCGAGTAAAATCTATATTTAAACGTATTGTATCTATCGATTTTGATTATAGGCGTATAATTGATAAAAATTAAAACGCAAATCAGGTACAAAAAAATACAAATTTATTTCGGTTTTAAATTCGAAATATTCAACGAAACGTTACGACGTTCAATGCGTAGGTATACGCCTTTGAATATTACATTTCGTTTATCCTTATATCCTATACGCGTATACTATATGATTTATAAAAATAACGTTTTAAGAATCGTTTAATTCGATGTATATAGGTATACAATAATATTTAATCAGTATTTTCCACGGTTATTATTATTATTATTTTTTTTTTTTAATTAGAATCATTTTAATAATTCATAAACAAGTAGTCATGAACGTAAACATATTAACGCGCGCACCAACTGTGTATACTGCAATAATACAGCCGTCTTATATAATATTATATTGATGTATATTAATACCATTCATTTATAGCGTACCTATACATGATATTATTGACTTCTGCTTATATGTATTTATATATATATATACAGTTTTATCATATAAATTATTTTGTTATTTTAAACTTAACCGCGTACTGTATAATATGTATAGAGTTTCGAGGGACTGGATATCTGCACGATATGTGCACACACACGGTGTGTGCTCGGAAAATATATATTTTTTTAATTCGATATTTCGGAGACACTGATTTTGAACACTCGTACAATATGTACTTAATTAACGATTTAAAATACATAATTAATATGTTTTCTATACATATTATGTACTTTTTTTTTTTTATCGACATCGCATCGTACGATCCGTATTATTCATACACATTTCGTTCCCAAATAACGTTCTTATAATAGCTGTACAAAGTTTATGCGAGATATGATAGAAAACATTATAAAAAAAAAAAACAATTTCACGCCGGTTTTATAATATTTATAATAACGCGTATACATCATAATATAATCAAACGGCGATAATGTGTTTTTAATTTTATATTATTTCCCCGGGGAAAAATCACGTTTGAGTTGGTATAATACGCGAAATCGTTTGGATTAAAAACGATTAATTTTGTTCCCTTCGATTTTTAAACGAGTTTTACTTTCGATTTCGAGAATTGTATATTATTTATTATACACAAATAAGCAAATAAGTCTTTCCGTCGCTGTATTATTACTTTTGATTTATATACAGGGACGCAATTTTAGTAAAAAAAAAAAAATTCGCTTATTCGTTAATAACGCATGAAAAAAAAATCCTATCATTATACCGCTTTTTTATATTTCGAGGATGCTGATTTTAAAACTAAGGGCTCTGAACGACCTCAAATCGCGTTTTAATTTATATACCGAAACGAGTACGGACTGCAGTTACCACGCACGGTAAGTATGTATAATCGATTACCGCTTTTTAATTTTCGACTGAAAACCGCTATGAAAATTCGCGAAATATATTATCTAAAAGATATTTACTATAGAATTTGTTATACTCGTAACAGCCGTAATACACAACGACAGTGTATAGTAAATATAAACGATACATTTCTAAACCATTCGTTTTTTTTTTTTCTAAATTAATTATAATTGTATTTTTGTTTTTCGTCTTTCGAACAATATAATAATAAGAATACTACGAAACACTACTCACGTAATAACTGCGTATGACAAGCGTACAATAAAAAAATATTTCATTTTATTTGTATATTTATATATTCGACTGTATGAATTATCGGCGCGTTTTAAATTGCCGTAAGCTTTTTTTAAAAAAAAAACCCCCCCATTTTATTTAAAACGATATTTAGCTTTTTTAACAACGCCACGTTCATTTTATACGTATATAATTTATTTTATTATTTGTTCAGTAGTTAGAGCAGCGCGTCAAAGTCAATGTTTTCGCCCCGCAGACATTCCTGTGAGAATACGTCAATACGCGCCTATATATTATATACACTCTTTTAGGGTGTTCTCCTATATATATATACGATAAATGTATACGTACCCATAATGAGGCATGTTGTTTTCACGTATTTTACGTTAAATTATTGCTTAAGGTCCGTGTCAGCGCACTGCTCGCGTGGTTATTATATTATTATTTGTATTATATTTATATGACTTAAAAATGACCTCGACCCTACTACTGCATTATAATAATATATAGATACGTATATATATATATATATATATAATATCGTTAAATAGTCCGGAGTAATAATCGTGGAATTATTATCACGTAACAGATATTATTTTCAAAAATAATTATTCCGTATTAATACAATAAATACAATCGAGTAAATATTATATTAAAATATTGTCAAACAATATTTATTTTATTGTACAAATACGAACGATATAGTTCGTATTATTATAATATATATAATATATATATATATATTATTACGAATTTTAACGCATTAAAAACACGACTGGCGATGGTAGGTATTCAATTAATATTGATTTGAATTTTTTCAATTAAAAGTTAAGGGACAACTAATAGATAATATGTGATTAGACTAATTAATATAACGCGTATTATCTATTCGTAGATAATAATAATAATAATAATAATAATAATAATAATAATAATAATAAATACGCGCTATAATCGAAAAATGCCTTGGAATATTATAAACACGTTTGTTGGACGGACGAGCGTATATTATATTAGACACATTTGAAATATAATTGATTATCGATATACGTGTATTATATACTACCTATGGATTGTTTTTTACATTCGAGTACAAATTGTGTTTTATTATCGTTATATACCCATAGTATAATTTCCAGCAAAACACCGGAAAAATACAACGTTTTTGCCGTTGTCATAGGCGGAAGGGAAATTTGATAGAATTTTAAACTAAAGTTTTCTTTATACAAAGTGGTTCGAAATGGCTTTGTCCTCTCCCCCCACTGTAACAGTAAATAAATAAAACTGTTTCAATATTACAACAACACTACCCCGACAGGCGTCAACTGCGTATTTGAAAAACGTTTAAACTTTAATAATAATATTTATTTATTTATAATAAATATTATTTTAATGTATCAATTTTTTAAACTCGTATACGAGCAGACGAATTTCGTCGTATCGTTTTGTTTCTTAAAACTATAATTAACGTAAAAATATTTTCGTTATTACCGCTAGGACCGTAATATCACGACGAGCAGCAAAACGGTAAAAAAACCAACGTATATTCATTTCAAAATATGTACTGCTGCAGTTATGTTCGAGCGATTCAGAGCGGCAGTAAGACGCGCTCAAACTCTGCGGTTTCGTTAAACTGAATTTTATCGTTACTGCAGGTGATAAAGGACTGAAACTGTTGAGTGTCAATTGTCCAGTGCAGGAGTACTATATAAACGATACGAATATTGTATAAAATACACCCGAAAAGCCAAATAATATAAATTTAAATAGATCTCTATACGAATAAAAAAAAAAATTGAACGCATCAGAATCATATTTATTATAAGCATTTTATAATCATTAAATCGATGATATTACCCGAATCAATAAAGCTATACATATATATTCTACGCTGATCCGTCAGTAGTGTATGGACGTTTTTTTCGTTATCGCGCTGCCCCGTTAACGTTAACGTTTTCGTATGTGTAAAATTCGATGTATAGAGAATCAAAATGTCATCAACATCGTCTGGCAAGTCTACTCTCTAAGAGTTTTCGCCGCCATTACTCCACCTCGCCATCTGTCTCTATCTTGAACTGTCTCTCTCCAGTCCTCGACTCAGAACGTAATAAATACAATTATTCGACGACGAACGATGAGTGCCGAGCGCGTAGTTTGTTGAAAAAAAATTCTCGTCGACAATACACGCGTTTCTAGAATTTAGAGGGGGTTTTTTTTTCAAAATTGTATTTAGTATCATAAAAATATTTTAAAATATTAAAACGAATTTTAAATATATTGCGTATAACGATACATAATTTTTATTTTTTTATTCCGTACTACAGTGGAACGTGTGTTAAAAATTTATATATGAAAAAAAAAACGACGTTTAATTGCGTGTCATTTGTTAAAATAATATATTTAACTCAATTACGTAATTATACGAACGAGCAAAGCGATGGGCACACACTGCGAGGCGGGGATTTGACCTCCTCCGCGAGCTCCGACCTAACCGCGGTGGATTTTCGAATTGTTTTCCCGCGTGTACGCGGATATTCGCAAAAAAAAAAAAAAATGCAGAATTTAACATAATATTATATAAACTGTTGGCGTGGAAATTCGATAATCCGAATTTTCATCACTATCTGTACAAATACGATAATAATTTATTGGATTTAATTTTCAAAAAAAAAAGCTAATCGAGTGTACGGCAGCATAGTTGAATCCGCGCGTATATTGGACGTGGTGTACGACTGGTTTTCACTTGTGCGAATTCTATAATATTTACACGGGTATATCGCTACAGCACACGCGCGCGAATAAATAATTCGAATCAAAACGAGAATATTCACTATAAGCTGCGGCGTATCACGTTTAATCGGCAAATACCGCGTCGTGTGCGTTAGATTTTTGCATTATGAGCGAATAAGCGAGATAGTTATATTGGGTTTTAAAATGAAGTTCTTTTTTTTTTTTCTTCAAATTTTCGACTAGAAACAATGCGTTCCCCGCGGGCAACAAATATAATAATAATCGTATCCTATTGTCGGTACTCATACTCGAAGTGGATCAAAATAAGTGGAGGGAGGATGGCATCCTTCCGTATACCTTCCCCACTTCGACCACTGCTTATACTTTATATTTGAAACGTTTTTCGATTTTACCGGTAGTTTCCTTATATGCGATTCAAAACAACCCCGCAGAAAAAAAAAAAAAATTTTGGAAGAAAAGCTATTTTCTCGACGGCCGGTTATTCGAACGCGGCACGAAAAGATTACAGAGGGAAGAAAAAAAAACGACGCGATTTCCAAGTGATAATTCACTCGAGAGTCGTTTTCGTGCACAACACCAGCGCGACTCGCTGCCCATTTTTTTTTTCCTTTGTACTTTTAACGTCGTTTTTAAAGGATATTTTGTCGAGCAATTTATTTTTATTTTTTATTTCTTTTGGGGTGAGACATATATATAGTGGCGGCACTAGACCTTCTCGATTGTACAGCAGGAGCGTGTTTATAGTGGGGAGGGGGGCTGATAAAACTCCAATCTCCCACTCCCTGAAATTTTTTTATGCATTCCTATATAAGGTGTTATATTTTTGTTATAAAAATTATTATTACAACAACGTTTTTATCGTTTACACGACGACGACGGCATAAGGGAAACACCGCAGGAATTTATACTAAATTTTTAATCGTTTTTTTTTTAATAGGTTGAGAGTTTTGTACATTTTTTCTGATTTTAAATTCTTGGATTAGAATTTGGAAATGACTCGACGATGGCGTTACTTTCAATGCCTCAACCAAAAAAAAAAAAAAAATCTAAATACGCCCCCGCTGCAGTGCAGGGATGTGTGCCTACCGTTAAAATACCGTAGGAATTCATACTAAATTCTTAATGGTTGTCTATTATAGTAGGTTAGGATTTTTTCTAATTTTAAATTCTTGGATTAGAATTTAGGAATAACTCGATGACGACATTACTCTCAGTGCCTCAGCCTTAGAAAAAAAAAAAAACTTCTAAATACGTCCGTGCAAAATATAAGATTATCCAAAGGTATTTTTTATTAAATACCTTATATCAATATATCCTGTTGGAATTTTCAAAAAAAAAAATTTGGACCCCCCAAAAAAAGTTGAAAATACGCCACTGTGCACACCATACGGACACTGCACATCGTACGGCGATAGGACCGTCGCTCGTTGGGACGCAGTGGCGTGCGGACGCTGTTTAAATGGGGCCTGTGTCCCACTTTAAAATAGGGTTGGTATAGTCACTTGGGTGATTAATAGGGTACAGTAGATACGGCCAAAGAACAGTATTATTGGTACTGTGTACGGTAAATTGATTAAAAATACGTTATTTCAAGGGGGTGGGTAGGTGTGAAAACAGTTTTGCACCAATTGGTAAGACAACTCTGCACGCGCCACTGTCGGGACGCTATATATAAAATGTCACGTTTTTTACAGAAAATAATCGTCTTCGCGTATAGTCGTAGTCATAGGCGTGTCCAGACCTCCATGGCTGGGGAGGCCAGTTATAAAATTTAAATTTTTTACTTACTACAGCGATCTATTCTATATCAATATTTGTGACTTTTTTTTTGTTGTATGGCAATTATATAGCACCTGGAATTTTTTCACCCCGCAAAATTAAAGATTATCTTCATCTTAAAATTGGTTTCCTATACTATTAAAACTAATAAATAAGGCCAATCAACTAATGTGCTGCTTATAGTTATTTTTTATAAATATTTTATATTTATAGTTCCAACCACGGTAAATTATAGGCCAAGAGGCCAAGAATTAAGTCGCTGGGGAGGCCGGTGCCCACACTGCCTCCCCCGTATACACGCCTGTGGTCGTAGTTAATCGAACGCGTGCGGCATTCGGACGACCGCGCGCGTACACTGCACACAAAAAAGTACGCCCGTTTCGCCGGACCATATTGCGTGTACCGCGCGCGTTTCCGTATGGACCGCATATTTTTTTTAACGGTTCGTCGCAGAGCCTAAAAAAAAAAAAAAATTTCCGTTTTTTTCCTATCGCTGCACACTGCCGAGTTTGATTCGATCGAGCGTTTCATAAAATCGTTTTTTTTTTTTTAAATAAGAATTTTTTTTTTTGTTTTTATACAGCAAGTAAAATTATTATCGTCACAAGCACGATTTCACGGCCTGCGGGTTTTCTGCGCTTATATAATATCCATATTATGTACTGAAGACTGCGCGGTATATACGCACACGCTTTATTGAACACTTTCGGCGGGATATCCGCAGCGGCGGAGGAATTATTATTATTATTATTATTATTATAAGGACAACGACGCGGACGAAACGGAAAGCGAACGGCGGGCGCGACGAGTGGAAAGGGATCGGTCACGGGGAGCGTGTCGGTTGACGGCGGCTGCGGCGGCGGCTGCGGCTGCGACGGCGGTGGCGGCGGCGGCGGCCGAGTCAAAGCCGTACCGTTCTCGCGCTCAACAGGTCCGGCGTTATCTCCGTGCGCCCGCGCGCGACAACGACGACTTCGTACAGTCACAGCAGTAAGTGGCGGCGACAGTGCAGTGCAGTGCAGAGTGGCGCGTATACGCGGGACAGAAAGCGCGCGCGCTTGTGCGTCTGTGGAAAAAAAGAAGAACGCGGCCGCGGCGAATAATCTGCTGCAGTGCGATTTCTGTTTTTTAATCGCGCGCCGGTCGGCATCGGTACCGCGTTTTCTCCTCCGTACCCCGGGATAAGGACGCGGTTATCTCGTCTCGCGCGGCGGCCCGGGGAAGGGATCTGTTTAGTGCGCGCTATCCGTTTGTGGTAAAAAAAACGTGGGCGCGGTGCGCGCGCGCGCGCGCGCTCTCTCGTTTGTTTGGGTGTGTGCGCGCGTATACGCGGGCGCGTGCGCGCTCGTGTGCTGCGTGTCCGGTATAGTATACATATAATATTACAGTGTCCAGTGCGCGCCCCTTACGAAAACGGTTCGCTCGGATCTCCGTCCTCCGCCGTGCGTGGACGACGTGGGACGACCGTGACGGTAGCAGCAGCAGCAGCAGCAGCAGCAGCAGGGGCTGTGTACTCCCCCGCTTCGGTACTCGGAAAACAGCCGGGTCCACCCGCAGCCGGAATGACGTTCCGGACCAAAGGCCACCACCACCACAGCAACAGCAACAACAACAACAACAACAACAACAACAACAAACATTCCGCAGACAACGACCGTCAGCACCAGCACCGGGACAAGACGTGCACGACGACGGACCAACAGCCGTCCGCGGCGCTCGCCCGAGTCGGCCCCGCGACGATCGGCGTCGGCGGCACGCCTTGCATTTACACCGCTTACGGTCCCCGGTGTTACGTGATACAAAAGGTGTGTATACCTCGCTGTTTGTACGCACAGGGATACCGGGCGACGGGGGACAGCGCGCAGCAGCTGCGGTGCAGACGATGACGCACCGGAACCGCGCGAGGTCGAACCCGGAACGCGCGCGCGCGCGCGGTTATGCGTTTATTGCACCGCGCGGCCGGCGAGTGAGAGGAATGTATGTGTATGTGTGAGAGAGATTTCAGAAGTTCCGCAAAGTGAGAGGAAACGCGCCGTACTGCAAACGGATAACCTGTATTCGCGCGCCGCCTTTCTCCGATAATGTCGAGAGAGCTACAATAATGTCCGGTAGGTCGGTCGGTCGGTCGGTAGGTCTGCAGACGAGCGGCGTGCCTTGTTGTAATATTATACGGTAGTCTTATTGTGATACGCGCCGTAGGTACTAGACACGGCGGTGTCGCGCACGCACGTGCCGCTGGCGGACCATCACGTGTCCGAAATGTACGCGCGCGACGTACATACTGTATATTATATTATAATAAACAATCGCATATTATGACGTATAACTCGTACAATACCGTTCGTCCTGTGTTCAGGGGCGTGCCTAGAGTCTTCTACCCCGGGTCGCGTGGAGTTAAATGATTTTTACATATATATATATATATTTTTTTTTTAAAACGAAATTATCCGGTTAATCGTTAAAAAAATTCCCCGGCCGTTATCCGAGCGCGCCCCTGATACGCGCGTACATATTTCGCTAACATATGGTAGCCACTGTTACCGCCGCGCACATATTGTACCCAGCTTATTATTGTATTACGTCCGCGCCCGGACGCGCTCCGTCCGCCTCTCCTCAACCCATAGATTTCCACCCGCGCGTACAGCATCCGCGTACGTATATATAACCGTAGACGGTTGCCGCCCGGCTCTCTTATAACCAGGAAAAATCGATTTATTTCTCGGCGAGTCCGCTCGTATATACATATATATATATACATATAACACGCGCTCGTATTTTGTATACGTATACACTGCGTATTTATACCAGTAAACACAAAAATATCGTTAAATTTCGCTTGTGTACAAATACGTTTTATTTTTACGCCGCGTGTATTTCGTCGTGCACGCGTCCTTATATAAATTCATCCCGTTTTTTTTTTTTTGCCTTTTCCTCCTAGCGTACGTCAGATTCCAGAGGCGTTGCGGCATGAGTTTTGTAAATATATTGCGCGTACACTGCGATCGTTGCGCGGACGGAAGCGCAAACGGTGTAGCGAAGGGATAGCGAAAAAAAAAAGAAAACGGCGGCCAACAGGTGTTGTCCTGCTGCAGCCGTTCGGACGCGCCGCCCCCGTGACAAACATATGTTGTCGAACCGGACCGCGAAAGTCGGGCCGATTTTTCGCGCGTACAGCACCAAAAAAAAAAATAATCGGATGAGAAAGAGTATTGCGGGCAGTGTTGTCGAAATGTGCAGGAAAAGTCAGCTTCGTATATATATATATAGTTACCGACGCGAGCTGCTGCAGTGGACCGTACGCGCGTACAGATCTGGCGAACGCAATACGACATCTGTTCGCTATTCGCGATAATTTTCAGTTTTTTTTTTTTTGTGAAAAGTTCCGCAAAACCCTACGGCGGAATTATACGGCCCGATAATAGCGAGTTATTTATTGGAAATAATCATTAATAATCGCGACACTGTGTAACGCATAGATCGATAAAAAGCGAAAAAAAATGTTCTAAAAAATATATATAAATCGGCTATTTATTAGGATATCATTTTTTTTTTTTCGAATCTTTTACAATTAAAATTTAAAATACGTTTATTATAGCGCGCTGCAAAAGTATAACGTGAAAAAAAAAACTATTTAAAAATATTAAACGAAAATCGTCGGATCTGAGACACGCCCTATATATGGCTGTGCGTAGTGTTACGGAGATCGCGTATACGTATATATATACGGAATAATAATAATCGGGAAAACAGATCGTAGACCGGACTGAAAGCGACTATTATATATGTATATAACCATAGGCTTAACTAGCACTAAATTTCAAGAGGGGCTAAAAATTCATAAGCAAAAAAAAAAGTGTTCGCTTTCAGAAATTTTGCGCCGGTCGATATGCCAAAATTACCCAAATAAGCAAAAAAAAAAAAGTTCATCGACTTTCAATTACCCAATAACTAATAGGTGTGTTAGAAAAGTATATAGAAAATACTGTACATTTTTTATGTAGTCGGGTTGCCTTTTTGGAGGGGAAGCTAAATTGGTGGTGTTTGGGGGTGGGGGCTAAGCCCTCCTTGTCCCCCCTAGTTACGCCTATGTATATAGCGCGTTATAAGGTGCACGTATATAAATAAGAGGTCGTTTCGAGCGAAACAGGAACGGAAAAAAGAACGCCGCCGTAGTGTCTGCGTAAGGCCTGCGTAATAAATAAAACAAAAGTATTATAAATACTATTATTTGGGCCCCACAGAGACAATCGACGGATTTCTTAACGTTTGATCGCGGAAAACGTCAAGTTTTTTTTTTGTTTTTTAATATTATGCGCGTATAAGAGAATATACTACGGCGTGTGGTATGGTGACAAGCGTCTCGGACTGATTCGTGTGTATATTGCAGCATCGGCTGCAACGGTACGCACCGAGGAAAACTCGAACGAATTCGGAATAATTATCATTATTTCACGTCGTCGTTTATCGTTTTTGTACATAGACGTGACGTTCAAACGTTTTATTGCGGTATACCTACGCACAGAGGCGTTTTTTTCTTTTCTTTATCCGTCAATAAATCTCCTGTGAAAATCGTGTTTTATACTGGTTTTCCTAATAATTTTGTATTTTAATAATCGATAATTAATAATATTATTGAATACGCATATATATATATACATATTATAATGACATCGATGTGCGTTTAAGAAGCGCACACGGTGTGAACGGATAATGTACGGAAGGGAAACGCGTTTTGTCGTTACCCGCGAGAACGCATTGAGAAGGTGCAGTGGGACTATTAAAAAACGTTTTTCGCGCGTTGGGAGAAAAAAAAGTGGAAAAAAACGACTGTTTTTTCTTTTTCTTTCTCATAAACATAAAATAATGGTAGTCACGGATGAAAAGCAATGGAATTGACCGCGATATACCACAAACACACTGTACACATAAATTGTGTGTATATATATATATATATATATATATATATTTATTATTATTATTATTATTATCGATATTTGCATGTTGCCCCGGCTGCGTTTCTTTTTTCAGATCATAATACAATGTATTTTACTGTGTAAATCGCTTATTTTTACTTGTGTTTTAGCATATATATGTGTCTATAGTGTGTATATACCTATATAATATACTATTAATTATTAAATAATAATTCAAACGTAATTTATATTAATAATAATTGTTTTTTTTTTTTAGATTAGAATTATAATATATTTATATACGGTATATACTTACATGTGCAATAAGAAATTCGCGATTATTATGAAATTATCTGCCCGTGTTTGGCGTGGACGGGTTTTTTAATAATACTATAGGCGAGTGGGTGATTTTGACGTATGAAATTTAATTCGACGTTTCGAGACTTGGCGGATCGATGAAAAATAAATTATCTTTTTTTTTTGTATAGAAACAGAGTACCTAAATACGAGCGAAATTTTCGGATTTCACCCCTTCACGTTTTCCGACGGCGGGTTGTGGCGAAAAATCATCGTGTGTAGCTGTATATAATATTATATACTGCAGGACAAATGTGTGCAGGACCAAAGGAAGAGGTTTAATAATTCTGTACCGAGTCTGGAACAGTATTTAATTAAACGATCTCCGAGTCCGTATATATAGAGGAGATATTACAAAGAACAAACAAGCGTATATAGAAACTTTCGTTTATATATATGTGTGTGTGTGTGTGTGTGTGTGATAAAGATTACGTATTTACATAATATATGAAACTTCGCATCTTTGAAGACTTGAAGTACCACTAAAATGTTTAATACTACTATATACCAGTACGGTCTACAGTAGAAAAAAAAAATTGTTTAAACGGTTTATTATACGCGTGTACGCGCCTATTATACAATAATAAAACGTCAAAATATATAGTTCGAACTAAAAAATAAATTTGAACCTTATTCTAACTGCAGATGAATTTAAAAAAATATTAAATTTTATAATCACTTAATGGAATTGAGAGTGATATTTTCAAAATTCCAAAACACTTATATCAGTTGCAGTAGGAACTAAACGCCTCTGTCGATTTCTTACTTCCCATCTATCCCTTTACGGCTCTTCAAGAGCCTTTGCGTCTGCTACAAAAGCCTTCCACGATTCTTGGAATCTTCCCGATCCGTCATACATACTAGCTAATTGCTCCACGTCACCTTTATTATTACTTCGTCCTTCCTTAGGTCCGTCTTTCGGTTTCCGGTAAATCTTTTTTTTCTGCGCGCTTTCCCATCGCGTCGCACACGTCCGTACCGTTTAATTATTTGGATTTTTACATAATCAGCAATCTACAACATCCCGGTTTCCTCTCTCAGTATATACTTTGTCGTACCCGTACCACCTCGTTCTCTCCAATCGTCTCTTTCCGTAAAATAGATCCGCGTATTTCTCTCGATATACACATTTGTTCTCGCGAAATTTATTCACCTCTGCAGTTAGATTTCTTACGCCTTAACTTATTTATATGTACATTTTTTTTTCTATATACGTCGTTTTTAAATATATTGCAGTTGCGCCCACGGTTGTATATAAGCACGGAGTAAAAATTTTAAAAAAACACTTATTTCCGTTTATTTATATCGACGCATCGTACTGTACGATAGTAATTTTCTTCAGTTTTCTCCGCGCACGTTATATTCCGTGTGATAGCGAGTGTGCGGATAAAAATAAAACATAATATTACACTTTTGATAAGCGTTTATTATATACGAAACGATTTTTTTAAACTCGAAATCGTATTATTATTATTTATAATAAAAACCGTTTGTTTTCGGTACGAATTTTCAAAAACTTATATAATATGTTCCCGATAAAAAAATAATAATAATACATATATATTCGACGTTTTGTGTTCGAAGTCACGCCCGCGATTGTTTTATCCGCTTTAAACCTGCATTCGCTATATATCGCATTGAAAGTGTATATATATAATGTGTACCTACGAAAAGTATATGTGTTTATAGAAAAATAAAATAAAAATCCGTCACAGACAGCTCAGTAAAAACCGCGATTTTATAATATATTGATTTAGGGGATTGAAAGCGGGTATTTTCTCTCTTTGTCTTACACACATGAAACATAGCAAAATAGACGTTTCGTACTTCCAACGTACCGATCGATCTATTGGTGCGATAAAAAATTTGAAAACACATTTGAATTCCTCGTGAATTTTACTACAAAACGGCTTTCCCACTTTTTTACCATTTTTTTTTTTTTCATAAACCCTTAAAAAATTAACCGAACAAATTTAAAAAAAAAAAAATGTAAATAATTCATTTTTGAAGGTCTTAAAAAAAAGAAATAAAAAAATCGTTTTGTAGTCAAATTCAAAAGGAATTCAAATCTGTTTTCAAATTTCTTATCGCACCGATAGATGATCGATCGGTACGTTGGAAGTACGAAACGTCTATTTTGCTATGTTTCATGTGTGTGAGACAAAGAGAGAAAATACCCGCTTTCAATCCCCTTAACAAGCGAATAGATTTTGAAAATCGAAAGGGGAAAACGAATATAATATATGACGTGTGTGTGTGTAAAAGTGAAATATATTTATTTTACCGGCGACCATGTATAGGAGGGAGCGGATAGGACGCCGTTTCGCGCGGTCCTTGACCTTCGAAATCGTTTTAGTAGTCTAATAAACTTCGCGTACGCTGCACATCGTATACCTACAATAAATACGTGGGTAGGTTCGCAATTATATTACATATACAACGTCGTAATAAAACGCTTTGAACAACAGGTGTCTCGGTACGTTTTTGCCGGACTCTAACGGACTTATAACGTATTATTATTATTATTATTATTATTATTCAATGTGCGAGTAGTATATATTATATAGTAACTGTTTCGATAATAACACTATAAATAAATAGTCGTATTATATATATATATAGGTATTATAGGTAAGTAAAATAATAATAAAATATTATCTTTGTCCGCGGTGTGGGGAATCGTGTTTTAAGGGGACCAAGCGCGTATACAATATTATTGCGACAATATAAGTACATAATATTATATACGACGAAGAAACGAGCGTATATCTGTATACTGTATGTTTGTACCGCGCGTTTCGATTATTATATATTATAAACACTCCGACGACGACGACGACGCCCCGTTCTAAGCAGTGAAAGTGGCAAAGTGCATCGACTCCGTCGCGCGTTTATTTATTATTATTATTATTATTATTATTATTATTATTATTATTATTATTATTATTATTATTATTATTATTATTATTATTATTATTATTATTATTATTATTATTATTATTATTATTATTATTATTTATTAATTATAGTGAATACAAAACTTCTAATAATAATGAGAAGAAAAATTATTTGTTATAATAGTGTTATTTGTGTATTTTTATAGTATCGTGTTCGTTACACACTTCATAATAATACTGAATATCCTAATAATTAATAAAATATATAATACGCGCGTTTTTCGTACGCGCACAAATAATAATAATACGTTACAACTATATAGAGAGTCATCTCTATTAGAGATCGGGATTTAGATGCGCGTTTAAAATCCTAAAAATACGACGTTCTTTTATAATTTCATCGAAATTATCTTTTATACGCGTAAATATATATATATATATATATATATATATTTTTTTTGATAAACACGATATTTCGTAAAAACGCATTAAATACCAAAAAAAAAAAAAAAAAATATTAATAATTTACAAAAAAAAAAAAAAAATTACGAGTATAACATCTGATATTTAATAAAAAAATATTACTTAACAACCATAATTTATATATATATATATATATATATACACTTGCGGTGATGCAGTATATTGTTATTAGGTATATTTCACTTTATTAAGTGTATACTCGAAAAAGTATTTATTTTTACGGGTTTTTTTCTTTTTTCGTGAAATGTTCAAATCGAAATACTCAATATATTCCTAAACCATGCGCGTATACATAATTTTGCACAAAATATTCTTTATATAACCTCGAACCGCGTGCGCTTTAAACGGCAAACGTTTTTATCAGTTCGTTGGAAAATGAATCGTAGCCGAAGCTCGTCCGATTGAAGCTGCACTATACGTTCTCTGCAGTAAAAAAAATATTGTAACAAAAACATATTTAAAAATCCGGTCTCTACACCATAACGCGTTTTTCCGCGACGCAAAACGGACGGACGGACTGTTAGGTTAGACCGGAGATTTATATATAATATGTATAATATATATGTCTCCCCCCAAGGTCCCTTTCATTTACAATCAAAACGTGCAGATGATATAATAACGTACCTACACAATACTTACACGTCCAGTTGTGATTTGTGACAGTATTTTTTTATATTTTATCGTGACGCGTATTGAGCTGCAATAATGATATATATATATATATATAACGCGCGCGTTATGCAAAGGTCATCAGGAGAGGGGGTGGCATTAAAAAAGTCGATATTTTTTTCTTTTTGCTTATACTTACTTTTTAACTCCACCGCAAGGACGCGTCCAGGATTTGTTTTTGTGTGTGTGTGTGTGGGGGAGGGGCCAAATAAAATAATTTCTAAAGATATTAATAATATTTATAAAATATATGTACGGAAATCCGCGAAAGCACACGGGAAACAATACGAACTAAATAATTACTTTAGATGAAAATATTATATAGTTTATATGTGCACAACATATATTGTTTATATGAAATAAACTTATAATTTCAATAGTTAAATAATAATTTTTTTTTTTTTGATACATGCAAATCTAAAGCGATACGTAATAAAATTACAAAAAAATTTTTAGAGGTCAACCATTTTTGGCGGTAGGGCTTTAGCCCGTTTGCCCCCCTCGGATACTGCGCCCTTGCTCCACCGCGGTTAATTGATTTGTGTTTCGTCGCGGTATACTAAAAACTAATTATCATTGGCTTAACTTTATGAATCATTCATTTGTTTACCTACTGCAGATATTTGACAAATATATATATGTATAATTATAGGACTCGTTTAAGCCTTTCGCATATTAGATTGGATTTTGTCTGGGGCGATATTGTTTTAGTTTTTACGCTGCGCGCTAGCCATTCGCGGTATGTTAAATAATATATTTGATTTTTGATTTTATACTATATATCAGTCTGCACGAGCGTGCGGGTAATTCTTATAAGACCGCAACCGTGTTAGAATAATAATAATAATAATAATTTAGCCCTCGGCTTAATAAAAAAAAAAAAAGTAAATATTGGAAAAGCATATTTTTAAAACCTTGAGATTTGTGTGGTGAACGTCAAACAAAAAAATAAATAAACTCTTCTTTTTTTTTAACGAGTTAATTTTTTTTTTTCTCGACGTTATAACTTTACAATCGGTCAGACGTGTAATATATTTTGACTCTTAACTGTACAGCTTTTTGGGCTGATGACCAAAGTTAATTTTTCCCGTCGGCCGCACCATATCGATATATTATGGGCGCGCGCGTTTCGTTCGTCGCGCGCGCCGCGCAATTTTATTCGAATTCGTTTTCTCGCACGCAGCTCGTTTCGCGAAATATTTACGCTTAGGCAATGTTTTTACGCAGACATAGTGTATACGTAATAATAATAATAATAATATTATTATTAATATGTAGAACAACACCGTGTGCAGAACAATCGATGGGTTTTGGTAGGCGGTTTTTAACGTTTTATTCGTTAAAAAAAAAAAAAAAAAAATAACGTGGACGTATTTATATAATAATAATACGATACGCGTTTGAAAAAAAAAATATATATATATATATATTTTCGATATCCGCGAATAAGACGTGCACAACAATATTTATTATATATACACATATACACGGCAATTGTGTAATTTTTGTCTCGTATAAAAATAATCGATTATCTGTCGGTGTGTATAAACGGACGCGTTATAGGCGCGTATTTTTAATATTATAACATTTTTCGCCTCCGACAATAAAGAGCGCGTATTGCGCTGATCTCTATTACACGCGTCATACCTAAATATACGTATACGTACAATTTCGGTGTATTTCACAAAAACTGATTTAATCCAACATTTCTAACATTTATAATAAAGTGAAATTCCAGTATATATACATATATGCTTGCAGACACTATAATATACGAATAATAATTATTACGCGTATATGGAAATATAATTTTGATTCTCGACGGAATTTGCATTCCGCTCGCCAAATCCCGATACGCGTATTATTATAATAATATTTATACTCCGTCCTGCAGGTAACCAAATCAATTCTTCAGGAGGGATGGGTGTGACATAAGAAAGAAAAATCAATATTATGGCTATTTTTCATTTCGTTTTAACAAATAGAATATTTTTAATTTATGATTAAATAATAATATATGCTGTTCAGTTTAAGAGTATATACCGGAAGGCGCGCACGTCGAATGAAAAACGCGGAGCGGTGCTAGACCCCCACCCCCCAGGCAGGCGGCTGATAGCTACTCCGTCATTGGCTATTGCTCCCCCCCCCAGGCTGCTAATAACTGCTCTGTCATTGGCTGTTGCAGTCGGCTCACGACGGTTTCCGCCAATCAGAATACCGATAGAATCTCGCCTGCGCGAAATCAACCGATTTTCGTCCGCCGCCCGGTATACTCTTAAACTGATATAAGAAATAATAATATAAATTTAATTTTAGATTCTGAACGGAGCGAGGAATGTATCGGTTTTAAAACGGTGTGTTTTTTTTTATGTTTGTATACCCGAAAATTCTACCACAAGGAGCGCTCCGACCTTCAGTCTTATATACCTTGTTTCCGGTAGCGAATTGCATCTAGTTGGTACTTTGAAGAGGTCATTCTCAGCACTTTTTCCAAGCGCACATATACCGAAAAATTACACAAAACCGGTAAAAAAACGCGATTCCGTCGAAATCGATTATCGTTGTTTTTAAACTAATGGTTATAGAGACTCGAAATATTTACCAAATATGGAACTTTGTATTGCATTGAGGGAAAAAACTTTCTTTTAATTTTGGACTGTTTATAGCAATTATTATAGGTTTTGAAGTATTTAATTCATAAAAAGGGTTAGTTTTTGGTACGTACGCAAAATATTATATACCAAAGCTCCGCTCAGAATCGTTTTATCTCTTTTTATTTATTTTTATTGATATATATGTCTTATGAGAGCTGTAATTTTCTATTTTTTTTTTTTTTTTAATCCATTTACTGAGCCGCGAAACGAAATCTGCAAATGATATTCGCAGTTATATAAAATTATCGTACGATCACTATACCCACATTCGAATTATCACTTATCGATATACTTTTTTTTTGTTCCTCCAATATACCGGAACAATTCGAGAAAATCGTCGTTTTCCGCGGTGAAAAACACTTGGGGGAACAACGAGCGGATGATCTATGATAGATCAACGAAAGAAAAGATGAATCTAAAAGGGGGGGAGCAATGCCTCCTTTTGCCACTCTGTGCGCCGCCGTTTGACTCGAACGAATTTTTTTTATAATATTTTCGTTATAAATAATTACGTTTTTTTTTTTTTTTTAAGCGTTTATAACGATTAAACGGAATTGATACTTTTTTCGATTATTTTTCCACTGTCAAACATATTCGGTGTGTATTTTTAATCGAGTCTGTTAAAGATTATGATTGTTAGCAGTAGGTATATTTAGTTTACCTGCAGCGTAATTATAATTACTCGGTATTTGCTTTTTGCTTTACGCACAGCGCGTGCAAATAAAAAAAAAATGTCACTCGTTTTGTTTTCATACTGAAAAGTCTGTGTAAAAAACTGACGTGTGAAACCCACAAAATCAATCCGGGAGAAGGCAAAGAAATATTGCTATTATATTATACATAATACACTATTGATTATTATAGTAAATCAGCATTCCCGCGAAATGTCTGCTTTTGATTATTATTATTTCAACGCCCTATAATATATATACCGCGACCGTGAAAATCGACGAGATGATCAATATTTATATTAACATTTTCGCTATTTATTAATTATTATTATTATTTATTTATTTATTTAAGTTTAAAACGGGCCATGCCCAATTACATACAATATATATATATTATTATTATCAGAAAAATAAACACGAAATCGGTGCAGTCTGCACTAGGACATATACGTGTATTATAGATGGTGTAAACGTTGGTGTGGAAAATTTTGAAAAGTCTATTGTATATTATAAACGATTTCAAGGTATTTCGACAACTGTTCAAACAGGTTTTTCTCTCTCACTCTCTCTCTCTCTCCGCTGTACAGTTCGCCGGTTCGCCGACAGTAATAACATAACCGCCGCCGCCAGTGCTCTCGGCGGCGACAATACGCGCACGCCTACAAACCCGGGCGCGTACGACGAGCGCGCGTAATACCTGGTATAACTGATGAGTGATGACAGTTGTCACACCATCAAAAAGTCATGTTTTTTCTGGTAAATTTGCATTTTCGTTGTCCGTATATATTATAATTATATAGTTAGTGCGAATTATAGAAACAAATAATAATAGTATATTATGCATAAAGAATACATTCCGAGCGGGTAATCTCAAAAGCATTTTATATTTGTATTATGTACGAATATGAAAATTTAGAAAATCACCATTATACCGTCGACACCTATATCGCCGCGTCGTAAGTACTTATATAATATATATATTATGTGTTCAACGTGTACTGGACAAACGTGATGGCGCGCGCGTTTATACAATTATAATAACATCCTGCATTCCTGCAATGGGTTTGAAACCTCGCCACCCGACCCGATCCGTATAATATTAATATATAAATAATAAATATATTAACCGATTACAAAAAAAAAAAAAATGTATATCTCGTATGTATAAATAGTTGAATTATCCGGCTTCGTCCGTGCGCGATTTTGAACGAAAACTTAATTATTTATATATATATATTTTTTTTAAATAATTATTACATATACACGTCGTATTATACGATTTAATTACGACACTGCAAATATTAACGGTATATATCCATACGAATTTTTATTTTAATATTCGAAAAACTGATTTCATTTAAAGTTCTACTATATATATATACCATTTTGTGGGAGTAATTTAGAAAATTCTAGCGTGTCTCCCGTCAATAATAATACTCGCGTATTTATTATATATAATAACGTTTAAGTACAATACATTCCGTCTCTTCGTCGCAGACAAAAAAAAAAATGAAAAAAAAAATGGGCGACGCGTGGACAACTCTGTCGAAAAAAAAAATCGTAAAAGTGTTCAATAATGTCGTTAGAAAAAAAAAAAAAAGGACTGTTCTTTTATTTATAATAAACAAGGATAATTACTCCCCTCCCAAAAAAAAAAAATTTTCCTAGAAACGCCACTGGTAATATCATCGGCTATAATTTTCCGTATAAAATTTCTAGTGTTTCAATTTTCACAATTCGAGCACTGCTGCAGCATTACCGTATAGCGACCATAATATTATGTACAGTAACGAAATACACGTATATTACGTAAATATATAACGTTGTATAGAGAGCGAAGTACGTGTATTTATAAAACCTTGAGATTATTTGACAATATAAAAATATGATTTTTACTTTCCCCCATTTCATCATTAAGCTGTTCCGATTCATGAACTCTCGTGTTCGTGTATATACCTATACACATCGTCGAAATACAATAATAATAATAATCTGAACCGACATATTTTGTGTGTACTGCACGTCATACAAACTATAGTAAAATATTGAGGAAATCATTCGTCGTTATATTCGAAACGTGTTATAATATAACGTTATACGCTCGCGTACGGGATAATTTTGTAAAATAAATTATCGTACCGACATGTGTTTCGATAAAATATTTAATTTGGCTAGCGTTTAGTTTTTGCGAAGTTGTTTTTGTTCGACGTATAATGTAATATAAGAAGAAAAAAAGTCGTTTAAATTGTATTGAAAATACATGTTTATCGGTCGTCGTGGAAATTTGAAATTTCGTATTACGTATATAATAATAATACGTAAAAAAAAAAAAAATTCAAGGTTTATAAATCTAAACATTTAAAATACCAAAAATATTTTTACACGCGATAAAATATACTTTTGAACACGACCGTTAAAAGAGAGGTATTTAAAAGCGCGTATATAGCTATTAAAGATTGTTTTGGGAAAATTAATAAAGAGGTGCACCAGAGTTCATAAAAAACCAATAAGAATCTATAAACTCGCGTGAGGGGCTAATAAATTAGATAAGGCTTGTTAAAATTTTATTTTTTTTAAAAGTGTACTCCATCTCTTCGCACTTCTCCCTCCCCACAAAAAAAAAAACACTAATAAGTCGTAATAAAAAAAAAAAATATATTTTGACGAGGTCTCCCCCCCACGCGATTTTCCTCTTTCGCGTGTGCCGTTAAATTATATTTAAATTTATTCTGTTGTGTAAATTTTGGGGAGGAAAATTATATTCGCCCCCAATATACATCGAATTTTAAGAGGACGCTATTATAGTTATAAAAGGCAAAAGAAACCGCGGCGCAACGCCCGAGAGAACGTGCACCGCGTTGTGTTTTATAGGTGTACGCAGCGAAAATGCAGAAAATGTTCAAAAATTACAATAAAATAAATACAAACAAAATTTACAATAAAAAAAAAAAAACGTTCTACGAAGAAAACTGCATTTTTGTACTTGAGACACTAAATTTTTACACAAAATTTATTACAATATTGTCTATACAACAACTTCAGTGCTGTTTTTCTAACCTCTTTAATTTTTGAGAAGTATTATGTGATTTAAAAAAAAAAAATGGTAAAATTTTTTTTAAAGAATTAAAGATATTTAAGCTATACATGCTATTGTATGCGTGATATTGTTGTAATTTTTTTTTTGTACAAATTCTATATACTCATATGTAGGAAACTTTTAACAACTCTTTGCAGAAAAATGGTTTTTTTGCTCGTTAAATTTAGAACCGCGAAAGTGTTTTTCATTTAACCGTCAGCTGAACCGATTTCACACAATGAAATTTTCGCGCGTTCGTTTTTGCGAGATAATATACTGTTTAGAAATTTTCTGTTCTGTATATATATTATATATAAACGTCCGTTTCGAAACGAAATCGTACCTTAAAAAAAAAACAATTAAGAAAAATACTTATAGAGCATTTTATTCTAATAGAGCGTGGTTCATTAGTAAAAGTAGGTTATTATATATATTACACTTATACACTATATGTATTGCGCTTTAATAGCTTCGCATATATGCTCTATACTGCAGCAGTCGGCCGTCATCCAGCTGTATAATTCCAGTACCTATATTTACTATAGTTAAAGAAATTAATTAATAATATAAATAATTATATGTTATTATACGTGGCTGTTAAGGCGTTTGATGGCCTGTAATGTGTATTATATATATAATTTTGTGTTATATATTTGAGAGAAATTATTATTATATATTATTCGCATAATACGACTATTTTTCGGCGGATTAAATGAAAAAAAAAAAAATACGAGTTCTCCCGCGTGTCAATATAATATATAGTTAGTATATACATTGTATACAGTGGCGGATTTATAGGGCCCCTAATTTTTTTCCTAAAAACGAAAAAAACTCTTCACTATATATATATATATAAAACTTTTTATACGCGCAGTGATATGTTTATTTAAAGTATTTCGCGCGTACATACGTTATATACCGATTATCAAGTCGAACATTACACGTCATCTTATCGATAAATAAACGAATTTTATAAAATATTTTTACAATTTTCTTTATTATTTATATCCATACGCAATTTACAATTAATTCAATAAATTTAAAAGTACTTGTGCGTGTTATATATATATATATAAATATATGGCATCACGTGATTCTATAAAGCCTCTGAACGTTACAGATACCCCTTTCCTCTATCTCAAAAAAAAAAAAAAATCGCTTAAAAAAATAGTAAATCGTGTTACTGTTATAAAATAAAAAATTAAATCCTATAGAAAGCTTCCTATTATAGTCCTATATGGCTATATATTAACACTGGAATACATATTTTAATACATCTTTTGAATTTCTTTACCACGTTTTTATATACGTTTACAAGCGATTATTATTTATATTATACCAAAATTATTCAATACATGTATGACATATAATGTTGTTAAGTGCTCAAAAAAAAATATATATATATATATTGTTAGGTATATACACACTCGTCGATGCAGGTATCGTTTAGTAATAATAATAATAATAATCGTGTCTTATATTATATTGTATATATAGTTCGTATAATATATGTTATTTATAAATAATATTAAATACAAATATTTTTTTAAATACGAATGTTTCGCAAATGTCCGTATACTTTAGGTGTTAACTACTACTCCAAGTAATTCTTGCGGCGGTACGTTAAATCCCGAAGCGCACGAATTCAAGTACCGCAAATCATTGCCCGGGAATCCGTCAAAATCTGAAGAATCCAGACAAAATAAACCGGGAAGCGGCAAAAAAAGTAAAGGTGAGTAATATACCGCACGAATTATTATATAATTATATACGCGATTTCAGCTGATCCTAACCCCCCCTATATATAATATACAAAATTAAAATGTAAAAACATGAAGTCAACTGCACTCTGCAGTATATGCAGCTATAATAACTTCTCCTTAGAATGGGCAAAATAAAACCGACTGCCTACCGGTGTTCGTAGGGACTACTGTGATGTGTCTTTACCCATTTTCAAAAAAATACTTTACTCACTGGCTTCTATATATATATATATATATATATGTGTGTGTGTGTGTGTGTGTGTGTGTGTGTGTATGAAGCAATTAAAACTAAAACTATATAATATACGCATCACGTTCAAATATCTAAATATTATATATATTTTCATTTATTTTCCCATATGTTTTTAAAAACGTTTTGTTTAATTTATGCTTATAATATATGCGTGTATTTTTTAACAAAAATACTGTAAAAAAGATAACTCGTGCAGGGCCTCCGCACGAGTTCCCTGCACTCGCAGTGAGACTCAATAATCTTTCTTTGATATCAAATAAAATTTTTAAAAAAAATAGCGAGTCTGCTAGTACTCGAGACATTGATGTGTAAACGTCGCGTGAGCGGTCAAAATGGAATTGTGATTGGGATTTGTGAATATTGGTATCTTTATTCAAAGTAATTTCGATAATAAATATTATTATTAGTTATCATGACAACAGCTTACACATTCCGTCCCATTTCCCGATATTTACCCTCATACCGCCCTAATCATAGGCGGAAATAGGGGGGCTTAGGGGGGCTAAGCCCTCCCAAATATCTTATAATTTGTATGTATTTTGGATATTTGACTGATTATGACTGATGTTAAAAATGTTAGCCCCCCCACCCCCCAGAAAATTTAATAGATTTCCGCCTATGGCCGTAATAGATGTTTACACATCAAAAATAAATATTTTCCGCGGATAAGTTGGCGGGGGTTTTTCTTAAAAAAAGGGGAAGGAGAACGTAAAAACAAATGTGGCGGCGATTCGCGTACACAAATAATACGCGCGTTCGCACGCGGAACGTTTAAATTTTTTTAAGCGAATTTTTTTTTTATTTGCGGTTTGTGAAAATGTAAAAGTTTGACAAATGATTCATTGCTCGCGCGCTCCCGTCGTGGGTACCTCCGATATATATATATATATATACGCGAGCGTATATAGGTATATAATACTTTCAAAGTGAACGTATAAATAAATATATTATTATTATTATTTTATTATTATAATATCAGGTTGAATGCACACACGAGAATATTTATATATTATTATCGACGTTATCGACCGTGTAAATTATTTGATTCGAAATATATAAATTCCGATCGACCGGCGTGTTTTAGAATTAAAAAAAAAAATTTGATCTCGAGAAAAACTTTCACCCTATGCCGCCCCGTATTTCAGAAAAACTCGATAACAAATTACGTATGCATATGCATATATTTATGCGTGGGAGCCGATTGTGCTTGGTATATATACCGATGTAGTTCGTAGTGCATTGCAATAATAATCTTAGTTCCGCGTTGGAAACGAAAACCGCGCGTTTCTGTAAAAAAGAGATTTTTTTTTATATAATTTTTTTTATAATAATCGACCGATTACACGAGATTTACGCTCGTCTGAATTCATTACGTCGTGTTATTAGTTGCGCGTTCTAATCGCGAAGAATAATTAATTTGTACATAATATATAATATATACGAAAAGAAAATACACAAATATATATGTATAATATGTGAGTGAATCCAAAAATTGTGTATTTTTTATGAAAAATAAAAAGAGATATTATATATGTATGTGTATTTTCTTCTTCTTCTTCTTCTTCGCGTGTCACGTCAGTGCTGCAGGTATATATAATAAATTTTAAATTCTTTTCTTCGCTCAAAAATCAGCAATTGTATTTATAGGTATATATAATATATGTATAGGAGTTGTTAAGTTATTGTTTATTTATTATATATAATATCACTACCGGTTTCGAAAAAAAATTATCTGCTGCAAGTATAAAGCGAAAAATACACCGAGAGATTGAAAAATAAAAATGAAAAATTACGAATATTATATATATATACAATAAAAAGACAGTTTTACAAAAAAACTGCGAAGAAATTGCGCGTACGTATAGTGAATTAAATTGTTTATAATATAAAAAAAAACGACTACGACGCGTTATTAATATTATTTAATACATATATAAAAATATTATTTTCAAAATCTGTTTTTCATATACCTACCTATTTAAAATATTATTTAAATAATATAATAATAATAAGAGTTTGTTTTTTTTTCATTTCCTTTTCTTTTTTTTGTTTAATTTATATACTTCATATTATTTAAATTATCGATATTATAATCGTTTTTATGTCACTATATATATATATATATAATAACATAAAAATAAAAAAAAAAAAAATATAGCTCTAAGAAATATTTGTTATTATGTTATTATATATACCTGTAACGTTTTGCGCGACAAAGCTTTATCGTATTCATATTATATGTATAAATATTAACAATCTCCGGCCGGTTTTTCGCGTATATTTATTATTTATTTTCTTGTCTATTTAAGCTATATAATATATACCGATTTACACACGCAGATTTCTTTCTTTTTTTTTGTGATTTATATACAACGGCTAAAATCCGCAAAGAAACAGGAAAATAAAACGAGACCTGATGAGTAA
The DNA here is from genome assembly GCA_032441835.1 of Slavum lentiscoides. Lineage (NCBI taxonomy): Eukaryota > Metazoa > Arthropoda > Insecta > Hemiptera > Aphididae > Slavum > Slavum lentiscoides. The sequence goes on from CM063710.1 coordinate 11,907,578, forward strand.
TTATATATATACGGACATATATATACGTTTAAAATATTAAATGCGGTACGCGCACCGCGATGCGAACAGTGTCCCGGAAGCTGTGAATACATATCGTCTGCAGCGAGTTACTATTTGTCGTTTATTTTCGCGGGTATATACGTCGGAGGGATGCGACTCGGAGCTGCAAGGGATTTGCCTGCGCAGGGTTCTGGACGCACGAGACGGAGACGACTTTTGTTCTATACGACATTTTAAATGTCCCCTATCCCCATTCTTTTTTTTTTTCAAATAATTTCTAATACTTTTGCGTCGCATATAATATAAACGTATTTTTAATTTAATTATAAACGGCTCGATATTTTATATCTTATTCATTCTAAAATTATATAATAATAATCGAGATAGCCAATTACAAAATATGTACCTACATTTAATGAAATTTTTTTTTTTTGGCGTTTATAACACTTTTATTACTTCGTTAATTTTTAAACTATTTTTAAAGTCCGTTATAAAATGCGAATATTTTCCTCGTCTTTTACTAATCAATATATATAAATAACATGTTAACAGTATATATATATATATATATATAATATATAGGCAATAATTTGTAGCGTAGGACTTTATATAGTAGATATTAAAAAAAAAAAAATGTATATAATTATTGAGACGTATAACTTATGGTTAAAATGTCAATAATAATAATAATAATAATAATATATAATTAATAAAAATAATAATAATAATAAAATATATTTTAAAAAAACCCCCAAACTGCATTTTGAATATATAATATAGCGAACACAAAAGTCATTGCATTATTGTCAGATTTTCGCGTGATGAAACACTTATATTGCGTGCGTATCACTGCAGCAGATCGAAAAATAAATATATCCCCTTATACATAGGTCGGAGGCATAGGCGCAATTCGGATTAAATTTATGGGGGTGCTATAGATTTCAAACGAAGTAAAAATTCGACGATGCAATTAAAAATTTGGAGGTGCTCTAAACACCCCCAGCACCCCCCCAAATTGCGCCTATGGTCGGAGGGTCTAAAAACGACGCGCACACACTGCACTGCTGCTGCGTTGCGAAAAATCAAACGCGTGTCGTACGTATACGAAATTGGAAATTTATCAAAAAAAAAAAAATCACCGAGTTTTCCGTTTTTAAATTGATGGGAAAAAATGTTTTTTTTTTTATAGTTATGGTATGACGTTTAGGTATATATCAGGGGCGGCTCCAGAGACTGGGTTGGGTGGGGGCCTAAGTCATAATAAGCCCCCAAAAAAAAAAGGTCTTATTTTATCAATGGAAGAGAAACCGGGAGTTACGGTTTTAGTGTAATAGACAATATAATTTTTTTTAGAAAAATACGGGCTTGGGAGGGGGCCGCGGCCCCTAGGGCCCCCCTTGGAGCCGCGCCTGGTATATATATATTAATATTATATAGTATTTTCGTCGATTTCTGATCATTTTTAAAAATTTCCTTGATCAATTTTGATGGAAAAAAAATTTTTTGATTTCAAAACGCTCGAAGAGTACGAAAATAAAAAACAAAAATTTTTCAAAACGAATCAATTTACAACGTCGGTATGTAGGTATCTATACACGCGTGCAGCAGCAGTTCACGATGGTCAGTAATACTAATCAGTAATATTAATCAAAACGTTAATTTTGAATAAAATGTTACCTGTATTATGTATATAATATAATATTGTACCCATTCCTAATTTCTAAAATCAATGTATCAACGGTATTTACCATTAAGAACATTTTGTAAATTTGTGTTTATGAGACTATGACTGTTATATCAAAAGACCAAAATACAGTTCATCTGTTCATCCCCCCTCCCATAAGAAAAAGCTGAGCACGCCACTGAATACTATAGAGTCGAGCGATACAGAAAGTTTTAGCGCGCGCGCGCGTGAAATCGATACGGCCAGCGGTCGTGTCTCCCCATCGTATAAATACCGTCGCCGATGTCGCGTGTGTGTGTGCTGGCGCGCGCGGCACACGCGGACAACAACACGTCGACGAGCGAGCGATGGTCGCGTCACACTCGGCGGCACCGCCGTCGCCGGATCAGTGATAGCGGCCGCCGCCGTCGCCGCCGCGTCATGTCCGGTCGGCGTGTCAGGGTTAAACGCGAGCGGGAAAGGGAGACGCGGCCGCCGCCGATGACGGCTCACAGATGTCGCCACGGTCGGCGGGACGGACGATTTTCTCTTCCACGGTCCACCCGACCGTGTTCTGTGGCATGTGTTCGTGTGTTGTCGTCCATTTTGCAAGGCTTTTTCAATGGTATAACCACACACACACACACACACACGCGCGCGCTCTCACACGAATGATATCCCACTAAATACGTTGACCGTTCGGGGTTATTTTATTTATTTTTTTTTCCGCGTTCACTTCTCCGCTGCCTCGGTCGTTTCGGGTTTCTTTCTCCGGCGGTGCGATTTCGCCGCGTATCGCCCCTCCCCCAAAAAAACGGCGGTGCCTGTTAACCGAATGTGAAATAAATAAAAAACGCGTTTTCGGGATTACCGGGGGCTCTGGCGCGAGTCGTCGTCGTTCAGCGGACCGGGTCACGTTGACGCACAAGCCGCCCAGCCGTAAGTAAACGCTCGAGCCGGAACGTGAAAAAAAAAAAAGGGCGAACAAATAACGAATTGTGATATACTTTTTTTTTTTCGTTAATAATAATTCTCCGTTCGCGTCCGTCGCATATAAAATAACGACAATCGCCGTCGCCGCCGCCGCCGCCGTTGGTTTGCGTGCGTGTGCGTATGTGCGCTCGCGGTGAGTGTGTGTGTGTGTACGTGCGCGCCGTCGTCGTCTGCCGCCGCCGCCGCCGCCGCTGCTGCTGCTGCTGCTGCTACTCTATAGTCATATAAGGCTACCACCTATAGTGGAATTTGGCGTGCGTGCACATGGTTTTCGGTGGATAAGTGGTGTCCAGGTAAACTCGTCGGAAACGCGACTGGACAAAATAATAATAATAAAAAAAAAAAAGATTGTGTACGTCGCGTGCTCCAGATATAATAGAATAAATGAATATTATGCGCGTCGCGTTCCGTCGCAGTTGAACCCGCCGCAGACCGTCGTCGTCGTTTTCGTTTCGCCGTTACGGGTTTTTTTTTTAATTTTTTTTTATTATTATTTATCGTTCTAAATGTTCCTACGCAAGGAGACGACAGAAACAGGTAAGCACGGCGGCGCGGCGTTTCGCGCCCGTCCCCCGAAACTAACAGTAGTAACGTAGACGAGGGGGTTTTTTTTCTGTGCCGTTTGTCGTGCGCTCGTATATCGTAGGAAAATTTTTACTTTTTGTGACAAGTGAACGGGCAATCGAATCGGCGGCGGCGGCGGCGGCCGCGGTCGCCATTGGTATTCGATAGGATCCGCTGGTGTGGTGGTGATAGGCGTTCTATAGCCCGTGTGTGTGTGTGTGGTGGTATAGGTTAACCCGAGAACTCGCTGATAACCTACAAAAATATATGTGCGCACCACCGCCACCGCCGCCACTTAGTATTCAAAGGTTTTTTTTTTCCTACTCGTCGCCAACCGAATTCCTGTCGCGTCGCCCTCGGGTTTTATTTCGGTTTTTTTTTTTTTCGCTTTATTTTTTTCCACTATCGTTCCGGAGTTTCCTCGGGGCAGGTACGCACTACAGCCCCGGTGCGCGCCCACCGATCATCATCGTCCGTCCGCCGAGCTTTTTGGCCGTTCTCGCTCGTTCGTCGGAGTCTTCGTCTGGCCCGTCGCATCCGATCGTCACCGAAGAAGCAGGTACCGAGTTTACTACGGTCGATACACGCCCCCGACAATACCGGCTCGACCGCGTTTCACTTGGTCCGTAAGTGTCTCGTTTGACGTTTCGTATTAACAGTCGTCCGGCCAAACGTTCTCGTGTCACCCGCCGTTTCGTCTGCGATCTGTGTAGTCCGTTTACTTGTTAGGGGGGGTATTTTTTTTTTTCTGGGAACATTTTTACGGTGTTCAAAGTTACATTTAGGTATATTGTAACTTCGATAAGGAGGATGCAATTAACTGTAAGAAAAAAAAACTTACCGTTACGTTTGCGTTCAAATCGTATTGTAGTTATGATTTCATAATTACATATACGTGGTATTGTAAACGATTTCATTTTTTTTTTTCTTACAATACGATTTCGTTTTGCCACGTCTGTGTGTGTTCTCTACATCGTTTCAAAGGTGTTTTATCCCGTGTGTACTCATATGCCTAATCGTGTTCACACTACGTATATTGATATGTGTCTGTTGCACTTTGTAATGGCTAGTCATCTGTATTGTTTTATTCGTATTCTGTTGATTGTACATCAAAAACGTTTTCTAATATTTCAAATAAATCCATCGACGACTACGATATTTGATCTTAACGTTCGTATTCGTTTAAGGGAATCTAAATCCGATTAGTTTCGATTATTACATCTAATTGCCGTGGTTTAAATATTCTTATGTGCTACGGGCGTCGCTTTAATCTTGAATAAAAAAAATTTTTGTTTTCTTTATCGTCGTATGACATTCGTGGCACGTTTAGGATTTTTCAGCTCAGGAGGATAATGTTTTCCTATTTCCATCAGATGCCAAGAACTCGACGGGATTCAAAATTTAAGATGATAAAATACGAATATGATATTAATACGTTTTCAAAGTACGGTTATCAGTAGATAATTGTAAATCAGCAGGCAGTCGTTTTTTTTATTACTCGTATGTCGCTAAATCCCAACTTGTGTGATGATTACGAAAATTCCACTGGAGTGCAACTGTTACAAATACGGCGGCCGTCTAATGTTATTATAATTCTGATCCAAACCATACCACTAGGAAACGGCCGAGTTAAAATTTCTCGTCTATTTTTATATTATTTTTAAGAGACTTGAACGTTTTAGGCTATTGTGTGATTGTTATTTGTATCAAGTCGATAACAAATTAACGAGCCATTTTAAGGTATTAGTTTATTGAATATAATCAAATTACCTTTTAAATACCTTGCCTAATTATAGCGATTAAAATTATGTGTATAAAATTATAACTTGGTTTGCTCAATAGTAGTTCGCGTTTACATAATGTACCCATAATCACTTCAAATTAAACTGTATGCGTTATATTTTTTCAAAAACTTGTTTTAATCTTGTTAACAGGGTATATGTACATGAATGGGGACATAGGAAAAATTTCAACTGGGGCACATTATAGTCCCCCCGAACCGCTGACTGTTTCTACTGCCACAAACACTTCGTACAGGTGAATATGAGATATTTTTGAAGAATGCTTTTAAAATCGGTAGAATTTAAAGTAAATTAAATGCACGTTATTAGAACCTAATGACTAATAAACTATGTTCATTATGGTGTCGAAACGTTGCTAAAGTATTTTAATCTTGTACAAAATACTTACGGGGAAATATATTTATTTCACTTTTGCATTTTGTATAAGTGACAAACGTTCTGTTTTAATATTTGTATAAACTGAACATTGGTGATATTAAATTACTATTATTAAATTTAAATTTATTTCACTACACATAATTAGGACCTAATGATAAATGAATATTATGGTGTCGAATCGATGCTATAGTATAATATTGTAGATGAGCAATTATAAATATTTGCACCTTTATTACTATTTAGTTCGACTTGTGCATATGTGTATGTATACTAATGAATTTTAATAATTTCGTGGTTGGTTTAAAACTGTACGATATTAAATGAGTACCTAATGGATATTGAAAAGACTTAAATAATATATACATAGGTATTTTTTTATTTAAATACATATACTTGCACATATTAAATTTATTATACATTTATGCTATCAAACTATATCTTCTGCAATCTATATATATATATAAAATGGAGCCAGAAATGTATAACAATTCATCAATTGAGAACGGCTGGGCCGATTTGGCTCAAATATTTTTAAATTGTTCGTAATTGCCAGGAGAAGGTTTTTACAAAAAAAAATTTTGGAAAAACCCTTTTTTTAAAAAAATTTTGATGATTATTTTTTTTTTTTGGCAAAACAACGTTCGCCGGGTCAGTTAGTTTAATATAAGACATGCGATACGAATATGAATATGAATATGAATATAAGAAATTAAGTACATGCATGCATAAGAAACAAATGTATTTATCTAATTAACCTATATGGTTATAACAATATAACGGTATGATACAATAAATACTACTGTGTTAGAGATGAAGTTAAATGACTAAAATTGTCGTTAGGTTAATAGATGTGACTTAAGTAGTATCTTTGTTGTATTTTTTCGCACCCGTTTCGATTAGAACCAAAATGTGTAATACAGCAGTGCTTCGTATAATGCAAAACATATGGTATATATATATATATTTTTTTTTTTTGTAAATATTTGTACAAAAAGTTTAGCAAATGATAGAACTTGAGAATTTTTATGAATTATAATTATGTAGATACTAAGAACATATATGTATAGGTACTTAAAAACCGTATAATGTAGATTATTTTCAAAATTATTTTTAGTTCCATAAATGGAAGTTACGAAGTGTCGGCGTCGGATAGTAGAAGCAGTGCACCGATCTTAACTGTAAACAATAGCACAATGGTAAACGCTGAGACTTCTACTGAAAATATGCCACCGCAATCGGTAGAACAACTCAAACAACTTCTGTCAAATCAGTTAGAGTATTATTTTTCAAGGTAACATTATGGTCCTATAATATTGCACTTTTTTTATAGGAATACGTACCTAAATGATTCTAATAACTTAAGACTTTGTAAAAGTAAAACACTTTTAAAAAAATGTAAATTATTATTTTATTCCTTATGTAGTTTTCAATCCCTGAGATTGTACACAATATTTACCTTGTATAATTTATTACACAGAGAAAATTTGGCCAACGATACATATTTGTTGTCACAAATGGACAATGACCAATATGTGCCAATATGGACAGTTGCCAATTTTAATCAAGTTAAAAAATTGACTAAAGACATTAAACTGATAACTGAAGTATTGAGAGGTATAAAAAAAAATTGTATTTATTATTATTTTTAATCTTGTAATTAATATTAATTTCTTATTAGAATCGCCAAATGTGCAAGTTGATGATGAAGGATTGAAAGTTCGCCCAAATCATAAGCGTTGTATTGTTATATTGCGTGAAATCCCTCAAACTACACCAATTGAAGAAATAAAGGTTTGTTAAAATATATCTGGTGTTTACGATTATGGTATATACTAATAAAAACTGTTTTTAAAGTAGTTGAAAACTTTAGCATTCGTGTTAGGTACATATAGTCCTTACCCAGTAGTTATAATATAAAACCGAATTATTTTCATATAATTAATTCATACTAAATTCGCATTAAAAACAAATTTTATACATAATCTTGCAGGAAATATACTAAGTTTTTTTTTATCATTATTATTCAGTATTAAATAATATTTAAAGAACAAATAAATATTTTATCACTTATATTTGAAAAAAAAATATGTTAACAAATACAGTAAAATCAATAGCTCTTAGTTTCTTCTTACTGACTGTTTTTTTCTGGACAGTTAATTAGGTATATATTGAAGTTTCTGTGGCGGAGTGTTCGAAATGGAGGACAAGATAAAAAGATTTTTTTTTTCTTTTCATAATCTTCTATAAATTATATTATTTTTATAAAAAGTCACTTCAAAAATAATAGTTATAATATGTATTATAGTTGGAACTAACAATATTTGTTATGCTATTTGAATGTTATTGTAAAAAAAAAAAAAAACATTATTTATTTATTTTTACAGGGATTATTTGCTGGAGAATCATGTCCAAAAATGATATCATGCGAGTTTGCTCATAATAATTCTTGGTATATTACGTTTGAAAATGATGAAGATGCACAGAAAGCTTTTTTGTATCTCCGTGAAGAGGTCAAAGAATTTCAGGTTAGCAATACATTTTTTAAAATTCATTGGTATTATATAGCGGCTCTTATTTAAGAGTATTGTAGCACCAAAACAATCACTATGAAAAGTAGTTCTGCAAAAAGAAAAAATATTTATACATAATTAGTATCTTGTATATAATGCTACTTTTAAAATGTTACCTACTGAAAATTATCATATGTCAGTTGTATGTTGTATATCAATTAATTATTACCGACTACTGAAAGCATATTCATTGTAAACAAAAAAAAAACCCTACCGTTTCCTAGAATATACTTGAAAATGTACTTTTCATGTCATTTTTTCTATAATTAACAATGCAATAGATAGATAGTTTATCATATATGAGTGTGCTATATTTCAATTTAGCATAAATATTCTAGTATTTGAGTCTGAACACTTACTGGCAAATTTATCCGAGTCGTTAACAATTTGTGATGTTATCCTAGGATCCTTAATAGGTGGTATGTTCACGTTTGTTAATCTCATTTTAAATGAACTCTCTTACCACTTCATAAAATTTCCTGACAGTATCTTAATGGCTAAAGACGTAATAATCTCACAGCTTAGCTATTCAGGTGTTACTATAATGTTAAATTTTTGTTACAAAAATGAAATAAAGTCGATTAAAAAAAAAACTTAATGATTCTTGTTATGAAACATTTTATTGATAGGTAGCAGTTACACTAATGAAATTATGGTAGATAGCGTGAGACACCAAAGAAGTCTTTGTAAATAGTACACCATATCAATATTATAATAAAAATCAATGTTTTACCAATAAAAAATTATAAGTTTATTTTTATTATAATATTATTAGTAGGTGTATCAATATTTACCAAGAATTCTTTGGTAAAACATTATACTGATACATAGCATAGGACACCAATAAGGATAACACACTTTACCAATATAATTTATAATAAAAACTAACTTACAATTCTTTGGTAAAATATTTAAGTGGTAGGTAAACACGTGGCACCAATGAATTTTTGGTAGGTAATAATACACTGCAGCAGAATTAATATATTTCCCTGTATACATTAATAATACTATATTAGGACATTTTATGTTGCAAATATACTGTACACCAGGGTACCAGTAACATTGTGGAAGGTAGCACATTAATAATAAATTTAAACTTCATAATTTAAGTCTCAGGATAACTTGATGGTATGAAATGTTTAACGTTTTACTTGTAGTTAATAAACACCACCAGTTAAATGGTGGTAGGTAGATAGTACAAGACACCAAGGAAATTGTTGTAGATTACGTTACTCTAACCACTATATTTATAATAAAAATTGACTTATAATTACTATATAAAATATTTTAATGGTAGATAACACAGGGTACCATTGAATTTTTGCTAGATAAACACACTGTACCAGAATTAATATAATACTTTCCTGTATACATTAATAATACTATATTAGGACATTTTATATTGCAAATAACTTTCTAAAAAACAATAATTGATTCTCATAACATCATTCTTAATGCATTCTAATATTATAAAATTTATTTTATATTAAATCTTTTAACCTTATTTCAATTTTTCAAAGAAGTATCAAATTTATTAAAATTGATGGTGAATAAGTAATGATTCATTTAATGATACAAGTGGTCTGTTTATAACATACACTACTAACCGAAGCATTAAAATATAATGAGAGCCAGATTTTCATTTTGTTTAATTTATACTATCAATTTTTTTTTTTTTTTTAAGTGTTGGATTTTAAATAGACTACGAAGTATAATTGTCTAGGTATGGGTGGTTATTAAAATAATGGTGATATTTGCAGTTCATTTATTATTTTTATAATAAAATATATGTTTATTGGTTTTTACTTTTTATATTTACATCAATATCTTCAAAACATTGTGTAATTTATACATTTTTTTAACAAAATGGCAAAAATCTAGTTACGAGTACGGCCCGAAACGATCATAAAACATTTTCAACAAATCGGAAATTGATTTTTAAGTACGCAAATAGCTCTTTGAACCACACAAAAGTATGTTTTTTTTAAACTATGACAACTATTTTATATTGTTCCCCATGAATAAATTTAATTTTAATTTTATAAAGTTATTATTACCTAACATTATTAATTAAAATGAAAACTTAAAATTTGTATGTCGTGGTAAATTATCATAATTTTATAGTTAATGTGATAATGCATTTTTTTTTTTTTTTGCGGTTTGAATCGACAACAGTGGGGATCTTTTTACACATTACTACTCCAAATATAGTGCATTAAACTCACCAACTGAAGTATTAATTTTTGCCTCTAGAATAAAGTGAACTATGTAGATCTGGTTTTTTAATTTTCATATTAATGATAGGCTTATGTTTAACAAATATGTAGGAAATGCATGGTATTTAAATTTCTGTGCAGTTTTTATATGATGATAATTTGTTTTTTTATTTATTACATGCACTACCAACTGAAGCATTAGTTTTTCATTTTTAATTGATACCAAATTAAATCAGTTATTTGTTTTTTATGATATTCATGAATTGTATATTACATAATCTACCAACCGAAATGTCTTTTTTCATTGTTATTATTGTTAGTTTTATTCATAATAGGTTAAAAAAAATTCAATTCATATGATATAATTCATCATATTTCTATGACCTTATAGTGATTGTTTATTACATACACTACCAACTGAAACATTGATTTTGTGGGTCTCAGTTTCAGTATATAATTCAATTCGGTTTTTATTTATGTTCATTTAATATTTATATAGATCTAATACATAATAGTGATAATTTTTAATAACATGCACTACCAACTGAGATAATATTATTGAATTATAGATTTTTAATGTTTTTTTTTTTAAGTAAATGAGTTGCATTACTACTTGGCTTGTGATGATAATTTTTCACTTTTTAATGAATTTTAGTGATTGTTCATTACATGCACTACCAACTGAAGCATTAGTTTTGTTATTTAAATTTAATTGATAATTATAGTCCTATTTAACACATAAATTTATAAAATAATCAATAGAAATTTACTTATGATGATAATTAATCACTTTATGATTTTTGGTGATTGTTTATTACATGCACTACCAACTGAAGCATTAGTTTTGTTATTTAAACTTAATTGATAATTATAGTCCTATTTAACATATAAATTTATAAAATAATCAATAAAATTTACTTATGATGATAATTAATCACTTTATGATTTTTGGTGATTGTTTATTACATGCACTACCAACTGAAGTTAATTTTTGTGTTTATATTTATTATTGAATTAATTAAATAAAATTAATTTTATAATTGATGAATGCTTGTGATGATAATTTTCACTTTTTAATGAATTCTAGTGATTGTTTATTACATGCACTACCAACTGAAGCATTATTTTTATCATTTAAATAGAATTGATTAATTGTATGTCTATTTAATCTAAATTAAAATATTTATATATATTTACTTATGATGATAATTTATCACTTTATGATTTTTGGTGATTGTTTATTACATGCACTACCAACTGAAGTTAATTTTGTTTTTATATTTATTGAATTAATTAAATAAAATTAGTTTGATAGTTGATGAATGCTTGTGATGATAATTTTTCACGTTTTAATGAATTTTAGTGATTGTTTATTACATGCACTACCAACTGATGAAGCATTAGTTTCATCATTTAAATAAAAATGATTATTTGTTGCCTGTAGGTATATTTAGCATAAATTAAAATAATAATATAAATTTACTTGTGATGATAATTTTTATCACTTTATGATTTTTGGTGATTGTTTATTACATGCACTACCAACTGAAGTTAATTTTGTTTTTATATTTATTGAATTAATTAAATAAAATTAGTTTGATAGTTGATGAATGCTTGTGATGATAATTTTTCACGTTTTAATGAATTTTAGTGATTGTTTATTACATGCACTACCAACTGATGAAGCATTAGTTTCATCATTTAAATAAAAATGATTAATTGTTGCCTGTAGGTATATTTAGCATAAATTTAAATAATAATATAAATTTACTTATGATGATAATTTTTATCACTTTATGATTTTTGGTGATTGTTTATTACATGCAATACCAACTGAAGTTAATTTTGTTTTTATATTTAATGAATTAATTAAATAAAATTAATTTGATAGTTGTTGAATGCTTGTGATGATAATTTTTCACTTTTTAATGAATTTTAGTGATTGTTTATTACATGCACTACCAACTGAAGCATTGTTGTTTTTTATGATATTAAACTTCTGTCAGATTAAACAAATAGTTGAATTTCGTTTTTTTTTTAAGACTTATATTCAGTTTTGTGTAGTCTTGGTTACATATAATAAATACATATGGCACATGAAGTTAATTCTTTTTTATAGTTATATACCTTTAACTTCTTATAATATTTAGCATAATGTATGTTCTTTGGTGATTATTTATTTATTATTATATGCAGAGCCGGTGCTAGCAATTTTTGATATGTAGGCAAATCTAAAATCATTTGATATTTTGATATTATAATATAATCATTTTTTCATATTCAATTCAAAATATGCCACTTTTCTATAATGCCGCCATAGGCCTGGGCCTACGTTGCTTACACCTAAAACCGGCCCTGATTATATGCGTTATGGACTTGTGTACTATTTTAAAATACGTTTTTATTTTTACAAATGTAATTTATTTACTGATTTGTGAACTTGGTTGAAATTAATTAGAAATAAATTGATGTTTGTGATGATTTATCACTTCTAATGATTTTTAGTGATTGTTTATTACATGCACTACCAACTGAAACATTATATTTTTACTTTTCAATATATAGTGAGCTAATAAATTACTTCCTAATTATTAATGATGATGGTTTATTACCATGTTTGATAGTATGTGATGTTTAATTACATGCACTATCAACCAAAGTAGTTAAATTATTTAATATAGATACCTACCTGATACAAACACACACATATATAGATAGTGTGATTGATTTATGACTTAAATATTATTTTGAAAAACGAATAATATTAATTTTAAATATATGTTAATTCAAATGTTATATTTCATTTTTATTCAATATACTTTTATAAAATGAATAATTGAACATTTTACTTAAATATGTTAAAGGGTCGACCAATAATGGCACGTATCAAAGCTAAGCCAATGAATCGGATGCCAGCACCAATATCACCTGGTACTGTTGCGGGAATGCCAGGCATAAAAACTGTAAATGGTTTTAGAACTCCGCCAATGCAAGCTCAACCGATAAATCCATATATAGATCAAGGTCCCAGTATAACGCCAGCTGGACCACCAGCACCACCACCACAACATCCTCAAGCCAGATTATTTTATACAAATGGAGGGCCTCAGTATGCACCGGTCAATTATACTACTAATGTGCAAGTATATGTAAGTATATCATAGATGTTGTTATATCTTCAACCTCTTATTTTTGAATATTATTTATAAATGTATTTTTTTTTCTATTAAAGGCTTCAACGGTGAAGTTATTAGTCAGATTTTTTTATTTATTTATTTATAAATAATAGAATGGAAAATATTATTTATTAAGTTACAGCAGCAGCAACAATCTCCATATTACCCGACGAATATGATACAACATTGGGCTCATCCTACAACAGGTGCTTACTATACAACTGATATCAGTGGAATATTTTCTGTAAATGGATTGGCTCCCCAAGGAGCTTTTACTAAACCTCAGAATTCAAGATATAATGTTCCACGTGCACCGTTAGTATTTTTATACATTAAAAAAAAAATTGTGATATTCTAACTTTAAATATTTATGAAATAGTAGTAGAAGCAATGGAAAAATGCGACATAATTCAGTTAGTGGTAGTGAATATTATCGAAGTTCTGCTTCAGATAGTGGTTTACCATCTCGTCCTGGTAGTTATACATCAAATGGAAGTCTAACCAAATCTTCTAGTAGTAGTGGGTCATTGCATATTTCCAATGCAACTCGAAACTATGTCGACAATCAAGATTCTAGTGTACTAGATAGACAGTCTAGTGGAACAGTAAATGTTCCGAAAGACCCAACGACTTTGCCACCAAGGTATATTTCAATTATAATTTATATGCAAAAATATTTAACTACAAAATTATATAAATTATTAATTCAATAATAATGAAAATTAATAATTAATACACTTACTTAATCTTTCTTTTATTATTATTATTATTATTGTTCATAAAATTATTGTTATTAAAATCTACTTATCTCCATCTATAGAAGAGTGATGTAGCAATATCTACTTTAAACTTAACTGAAGTACAATATTTCTATAATGTCCTTAATATAAGATATATATTTCACATAGTAGATATAGGCGAAGGAAGAAAGAAGATGAAGTAGGACCAGAAGTAACCCCAGGTACTGCTCCTCAACCACCAACTGGAACACAAAGTTTTGATTTGGCAGCTGATGCGTTCCCTCCATTACCGCCTCAAGTTGTGTCCATACCCCATCAGTCGCCAAATTCACTGCCCCATGACCAATTGTCACCTCGTAATCACTTTGATTCTAGGTAATTATTAAAATAATTATTGTTCAATAAAAATAAAATGATCTCTTAAAATATGATTTGTTGTTGGTATTAATTTTACTAATTGCTGTAATTTAATTCTTATTAATTCAGTTGAAATATAATACTTCATTTTTGTTTTATAGGATATCTGTTATTTCATCATCGAGTATGTCGGTGGTTCAACCTGAACCTTCTGTGCCTAAGACTGAAAATATAGACCCAATTGTGAATTCAGAAAGTCTAACAAATGGTTCACAAATAGTGCCACCTGTTGCTGTTCGGTCTGTACCCACCACTGCAGTAGTTGATGACATGTCTAATATGTCTCTGAACTCTGTAAATTCACACCCAAAGGTTTTTATTTAAACTAGGAAAATTATTAACATTAATATAAATTCATATTTTATATTGTAATTATTTTTTTATGATTAGGTTCAGGATATTGTTATGACTTCAAATTCTATAATAAATCCTACAGACAAGACTGTAATGCCAGCGAAATCTGACGTATCAACTACTATGCCCAAAGCCAATGGTACATCTTTTAATACTACTAAATCAGGTGTACCAAATCATAAGGCTGCAACGCCATCACAATGTGCTTGTGTCATACCACAACCACCTGCTACGTTTTCAGCAGATATGGCTAATAACAATCCTGTTTTTAATGGAAATGGTTCTCCAAATATTGGTCATAAATTAAGTTATGCACAGGTAGCGCAACATCACAAAGAAAGGAATGAAAATCACATTCCTACCGTTATCACTTTTGGGCAGTCGTCTTCTTCTATTGTTGAAGAAGAAAAGAAAGAAGAAACTATACCTGTTGTGGTGTCTCAATCTAAACAATCAAATCTCCAAACAGGTATATATATATTTATATATATATATATCAATGTAATTATTATTATTGTATGGTAGTTAAGCCAGACAGTACAACAAACTCTTGATTTATGTATAACTCAATAATTAGATAAAATGATTCGTTAAAACAAACATAAAATGGTAACATCTAACCAATATTAGTAATTTTTCTATTGGTAAAGATCCAGGTTAGTTCTGCGTTCGTGACTTCGTGAAATTCTTTTATAATTTTGTTGAATGCACAGGTTAGAGTCTTATGATGTGTTTCATTGTCTAAGACTGGTGGTCACAGTTACGAGCTGGGATTCTCACAACCTGTTTGTAGAGCATTTCTCTGCGTCTTCCATATCCTGTTTAGATTCTGTTTAATATGATCCATTCTCAACGTTTTAGGCACTCAGGAGCATGGGTCTTTGATCAGCTGGAGGTTATTGGAGTCTTGATCGATCTCCATTTTGCTCTCTAACTTCCATTCCATCAAACTTGTTCTCTGTTAATTTTTTGGCTATGAGGTAAGCAGGCTTCCTTGGCTTAGGTCTCAAATTATGTTTTGTAGGGATATATTTTGTCCATTCTCTTGAGTTGCCATCGCGTATCAGATATCATAAGGAGGAATGTTGCATAGCACTGGAACCCATTGACTATGGGTAGTGATTACTGCTTTGGCAATATTGTGCATAGTGTGGTTCAGTTGATTGTCTATTTTAGAGGAGTTAAGCTAAACAGGAGCAACATATTTTGTTTTTGATTAGACTAAAGCTAATGAGGATGATTGGTAAAATCAAACCAAGTTGAGCTAAGAAGTTTTTGAATGACGTTATTCCTTGTCCTGATTTTTGCATCAATATTTTATTATCTGTTTTTTGTACTTCAGTGTTGTATGAAATGTAACTTATCAGTTACCGATATTTATTGGTAGGTTTGTATGTTAGTATGCAGTCTCTGAATCGAACAGTTGGATTACATCTAGCTAGTCTATTTTGAAATCATACTCTATGACCCAAATAAGTTTCAGAGATACTTCCAGCAATGTTGCCTTTAGTTAAACACGCAAAAAAACAGAAGTCACAACTTTTCACTTGAATAATTGATTAATTAAGTCTTATTCCTTACGCTTTATTTAATTTACTATATTTATAAGAATACTCCATTCCATATAAGAGCATTAATTCGCTGCACATGGTGCTGTGGGAATGGTCAACTTGTGTGCTCAACATTGGTCAGGTTAGGAGCATCGCTGATTGGAAATACAGTTGGAGGATCGGTATATATAGTTTTGAAGTGGGAGTGCACGGCACTGGCTGGTTTTGGTCTTCGTCGACTGCCACTCTTATATGGGATAGAGCATAGTGTTTTTCCATTTATCTTGGTAGATTTAATCCAGTTTGAAGTAATTAAATTTTAAAAAAGTAGTGTTGCAAATTTGTAATATATGTATATATATTTTTTTCCATTTTATATTATATTAAACGTAAAATAAAATATTAAAAATTAATGTTTTAATTATTGTTTTAGAGGGTTCCATAACAAATCGGTCTGGTAAAGGACATCGAGCTGCAAATAGTGAGCGGGGAACAACACCTAGGAAAGAAAGATCATCTAAATTCAATCATAGCAAGTTGCCTAAGTAAAAGTTTAATAAGGCCAGAGTTTTTTTATGACTCGACTTATAAATAATGGTTAAGTAAGTATTGCCTTTTATTTTATTAAACCCACTTTCATTTTATCTTCCTTGAATTTCTTTATAAAATTAATAATATTCACACATTTTTATGCACAATAACATTTAAATTAGTAAAAAATTTATTTAAATTAAGTAGATTTATTTGTATTATTTTTATGGTATTTAATGAAAAAAACAAACTATTATTTAAATGTCATAAATTAATAATTATTATACAAAAAATTAATTAAGAAATATATTTAGGATTTTAAGTACAAGGTTACATATGGTTAATTTTTCAGTATTTAAACCTACACCATTCACTACAAGTATGGCAAATAAGTGGAAGGAACTATGGACGGTTTCGAGACAAACAATTGTTTTACGCTTAGTATTTTTATGCTTAAAACAACAGTGATAGATAAAATACATCCCCCCCGTCCTACTGTCATTATATTCTAATCAAGTTGTCCAAATTATTATGTTTATTGTTAGTTTTTTTTTTATATATATCCAATTAATATCTTATGATTGTTTCCTCTTTTATGAAAAAATGCATAAAACAAAACAACTTGAAATAAAACTACATATATATGTTTAAAAATTAAAATAACATAACTGTGATAAAAATTTATACATTATCATGAATAAGTTTATTTGTATGCCATACACACACACACACACACACACATATATATATATATATATATATGTGTGTATATCTTTGAAAATTACAATCGCAATTAATATCAGTAAAATACCTGTAATTGTTAATTACATCGAACATCGTATTTTAGCAAATGCAGTGTTATAATTTATATTTTTTAAACATTATATTTTCCATTTGTGTTTTTATATTTTAGCAAGTTCATAATAACTCTGCTTAATCTCAAGTTTTCAATTGTATGGATTTTTATTTTTTGACATTTAGTATTTGTTATACATTTTTTAAAAATATATAATATAGGTGTCCAATGATAGTTTTCAGGCAGTAATTAATCTCATAGGACACTGTGTGTGAAAAGAAAGTGTGTGACATGTTGACTGAGTATGAATTTGAACAATATATTTACAACCTTTTAATATTATTTTGCATATATATACACACACATTATTTACACAAAACTTGGAATTGTTTAATACAAAGCAGAGTTATAGTTTTTTACATTTTGTTTATCACAGTGTTGTTATGTATTTGATTAATTATTTGATTTAGAACATGTAAAATTGAAGCAAAGTTCATTATATATATATATATATATATATATATATATATATATATATATATAGAAGTGCTTATTGTTTGTTTTGTTTTGTCTTTAATTTTAATATTGCCCAATGTGAGTAGTAAAAAATATAAAATTATGCAATATTATTTATATCGGCACTAATTATATTAATTTTATTGTATTATTTTAGACAGAAAAAAATTAAAGTTTATTCTGTAAAAAAATATGATCCACATCCATTGATGGTCCAATTTTATTTATTTTTTGTTCTTATTTAACTCTTTCGTTTAATTTAGTTTTTATTGTAATATATATATATATATATTCTATTTGCATGATATATTATGGTAGACAATTTTGCTATAATGTTTAGGGGAATATTATTATTATTATTATTAATTTTCGAAAAAAAAATAAAAATTAGTTTATAATTTAATATTACTTAATTATTTTTTCTGTTTTGAAACTTCTCACGTTTCAGTTATTAGAATCTAAAAATAATAATAATAATTTTAAAAAAAAACAAAAACAAAGAAAAATAACAATTTTAAATATGAATTTATTATTTCATAGGCCAGGATGATCTTTTTTATTTTTACCAGGGCCATATGGCGTTTGTCCAATATTTCATGTAATACTCGTTATTTAATTGCATAGAATGAAGTTAGTTATACGATGTTGTGGTTAAATGATGTAAATTAGTCTAAGTACAGTTATTACTTGGGTTTTATTACTTTTTTTTCTGTCTCATATTGCATTATTATTAATTTTATTACCACTTTTATTCTACATGATGAATTCTTTAATGCTGTTGTTTGAGAAAAAAGTTAAATATCAACCACAATTACCAACAAATTATAAATGTATATGTTGCGAAGTGATTTATTTCAAATTTTTAATTCTAATTTCAAATTATTTACATAATTGATTTTGCTCAGTATCTATAAGGCCATTATTTCAACAAATTGTTTTGCTTTAATTCGATGAATCGAGTATCAATCTTTTATTGTAAATGATTTTTAAAAAAAAGACATGTTCCTGCATTTGTTTCAAAATTAAATGTTGATGTTAAGACCATTACGTAATTTATTATAATTTTTTTTACTATTTTGTAATCTTAATTCCTTTGGAAATAGTTTTGGGTCACAAGTCTTTATTTTACCTAAACCCGTATTTAAATTTATGCTTGTTAACAGAAATATATTTATATAAATTGTCCAAGTATAATTCCCTTCAAATCAGAAACTTTGTGTTTAAAAGTTTACTTCTGTTAGTTACCATAATATCGTCACTTGTATTTTCTATAATCTAAGCGTAAACAAAAATAAAAGACAAGCCTATCTGGATGTGTGTATGTGTATGTGTGTGTGTCTATCTATATATATATATATATATATATATATATATATATATATATATAAATAAATAATCAATGGCAGCTTGATACTTCTTTTCATTTTCATAATTTGAAAACAAAAATAAAAAATATTATTATTATATTTATTTTATATTATTATTATTATTATTATTATTTTGTTTATTGTTGCATTGTGGTTGATACATTTACCCAGTGTATTATGATGGATGGCCATATATGTGTTATGTTTGTTGTTTATTGTTTTAAAAATAGAGTAGGTATGTGGCTTAAAATTTATAATGTAACAAAATAATGAAAGAAGAAAGCTCATAATGGATCCATTAGGTATTTGTTTGTTTGTTTTATTTTTTTGTATTTTATTTATTTTTTTTTTTTTTTTAGTTGTTTAATAATTTAATTATTTTGGGTTATATTGTGTTATTTTTAATCATCAATTTGTGAACGCCTCGATATTGCATAATTTTAAATTTCAAGAACACAATAAAATGTAATACATGTAGTTGGAAGGATACTGGGATGACATTTTTTTTTTTTTTTTTCAAAAAATGTATATTTTTTTATTAATTGTGTATATATTTGTTATTATTATTATTTTTTTTTAAATACCTAAATAGATAAATTAACATAAACACATTTAAGTGGAATTAGGAAATTTGTTCCCCTTAGTTACTAGTCATGGAAGGGCTAATATTGATTAATATTAATATAACACTCGTACATAACAATCTATATACAATGTGTGTATAGTGTAGAGCTTGTGGATAATTAATTTCTGAACTAGATTTCCAATCGTAAACTATCCGGTGATACCTACTGTGACGTGTGTGTATTTCGTTATATGTCCAAACATTATCAAGTATGATTTCAAATCAGGTTTTCGGATATATTCGATGAGTGCTGTGTGTGTGTGTGTGTACATAACGTTTTTCACATTTTTTTTTTTCGTTTGAATGACATTATGTGCTGTAAAAATATACGATGTACCTTTTTAATAGGCACGTGTACCGACTTTGGCGATAGCATTAATAATTCTGTTGACTCGATAATTGTTGATATATTTGGATGGTTTGTGTGTATATGTGTATATCGATTGCATTCGTTACTTAATATTTATAAAATAAAATATGGAATATAAAAACACAGAGCCTTTTACGACATTATTTCAACGTTTTTATTAAACGTTTATCGGTGAGACGTGCTCGATTGGAAAACGACAGAAATTTTTCATAACCATTTTTCTTCGGGCCCATGCTCTCAACACAATATTTGTATATGAAAATATGTATTGGTATATATCAATCCTCAATCGAAGCAAACTAAAAAAATATAAAAAAAAATAAATAAATAAATAAAAATGATATAAAAAAAATACATATATATATATTTTTAGTATATTTTTCAATTTAATTAATCCGACAGTTAACAGCAATTTATTAAAAATATAGTTATTCATTTTGTTGAGTTTTTTTTTTTTCTTTTATTATTAGGTGCAAATGTATATTATTATATATATATATATATATATATATATATATATATAGTAGTCATTGGAATTAATTTCGCTAATAAAACATAAAAAAAGAAAGAGAAAGTATCGGAAGCTCAATAGTGTTACTTTTTTTTTTCTTTTTACTTGCCTTGATGCATTGTTTTGAAATCATTTAGTTCCATTATTTGTTGTAAATGTTTAGTTTTGTAATTTAAGTCAAATTTAACTAATATATATATATATATATATTCAATTTATATATTATATAAATATTTTTAAATGTATACTCTTTGTTATCATCATAATACGGTATTTTCAAAAGAAAAAAAATATATTGAATTTTTTTTTTTCCCAAAGGTAGACTACTTTTTTAAATAATATTTTAAGCCATGGTGCGTACATTACATTCATATATACATTATAATATATAATACCTACCCTACCTATCTACCTACGTAGTATCTATTATACGTGTGACATACTTGTTTGAACGTTTTCGATAATTTAAAAATAATTGTTCTAACGTCTGCTGAGCGTCTTATTAACGGACATGTGGACATTACCTGTTTAGTATTTTATACGTAGGCGTTCCAGTTGCAAACAAATATAATGTAATGTTATTAACATTCAAAACCATCTCCACCTCCTCCTCCTCCTTAATAGTATTCCATTTTATATGTTAGGCGTGTATTAGATTATTTCGCGGTTTTCATTTATATACGACTTCTTCCCACTCTCCCGACGACAATCCCCGATCGACCCCCCATCATTATACTGTTGTGCCTAATTCCACTATTTTTGTTACAATATTAATATATTATAATTAAAAAGTAATAATAATCGGTAATAATTACCGAGCGTTTATCGATCATTTATTATTAATAAAAGAAAAAAATTTAATAAATTGTTACATATGTGAATTTTCAAAAGGTAACACTAGACGATGTTGTTGTAAGGTGTTATATTTATAAAATTAATATTATATAATTTCAAATCGCATTAACGTTTGAAACCAGTCGACTGATCCATTTATTCTGTTTTAATCGAAAACTATTTTAACTTATTTATATTTATATTTTTTAAAAATTCGTAAAACAAAAAATTACTATTATTATTATTATAATATATATATATATTATATATATATATATTAATATTTAAAAGAATAAACGTGGTTATGTAATTTGTTAAGGTGTAAATAATAATAATAATAATAATACGTTCTTTCAAACTGGATTTCATGACCAAAATAGTAGTAAAATATAATAAAAAAAAAAGATTATTAATGAATTAATAAAAAAAAAAAGCTTGATTTTTTTTTTCTTAGTGGTTTTTTCCTCTTGAAAAAAAAACCAAAGGTGTGCGATTCATCATCATTGCCTCCCCAAATGGATGACGTACGAATTTATGTGTTTAAATATATATATATATATATATATATATATATATATGTTCATGGAGTCTTGTTTGATTTGGAATTTTTGTGATATTTGATTATTAATCTTATAAAATACATATTATATATATATATACATGATATATAAAAGAAAAACAAATAGCCGACATTGTTTTATTGTATTTTATCATATAGATATTATGTAACAATTATATGATAAATTGTACAATATGATGTGTGTTGTTTAATTTTTTTTTTCTACTTTTTACACTTGTCCGTCCAAAAAAAAAAAAATCCGTTGTACACATTATTCCTTTTCGAAAATAGTCGCGCAGCAGATGTCGGTTTCAAGCGGTATGAAGGGTTTTTTTTTTAGCCACGGCTCCATTTCAAAATTTAGGGTGGGTCTGTGACGTCAGTGCTCACTGCTCAGTAGTGTAGTTTTTTTTTTCTTTTATATAGCGTAGATTTATTGGTGAAAAAACTAAATAAACATTAAATTAACAAAATAACGAGGACTAGAGTAGATAGATTTACAATATACTAATAAATTTAACAATAATAATAATAAAAGCTCATAATATATTTAAAGGTAAACGTGAGTTTTAGACAGCCAATCCATAGCTTCGTCATCGCCCTTTTGAAGTCCCTCAATTCCTTCCTTGTATCTAGTTTGAGGACATTCCTCCACAATGTGTCTGACGGTTTGTGTTTGTCCGCAGTCGCAAAGGGGAGAGTTTTTTATTTTCCATTTATTATGTAGGAGATAGTTACAATTACCCTGTTCCGTTCGTATCCTGTTTAGGTTGGTCCGTATGGCTCTCGGGCAGTCAAACCCTGGGACTCTTTGAGTGGGGTCACTTATATCAGGTGTCTATTTTTTGCATTACCTTCTTCCCAGTAGGTATTGTTTCCACATATCCTGCATTCTGTCAAAGCTATTTTCTATTGACCAGATTGGGCACCTTGATCTTAATCTTTTAGTGGATGC
This sequence comes from Slavum lentiscoides, assembly GCA_032441835.1. Classification (NCBI taxonomy): domain Eukaryota; kingdom Metazoa; phylum Arthropoda; class Insecta; order Hemiptera; family Aphididae; genus Slavum; species Slavum lentiscoides. Next base: position 11,931,065 of record CM063710.1, read on the forward strand.
GTTATTTATGTCATTGTATACAGGGAGACTCACTGATCTATTGATTTTCTGTAACAAGTAGTGTAGTAAAATACTACAAGTGAGTTAGTTGTTATATAAAAACGATTTGTTATTACATTATAAGTTGCGGCTGTATATATATATATATATATTTTTTTATAAAAGGCCAAATTTTGTGCCCGTTTCCTGTGATATATTTATATCACGATGGACCAATATACTGCGACCTGCATTTCTTCTCTATATTTTCTTGTACATCAAATATTATTTCCACTTGCATATCTTCAATACCGAAAACGATATACCATGTGTAGGAATCAGTGGACCAAACAGTTTTCAGAGGGGGGAGGTCTAAAATAATTTATATATATATACACCATAGGGTCCAGACACATGGAGACACCTTTTAGTTGGTACATTAGTAGGATTAAAAGGTGCGCAGGGCTGATTTTAGGGGTTTTTTTTTTTTTTTTTTGCTTATTTGTACATACTTTTTCCCCGGGAAAAATGTCCGACTCCATGTAGTAAAATAGTTCACCACGCCAGTGGATCCGAACAATGACCAAATATATATTTATTTAGTCATGATTCCCGAACGTGTACACGTTTTTTTTTATTAATAAAATAATTATATTTTTAGTAAAAAAAAAAAAAATTTGTAATGCGGACGCGTTCGATCCGTCGTAACTACTGTATGGTGTGGTGTAATTTTGTGCCGAGAAGAAACGCGTCGTGGAAAAACTTCAAAAATTGCTGATGGAAGCGACGATAATTCTAAATATTAATACAAAAATATAGTTTTGCGTATTGACATATATATATATGACAGTGCTAGAATTAGGGCGGTGCGCAGGGAGACCGGAGCTCCTCTTGGAATTATTTCCGTATTTCGAAAGCGCCTGTTGAAATTATTTTCATTAGAACGGGGGGGGGAGGACGTGTTGGTTTGTTAAAAATAATATTTTGAAATTTTGATATTGTAAAGTCGCATTGAATAAGATATTAGGAGGAAAAAAAATCAAAACGACTCTGCCTGTACTCGAGACGTCGATGTGCAGCAAAACGTCGCGTGAGCCAGGGGGGGCGTATTTATGGGGAGGCTCCAGCCCGAAATTTCAGAAACTTTCTTTACTATGCCCTATAGCTATAGGATGTAATATTTTTAATAAATTCCTATAATATGTAGTTGTTTTTAAAATGTTGAGAATTTGGTAATTTGTCCTATTTTTAAGATTTACTCTTGCATTAGAATTTAGAAATAATTCAACAATGATATTTACTCAATGCCTCAGCGCCCCCCCAAAAAAAAAAAAAAAATTTCTAAATACGCTCCTGGCGTGAGCGGTAAAAATGGAACGGAATTGAATCGGTTATTTTTGAGAAGGCACCAAGTCCACGTTTTGTATTTATATAGTATTGAAGAGAACTACGTCCAGGACTTTTCTCTTTAACTCTTATAACTCTATTACTCTTCCTAATCTATGGTGGTGCCTGCCTTTCGACAATCGACCTATATATATAAATAATTGACGTGCCTAAAAATTGTGATTGGGATTTGTGAATATACCGGTGTCTTTATTCAAAGTAATTTCGATATAATAAATATTATTATTATTATTACCTAGTTGTCAGCTTGCACGTTTCCCGAGATTTACCGTCGTACCGCGCGCCGTAATAATTGTTTACACATCTAAAAAAAAAACTAAAAGATTATTTTTTGATGATAATATTCGTGACGAGGACGAATAAAGTCTGTTTATTATGATTTGTGGTGTGTCCGGCGGCGTATGATGATGATACACGTCTGTGCAGAGCGAGACGCGACGGAGAATCGTTTTAAATCAATTGGGCGAAGAACGTTTGTACGTCGTAATTAATTATGTTAATAAAAAAAAAAAAAATTGTAATTTTCGGTATATATTATTATATATATTGTAATAATTTCAGGGGCGTCATTTGGGAGTGGAGGGGGGCATGGTGTGCGGTTGCACCCCTTATTACTTTTTAATATATACTTCCAATATTGACCTGCTTTGCTAATGGTATACTTAATGTCGAAAAGAAAAGTTATTATATCAGTGTATCGATCTAGAAAAATCCGTAAATATATTTGCATTGCTTTTAAATGTTGCCGCCGGTATCCGCTTGTTTAAAAGAAAAATTTTTTTTTTTTTTTTAGAGCTTTGTGCAAGTTTTAAATATAAAATGTTTTTATATGACCCGGTGAAATTTCAAAATGGCCCGTTTGAAACTTCGCACAAAAAAAAAAACCGAAATGACGCCCCTGAATAATTTTGATGAAAATGAATGAGTGTCCGTGTCTAATCAATGGTGGAGGGACGCTAATTTTTTTTGAAGTCTCCTTTAAATTTGTTTCCAATTCGAGGCACTGCGGCGATAACCGACTAGGTATATACGTTTTTGTTAACGTCTAGAAAATTCGTTTCGTTATGTCTTAGCGAATTTTTTTTTTTTTGTTACACGCCAAAGCGTATTACGTACAGACTGTTCGGCGGTTTTCCAATAAAATATTCTAGGCGTTTTTTTCTTTATACATAATATTTTTTTTTATAATATATATACCGATTTCGTTATATATAATTGTTATTTTTTAAGAGTATTACTACAATTTTTTAAAATTTATTTGTAATGAAATATGTCGCGTTTTTTTTTTTTGAAATTTTAACGCGACGCGATGTTCTGTGAAATTTTGGAGCATATTCGCAAGGCCGCCCCCGGAGGAGGGGCCATGGCACCCCCCGGTATTTTATTTGATATTTGTTTAAATTTGTGATATGATTCTTTTTAAATGTCAGATAATATAATTTTCAGTGTTTTTTTGTTTCTATTGTACGTGTGATAAAATAATAACTAAAAATACACTGTATATTAAAAAAAAATTAGGGTGTACGTTTTTTGTTGGCCCCCGGCCCCCCCTCGGAAATTTTTTTCTGTAGGCGGCCTTGCATATTCGTAACAACTGCGCCCGTTCAAAAACAAAATGAATAGTAAAAAAAAAAAAAACCAAAAATTAATTTCAATTATTTCGAAATATATGATGATGTACGACGCGAGCGAGACGAATTTTGTAATGGAAAAAAAGTAACAACAAGACCGTAAGTATAATGAAAATTTTTTCGATTTTTAATAATAAAAAAAAAGTAATTACAATTCGAAATCCCGGTGGTGGTGGGGGTGAAATATCACTACTGCGTGTGATAACGCGCGCGGGTGGATGGGTGAGTCGCGTTTTTTATCTATTTTCTTTGTGGGCCGTCGTCGTCGTCGTAGCTCTATGGCCGCCGCCGCCGCCGGTGGTATCACAATAATAATTTACCGTTCTCCGACGTATCACAGCAGCGTATCCTCCGCCTCCTCGTCCTGCTCATAATAATAATAATATCGCGAATCGCTCCGTACCGCACTGACGCTGCGCGGTCGTTGTCGTGTCGTGTGCTGTGTACTGTGTACTGTGTTTCCTCGTCGTGACGGGGCCCCGCGGGTACGCAGTGAGAATTTCTCTCGTTATCGTTTCGTTCGGTTTCCCTCCCTCCCCCCCCGTACCCCGCCGTTCGTTTAAAAAGCAGTTATTGTTCGCGTGACAAAAGTGTTTGAAGCGGGTCGTTTTTTTTTTTCATTTTTTTTTTTTTACGCTTGTAAATTTTTGCGCCAATAGTTTTTTTTTTACTCTACTCTGTCGTCGCCACCGCCGCCGCCGCCGCCGCCGAATACTACTACTACTACTACTACTACTGCACGCGCCCCGCCGGCGGTTTCGTCCCGTCGCCAATGACACAGATCACCGGGTAAGAGTTCTTCACCCGGGGGTAGACGTTTTTGTTGCCTTTCGTTTGCACCGTGCGCAAAACGCGGTCGTCTTGAAACCGCCACGGCCTCTACTGCCCGGCGATTAATATCGAGAAAAAACGGAACGGATACCGGTCGTCGCGTCGTACTACGGAATGTGAATGCGTGGCACGTTACACACTCGTACGACAATAAAAAAAAAAGGAATATTCGCCGCGTTTGAGGGGGGGTCGGTAACCTTCCGACGGACGAACGCAAGACGTTTTTTTTTTTACAACGCTCGCCGTTTCTTCTCCTACGGCAATCGTTTGTCGCCCGTCAAACGCCGCGCGTTTTATGCGTTTCTCCCGTGTGTGGGAACCGATTTTCCGTTTGTTGCCGCCGTCGTGGCGACCTTGACATTCGCTTGGTTTACCGAATTTTCGTCTGCTTTTCTCCCGGTCGAACGCACAGAGAAGAAAACCGCTGCCGTTCGACGTGTGTTGTGAAATCGCCGCACGGTGCAGTGCAAATAGAAATTGGCTCGAGTTCCGTTTTCCCCGGTTTGTCTGTTTTCGGGACGACGTTAAATGCGCGACATTGTTAAAGTCGGTTCTCGGACCGATTGAAAAACGGTGAAAAAAAAATTCGATTTTCCTACGTCGTCGTATTTATATTATCGAGCCTAACCCCTGTGGCGTAAGAAGCTTTTTTTTTTTTTTTTTCTAAACGTCTTAACGTATCCGAACACTATGCGTTTCGTTCGAATCGTTTTTTTTTTTTTTTTTTGTTATTTTGTTAATAACGTTTACATTACAGAGTGAACAATACGTCAATCATGGGTCGTCGATTGTCTGGACCTTCTGCCAGAACTCGTGACGCGCAACCCTTACCGTTATCGACGCAACATCATAATTCGTCGTCGTCTTCGTCGCCGTCGAACGATCGAAACAGCAGCGTGTCGCAACACGACGAACTCATTAATTTCGTTGGCGATTGTAAGTATTGAACAATAACGTATGGGGATATATATATTTTTTTTTTTATTCAAACGTGGAACGTTCAATTGAATATGACGCAAAAACGGCAGTGTTTATTGTTTCGTTCGGTACGATTGTTAAAAAAAAAAATGTAAACGATTATTACCTCGTAAAAATATTGTTTCGTACGTATGTACAATACATGTATACAATACACGTATGTACAATACATACGAAACAATATTTACCGTACAGGTGTCTAGAGCGGCAGTACGTATGTTTATATAACGAAATTTCTATTAAGCGCCTTTTTAACGAACACCGAACATACGTTTAGTGTTTTTGCTTACATAAAACTAGAGAAAAAAAAATATATTTTACCTTTGAATATCACATTTTATTTCCGTTTTTTATTCACTGTACAGACGAATGTTGACGATAACTATTGACGTTTTGGTAAAAAATAATACCGAAATATAATTTTTGTCGTTTAAAAAAACGTCGCTTGTTGCGTTTAAATTATTTTAATAAATCAAGTTTCGTCGATGTTATTGTTGTTGTTATATTGAGCGGTGGTACGCGTCAGTAATTTTTATTTATTTTTTTTTTTTTTTTTTAGCGTGGAACGTAATATTTCAAGAATATCAAAATGGATCCCAAGGAACTAATGGTAATAAATCTTTAAATTTCGAAAAATATAACTTTATAAGTATATTTATATAATTTTCAAGCTTTACTAAATCGCAACAACGTGTGTTGAAATCCATAATTACGTCATCATTTTAAGCTGAATAAATTACATAATTTTAAATAATATTCTATATCGTAATGTAAAATCGTTTGGATTATTGTCAAAAGCGGTATATAGTTTTACTGTACAATAAAATGTGCACTGTCATTTCAATTAAATTAAATGCGAGATAATTGGTCATTTTTTATTTCGTCAGTGCGCGTCGTTTATGTATATTCGATATTTTATTCAATTCAATCTATTAAATCTCGCATTTAGTTCTTAAATTCAAATAAAATGACACATGCATGTATATTATTATTATTTTGTATCATTTATTATATACTATTGTGTGTGTGTGTAAATTTAATAACCGTCTTATTTATTTTAATAAATGTTCTATTTGTAATTTGTATTTGTATTTTTTAGGTCGTTTTCATATACAATTCTATGAAGAAGGACATAGTGACAAATTAAAAGGTATTATACTTCAGTTTGATAAATCACGTATAATATATTTCTTTATTATTTGTAATTTAGTTTACAGTCGTGTTGTAATGTGTGTGTTTATTAATACGCAATAGTATACAAATATTTCAAGCCAATACTTTAGCGCAAAGTGTCTATAGACTATATTTTCCACATTTAATATATTATATGTATTTTTTAAATTTCGTGAAACCAATTTTTGTAGAATATTTTAATGAGATTATCATTAAAATATAAAAATAATTAATTTTTTTCTTCAATATCGTATTTTGTATTATATTTTTTACATTTTGTATATATCGTGTTACTCGTGTAAATGATTTATGAACAGTACTTGAGCCTACATGGGCGTTTATATTAATATATATTGTCGTCGTCATGCAAAAAAATGACCATGTGCAAAAAGTGACCAAGTGAAAAAACATTATTAATTGTCATATTTTAAGACAGTTGTACCATAAAAAAAGTGAAAAAACAATAGATATTTTGGAAACCACTGTAGTTTGATTTTGACCGAACGCGTATTTCAATATATTTTTTTATGCAAAAACTGACCGTGGTGTATACAGCCACTTTTTGCATGTAAATCTCTGTATGTATTTTGACCAAATATGCAAATCGTCATTTTTGGTGTAGTAAATATTGACAAAATAAAATCGTAAAATCGATTTATCACTCGATGGTGTCTTAATGATCGCACCTTTAATCGCAAATAAAATGTTTAATAATAAGTTATTAATTTTTTATACCTCATATTATTATTATTATTATTATTATAAAAAGAAATTTATTTTTTATAACAATTCTATGATTTGTGTTAAATAATAAGTAAACCTAGTTCTTATTGAATTTTATTATTTTATTTATTTAAGTTACCTATTCAGTAATAATGTAGGAAAACGTACCAAGGGCCGGTTTTACAATGCACAGTTTGTATACCCTAGAGCCTAGATAGTGCTATTAGTAATATACATTTGAAATGCACAGAGGATATTTTTAATTTATACTACGAATAGCACTATTCTAGTAAATTAATAAATGTTCATGGTAAAACTGGTCCTATGTGTCTTGTTAAATAAAATATCCAAGTTGTTCATAAAATTACCAAGTGAATATTATTCACATTGTCAGCTTATGAAAATGACCAAATGATTAAACTTGGTCACTTTAAGCGCAGTTTTATAATTATATTTTTCCAAATTCAGATTAAAGTTGTAAAAATAAAAAACAGCAGATCTCACAAATATAAATTAACTGAAACAATACAGTTTTATTGATTGATAAGTTTAAAGAAATCGGATGAAAATTGTATTTTTAAGAAGGTTATTTGTGTTTAAATTCACTTGACTAAAAACTATCAAAAAACAACACTTGGTCACTTTTTGCATGACGATGGCATATATATATATATATTTCAAAGTGAAGTTTTCACTTATTGTAAACTTTACAAATCTTATTAATAGTTTTAATAATCCCTTACGTAGATTGTATTGTTAAATATTAAATGAAGGGGAGTGAGGAAATTAAAAAGAATTAAATCCATATATCTTATTTTATATATATATATATATATTTTTTTTTTTTTTTTGACGAAGAAGTATACAATTGTTTTGGCCACGTCTTTAGTAAATTTTGTGTTTTGTTAAAGGTGTTTTAAAATGTGTTTAAATAATTAATATTGCTTTCCTATTCGTATGTATTGTACTTGATGCAAATAATTTTTGTATTTTTTTACTGAAATATTCTACGTGTATGCGTGTCGAGTAATTGTTTTAATATTCTAAATTTGTTTCAGGATTCAAGCCGTTTGATCTAGAAGCTTGGTGGGGAAAACAAACTATCCAAAGATACCAACAACGTTCCTAACGATACCGTACACTAATATAATTTTCCAATTATTATTATTATTTATCCCCTCCCTCAATTATTTAATATAAAAATTATGTCCATATTGTATTAACATTATATTAATTATAATATTAATATAATATAATATTCTTATTACTATTATTATTATTATTATTATTATTATTATTATTATTATTATCCGCCCCGCATAGGTATAACAAAATATACACACTAAATATTGTAATGTACGACATGCCGTAATAATTTTTACAGTTGAAAACTTGATTGTTTACGATTGGCAAAACTAATTAAACAAGTATTATTTTATTTTATTTACTCTTTACATACTTATATTAACATTCTCACAAGATGTATAATGTGTGTGTGGTGTATATATATATATATATTCATTTAGAAGTAGGGAGTACATTTATTCTCATCAATGAATTTGACATTCCGAGTAATTGGTTAATATTAATAATATACGAATGTATTACTGTATATTCATTATTATATTTAATTTTTATTGTAGTTGCAAATAATATTACGATTACTACTGTTCACGTGCGTAATTGAATTACTATTGAATATTACCATCTATTACCTTGTGCTAATGATTTTTTTTTTTTTTTGTAATGAAAAAGCGATAATTGCATAATGTTTATTTATATTTCACATTCTTTTTTATGTCTAACCAACCAAATGTATGTAGTTTAAAAGTATAACATTTTAACAGTTCATTAAGTAAACAAGTTAAATGTACCTGTAATAATAATAATATAAATAGTTATATATATATATATATTTTTTATACAATTATTAGTATTAAAATAAGTAATACATCAGACATTTTTTTCCTAAAAAAAATTTAATATTATTTAGTTTTTATCACTTTATCCTGTCTTTTTTTTAATAAATTATTTTTTACTGGTATTAAAGAAAAAGTTGTATTTTTTCCGCCCTGCTTTTCCACTAGATTTTTTATTTATTAATCGATTATATTAGTTTTCTTTCGATTACTTTTCTGATTGTTGATTTATCTCCTGTTGTTAAATATTAAATAAGCTAGAGTTAAAACGGATGAAATAATATAATAAAATAACGGATTTTATATACACAACCAATATCACTAAAAATTTCTGAACGTGTACAATAATAAAAAAAGTAGAGTACGGTTTACGTTTGAAGTAGCCGAATTAACTAAAAAAAAATTTTATATGACTCAAATAGCTTGGCATCTAAAAATTCCTATATATATATATATAAATAAATAGCCGAAAACCGGAAGAAATCGATTGAAAATCTTTTTACGCGTATATAGTGCAAATCGTAAATTTCAAGACTCTGTAAGGACTCGTTATTTTGGTAGTTTTCCGCGTGGCGCGTTTGAATCGGTGTTCGCTTAAAAATTGAATTCGTTCACGTTCATATTTTTTTTAAAGAACACGTTCACGTTCTTTAAAAAAAATGAACGCCGTTCATTTTATAAATATTTTAATAAAAATATAATAATATTAATATAAAATTAATCGTTTATTACTTTGTGTATAAAATCCGTACACGTAATTAGTTTGATTTTATAAATACGTATAATAGGAATAATATTTTAGGAAATTGTATTATATAATAATATGTACCTGTATATTTATTGTTATTAAATTGGTACCTAAATAAATTTGAACGGCCTGAAAATCGTTCAGGTTCATTAAAACTATGAACGTCGTTCACGTTCACATTCTTATTTGAAAGAAAAAAATGAGTGACGGTCACGTGTCGTTCACAAGATACGAACGTGCGTTCATGACCGTCGTTCTTTCCAAACACCGGTTTGAAAATAACTCGTGGAGAAAATAGTTTTTCTTCCGAAAATTTTTTTCGATTGTTTTAGCGAACTTGTTCGAGAAAATCGAAAAAAAATTTCAAATGTAGTACGCAATTTATTATAGGTACTGGAACCGCGTAACGGCACGCGGAGAGAATAGTATCATCCCGGCATTGTTGTTTTAATCGAAAATTTGTACAGAGAAAAAAAAAATGAAAATCATTGTAAAACGCGCGTTTCCAACGAGAAAACTATAAAATGTCCGTCTCGGCGTGTAAACAGTATTATAATATAGGCTTGCACGAATTTATTATTAATATACGAGTATTAATTTATAGGTTTCTACGTTTTTTTCCCGCGTATCTTTTAGAATTGGGTTTACAACGATTTTCACTTTTTTTTTTCTCCGTACAAATATCGATACGTTTATTCAAAGTAATTTCGATAATAAATATTAGGTATTATTAGTTGTCATGACAACGGCTTACGCATTGCACACAATTTATAATCGCGTTTAAATTAATTAATATATTATTCACGTTATTAATAAATATTATTATTAGTTGTCATGACAACACATTACACGCAATTATTAATATTATTAATAAATATTATTAGTTGTCGTGACAACGGCTTACACGTTTCCGTCAGTGGCGTCATTTGGTGGGGGGCAGGGTGGGCATTTGCCCCCCTTGTTAATTGTGGGCCGACATGATTTGTGCCGAGATGATGTTGAACAATAGTTATTCTAACCAAATCTGAAGTAATGACTATCGACTTATGAGTAGGTAGTAATAACAAATCGCGTGGCAAACAGTGGATTAAAATTAAATTACCAATAAAATTTAAAAGTATGCAGGTCACGATTAAAGGCGATTAATTCGTGGTTACAGCTTACCACAGTTCTGGATTTTTTTCGATAAAACACGGTTATCGTTACCTAAAGGCAGTGATGCGTAAATTATAAAGAATATACGATGTACGTTTGACGGTTGACGACGTACCTGTACTCTGTATGGCTGTATCGCGTACGGCATAAACGAATTTGTTTAGCCGTTCTTTAACGTTTCGAACGTATGTTTTATGTATACATAATTTGTGAGTGGCAAGCGTGAAAAAGTAAAAATGAAAAAAGCTAAAGGTTGTGTGACCAAGACGGCGAGAAAGAGAGGAAAATAACTGAACAAGATGTTCAGAACATGTCACAAAACGTAATTTCTAACATGTTTAATGTTATACGACAAGGGAAACTTCAAAACTTGAACCTCATAAGTACTATATAGTCATTTATAATACATTTATTATAGTTGACAAAATAATGAATTTTCTCTTCCCCCCTAAAAAAAATAAAAATAAAAATAAAAAATATCGGGCGATTCGCGCGTGCCCATGATAACGAAAATATCAAAATGATGTAAAACAGAAATCGTATTGAGCTAAATGTAAGTGGAAAATAGTTAAATGGGCCGGTTAAATATTTTGCCTCCCCCTTTCGAAAACTGAAATGACGCCACTGGTTTCCGTCTCGTTTCCCGAGATTTACCCTCATACCGGCCGTAATGTAAATGTTTACACATCAATAAATTCGTGCAAGCGTATAATATTATTTACATGCCGATGAGACGGATATTTTACAGTTTTCTCGTTGGAAACGCGCGCGCCCGCCATATTTTCCAATCGTTTTATGTAAATATGACTGACAATAATTATTATAATTAAAAAAAAAAAAAAGAAATTAATCCTCTCCGATTAGTGTGCAATCTACGCGTACGGTTTTAAATTTAGTGGTGCCACTGCGATAATAATTGGCTAATCGCTTTATATATAGTGTTTCTATATATATAGCGAAACTACTCGAGACCGTTTTCTGTAGAAAATGTCTGACGACCGATGTAATTCCTCCGAACATATTATATTTGTAGTTTTTTAGCATTCGCCACAACGGTCGACTCTTATATATGCATAAGAAATGAACTGCACACACATATTTAATACAGGGCCGGATTAATGAAAAAAAAAAAAAATTGTCCTGGACTAATTCAATCTGAGAGGGTGGGGGGTGGCTAATTTTACAAAAACAATTTTCTTACGTGTATATATATTTTATGGTGATACCTACAACAACAGAAAAAAGGTTTAGAGAGAGGGCAAGTTAAATCAATTAAAAACACGTATAGAAATTTGTATACTTGATATTATTTTTTTAATATTTTCACGTCAGAAATCAAGTAGATACTACGTTACAACAATATAATGTATTAAACAATAACATTTTGTATAATATTGAAATAAATAATAATAATGCGAACATATACGAATAACGGTTTATGTAAAACATTTTTGTTCTGGCTTTGCTTGGTGCAAAAGTGTCCAAAACATCGTCGAATGAGAGTTTTTTTACATACGTCATTTTCGATAGACGTATATTTGTTAAAACGCGTTCGACCTATCTTCAATCTGCACCTGCAATACCTTAGTCGATTTCAGTGGCGTGCCCAGGATTTTGAAATGGGGAGTTTGAAAAAAAGAGTTTCATTTACCGTGTTGGCTACCTAAAACAAATTATTATGAACTATGAATGATAATTATGATGTGTAATAATATTAATATCAAATACTATACATATTATTATGAGGGGGGTTGACTCCTATCAACCCCCCTGGGCACGCCACTGGTCGAAATGTAATAATAGAGCCAACTTTGAAAATGAGCGCTCTGCTTCACAATTAGTTAAAGGTATTGTCGGATATAATCTCAATACAATGATATATCTATACATCCGGATAAACAAATGATGGTTCCAAAATTTTTTTGGGGCCCCTATTCCTCAGGTGACCTCGGGCTATAGTCCTCTTAGCCTCCCCCCCCCTTAATCAGGCTCTGTCCATATTTATATATTTAATATTATTATTATCCAGGGGCGTAACTATATATGAATTTGGGGCCCCGGGGCAGCATCAGATTTTGGCCCCCTCGTCTTGTACTTCCACCTGCATAAAACTCATCGGTTATTCATTTTATACAAAATTTATTTATTTTCGCAATAATAATAATAGATAATAATAGTGTTTTTATTATTTTATTTCTATATAATATAGTCTCTATACAACAGTAACAGTATGACGTGAATTTCAGAACAAAATTTAAAAAATGTCATATATATAGTATATACTGATACGCAGTCGAAGACTCCTTCTTGGTTCTTCGAGTACTGCAGTGTACCGCGGAGCATTGCAGCCCTTATTTGCGCGCCACTGATTATTACACTACGCGTACGCGTATAAATATACAATTTATTATCAAAGCTGAGCAAGTTAACTCATATTTTAGATTCTGAGCGGAGCGGTATAGGAGGCTGTCGGTTTTACGCAACGATGTTTATTATTTTTATAGTTTTTAAAAGCGGCACAAAAAACTGCGGAAATAACGGTCCTAGAGTCTTGAGATTTACATCACCGATTATTGTTTAACTTTGTTCTGTACGGGTATATATGAGTGAAAAAAAATTTCAAAAAATTTCTTTCAATTTTTGGCTATTTACAGCAATTATTAACTATCGACCTATTTGAGTCATATAAAAGGGCTGAACATTTTACACGACATATATTATGTTCTACGCGTTACTTCAACTACAGCGTATTTTGAGTCGTCTATCCGATCGTAACAGTTTTTCGACCGCCTCAATGGTTTCGGCGGTAGACGTGCTCATTGGTCGACCTGCACTTTTTGCCTCATCTTCAACACTCTCTCGACCCGAATTAAATTTTGTACTCCAAACCGGTACACATTTTCGAGACATTACGTGTGGTGTGGACCATAAACTTCGGTTATTTTTCGATGAATTTCAGCCGGAGGAACATTTTGAAAATTAAAAAAATCGAATGACGGCACGGACTTCTTCTTTTGTGCAACTTAAATATTGGTTTTCCACGTTTATTATTACGTAGCTGACGGAAGATTAAATTATAATAGTCGTAACACATAGAATATGTCGTTTGTTACCTAAATTATCACTCCTGGAAATTTCATGCCGATAGGGCCCCCCTGTATACGTGCCTGATCGTTATTGCGTTCTTCTATATTTATTTCGGCTCCGTCGAGAATTTCTGGACCAAGAAAACACGTATTGTGACATTATATATATATATATACAATTATCAAAATAATCGCGTTGTTATATCACAGCTATAGCTGTCTTTATCATCGCGTACAAATTATTGTACATGCATTTACAATAATTATGTTTTCTGCTTTTGTTTTATATTAGATAATAAAATAATAATTTTTAATTATATACCTATTATCGCTCGACGATTTCCACAATATCCGTGTGATATTCGACGTTTTATGTTTAAAAAAAAAAAACTTATTTCACGTTTTCGCGTTCAAATCGTATAATAATTGTTACAATTCGCCTGTTCAAATTATAAGACTACTATCATTATTATAAAATACTACAACGGCCTAAATTATTCGATTACGGTTTGTTTGTGTAAAATCATTCCAAAAATGTTTGTTTTGAAAAAAAAGATTTTTTTTTTTTGTCAAGTCGAGCCGTTTCATTATTAATATCCGATGACGTTGTTGTATAATATTATGGTCAGTTTTTAAGGTTTCTGTACGCGATATAACCGGCTAAAAGTCATGTCGCGTTATACATACCAATTAATATCAGAAATATTATGAAATCAATTTTATTTATATATACGCATAAAGTTAAGATTATTTAACGTTTTTATATCGCGGGTTATTTTATATATTTTTTTATATTATATACGTTTGTAAACCTATAGGTATATACTTATGCTTGAATTTGGGAGGGGGACGTTTTCATTTTTAAAGAAAAAAAAATATTTCGTCGTCTCTTTTCTAATTTTCTAAATGGAAGAAACTCATTTTACGCTTTTATATACGTTTAGTATATAGTGAAAACAAAAAAGTTTCAGTTATCAGAACGAAAGCGATATTTATTTGACGTATAATATAGGTTTACGAGCCGAGAAAATAATATTATATATATATATATATATATATGTGTGTGTCACGTCCAAAAATACAAAGCGTTTCTTATATTATAATTTCAGTCAAGAGTTGAACCTGTTTTCCGTTCAATTACAACATTTCGATAATATAATGAGTAAATATCGTATATATATATATATATATATATATATATATAGGAGACTCCGTGAACATTTTAAATAATAATAATAATAATAATAATTTGTTTCTTAATAATTTAAAAAATGTTCTCGAACCTGAATATAAGGAACATTTTTAATACTATTCACCGCCAAGACTTTATGGCAAAATTAGCATTTAGTGTAAAATTCTAGCAAAACTTTCACTTTTCACTATTTTCCTTGTCTAAAAACTAAATGTCCGATTTGATTATAGTACATTTTTAAAAACGGAAAAGGACTCGTTCTGTATTCGTATAATAATATAATACAAAGTTTTCCATCACCATCAATTTTCCGAAAAAATATAGTTTGCAGGTAGTTTTGAAGTTACTTATATGATCATCATATCAGATTTTCGTATATTATACTTTATTCGTATATTTCGTTATTTTCGTATTATTTTGTTTATAAAAATAGGTTATAGGTCAGGATATGTAATGTCTACAGAGGCGGAGCTAGACTTCAGTTTTATAGCGTGTGCTTCATACAGTCCTAACTATTAACTACCTATATATGTCTATATAATATGTATAGGAATTAGGAGATTTATTTTAAAGATCAATTCGGTATTGTTAAGGTAAATAAATATACAGCGATTCGACAAATATTTTATTATTTTTTTTTTTACAATTTTACTTATTTTTTGTATAAGAGTTTATTCTATATAATAACATTTACATACGTCACGCGTTGACAGGAAAAATAAGTACGCAGGGATTTTAAAATTTGAAAATGTAATTAATGAAGCCGGTTACGATTATTTACGTCGATAATTATTATTAGTGATCGCGCGTAACACGAAAGAAAAAATTAAAAAAAAAAAATTCATATCGCGCCAAAATTGGCTACTGAAAATTGTCCGATTATAAAATATATTTTCCAAACAGTGAAAAAAAAACATCGCGAATATTTAAAAAAAACAAGTAAGTAGTGATATATTATTAAAATATAAAACCCTTTAAAAATTTGTTGTCCTCGAAAAACGAGGCGATCGCCTTCCCTAGCCCCTCCCCTAAATACGCCACTAGCGCTTGCCACCGCAGAACCGTCACTGCGTATATATATATTTATTTATTTATTTATTTAGAAATATATACGGACTACTGTCCTTTTACATAATATGTTATTGTGATATACAATATAATAATATAAAAATTATATTATTTAAACTGAAAAAAAAAAAGTATATATTTTTATTCGCGTTATGAAAGTTATGGGCGTTTGCAGGAACGCTATTTTTTTTTTTGTGTTTATGGATTCGTCTTTTTTTTTTTTTTTTTTGTTTTATTTTAATTAATAAACGACCGCGCATTTTTACTTTATTGCACGCTCCTCCGCTATACACGTACCACCGAGATCGCGGCCTCGAGAAAATTATTCGACAATTATTTTCATATAAAAAAATACGATAACGGAGGTACATACATAATATTATAAGGCCTGATGATAGTTACGAATTAATAACTATTGTCGCCGCGCTGCGCTTCCCCTCTCCCTACCACGAGCCCGCTGCAGCTCATTAATATTATCGATATAATAATATATAATATTTTCGTATTATTATATATACATATATTTTACTGTCACCGATTGCGTGTGCGACACTCATCTGGCCGGCGTATAATATAATAATTACAAAATAATTGTTATTTTCGTTAAAATATATAATTACGCTCGGCGTCATACGTTGGATAGTATGTAAAATATTATTATATTATATATAATAATAATAATCGTTTAATAAATATAATAAGGCGGCCACATTTTTCTCGATATTATATATTATTATTGTATAGTCCGCCGCTGCACACCACCACCGCGGTCGTGGTCGTCGACGTTTCGCGCGTGAGAAAACCGCCGTGCGCCGTACACAGGAATATATTATAATATTATATTATATTAATATAATATTATTGTAATTTATTTTTTGTACGGTGTTTTTCTCCTCCTCGTATCACATATCTCTCACTCGTTTCGAACTGCCTCGGCGTCGTCTTGTGTGTTTGTGTTTCGATATCGATACGATCAACAAAAAAAAAAAAAAACAATTTTTTGTTTTCTTTTCTAAACACATTTTTGTATAAACGCGTATACGTGGAACCGGTTCGAGTTGTACGATATATAAATATTATAATGCAATCGCGTTCGATTTTCGTAAAAATACGTTTTGAAAATACCCATAATTTATAGGATTATTTAGGCGCTGTATGCGGTGAGTATATACACGTATAATTTTATTATTATTATTATTTGCAGCGAAATCGTCAGGTATAATTATAGGTAGAATTAGCGATTTATCGCCTGCTAAGGGTGAGATCGAGACGAGCTGCTGTTGCTGCTGTAGTGGCGCGTAGCAACGGCCGCGATCATCTGCTGCAGACAGAATACGGTAAATTTATTTTAAGATTTAAATAATATATTTTGTCTTGAGTTTACGCTGCAGAGCAGGCGGGTTTGAACATTATTACTAAACATTCTTACCGGGGCACGTTAAATAAAACCACTGCGCACCGCACCTATATATATGTACCAGAAAGAAAATTTTTCTAGCTTTGCTCGGTTTAGGTACTTTATAACTTTGCATAGCTTACGCTTTAATAGCGTACAAAATGTATCACTATAAATACGCAGTGGTTCGTAAATCAAATCGTATACCAGATTTTTATTTATTCAACAGGGAAATTCGCCTATATAAAATGCAGTGTTATAAAAGCTTGAGAGTCTTCTATAAATTTAAAACTGCGTTGTGCGCCTGCTATATATATTGTTATAATTATATACGTACCTATAATAAACTAATCTAAAACAAATATTACGTGTTTAATCTTTAATATGTATCGTACGCAATATTACTATAATATGTCTATGTATCTATTGGTTTTAAATCGTTTGATTTCACCTAATTAATATAATTTATTAAATAAAATATTATAAAATATATATTTTATTGTGAAATACATATTTTTATACGATATAATATTTATATATACATAATATTCGATGGTTATACCCGCATGAATTAAAAAGATAAATCTATTAATTCGTGACTATACCTCATAAACTTGTCCTGCTGTTATTTAATTATAAACTATATGCAGTAGTAATACCCGTCACGTTTAAAACAAATCAGGAGGTACGCTTATTTCTAAATATTTGTATTCACCAATTTTTAAACCTATTGACTTTCATTGTACTAAAATACCGAGTCCTGACCCACACACCCCAAAAGGTGCTAACAAGCCGCCTCTGGCTGCACCAGTTATTATAAACAGTTATCATTCCGGGCATAATAAAGTTTCCTTAAAACAAAAAAAAAAAAACCTTTTTATATTTTTATTAATACCTACACACGTAGTTTTTTTAAAATATACAAATTATAAGGGGCGATATTTGTTGTGAGGGGAGGGAGGTGTAAATATTATATGCGAAAATCATCGAATTTCCGAATGACCATAATGACTGTATCATACGCCGATCTAGCTTTTAAATTCGCTTCTGAGCGTGAACGGGAACAGGTCTGGCGAAATGGACCTAACGGGAACCGCAGATTTTAAAACACCGCAATAATACTATATAATACATGCGTTAATCGCATCATCAAGGTAAAGGTATTGCACAGTGTGTTTTATTGCTTATCGTTAAATCTGTATATACACGTTCAATACGCGTCATTATTATGTGTATAATAATTATTATTGTGCAATAAAATAAAAGCTAAACATATAATAATAGCGTGTAGAAGAAAAAAAAACCGTTAGCGATCCGCGGGTTTTGTGGATGTCGTTTTATACTTTGATCAAATATAGTTTTAAGAGTATATTGTTAAATTTGAAAGCAACGATTGCGTTCTCAATGAAAACGATTCTGAGCTGATCTTCGGTGTTGTGTAATACGCAATTTGTCGGAAAATTTAAAGTGGTGACAAAAAGTCACAAAAAAAATTGCGTCAAGATTTCCTTGAGTATATATAAATATATAATAGTATAGTTGAAGTAACTCGTAGGACCTGTGTCGTACACAATTCTCAGCGCTTAAAACCAAAAATATTACCCCGTTTATGACTTAATAATAGCTTAACATCTAATAGTCGCTATAATAACAGCCAAAAATTGGAAGACGTTTTTGAAATTTTTACGTACACATGTACGTAGTGCAAAGTTAAAAATTTCAAGTCTGTAGGACAATTTTTTGTTTTGGTACGTTTTTTTTTTCGTGCCGCGTTTAAATACTCTGTCGAGAAAACAGTTTTTCTTCCAATTGTTTTGAATTATGCAAATAGGCAGAGTAACCGAGAAAATCGAAAAACGTATCAAATAAAGTACGGACGCACGATTTTGCTACCGCGGAACGCACGACGAGATCATTTCCGAGCATTATTTCTAGACGGGAATTTGTGCGCAGAAAAAGAAAAAAAAAATTGTAAAACCAATAATAGCTTCTTATTATAGCTTAGCTCAGAATCAAAAAAATCCGAAGAAGAAAAAATGAATTTAAAGAATACGTAATACCGCGTATAGTATAAACGTTCTTTTTTATCCTTACTGAAATGATATACTGTCAAGTTGACTTTTCTCTACATCTGTCTTTCGCAGTTCTACGATTAACATACCTTTATAATTTCTTGTTTCCGTTCCTTTAACGGCCCGCGGTGTGCACCATTTAAATAAACATTAAACTGGATATGTTTTTCTTTTTACGCATCATATCTTAAGATATTTTACGTTATTTTTACTTCGTAAACGTTTTCAGAATTTAATTTGGTTTGGAATTTTTTCTGAAAATGTATAGTAATAGTTTAATACACGTCAAGTAATGCACGATCGTGTACCACCCCTCTTCTACAAGTGTTATCGCTTCTCCTTATTGTTAAGTAATTATATACAATTATTGTATACGAAGGGGCAATAGCGTTTCGTTAGTATATATATTATTGGACGCCGTATATTAGGTCAGAAAGTCGACTTGTAATTAATTTATACCGATTATATTTGATTATTATTATTATTTTATTGTTTTATACGCATTTATTATTACACTATCGTGTTGTGTGCCGAACGGACAGTATTCTCAACACGTGATTTTATACGATCCTTATACCGTTAACTTTAAATTTAACTGCACATTTAACGCATCACGTGACATTATAGATTTTTTTTTCGCGTACACAACCTATGGTCGTTTGTTTTTATCGTTAGATTTATGACGTGTGTGAAGTTGGCCCCCGCGGCACCCAAACGAAAACGGTGAGGTTACGAATTAAAACAATGAGATTACAAAAAAAATTTAGAACGTTTACGTTTGGGTGGGTGGCCAACTTCACGCGCGTATTTAGATTTATGTCCGATTTAAACACGCGTCAGACAGAATTGAAAAAAAAAAAAACAAATTGTTTCGCGTCGTTTTTATAAAATATAAAATAATTACATATATAAACGCGGCGTATCTATTAAGATTTTTTTTTTCTTTTTTCATCGCGTACCTATACCTATATATAAATCCCGCGGCCTTCTGTATTATTATTATAATATAAATGCTCGCGATTTCGCGTCACCAGCACCGCGCACATATTATTATATAGGTATGCGCGCGGTATACGAGTATACGAGACGACTTTGCGGGACGTCTCTAAAAATAAAATATAATGGCCGTTTTCCAAAACGATCTTGCGAAACGCGCAAGGTATAATAACATACGCGGGTTTTTCGATTGTTTCAATAGCGCGTCGTCCGAATATATATATATATATATATATATATATATACAATATATTATAATTCGATTAAACTATATACAATACGCACATACCGCGGTGGTGTGTTATTATATTAAAACTATGCTATACAATATAAGTGCGGTCGGGATCCTGTACAAACGGACGAAGGACGTGTCATCCTGTTATATACCGTGCTGCAGGAAGCAGGAATAAATAGAATTTCTCGTGTTGTATATATATATATATATAATTGTGATAATTATAGCTGTAATTATACGAGACTATATTATATTATAATCTCGCGAGCGTTTTGTGTATAGTATATAATCGCGCGTATATCACGCGGTCGACTCCTCCAACAGTGCAGTGCGCGGTGTGTATTGTAATATAGTCGTTCTGCGCGCGGCACAACAGGTATATTTACAAATTACAACAATAAGTGCACCTCGTAAGTACGACACAATAACCGCCTGCAGTAATAATAAATTTTATATATTTTTTATGAAAATATCGTTACGATTATAATATTATATATGTTCGAGGCGACTTATGACAAAAAAAAAAAAAAAAAAATGGGCTAATGAACGCGTGTGCGCGTCTCTGCGCGCAACAGCACCGGCGCGGTGTAGTACGACGCGGAACTCGGGCGACGTGTTATGGTGGTACGCGTATATATATATATAAATGCACTACTATTAATAATAATAATATTATTATTATAATGTGTGTATACGAGATAATATATATGTACGCCGTGTGACGACGACTCAATAAGGATTACCGGCTGCGTGTGTCGAGATAATTCGTCGTTTTTTTTTTTTATTGCTTCCGATAAATAATAATAATAATAAAATTCGTTTTTTTTTTTTTTACGCGAATTTATAATATTCATCGGCGGCGGCGGCGGCGGACCCTCTCGCGCGCGCGTGTTTAAATATCTCATCGAATCGCTGCCGTTTTGCCGGGAGACGGACCGTACTGTCGTGCATATATAGCAATGCGCAGCGAGTATATATAGTAGTTTAGTGTTTTGTGTGTGTGTGATCCGGAGAGGAGACCTCGCGCAATAAATCAATATAATAATAATAATAATAATATACGAGAATTCTCTTTTTACGTTTAATTGAACATTAGTTTTTATTTTTTTGGTTTTCCGCGTTCGACAAAAATATTAAAAAGTATATACTATCGCGATTGTATACTGCAGCGGTATGTAGAGAGTTTCGAATTAAACGCTCTGCGCTGGTCAAAGAATTTTTTTTTTTTTATCTACCGAATCGTACGCCTGCGGATCGCGGTATATATATATGTATTTATAGGTTAGTGACGATATTTATTTACGAATTTTACTACATTTTTTTGTTTTTTTTTTTTTTTATATAAAATTTACTACGTTACAAAATATTATAAGAGTTCTTTAGAAGGAAAAAATCGATCCTATCGTATTCGCGCGAAGCGCAGTTGATCGACGGGAAATTACGTGAATTTCGTCGAGGGTTTGAAAATTAACGCGCGACTACGTCGCATGACGCGGTTAAAAACGTTTAAACGCAGCTGCTGCAGGGAACGTTTTTCTAGGACTCCCCCCCGGCTATCAAGGTTATTTTCAAAAACGGTCTTTTACACGAATAGAAAAAAAAAAAAAAATTCGAATTAAAAATATATACGCGGAAATATTAAAATATTATTTTTAATGATATTATTAATTTTTCGAATATTATTATAATGGAACTGTGTAAAAGTTCGTCGTCGCGCGGCGTGTATATCACTCCGCGACGCATATAGTATATATAATATTATAATATTATATTATGTTCACTATATACCAGCGTTTCCCAAACTCTTGTTTGACCCGGCCCGGTAATTAATATTTTTTCCCTTCGTGACCCACCACCATAATATTTTACATTTATCGTTTTGTAAAAAAAAAATGCAAAATAAAACGCATTTGAATGTCATATACGGGTTTTTCATCAAGTCTAGTTGATAATCTCAAAAAATTTTTGCTGTAAATAATAGTTATTCGTATTGATGAATTTATTTTTGCTAAAAAGTTCAAATCATCAAACAAAATGATAAATAACAAAATTTAATATGAGAATTTTATTATGTCTGCGACCCGGTATTATATTTTCGTGGCCCGGTAGTGGGTCGCGACCCACTATTTGGGAAACGCTGCTATATACGATTTCGACTGCAATAAATTCTACGATGACGCGTTTATAATTTCTTAATGTGTAAAGTATTTCGTTTTTTAAAATTTTTATATGTATTTTATTATTATTTTATTCGGCCGTGTTTCGTCGTGCAGCGTTATGTGGCGGTCACGTTATCCCCCGAACGACCTCGCTCATCGTATATATACGTTTATTTATTATTATTCGTGCGTGATTATGTAGCTATTAATTTGAGTTAAACGCGCGCCGACAACAGATTTACACGCGTTGTCTGCACTGCGGCTCGCGGAAATTGCCGCGCGACGATAATATATAAATAAAATTATAATGTAATATATTCGAATAAATTCGCTATTTTTTTTTTTTTGCTAAATATCACATTTGAATTGTATACGAAAAAAAAGTTATATATATACGTATATTATAATGTATGTGTGAATATACAAAACCGAACCGAGGAGTATATAATATTACGAAAAATAAAGTAATATAATATATATAGGATCGCGTTATATTCAATTTATTTATTTTATATATAGGTAGGTACTACCGGTTTCGACAAAAAAAAAAAAAATTAACATCGTCTGCAGGTATTACTATATATATATATATATATATATAAAAGAAAAGTATAATATCGTAATAAATGTTTTTATTTTATTTCGCAGCTGTTTCTTTCACATTTTATCCTTTTTAAAAATTTTTCTTCCTCTTGTTCTTATACTGTGTTTTTTTTACACGTAAATGTATATGTTCGACTATCTAAATGTCAAAACTCGCGTTTGACGCTATATATATATATATATATATATATATATATATATATATATATACATACTGCAGTGAAGTTGCCATCAATTTTTTTTTTTAGAAAGTGTATACTGTATGAGCTGACGAGTGCCTATAAATACGTATAAGATATTTTTTATGATTAAAACAAAATATTCAGTTTTTTTTAAAAATTATTCTTTATTTAAAAAATACATATTAATTTAATATTAAAATAAAAAATTAAATAAAACATTTTTTAAAAATCGAGACGGCTCATTCCTTTCAATCTGCAGTTACTTCTGTAATACCATATAGTAATATACTCAATGCTGCCTCTGACGGTATTACTGTGACAATTGGTGTACGAGTTTAGCGTATATTTTATAATATTTATTAATTATAATAATAATTTTTAATTATTATCAGCTGGTATATCAATAGTATAACAATACGAATTCCATATGAAAGTATATGGTGTATTTATAACATAAAATACAAATTATATTAATTAAATACATATTAATATATTATATAGGTACCTATAATATATATAATATTATTATATAATAAATGTATACGTTATGTACATTATATAATATTATACATTACAGTATTATACAAATACGGACATTTTGAACGTATTGTCTGAACATTTATGTTTTTATATCTGGCGACACTGACGTGGCGACGCGTCTTATCCACAGATTCAGATAGACTGATTGCGTAATAAATGGAAGCTTCTTATCACACAAAATATTGAAACCCGAAAGTTCTAAGGCAGTCAGCTGTTGTGTCAAGACCACTAGCGCTCTCATACCAAATTATTTCCTGCGCCTAATTAAAAATTGCCACTAATGCTATTCATTTACCAAGAATTCAGGAAATGATTATCGATTATTTATTATTTACCAAGAATTAAGAAAATATTATTAGCGATTACCTACTGATTTGATAATAAATGATTGATAATAGATGTCAATCTAGGGAATAAGGTAAGGTAGTAGTAATAAATTGGTATATAAAGAATCCACTAGTGTTGAATGGCGCTAGTAGCTTTGACACACCAAAAGCATTCTCGCGATTCACTTTTTTCGTTCTCGTTCGGCATCCAGTCTATCTTAATCCGTGGTCTTACCACAGACGTAATATAATATATTATTGTGTGTCTATATGCGTCTTACTCGCCGCATAAGATGTTTCACATCAACAAAAAAAAGGAGTGAGGTTAAAATTAAATTGTATTTTTTTTTTGTTTTCTGAAAATGATAAAAATCAATTATTCAAACGAGGTGACGAAAAATCGTTTTCGTAATTTATTTTTACAAACTTTACGTTTATCAATTATGTCGTTGTAGCGGTCTTCATCTGTGGAAGAAAAAAATAAACATTCAATTCAAAATTAAAACCAATATTTTATTTTGCTTGAGATTATACACAATATACCCGTGATTTATTTTTTTTGATAAAAGTTTTAGAGTATAGTGTATACTCGTCGTATTTGTAGTATACCCTATGGGCAAACTATTGGTATTTATTGTTTTTTTTTTTTTTTACATATTATACAGTTCAGATATCTAATAAAGAATATATAGTATCGGTATATTTTACACTTGGGCGATTTATTCTTGTAATCGATTAATTAATCGAATAAATTAGCGATTTAAATGTATAGAATATTTTTGGATGGTCGTGGGGCAACAAAGTTTAATTCGTATTATTTGCGGTTAGGCGTAACATAATGCTTAACATAATATTTACCCGATATAATAAAATTGTTGCAACATCAGTATACCATGTTACTGTTACTTGTTCGGCGTTACAGCGCGAAAAAAATTTGCTCATTTATTTGATAGAGGAAACTATATATTCGCACGATAGACTTTGTATATGATATTCTTTGTATGATCGAAAAGAATACCAGGACTTATTATTTTCATAAAATTTGTTTTGAAACGTCGCGACTAATTTAAAATTATTTCCGTCAAAGTAATTAGCTCCGGCTTAACCACTGCCTGTCTAAAACGTGTAGAAAACGTTTTTTTCCGAAATCCTGTTGATTTTCTGTAGCGGTTTTTTTTTGTTATATCTTCTCGATAGTGTCAAACGTTGGCGGTACCTTAAGGCGAGTACTTAGAGTAGAAAAAAGTCAACAGGAGCCAAATCGGGCGTATAACAATGGCTGAATGAACAGGAAGTACACACGTTGACCACCGGTCGAACACTTTCACGCAATCGTCTCAGGACTTCAGTATGATACAAACGACTGATTGTTTGAGCTCGCGGAAGAAATTCGTGACGAACAATTGCTTTGGAATCGAAGAAAGCATTTGACATAATATATCGACCACGACTGTTGCGTTTAAGCAGTTTGTAACGTCTGAAAAGTTTCTGTGAACGGTTCGCCTAACTTCAGTGCAAAACAAAACGTTAACGCGTTCGTCGATGAAACTCATAATATTACTGCATATTCAAAAAATCGCCAGACTTGGAGTTTACTTCCAAATAATTGCGTCCAATCACATAGCTATTAACCGCGTAATTTAAGCTGTCCTGGAACTTTTTGGTCATATTGTAATCGATCATTAACCATTAATGGACTGCTTATCACACATTATATGTATATATATATTTTTTTTTTGTGAAAATACGATATATGTATAGTTGAATATCAGTTGTTTCGTACACATATGAAGTGGAATATTGATAATATATACTTCCGCTAAAAATATTAAGTTTTTTATGACACCTAATATCGTAATGAGTAATATATATATATATTAATTAAAAATACCAAGCACGCGCTTTTACAATAATAAAATATGATTTTTATTATCACTCGAGCAGCAGCATTTCGGACGTATGCACCACGCAGTAAAAATATGACGCGCGTATAATATTATAATTTATTATATGTATGTATATTAATTAAGTACGAGTAAATAATATAGTAAAACTCGCGCTAAACCAGTAGAGTTCAAGGAACTATTATATTCATTAATAATTATCTATGATTTATGTTTATTTATAAAAATTCTATGTACTCGCCAGTACTATATAATATTACGTGTTGTACGGAACTGACGAATATTATTGTAACGCGCTATATCATCGCCAACGATAACTTTAAAATTATTTCAACATTTTCATGGTCACGCATGTGGTGCAGGAATTATAGTGTATCACAATGATTTTATTTAATTACGGTATTAATTACGGGCAAATCATTTGTATTTTGTATATTATATTATGAATTAAAAAAAAAAAAAAAACATAATCGTTACATTGACGTGCGTGGAAATCGGACATTGGTATATATTATAATAATATTACAATATTAAATGAATAGCGTGTAAAACACAGGTATATAATTTGGCCGTTAAACATTTTTAAATATGCAATAATAGTTAGATCGTATAATTTACCTAGATCTAGTATCTGTCCTTGCCACTTATCTGCCTAGTTAATTTATCATTGAAATCAGTCATCATATTGTTTAACGACATCTATTATGCATTGTGTTTATACTTTGTGCGTGTGTATTATACTTCATAATTATATTATTAAAATAATACCGTACACGGCTGTATGCGCGGTTAATTTCATATACGGTTTCATGTATATTATTATGTACTTAAATATAAAGCATTGCAGCGCACGTGCCGTTTTTCTACTCTTCAGAATTGTATGTTTTATACGTTTGAATACATGTCATATAGTTGATCACTTTTTCTTCTCATCGACTCTAGGCCGTGTAGATGATTTTTTTATGTATACATACGTGTCTTTTTGCTTCATTACTTGGCTACGTTTACGCGGCTTCAATCGTAGCCAAGCAAGTCGTAGACGCGGCTGTCTGTTACATTTATATTAAATCTTCGGGTGTGTATGACACGCTGAGTTCAAGGGGCCTATTACTATATAATATGTTGTTCTGTCTGTTCATTTCCACAGTAGTAGACTGTGATTCTTGTGTTATACTTTCACTTGTTTCGGTTATTTCTTGTTCGGGCAACACATACTGAAGTGTTTTCTAGGTGTTCCATTCGTTGTGGTAATCGACCGGTATTATTTTATCGGCATCGGTCTTATTTAGAAATTGTTGATTTGGTTCGATATGTTATCTTTGACGTCGTTTATGCTCTAGGTATTTCGTGAGCTTAGTTGTTGATTTCAAAAAGGTTTTTCTTGATTTCAGTCAGCTTGGCGCCGGTCGGTATCCATGGAGTGGGCGTCTTTCACCATTTTCCTGCGCTGTTTTTTAGGCATGGCTGGCAACGTTTCTTCTGATATCTGAGGATGCTAGGACCAGCTAAGACTTGTATCGAAGGTGCGGGTGTGGGTTTTAAGCACCCTGCAGTTACAAGGCGTCATGTTTCATTTAAGGCTACATCCACTTATTTTTCGCATGGCACGATTTATTCCATACTGCACATGCATATTCTTCGGCTAAATAACCACAAGACAAGTGCTGTGGTTCGTAACAGCTGCAGGGGTTTAGCTCCACTTGTTGTCCCCGGTTATTTTCCTAAGTAGGTTATTCCGTGTTGCGATTTTCATTTTATCTTGAACTGTTGGATTACAATAATACTTACGTCACAAAAACACTCGAACATATAATATTGTGAAAAAAAAGAATTATTTAAAAAAAAAAAATCCGAGAAATGCGAACGTACCATTATTTTATTTTTATTAATATGTGTAGTCGACAATAAATCAATACTTATTCCGTGTTGCGATTTTCATTTTATCTTGCGCTGATTGATTACTATACAATACCTATGTCACAAACACTCGAATATAATGTGAAAAAAATTATTAAAAAAAAAAAAATCCGAGAAATGCAAACGTACCGTTATTTTATTTTTATTAATATGTGTAGTCGACAACAAAATAAATACTTGTACTGAAACTAAATTACGAAAATATTATACTAATTAATTTATATGTAGTTATTGTTAAAAACAATATTATTGTTCACCATAAATTAAAATCAATTATTATCGTGCGGAAGCCTTTATTGTTGATTAGTTTGTTTTTGAAAGCTTTAAAATAAAAAAAAAGGCTTTGTTCATGCTTTTTAATAGACGTGTATGTGTATATATTAAATAATTAATATCTATCAGCTCCAGCAGTAACACGGTTCCAGGTATTGTTATTTGACCCTGCGAGTTATGAATTAATAATACGCTTTTAAAATAGAAGTATTTTGTCCTTTGTCATTCGTCGTAGCTTATGATTCCGGGATCTCTTCCTATCCCGTAGATTCTTAACTAGATTCTTCGCCTTGTTTATAGCCTTTTTTTCTGAGTCATTTGCATTTTGTCGTGTCTTTAACTTTTTGTCACTGCGCGTTATATTTTTTTCGGCTGCTTAACTCTCTTCCTCTCTCTTCTCTCCCTCTCTCTGTGTAAAAGCATTTTCCTCAGTTCCACTTGTCATTTGCTTAAACCTTATTTTCTTTTATAATTTATGCTACAGTTTTAGTTTCCTTAATTAAATTTTAGTTATTTTCTTCTTGTAATTTTCTCGCATTCATAACTATTTCCTCTTTTTATTGTTGTACCGTGTTATAATATAGTATACTTTTAAAGAACATCCTTGCAAATAATAGTGTGCGTGCAACGCAAATGAACATTTGACTACGAATTAATACGTAACGATGCAGGGAAATATATTAACATTTTAAAATTCAACAGTAGATTTAAAATAAGAAATATTTATTTAAATTTTATTTGGTAAATAAAATAAATAATGTGTTATAAAATTTAATGTATAGGTATATACACATCAAATTTAATACTGTAACAGTACCGAATTTTTCATAATTACTTTGATGTAAAATTATTTACAAATTATCATGACGAATATTGACCTAATTTTAACAGGTATAACTGAACATCTAGAATTTGTATTCTTATGATTTATAAAATTCAAACTAAACCATTAAATATTTAAATGAGTAATTAAATTAAACGCTTATTACGTTTAATTATTATTATTATTATTATTATTATTATTATTATTATTATTATTATTATTATTATTATTATTATTATTATTAAACTTGTCACTAAATACGTACCTATTTAATAATTGGTATTGTTGCAAGTTACATAATAAGTATTAACGGTTCACGTGTATACTGTATATGCATAATAATATATTAGTATGAGAATGAAAAAAAACATTTAATTAAACAGGATGAACCAATAATAATGAATCAGATGGTTCTATTATTCGCCAATCAAAAAAATTTAAAAACATTTGATTGAGTAAGTGAAAAAATTTATCCTTCGCAGTAATAATAATAATAATAATAATAATAATAATAATAATAATAATAATAATAATAATAATAATAATAATAATAATAATAATAATAATAATAATAATAAA
Source organism: Slavum lentiscoides (assembly GCA_032441835.1). Classification (NCBI taxonomy): domain Eukaryota; kingdom Metazoa; phylum Arthropoda; class Insecta; order Hemiptera; family Aphididae; genus Slavum; species Slavum lentiscoides. Next base: position 11,960,960 of record CM063710.1, read on the forward strand.
TAATAATAATAAAGTTACAGTGATTTTCACAACTGCGTTTCAATTGGCAAATTAATAGAAAATTAATTAATAATTATAGTAATACAATTTTGTTCTTGTTATAATTTAAAATCCTAGTCGAATTATTTTAATATTTCAAATCGAAACGAATATTTGTTGCTATCACTGCAGCAATTACTAATATTTTTATGTTAATTATTTAACGTAAAAAGAGTGCAGTGTGCAGAAAAATCGATCAACCTAACGTTCAATATTTACAGTGCCTATACCTGAACGTGAGTTATCTTTAAAGTTTTAAACAAAGTTGATAGCGAAAACACATGTGTTTTCAGTACACTGTATTTTTTTTCGACGTGCAGTCATTTGCAGGAATGTCATTTATTCATTTATATCTTTTATAATTAACGCGACTTTTAGTTAAATATTGTTCAACACTGCATATTGTTTAAATATGTGTTTAACGTTATTTAATTTTTAATTTTTTTTTTTAAATTTTTTATTCGTTCGAGTAAATACAAGTGTACCACAATAATGTTACAGACAGTATAGTCTATTGGCAACACGTTACAGACTATATTATTAAATTGTTAATTTAATTCACGTTATCACGTTGGTGTTAGGTCATATTTGTACGTATAGGTACTGCAGATTAGATTTTAGAAATTTTTGGTCTTTGAGCCCCGAGATGATGATGTGTTTTTCAAAATTTTAAACGAAATCATAACACATTTGTTTTTCAACACATTTTGGTATTATTTTAATTCTAAACCATCATAGAGTTAACGGAAATCTTTATGCGCAACTTTCAATAAAGAAAGAAAAATTAATAATAACGCGATACAACTTGCCTAATCTGTTTAATACAGTTTGAATTTAAATAAATAGTAAACCTTGTGTTATAGTGTACTGTTGAATTCGTCAGTCACATTAAAAAGCCATTATACTTTCCTTTTAAAACAACGACATTAATATTAATTTTAATAATCTCAATTTCTATTATTGTTTTATAATATAATATATATGTATGTTTATAGTAAATGTTTGTTTTAATATTATGTACCTATACTTAATAACTTTTCTCAATAAGCTATTTGCGGTTAAAACTGTTATGAACTTTGTTCATTCGAGATAAGAATGTAATACAATTTTAGAATTGCAATCAATTTTTATCACTAAAAACATTCTCATTCATAACATGCAGTGATGGGGAATGTTATTGCTTACGGGCACAGGTTCAAGTGACAAGAATAACATATTGTTGTTGTGAATTTATTTATTTATTTAAGTATATATATACGGCATGTGTCTTTTAATTACAAAGTGTATACAATGTACATAATTTATAAATGTTAAATATTTATATTACGCTATTAACAGTGATTATTACCACTGGGTCAAGTAAATTAATTTTTATATAATTCAACAAATTTAAACATAATTATTTCAGATGTGTATTTACGTGGAATTTGGTCAAGGCATATATAAAATTACTCGTAGCTTCGAAATTATAACAAACAATTTTAGAACTTTTTTACTTTGCGGTTTTGTTTTTCTTTTTACACGGAGTTTTTCAAGTGTTTTTGTCTTAAAAAAACATTTATTAGTTACAAACTATTGACTAAAGTTGTGTGAGAATATAATATGTGATCACATGTAGTTTGTATAAATTTAAATTTTAAATTTTATCGTTATGGTTACAAATTTTTTCTAGTCAATAGTTTGTCACTAATAAATGTTTTTTAAGACAAAAACACTATTTCTATAAATTTGTATAAATTTTTGGTAATTTGTGTACATTTAAATTTTTAATATATTTAAAAATACTGAATCCTTGTGAGAGACAGTGCCGCAACTATACCGCCGGTGCTGGCGGTGCATCGCACCGCCAAGTGGGCCTCGTTATTATATCAGGGGGCATCATATTCATTGACTAAACCAAACATTTAATAAGATATACATACATTTTGATTATACATTTTTTTATTGTCTATTTGTAATAAAATATAATACTACGAAACATATTACTTTCGATAAATAAATTATGATTATTTCATTTTATATTGTGTTTAGTTATCAATATCTCGTATTTAATATTGTAGTTCTATCTAAATATAGATGTATTATATTCACTAATATAAAATTCAACACTTTTGAATCGTGATATTATATTGGTGGATTGCGACACGTTGCTAAAATAATATGTTATAAAAATGATAGGTATAAACGTTGTGGTTTATTTGTTTGCAAAACACCCAACGGAATTTCTGTGTGGATACAATTTAAAATAATATTATATTTTTAACGAATTGTTTTTAATTTATATCGTTTTCAGTGTTTACATAGGTATTCACAAGTTTTATTATTTTAAAAGTACTAAAATATACTGTTTCCAATATTCTCTAATTTAATCTCAATAAAGCTATGCATGTTTCCAGTTTACTTATTTCACATAAGTTCACAATTTCAAATACATACAATTAGTAATAAAATAATATGATATAAACAGGCTCATTTTCATGGTCTTGGGTTACTATAATCTTTGCAAAACATGATGAAAAATGGTTTTACTAATTCTGTTAAATTTGCTAAATAAACACATTCCCTTATTGTGTCTTTCTTAAATTGGTAGCCCGGGGTCAAAAAACGAAATGACCTATAAAGGCTATAACCACTCTGGGTCATTATAAATATAAGTTACATATAATTAAATATACATTTTATTCAAAACATATTTAATTTATGTTTATCTATTTTTATTATTAGATTTAATAATCTAATTATAATTGTTCTTAAAGCTTAATTTTTTAGCTTATCTATATCAAAGTTAAATTGACCTTTTTTTTCTTTCTTTAACACCCTTCAATAAGTTAATAATAAGAGAAAAATTTTTTTTATCAATTTTTCATTAATTTGCTGATTGTGTACTTGAGTATACTAATCGTCCTTAATTTACTGACGTAATTTTACAGTGCTGATCTTTGTGAGGATGGCATGGGGTATCAAACCTCTAAATCCGATCCCTCAAACCTCATCCTTGTAAAGGGCCTCCAAAATTAGTACGCACCGGGGCCTCCAAAACTGTAATTGCGGCACTGGTAAGAGACCACCTATTCTAACTTAAAATGATTAACATCAGTACCAAATAATTGTTCATAAAACAATATATAAAACTGACTTTAAAATTATTCACAATAAACACATAATAATAATAATAATAATAATAATAATGATAATGATAATGATAATGATAATGATAATGATAATAATAATAATAATAATAATAATAATTAGAATAATTAAATACCTAACCAGAGCAATGAAAGAAATGACCTCATCACGACACAATAATACATAAATTGCTCATTAATACTTTCGGAAATTGGTGGTTATGATATAATTATATATGTTACCGGCAAAGTGTTGAATATAGGCATTCTATAGAAATCCTAGGCATTCTATAGAATCCCTTGTACCATTTGGTAATGTATTAAATTTTAATGTTATTTTAAATAATGCTTAGGCAATCTATAGAATTCCTAGGATTTCTATAGAATGCCAATGCTATATTAGGTAAAGTATGGAATATTAATAATATTTAATCGAAATAAGTTTAATTTATTTTTAAATAGGTTTTGTTGAGCTAAAATAGTTTTTAACTAAAAGCTAAAAAAAAAAAAAAAAAAATAGGTTAAATATTATTTAATTATTTATTTATTGCAGCATACTGCTGATGCATGGCATTTCGAATTGCATAAAATATTGTTTTTTATGCATTAACATTTTTTAGATTTACATTTAGATTTGCAACTGCATTTAACAAACCCTTGTCCAGTTCCCGTAGATTGTTGGGTTGCGATAGAACGTAAAGGAAATGTATTTTCTTTTGGAACTTCGTCATAAATTCGATAATACATTTTTTTGGCATATTGTGAATTGAGACCTTGAGTATAAATATATTTATAAATAATATAATAATAAAAATATTTACCCAACATGAACAACATAATAATCATAATATAACTAATAGTTATCTAATGACGATAATACATTGCACGTGTGGCATGTGCGATAAGATAATCGTTAAGATAACAAATGATCACCATTGGTACTCGTATATTTAGTAAATGCACTTTTCATAAAGGCACTGCACTAATGTTGCGATGTATAATTTTATACATTACCCACGTGAGGTTCGGCATTTTATAGAATACCTAAGCATTATATACATTTCCTACTCATTTTTGGCATTCTATAGAATGCCTAGGTATTTTGTAGAATGCCTGATTCAACACTTTGCCGGTAAAATATATATATGTGAGAGTTTGAGAGAACTAAAGACAGTCCCTTAAATAACGTATTATTAAATTTGTTTTTACAGTTTATTATCTTACAAATAAATTTTTGGTTACAAGCAATGTTATTTGCTGGATTTACGAAGTATAAAATTCAATTTATAAGAAATTTAATTATTTTGTTTATTTTCTTATTTAAGTAATTTAATAATAATTTAGTGTAATGTAATACTGTAAAATGGTGTCATGTATTCTTTTGGTAATATTTCGTAGATAAGTTTATATAATTGTTCATGTAATTGATGTAATTTGGAAATTCTCACACATTTATTTGCGATAATTGATTTCCACGGTTTGTTATATTATTTTGATTTGGTCATAGGCGGAAATGGGGGGGGGCTTAGGGGGCCTAATCCCCCCTCCAAGTATCTTATAATTTGTATGTATTTTGGATATTTGACTGATTATGACTGATGTTAAAAATGTTAGCCCCCCCAGAAAATTTAATAGATTTCCGCCTATGGATTTGGTAATTATAATGTGTAGATATATTACGTATTATGTTTTACTAATATTGTGTAAAACTCCAAATATAAATCAATTCCCAAATAAAAAAGAGGTATAGAGTATATACGTGTTATTAAATATAATTAAAAATTATTTTACTCATACTATTTTATTTCTATTATTATTATTATTTTATAAGCATTTAAAATTTTAAAACTTATAAAAAAACTGATAATGATCATTAGAGACGCAATAGTATCTATTATTTTAACGTTATTTGTGAGATAAATGGATCTCGCCCGTCATACAACTGGATTTTTGAACAAAAATAATATTTTCATAGTCGTTCACTTTATATTTTAACGAATTTTAAAATTATTACAATTATTTGGATTATAAAATAGGCGAATAAGCTATATAAATAGTATATATTTCATTATACTTATGTTTTGAAAATTATCAGTATATCAAATAATAAAAATGTTTTATTTCTTTAAAAAAAGAACATAAATTTCTATTAGAAATTAAAAGTCTCTATATAGATTTATAAATAATTGTGAATAGTTTTTTTTTCGTTTCGTAACGAGTATATTTTATTATTACGATTAGCGAGTGAAATAAATAACACGAGCTTTATGTAACTGGATTTTTATTGGATTTCTAAATTGACTGAAAAAGAAAAAAAAAATGTTGAACTATATTAAAGGCATCAATCTCACTATAAATATATTATGTAAAATCCAAGTAACACTAATTTAAATAAAACGTATATGTGTATCTATGGAGACTTTATTCTAATTTTTGCCGTTCAGCTCACACGTTATATTATATTTTATTTCGTTTATAAAATGACTATTTGTCGTTTGCAATATAATTTGTTTTACGTACATTCGCGTAATTGATTTCCTAGAGTTTAAAATTTTCCACGATTAACAGTTAAAATTGTATTAAAATAAATTCGTTTAATATATTTTACGTTTCAATATTACACGTATTAAATTATACAATTTATAAATTTAATAAAACAAACGAATTGATATCCTTCTTATAATTCACGAGTTATCTACTAAACTAATTTTACATTTTCAAGTAGCTCTTTATGAAAGGAATTATTTTTTTCAATTGAGTTGTACAAAAAAAAAAATAAAAAATAAAGAGGTAGACTTCATCAAGGTGATACGAAAAGCGATATATATATATATATATATTGTTCGTATAAACAGTATTCTTTACCTACTATTTTTACTGTATGTTGAATGTTTGCTTTTTATCTGTATGGAGAGTCACGTTAGTTCATAACTAGTCGCTATTTGATTCGGTAGTTCGGTGAAGTGATTTAGTTTCGCTGAAGGTTTTTTTACATTTTTTTGTACGAGATTTTTTTTACTCGAAATAATTATGTTACCCGCGGAGGAGACCTCGTCATTCGCACATGAAAATAACGGTTTAAATCTAACGACTTCTATTGATCTCAATGCAGTAAGAAATTAATTTACACGTTTTATTATAATAATTTATATACACATTGAAAAAAAAAATAGGATATAGCTATATATATTTTCATATATATATATATATATATATATATATATGTAAATTCGAGTTTTAATTTAAAATTACGGTTAATATTTATACATTGCAATTTTCTCAATATATTAATTTAGACGTTTTACACGAAATAAATATATGCCGAAACGGGATTGATTCGTTTTTAATGTTGCGTAGGTATTCATTAAATTAATATACATTTATTTCGTACCTACGATATTATTATTAATATTATAAATTTATTGTAAATTTGTAAGTTGTACTTTTGTGTTAGAATTTTGATCAAATGCGATGTGTACGTATAGATGATACGTATAGTGTATGACGATAAACATCTAAATAAATAAAACGGTTAGTCGGTACACGTAGGCAAGTTAAATTGTAATTTCTGGTTCATTTAACAATATTACACGCGAATAATATCGTGTGTTAACAGTTTACTGTCAATGCTCGATGTAATTCGGCCGAAATAATATTATATTACATATTATTATATTATATTAATTTACCATATAATTTAATGAAACGCAATATTACGAATATATTTTAATATTTAATTGCATGCAGGTTTAGTTTGTAAATCATAAATAGTGATAATTATAATATTATACAATTATAATTATTTTCGTATAATATGTACGTATTCGAATTTCTGCGATTTATTGGTGATTACTATTGAAACACATATATTGTCTAAAATAAAATATCAGAATATGAGAAAAAAACAATAATTGTGTACGATAATAATTAAATATAGGCGTACTATACTTACACGCAGTTGTAGTACTTTTATTACATAACATATTGTATTATGTATTTCTATACGATTAATCTTTTGCCAATTATTTACCTATAGGTAAACGCGATACAATTACTTTATCTTAACTTTCGCTCTTAGATGCACGATTGACGTTTGACAGACACTTGGCTATATAGTACTTCGATAAAACAATGATGATGATGATGATGATGATAATAATAATAATTTTATTTTTTATTTCAATTTCTTTCATATATCCATATTTATTCTTCTATTTATTTAATTTTTTTTTGTTTTCCCTTTTTTACTACTTTATTATTTAAAAAAAAAAATATATATATATATATATACATTTTTTTTTATTAGACTGACATCCCTAAAACAAGCGGAACGGAATCGCCCGAACGATCCGGATCACCTAAGCCGTTATTAGGCGAAGAAACTTTGTTGCTTTCAATGATTGAAAACGGCAACATGAGCAAAGAAAAATGGAAATCGGAAACGGTCAACATCCGTTCCAACGGGCAAACGAACAGGAGAAATACCGAACACAGACTTAGCGCGTTGTCTCTGGGCTACATTCCTACTGAACATCCCACTTCGTACGGATTATAACGCTTCTATTAAATGCGAAAATATAATATTGTATAGTATATGAATATTAAAGAAAAAAAATTCTTTTTCAGGTATCTAGAAACACTAATAAACATGCTGAAAGGAAACGTAGGATGTGGAATTTTGGCTATGGGCGATGCGTTCAAAAACGGAGGATTACTTTTGTCACCAGTTTTAACACTGTTCATAGGCGTGATTTGTATTTACAACCAACACTTATTAGTAAGATACTGCAGTTATAGTAAAATTACTAAATGAACGAAAGAAAGAAAAATATTAAATTATATTTCCGTAAAATCGCGTATAACCTTCAATTTATTAATTAATTAATATTATTTTTAATATCGTGTTTATAAAACACGACAAAAATTGATATATATATATATATATATATATAAAGTTTAATGTTTAATGATCTGATAAAAATACCTATATATATTTTTTTTATATACAAATTCCATATCTTAAACTTTGTTGAGATTATAATTAATAAAAATAACGTAGATTTATGAGAGAAAATATTATATAATATATAGAATGAGGTGTAAAATGATATCTATTATTATACTGGCAGTAATTTTGATAAATATAAAAGTTAGATTATTATTTTTTTAAATAACTTGTACAGTATCATATATACGCATACACATATTTGTATCTATTGCAGTATTTAGATTATATGTGCATATTTGGGTTTACCTTTACTTATATGTGTATAAAAAATTATTAGGTATATACCTTAAAAGAGAAACGCTAGACTATTATGAAAAAAAAAAACAATTTCGCATATTTTCAATGTCAAATATCTCATTAAAATATATTTTTTTTTTGACTGATATAGGCAAATTAGTTTTTTATTTTTAACAAAAAAAAAAAAATTTGCGATTTTTGTTTTTTATATTGTGAGTTGAGTACTAATGCATTTTCGTAATAGTTTATAATACATAAGTAATCTTCTACATATCGATTAATAATATCTGACGCAAGCGGTATTTTAATGACGTGATTTTATGAAATTCCAATTATTTAGATCAGTCCCGGAAAATATGAATTTTATCAAATATTTGTTATTATTTTTATTAATTTTTCAACTCGAAGTATACAATTCAGTTGAATTCTTTAAATTTACGTGTTATTATTACTTTGAGGATCTTTAATTTTCACGGATTTCCGGATAACATTTAAAAATTTTTTTCTATCGGCTCTTAAAGAAAATAAAATCTAAATTTATACATTTTTTTTTTTTTTTTTTTAGTCTTCTTATCAGACTATATAAACGCTTAACGTAATTTTAGAGAATTCCGTTTAAAACTCTCTGTGTGTGTGTGTTTTTTTTTCTAATTTATATTTTATTTTATTAATTTAATATTTGTAATTCAAAATCTAAAATATTAATATATATATATATATATATGTTACGGGCAAACTTCAGGAATGCCCGGGCAAAATGCGAATTGCCCACGGTGCTTGTGCAAAACATCATACTTCGACTTTTGCCCGGGCAAACCTAGTTGTGGCCACCAACATTTGGGCAAAACTGTATAGCCTCTATACATTTGAATATTTCACAGTACAAATGTTGATTTTAATACTAAATATAAATAACGATAAAATAAATCTCTATTAATTATTTATTTATTTAATCAATAATGTGAAAATGCGTACAAATATTATTGATAAAAATATAATAATATTATAATGTTAATTAAAACATTTAAGAAGAATTATATATTAAATTATTTATATTTTAAAACACTACAATAAAATACGATAAAATAAAATATATTATTGTAAAAATATAATTAAACACTGCTTGTCTTTTATTACATTATTTAATTATATTTGTACGCATTTTCGCCATTATTGATTAAATAAATAAATAATAGAGATTTATTTTATCGTTATTTATATTTTATTTAATATTAAAATCAACACTTGTACTGTGAAATATTCAGGTGTATAGAAGCTATAGAGTTTTGCCCAAATGTTGCTGGTCACAACTAGGTTTGCCCGGGTCGAAATATGATGTTTTATCCAAGCACCGTGGGCAATTCGCATTCCTGAGGTTTGCCCGATTTCGGCTTTTGCCCGTAACATATATATATATATTTTAGATTTTGAATTACAAATATATATATATATATAAACAAATTGCGTTTATACGTTAGTTACGCGATAAATTCACTGAAAATGTATTATTTCAAGTATATATATTTGTTTGATTCGTGGTTATGTTGCGAATAATATAGTGCGGTAAACGTTGAACTTTAAACTTAAAAAAATATTCGAATATATATTATTATTTAATAGCTCTCGTATATTATTAAACAATTATAGCGATTTTTCCTCTTGATAAATATTATACGGTAGTAGTAAAATGAGATAGGTACGTATAAAAAAAAAAAAATCTTCTTAAATAATATTCATTCAGTATAGGTAATGGAAATACACGTTAAACTTTTTACTATGTTACCTACCGCATAGTGCGTCACTATACATATATATATATACTCATTACCCAGTAAATAATGGAGCTGTTTTTTAATATTTATTAATATATATATATGTATATACATATTGAGTAATAGATGCACGCAATTGGTTGTTCACAAAAAGAAAAAAAAAGCTAAAATACACGCGATAATAGAACAATATGTTTTTTATCTACTACACGCAGTGTATAAGATATCCAAAGCCGTGTCCACACTAGAGTACGCTCAGAAGTAGCGTATGTGGTGGTGCTCACACGATGTGCGTCGTTTCCGAACCATAACCGAGCCGGGACACGATTCCGTATAGTTTTATCCCTTCCTTAATTAATGAGAGGATGGAAATTTGAAAAAAAAAAAAAATCGTCTAACGAATGAAAAATATTTTAAATGTCATTGCGTAATAGTCTTGTTTCGGTATATTTTTTTGTATTTTACGTAATCATGATATTTATATAAAATAAAATACTGTTTTCCGGGGGACGAATCCTATTCATATAGTATAGGATCATTAAATGTTTACAATATATGTATGTATAGAGGAGAATTTTATTTGCGTCGCAAGGTTCTCATATTATTATTCTCCTTCGATAAGACTGTATATTCGCTGCAGTTATGTTTAGTAAATAAATAAAAAGAACCGAACGTTTACTGTTGCAGAGGAACGACTTAAATTGTATTTGTGTTGGATACGAATTAAAAACGTTACGACACTGCAGATAAAGTTCTGTTCTATGCATTGTAAAAATTTGAAAGTACTATACTGTATAAAATAATACCATTCGAGAAACCTTGTGTCCCGCACAATGAATTTCACGCACGAATTACGGGTGGTTCGGACATCCTCTTAACCGATTCAGGGCACATTATTTGCCAATTAAATTACCATATTATATTACCAATCCTACTGTGCGTTATTAATTAATTATTATTTTTTATACGCGCGTGTATTGTATTTAACGTGTTTATTCGTATTGTTCAGTATTCACTGTTAACGAGAAAATTCAACTAACCGACAATAATGGAAATCCGCTAATACAAATAGAATTTTAAAATAATAAAAAAATATTGTTTAGATCAAATATAAAAAGCCAATTTCCAAAAGAAAGAAAAAATAGTTTTATTTTTTTTTTTTTTTTAGAAATCGGGTTTTATATTTTATTTAAATAATTCTACGAGTCACTCAATTCCACAGGAAATAAGTTTTTAAATTATTCGAATTATTATATTGAATCATAAACCGTAAAAAATAAAAATTATATATATATATATATATAAAATCTTATTAATAAATTATAATAATAATGAGTAAATCTACCGAATCCGTATGCGTACTTGACTACTTTTAAATGAAATAAAATAATGACGCAATATAAATAATTCAAGCGAAATTAATATTGTCGTCGAAAGAAATATATATATATATATATATATATATATAGTGTTGGATAAATTATTATTATTATTATTATATACGCGTAGTACCTATAGAAAATACTGTATTATATAATAATGTGCTCTAAATCGGTTAGGGAACTACGGAATTCAACTGGGATACGGCTGTTCGGTTGTTATATAGGGTTCGGAAATACGCTGCGCTCATTATGCGTCCTGAGCGCGTTCGTGCGCGCTCAACACTGCACCGTCCGCACCGTATGAAGTGTTGTGCGACGACGCACAGCGCGAACACACGTGCTCGGCTTGTGCGCGTGCTCTGTAGTGTGAACGCGGCTTAATACGTTTTAAAATTTGCAAAAATAACGTAAATTTAACAGTTGCGTAATATTGCAAAATTTAAAAAAAATAAATAAAATTCTTTTTTCAATTTTATTGTTAACGCGAATTAAAAAAAAAAATAAAATTCTCATGTACACATCATATTGAACAGTCGTTTAATATTATTTCTAAAACTGTATCGATTTAACTCGAACGTTTTATGAACTATTCGTAATTCATTATTCATACCGCATACTATCATAGCTCGGAGGAGGTACCTGCGGTTGAATAAATATTATTTTATACATTATATTATATAGTTACTATAATATCACGTATACTATAGTTTCGTTTACCATTCGGGTTTTTAAACCGTATATTATTTTATTTAAATGTGCGGAAAATTTAAAACCCCAATCCGTTTGCTGTAATAATATCACTTATACCTATATAACTATATATACGCATCTGTTATGCGTGTTAATATTGTGTAAAAAAAAAAAAAGAAAATTTGCGTTATGCGAAACTATTATTGCGAAAATAATAAAACAATAATATCGAAACCGGGCTATTTGACTCCCCTGCAGGCAGGTATTTATATTGTATTAGATTTCGACGGGGTCCACGCGAAAGCGGACAAATATCACTCCGTAATTCGTATACATATACGGTTTATGTTTTTAATTTTCTCCATTTTAAGATAACAACTAGATAAGATAGGATTATGTTCATACACCGTGTAGCTGCATTATAAGGTACACAGTAAATTATTTTTAATACGATTTTTATAAAAAAAAATTTTTTTTTTTTAGGTGAGCTGTTCAAAAATCGTCAAGGAAAAACTAAAATTACAACATAGCCCTGAATTTGCCGAGACGGTAGAATTATCATTCCAATCCGGACCAAAGCGATTTCAGAGTTATTCGGTATTTTTCCGGTAAATATAGCAGCGTAAACGAAAAAAAAAAAAATTACTACCTAATCGTAAAATTCCTTGTCGAAATTCTTAAATTTATTTAAAAAAAATTAAGCGACATAATGTCGTGAAAAAAAAAAGAATACCACCAATATTTATTATTGTAATATCTTCCATAACGTTTATTGATTATTATCGCGTTTTTTTTTTTTTTTTATACAGGAATAGCGTAAATAGTTTTGTAGTCATCACTCAACTGGGATTTTGTTGTGTTTATATACTGTTTGTATCGAATTCTATTAAACAGGTAACGTATAATGTCTTAAACACACCACGTCTGTATCTTATTGTATATCCGTTTTTATACGTGTTTCTATTGTACTGCGGTGTTTAAATTGAAAGGAGGAGAGCACTCGAGCAAAAGATAATTGAAATCCGCGACAATACCGATATAAGTCTCGTTCATTTGCGAAACGTAAAAGAAAATCAATTTTTTTTTTTTTTTATACGCCATTGCTCGTTAAACCATTTATACTCGTACATAATATTACGTTTTCCACAGCAACGGCATAATCTCAAAACACGAAATTCGTTCAAATTTCTGGACCTGCAGGCTAAATTTTATTCCCCTCCTCCCAAAAAATAAAATCATTCGACTTTTTTTTTTTTTGTCAAAATTCACAAATATTATATATTATGTTGTAAGATTACAACACACACGGACCTTAATACTATACACGGCTTGTTTATGCCCACACAACGGCGTCACCGTGTGTAATGTATATACATTGGGTCATCATTGATACCGTTCAGATAAAATCATTTTCGACACAAAATATGTAAAAAATGTATTAATCCCGTTAATAGTTTTAATTTCGATCGAGCGAATTGTACGCGCCAGGTCGGAATTATTTTGTTTTAATAGTTTAAAAAAAAAAAAAAAGTACTATTCGATAACAATATCGGTGTTTACGATTTCGCGCGACGTTTTTTTCGAGTGTTTACAAATATCCGTTTAATATTTATTCGGTTTTATACACCACGTTATTTTCTACTCGATCACGATACGTTTGTAAATGAATCAACGAGAAGATTTATAAATAATCTTACGAAAACGCGCGCGTACAAACGCTGTAGCTATTGAACGCTCGTAATTATAATATACAATATTATCGAGCAACAATAATATGTGTACGCGTTTTGTTTGAAACGCTGTTTATATTTGTTCTTTAAGCTCAACAGTCGATAGGTGTATATATAGGTACGAGGTGCGTTATAACCGTTTTAAGTTCTATTTCTTTTTTTAAAACACATTTCACACGCACGAGAACGTATAGATTTTTGCTTGTTTTGGATTCTGAGCGGAGTGAGCGAATGCACTGGTTTTACAATGATGTGTTTTTTTAAAAATTTATATCTGTATCGAAAAATTCTACCAAAAGGAGTGCTCCGATCTTTACATTCACAGTTCGTTTCCGGTAGCAAATTGCGTCTAGTCGGTACTTTAGACCAGTGCTTCTCAAACTTTTTTGTCGTGGCTCCCCCTCTAAATTTAATGTAAAACTGTCAAGGCCCTCTTAATCAAAAATTTTTCATAAATGCTTACAAGGTCTAAATAAAATAAATAATTCACGGCCCCCCCTCCCAGTAATATATAGCCACGGCTCCCTAACGAGTCGTGGCCCCCAGTTTGAGAAGCACTGCTTTAGACAGGTCGTTTTTCGATTTTCTCAAAAGCGCGTAATAAACAAACTCAAAAACTACCGAAAAATCAAAACGCGGTAAAAACGTGATTTCGACGAGAAATCGATTATCGTTATTTCTCGTAATTTCGAAAGTAATTGGGTATAGAAATTTGAAATATTCATCGAACACGTAACTTAATATTATATTAAGGGAAAAAATTTTTCCCAAAAACTTTCTTTTAATTTTGTACTATATTATTATACCCTAGTTATAGGTTTTGAGGTATTTAATTCATAAAAAGAGTTAATTTTTGTTATATATACAAAATATTACACCGAGACACCGTGCAGAATCGGTTTATCGAATGCAATGATTTATCGTTGCTTTCAAATTTATAGCGATAACAATATATACACTCTAAAATCGTTATCCAAGTAATTCACTTAAGCGACATTCACAACACAA